>OY757012.1:174575416-175175416 GCA_963580285.1 Lucinisca nassula
GCAACATTCTTTCGTGGAGATTATGAAATCTTTTCTATGGTCATCCTCTCCCTTCCGCTGATTCAGGAAGGGCAGGGGTCAGTTTTTGGCGACAGAATGTGCACTGAACTGGTAAACCGCCTACGGATAAGCCTGCTCAGGAAAACCGTGGATAGGTACACTGACATGCTCAAAAAGACCCAAAATCAGTGTTGACTGGGCCGTTAAATACAAATAAACAAAACTTGCAATGTTTACTTCACACAGATAGGAACATATTTATATATTCTGAACATCTTTCGGTAAGCTCTAATAATAAGTATATGTAAATGTTGGAAAGACAGAACGTTATTTTTCCTCATTTATAAAGATCGCTGGGTGTAACGGGCCTCCGTGGCCTAGTGGATAAGAGTGCTGACTCTTAATCATTAGGTCTCTCAACGGTGTATGTTTGAGCATGGCTCAGGTCACATAATGAGAAGTTCTGCAACGGAAGGTCAAGCGGTTTTTCATCGGGTACTCTAGTTTTCACTCACCTCCGATTAACGATCGGCTTGATGTGAGTGAAATAATCTTGAAAGGATCGTAAAACCAAACATAAAAAGATCGCTGGGTGTGTAAAAACAATTTCATGTCTTTGCTACTAGAATTAACGTCAGTGCCAAGGTCGAAGGTTCTAATTCTTCCAATCTTCCAAATATATAAAATATTTAGGGAGCGAAACAAAGTCATAACGTTGATGGGTCGCTGTTTATTGTTCTTGAGCCCAGCACAGCTAGCAATAGTTTCTTTTCAAAAACTTCATGACTACTAAGTGACCTGCCACCAGTTACAGACTGAGTTGTTAAAAGACTTGTTGGCGCATTCGATGGGAGCTATTGTATCTGATAAGCCGAGAGTGGTGTTTTTTATTTCCACTCAATACTTGACGTTTTACTAATCAGTTTCTTTTACAATTAAATTGTGATCCAGAAAGATATACAAAAGGATAGCACATTTCAGGTTTTTGCGGAGGTACCGCTCAAAGAAACTGCCGAGGTTTAAGATACAGTCTGATTCGCAGCACTTTGTCTGGGCAGGCTTAGATCTTCCTACGCGGTTCAGCAATACTTCAAAGTTCGGTCGGTTTCAGCTCAATCAGTCCAATATATTGCCCCAAGGTCTGATCGGCCCCCGTCCATCGAGGATTGAAGAAATAGATTGGGTTGCATGATGCTTCCACGCAGAGCTGATACCGGCCGCACATGAGTAGTAATAAATCGCCTAGAAAGTCTAAGCCTGCCCAGGAAAAGTGGCTCGAGTCGGACCGTTCATGCATTTCAACCATTTAGTTTCATTGGGTGACAGGGCTTGAGAATGAGTTTTATCTGCCCGTTTTATCTCAGTACTGAGTAAAAGTCCCACAGCATTTGAAGCAATGTCTTAAAAAGACCCATACAGTGTTTACAGGGACGTTAACAACAAATGAAATAGATAACCAAGGCCCTACAGAAGGCCTGATGACTTAGGAAAAATCTTTTCATATGCCCGTTTGAAAAACAACAATAACAAAAAAAAAAAAAAAAACGGTCGTATTAAGTTACGGGGTTGGTGTCCGTCCGTCCGTTCGTAAACTTTTTTTCGTTTCCGTATAAATCCTACTATACAGTTTTCATCCGATCAAGCCTAAAATGTGTATGTAGTAAGGCTAAGATGTGAAGATATGCCACCAAATATTAACAGAGTTATGACCCTTTGAAAAATTCGGTTTACATTTTCGTTTGGTTAAGTTTTGTGCTATACATGTGCAAACCATATGTAAGTTATATTTAGTTTATACATGTACTTGTCATGGCGTTAAACAATTTACCACAGAATACTCATCACTACCTACCCTTCCTGATACCAAGGTCACAGACTTCGAAATTTTATATACACGTTTTGTATTAAAGTTTATTTTTTGTATTAAAAAAATACACTAAGTGGGATAATGATATCAGCTGGCTCAAATCAGAATGTAGACTGAGAAGACCAAACCTATTGGATGCTTTTTGAAAGCAGCCAACTTGTTTCTGATATGGCGGTATCCACTTTCCAGTTACCCATAGCGAGTATCAGAAAAGTACAGTACAGTACATTTTCTGTTTGCATTGAAATGATGGGTTCACTTGTGGCGGTGGTGAAGGGGGGTGGGGGGGGATGTAAAAACATTATTTTCCCCGTTATGAAGGTAAGCAAGTTTGGAGTTTGGAATTCTACTGTTTGCTGTGTACTATCTGTGACCACAGAAATATGTTTTCTTAAAAAGAAATAATTGAATAATGTTATATTTTTAAAGACTTAAACACATATGGGTGACACCAAAAACGCCCTGCTACGAAAACATTAGCTACGTCCAATTTAGGATGGATCATACTGTTTTCAGTTTGTCTCCTAATTAGTTTTAAATCAATTTATTTATTTATTTTTATTTATTCATAAGAGCCCTAAATGTATGTATTGTATGATGTATTGCAATATAGTGTTTCATATCGAATTGATTTGTGCTGTACTGCACTCGTGGTGTTTTATATTGCACTGCACTGTACTGGACTCCTATTATTGTGCTGTATTGGATTGTATTGCATTGTATTGCAGAAATGGGGTCTTGATAGTGTTTTTTTTTTAGCTCACCGTCACGTAGTGACGAGGTGAGCTTTCGGGATCACTTTTTGTCCGTCGTCCGTCGTGCGTGCGTCCGTGCGTGCGTAAACAATTTCTTCAAACGACATCTCCTCCTAAACGACTAATCTGAATTTGACCAAACTTCACAGGAATGATCCTTATGTGGTCCCCTTTCAAAGTTGTCCAAATGGTTCCGGTTCGTTGCACATCTAGGTCACAGGAGCCAAAAAAATATTTTTTTCACCGAAAACTTAAAAAATATTCTTCTCTGAAACCACGAGGCCCAGGTCTTTGATATTTGGTATGAAGCTTCATCTAGTGGACCCGTACCAAGATTGTACAAATTATAGTGCTGGGGCCAAAAATGCCTCCGCCCCGGGGCCCTTTGGTTTTACATGGGCTTATATTGGGAAAATCTTCAAAAAATCTCTTTCTCTGAAACCGCAAGGCCCAGGTCTTTGATATTTGGTATGAAGCTTCATCTAGTGGACCCCTCCCAAGATTGTTCAAATTATAGTGCTGGGACCAAAAATGTCCCCGCCCCGAGGCCCTTTGGTTTTCCACGGGCTCATACAGGGAAAATCTTTAAAACTCTTCTTCTCTGAAACCGCAAGGCCCAGGTCTTCGATATTTGGTTTGAAGCTTCATATAGTGGACCCCTACCAAGATTGTTCGAATTATAGTGCTGGGCCAAAAATGCCCCCGCCCCGGGACCCTTTGGTTTTACAAGGGCCTATATAGGAAAAATCTTTAAATTCTTCTTCTCTGAAACCGCAAAGCCCAGGTCTTTGATATTTGGTATGAAGATTCATCTTGTGGACCAAGGTTGTTCAAATTATAGCCCTGGGGCTAAAAATGCCCCCGCTCCGGGGCCCTTTGGTTTTACATAGACTTCTATAGTAAAAATCTTCTTCTCTGAAACCACAAGGCCTAGGTCTTTGATATTTGGTATGAAGCTTCATCTAGTGGATCTCTACAAAGATTGTTCAAATTAAAGCCCTGAGACCAAAAATGCCCCTGCCTCGGGGGCCTTTGGTTTTACATAGACTTATATAGGGAAAATCTTTAAAAATCTTCTGCTGTGAAACCACAAGGCCTAGGTCTTTGATATTTGGTATGAAGCTTCATCTAGTGGATCTCTACAAAGATTGTTCAAATTATAGCCCTGAGACCAAAAATGCCCCTGCCTCGGGGGCCTTTGGTTTTACATAGACTTATATAGGGAAAATCTTTAAAAATCTTCTGCTGTGAAACCACAAGGCCTACGTCGTTGATATTTGGTGTGAAATATCATCTCGTGGACCTCTATTAAGATTGTACAAATTATAGCCCTGGGACCAAAAATGCCCCTGCCCCGAGACCCTTTGGTTTTACATAGACTTATATAGGGAAATATTTAAAAATTTTCTTCCCTGAAACTGCAAGGCCTATGTCTTTGATATTTGGTATGGAGCTTCATCTAGTGGACTTTTGCCAAGATTGTTCAAATTATAGCCTTTGTTGATATTTGGTATGAACCGTCACCTTTTTAGACCTCCCTCAACATTATGCACATTATAGCCCTGGGGACAACAATGGCCCCTCTCCGGAACTCACTTGTTACTCTATGGATCAGGTGAGCGATCCAGGGCCATCATGGCCCTCTTGTTTTTCAATTTGGTTAAATCGTATTAACGAGCTCATGTAATTCATGATTTGTTTTGTTTGTTTGATTTGAGGTTTAACGTCCCCGTCAACACTGTAAAGGTCATTTTGGAGACGTTGCTTCCAATTTTGTGGGACTTTTACCCGACATTGAGATGAAATGACATCTCCAGCCCTGTCGCCCAATGAAACCAATAGGGTTTATTAGCATGGACGGTCCGCCTTGCACCGCGGTTCCTGGACAGGCTTAGATCCTCTAAGCGGTTTACCAGTACTAGTGATTTGTAAACCACACTTTATATTGAGAAAAATTAGGTTTTCCCGAATTTCGTCAAAACATTATTGCATGGTTGATACTCGTCAGGCTGTTCAATGAATTTTTATAGCGTAAGACAAAACATACAAGTTTTAATGTTAAACCTTTTGTCGTTCCATGAAAATATGGTTCCAACATAAATGTTCCTAATATATTCTTGCTTACTTTCAGAGAGAGAGAGAGAGAGAGAGAGAGAGAGAGAGAGAGAGAGAGAGAGAGAGAGAGGGAGAGAGAGAGAGAGAGAAGGATAGAGAAGAAGGGATGGAGCCTCCATACAATGTAGATCAATTCATTTTAACTGTTTTAACAGTGTTCTTAGTGTCCATACATATAGTTAATATTGTATGACTGATTGTTACAAACCTGCTGGAAGATCATTTGACATGCTCTAAACGTGAATCATTATCATCAATTCTGCAGTGGCTTATACAGTAAAATTCCACCATTACGACCAGCTAAAGTAAAAAATAAATCTTTTCAACACACATTTAAAAGGTAGTTTTCTTTCTTTGTGTTTTCTGCACCCAATGTCCTCTATGTAGAGAAAACCTTTGGGACCGTTCAAAAGTGGTCTGAAAGACCACTTTTGAACAGTTCCAAAGGTGGTCGTAATACATGGATTTTACTGTAGTTATCATAGGGACACTGGGATGAAGCAGAAAATTATTGTTGTCAGAATGAGGAACGATCATGGAAACACGATTCTATCACGTCCGTGGCATGTATGCCTTTGTAGCCCTCTATAGATCGGGATTGCAGATTGCTGTGTTGTAGTGCTTGATTTCATATTTGTTTTCTGGTGACAATTTGAGAGGTTTCTTTTTTTTTTCTTATTTCTGTTCCAATCATAGTCCCCCATCGGGGCTTGAAGAAATAGATGGGCTGCATGATGCTTCCACGCAGAGCTGAAACCGACCCGCACACGAGTACAGGTAAACCGCTTAGAGGATCTAAGCCTGCCCAGGCAAAGCGGTGCGAGTGTCGGACCGTTCATGCTTATAAACCCTATTGGTTTCATTGGGCGGCAGGGCTTGAGATGTCATTTCATATCAGTCTCGGGTAAAAGTCCCACAAAATTGGAAGCAACGTCACCAAAATAACCTTAACAGTGTTGACGGGGACGTTAAACCTCAAATCAAACAAACAAAAATCCAATCATAGTCCCATCCGCACTTATGTTTTTCGCAGTTTTCCTCTTTGTGTCGAGGGTGGGCTACGTCTTGTGATTGTAACGCTCACTGGGTCTTTTTTAATGTTTTTTCTCATGACTTAATGCACATTGTACATCCCCACTCCACTCAATAAAAACAACAACAACGACAAGCAAACAACACGCCCGCACCCACACACAGCGTGAGGCAAAAGTAACATGCATGACATTCCAAGCCAGGGATCGCGGTCGTCTGCATTATGATTCTGCTACTGGTCGATACCTTATGCGATGTCTTTTTTGTCTATCATTACGCAAACACGCCTATACAAATACATTACCACCTTTATCGCCGAAAAAATGAAAATATTAGGATGAAAAATTGTGATATTGTTTTTTATTTCTGCTCAAAATATAGATTGTGGGTACTCGTTAGAACTGCCTCACACGAGTATCCACAATCTATATTTTTGAGCAGAAATAAGAAAAATAAGGTTTACCCCTGTAAACCCCAATTTTGTTATATAAAACTGGGGTTCAAGGGGGTCAGAATTCTATAGGCGTGTTTTCGTGATGACTACAGATTGCAGGTTTATGGTGATCTACTCTTAGGCACTTAATCCTATCAACCCTGTTAACCTGAACAGATACCCTAGCAACCCTGTAGAGCAATTCAGATACCTATGTAAACAGTGTAGATACAGATGAGACGGCATAAGATTTGTCAACCTGCAAATGGTTTTCACTAAACCTTCCAATTACAACAAAAGATGTGTCCAAATTCAAAGCTACCAAATTCAAAGCTACTTACAAGAAAGACGTGTCCAAATTCAAAGCTACTTACAAGGAAAGACGTGGCCAAATTCAAAGATACTGACAAGAATAGACGTGTCCAAAGTCAAAATTATTTACAGGAATAGACGTGTCCAAATTCAAAGCTACTTACAAGAAAAGACGTGTCCAAAATCAAGGCTACTTACAAGAAAAGACGTGGCCAAAGTCAAAACTATTTACAAGAAAAGACGTGGCCAACTTCAATGCCACTTACAAACAAGAAAAGACGTGTCCAAAGTCAAAGCTACCTCCACGAAACGACATGTCCAAAGTCAAAGCTACTCACAAGTAAAGACGTGTCCAAAGTTAAAGCTATTTACAAGAAACGACGTGTCCAAAGTCAAAGCAGCTCACAAGTAAAGACGTGTCCAAAGTTAAAGCCATTTACAAGAAACGACGTGTCCAAAGACAAAGCTACTCACAAGTAAAGACGTGTCCAAAGTTAAAGCTATTTACAAGAAACCAAAGTCAAAGCAACTCACAAGTAAAGACGTGTCCAAAGTTAAAGCCATTTACAAGAAACGACGTGTCAAAAGACAAAGCTACTCACAAGTAAAGACGTGTCCAAAGTTAAAGCCATTTACAAGAAACGACGTGTCCAAAGACAAAGCTACTCACACGTAAAGACGTGTCCAAAGTTAAAGCTATTTACAAGAAAAGACGTGTCCAAAGTCAAAGCAACTCACAAGTAAAGACGTGTCCAAAGTTAAAGCCATTTACAAGAAACGACGTGTCCAAAGACAAAGCTACTCACAAGTAAATACGTGTCCAAAGTTAAAGCTATTTACAAGAAACGACGTGTCCAAAGTCAAAGCAACTCACAAGTAAAGACGTGTCCAAAGTTAAAGCCATTTACAAGAAACGACGTGTCCAAAGACAAAGCTACTCACAAGTAAAGACGTGTCCAAAGTTAAAGCCATTTACAAGAAACGACGTGTCCAAAGACAAAGCTACTCACAAGTAAAGACGTGTCCAAAGTTAAAGCTATTTACAAGAAACGAAGTGTCCAAAGTCAAAGCTACTCACAAGTAAAGACGTGTCCAAAGTCAAAGATATTTACAAGAAAAGACGTGTCAAAATTCAAAGCTCGAAATGGTTTCTTCAGAACCCCAGTGGAAACAACGTTAAGGATGACCGCCTAACCCAATTAGGTTTACTATTTAGCTTTAAGCCAACTTCTTTGTTAATATAATTGCCTTCTAACACTTGGCCATCTTAATATTGTTGATATACCAAGTAAACTTCTTAATTTAGGCGGACTGTCAAACAATAAAGCTTGATTGTTGTGAGATTTTACGTCCCCGTCAAAATTATTTAGGTACGACTGGAGACGTTTCTTCTGATTTTTGTCGGACTTTTACCCGACATTGGGATGAAATGACACCATGCCCAAGCCCTACCGCCCAAAAGAAACTGCTAGGGTTTAAGGAGCGGTCCGACGCGCTCCACTTTTTCTAAGTAGAACCTAGTAATCAATCTCGGTAGGTTTCAGCTCTTCACAGAAGCACCATGCAGCCAAATCGATTTCGCCAAGCAAGCGCCGATGGGCGGAATAAAACTGTACATGTTTCCTTGGAAACAAAGAACACGCATACAAGATGCAAAATCAAGTTTTCTGCCTTGAGTCGGGCTGGGAAAGTTTTGTCGAATTAGGCTTCATCAGTGACCTTCGTACTTGTGTTAAATGACTGGGAAGGAACTATGTTCACAAAGGAAATAAATATATGTTCCGCATTATGAGACTGCTGAATAACATGGTAGCAGTAGGCGGTGAGACCTACCATGACCACAGGTAGAAAATTGGAAATCACAAAGTTGTACTCAGTGTCCGTTGGTTTATATGCGAAGCCGTTCCGACTCGCACAATCCGCACCACTTTGCCTGGGCAGGCTTATATCTTCTAACTTTTGGAGTTTAATTGTTGGTTTTCTTTTGCTCCAGCATTTCATGTAGTTTTTGTTGTCGAGCCCTCACCGTTGTTTCATCTCTGAAGTTGTTTGATTTTTGTGTTTTCGGAGATGTTGCACTGATGAGTTAGGAAGCCTTCATGCGGACTGAAAAATATTCATGTTTAAATCGCGACGGAAGTAAGGGCGAGAATTGCGGCCGCGTAGGATCGATTAAGCCCCGAGTGAAATACTTTTCACTGACCATTCCAATGCGGTTCTTCTGTCGCGGTTTAGTTTTGATATACAGTCGAACTTCCATGGCTCGAACACCTTTGGGACCTCGTAAATCTGTTCGAGACAGGGGGAGTTCGAGCCACTGAGGCTTACTGCCAGGAGAAGGCATAACGGGGTGCTTTTGGTCATATTTCCGGTGTTCTGTAATGAAAATGTATGCTGTGTGTACTCATTAGAATCGCCTCATCGAGGCGATTCTAATGAGTGCACACAGCATACATTTGCAAGATGAAATACGAAAATCTAAATTATCTCGCACCTTTTTTATGTAGAGGACTTCCCTAGGGGCTCAATAACGGGTTCGACTCAGTCATGGTAAACGAGCCATCGGTTTTCGAGCCATCGGAGTTCTACTGTAGTTCGCATATGTTTATGTTTGTCGCTTATATCTTTTTGTTTTGGATAGCCATTTGGCCATTTTGTGAAAGTAGCTGTCCTTTCTGGCTTTCTGCTATGGGTGTTTCCATTAGGGTCTAGTTATTTCACATTTGTGTTTCTTTCCCTATGGTGTCTGATGGGAGGTGTCGATTATTTCGATAGATTCCTGATCACCCTGAATTTATGTAGTGGAATCTTCCTTCTTTGAATTTGTCCTGTCCATTATTGTCAAAGGGGGTCTTAGTTAAAATCATAAACAGACTTTTCACAGGTTTCTGCATTTGCCTACATGATTGAAAAGAGTAACAGTGTCTCTAAGACCTTTCTTTTCTTGTTCCATTTCTTCCTTTTTAACTCACCAAGTCACATATGGTTTAGGTGTTACAATTCATCGTGAAATGAAATACAACGCATGTTATAATTTTGCTAAAATGGTTTTGTCTTTTCAGTTTCATAAAAGTGCGAATCTATAATTTAACCCAATAATGACACAGATTTGTCATGTCTGACCCAATTTACTTGCCACCCTAACCATGTCAGCATCGCCCGCATAGTTGTACGAAAACAACCCAATTAAGATGGATGGATTCAGTGCATATATTTTCCACATTTTCACAAGGGGAAGAATTGCTGTGACTCTTTTCACTCGAAATATATCCGAAAAATAAAAAGGTCTACGAATTTGCTCCTAAGGGGAAAACATCTTTCATTTGAGGGTAGACTAGTGGCCGACCTCTGCAGCTGTGTCGAATGCGCGTGTGATTGGTGATCAGGAGGTCACGGATTCGATACCTGCCCGGTCTGCAAAATTCGTTCGTGTAGATTGACAATAAAATCAATCCCTTGAAATGAACACCACAAGCCCCAATTTATATAGAGAAAACTGGGGTTTACGGGTGTATACATTATTATTCTTATTTCTGCCTCAAGACATGGGTTGTGGTTACTCGTTAGAACCGCCTCAGTGAGAGGCGGTTCTAGGCGGTTCTAACGAGCACCCACAACCTTTACGATGCAGTATATTCCACGTTATCTTTACAGGAGATGACCAATATAAGCCAAAGTGCTTTCTGTCAAATCTTGTTCTCATTTTGTTTGTATTGTTCAATGTATGGTATTGTCATTCAATAAATACTGTTTAAACCAACCTTTATTTGCAATATAAATAAGACAAATAGCACGATTTTCAACAGAAAAGTAGTTATTTTGGAGACATGAAACAATGCACTATGTCGCACAGGTGTGTTATCGTAAAGTTACCTACGACCATTCTTGCCCTTCCGCTGATTTAAGAAGGACAATTGTCAGTTTCTGGTGAAGGAATGTGCACTATACTAATTTACCGTTTATGTTTTAGCATGCCCAAGACAGTGTGGATTGGTAAAATGACCTGCTCGATCTAACCTAAATTCTGTTGACTGGGTCGTACAACTACGAACAAACAAAACAAACAAATAATCAAACCATATGTAAGGGAACCACGTTGCCTCCCCTGGAATTGTATCCATTCGCCTAAAAGAAAATTTGCTCATGAGGAGAGTTATAATAAATGTTTTATTTGTTCTATCATGTGGCAATTTTTATGAACAATAATTCATAATTTAGATGCGATAAATCAGACAGTAAATAGCAAATATTTGATGATCTAAAAATTTTGGATCTGATGAAAGAAAAACATAACGAATTACTGTAATATATATAAGTCATTAATAGCATAACTGAAATATTTAACATCAGATGAAAAGGAATATAAAAAGAGAAACAAAGAAGAAAGTACAATAAATAAAAATGCAGGTCATTACGATAACACTTCCGTGCAAAATAGAGCATGTTTTCACATCTCCAAAATGGCTATTTTTCTGATGAAAATCTGTGATATTTTTCTTATTTTTACCCCAAACATAAGTTGTGGGTGCTCGTTAGAACCGCCTCAATGAGGCGGTTCTAACGAGTACCCACAACTTATGTATTGGAGCAAAAATAAGAAAAATAATGTATACCCCCGTAAACCCTAGCTTTCTTTATATAAAGTGGGGTTTAGGGGGGGGGGGGTGTTCATATCACGGACTTGTTATCTTTGTCACAGTACAACTATCAACAGTAAAACTTCAATATCTCGAAAATGGATAGCTCGTCTACCATGGCCAATCCTAACACATTCTTCAGTCCCTATAGAATTCAGATATACATTGCATTTTGGACAATTCATTACGAAAAACACGCCTATTCAAATATATTGAAAATTTTACCATCAAAAACTGAAAATTTTCAGATAAAAATTCTGATATTTTTCATATTTCTGCTGAAAACATAGACTGCGGGTACTCCTTAAAAGCGCCTCTTGTGTGACAAAATTACGAAAGTTTTGTGTATATATAACTTTTTGTGTATATATAAGTTTTGTGTATATATAGCGTTTGTCATTGGGCCGCGTCACGGGGGCACGCATGTGCTATGTAGTTTTGACACCCTTGAACCGTTAAATGGGGGTTTGAGGGTGTGTACATTATTTTTTATTGTTTCTGCTCGGGGTATGCATTGTTGGTATTTGATGGAGCCGCCTCGTCGAGGCGGTTCTATCGGGCCCAGCGGTCTGTGTTTTGTGCGGAGATAGGAAGAGTATCACAATTTTTCATCTGAAAATTTCCATTTTTTGCCAGGACAAAAAGAAAACAAAAAAAACGGTATAGGCGTATTTTCGTGATGGGGCTCAGTGGTTCCTTCCAGCGAATGATTATGCATGCGCATTCGTCGGAATCAGTTAAGAACTGCTCAGAACCAAAAGGTTATAAGGGAGATCACTCAGGAAGTAATTTGATTTCAAATGAACCGGCGCATGGCGGAGCCTATGGTGTGGCCTGTGCGTTCACCGGGGGCTTAAATTAACCTGCGCACCAAATCCCCTGTGACGAGGCATTTGATTGTCTCTTTGCATGGGGCGTGGCTTGTGGGGGTACATACCATCAGCGAGGAATTTGATCAGGCTGCGCGAATGCGCAGTCTGATCTGAGTCTTAGCTGGTCGCTCAGGCATTCTTGCGGTATTTGTCATGCGCTGTTTATCGCTGGTCAAAATAAAAGCCGGTATTTAGGGTAACCTCCCCCCCCCCCACACACACACACACTTTTTCACAAAGGTCGGTTATATTAATATGATTGATGGATGGTCTGACAATCTAATAATCTCTTAAGCAGGATTTGATAGAACATTCTTTCTTAATTATCACGTAACAGTTCTTAAGTTTGGGAGGAGGGGGGTTATTTCTTATTAAGGCTCCTATCATTACGAAAACACGCCTTTACAAATACATTGTCAATTTTTCAATTATTTTTGGTGGTAACAGGGGGAATTTGGCTTACCCCTGGAAACCACGGTTTTACCTTTTAAAGGTGGGGTTTGAGGGGATCGGAATCATATAGGCGTGTTTTCATGATTTCAAGTGTAATTCGCCATCAACGGGAATGCATCTGTAACTCATTCCAAGTCGACATGACCGCAACCTGTCTTTTTTCAGTATTTTACATTTTTGCGGGAAATCTGAATGGTAGTTTTAGACGTCCTTTAAGTAACGTTTCTTGATGACGTGCAGTTGTATATGTTCTTGTCTTCACGACGTTGTTAGTTACCTGTCATTAAAAATATGTCGCCGAAGAAGACCGGGGTTCCGGTTGAAACGTCCGGCAAAATAAAAGACTTTTAGTTGGTTTTCTTTTGAAAAAAGACTTTGATATATATATATAACTATGAAAAAATTAAAGAAACACTGGAATAAAAGTTATTTTTCCTGTATTTTTAACAACCGGTTTCATCCATGATGGAATTTTCAAGTTAACAATGATGTTTATTATTGTACGTTAAAATTAAAAAAAGGAACGTACAATAAACAACATCATTGTTAACTTGAAAATTCCATCATGGATGAAACCGGTTGTTAAAAATACAGGAAAAATAACTTTTATTCCAGTGTTTCTTTAATTTTTTCATAGTTATATTTACCCGCATTGTGGATATTATTTATATTTAATCTCTATATATATATTATACAGTGAAACTGCAGTAGAAGCTTGGTAAAAAATATATTATTGTGGCGATATCGGACTTTTTGATTTCCTATATATATATATATATATATATATATAGTTTCAAATAATGTGAATATTCCACAATACGGGTTTTAAATACTTTGATAAATAAATGAAGTTCAGATGCACAAACAATATTTTATTTTTGGCTAACCGGTTTCATGACATTAGTCAATTTTCAAAGCCTTTATTTAAGTATAGCGATGTCCATATAATGGCGTCTTGTTACTATGGAAGTTGGCGTAACGTAACGTAACGTAACGTCATGAACTTCCGTCCGGTCTGTATGTATTATGTAACGAATTAATAATGGATAAACATGATCGGTAAATACACGTTGAAATGAAGTGATATCGTAACTGGCGTCTCCACTATCTACAAACGGTTATGTTGAATTGAGTTCTGGTTTATATTGTTGTATAAAATACTTTTCCTTTTCTTTTCTTTCAATTATGCTGTCTGTTTTCATTTTGTAGAATGGAAACATGTAATATTTCGGGTCTTGTTTCGAACAGGAAGCAATGTGTCCACTAAGGGGTATCATTCTCAAGTTTTCATTTCTTATGTGCTGATTATGTAGGGTCGTTCTTTTTCTCAAGTTGTTTGTTTCCCCAATGTAATATTTGTTACACCCCCTGCATTCAATTACATATATGACATTTCTGACGGTACACGACATGTCACAAGTCACAGTAAAGATTTTGTCATTAAAGCTGTATGTCGAACCTTCTTTTATATATTTGCACAAACCACATCTTGGTTCGTTGCATTTTGTTACTTTGGCTATGCTTGGTTGTTTGTTTGAAAACTTAGCTTTTGTTAATAGTTTCTTTAAATTTGGAGATTGGCGCTTGCTTTTTAAAAAGGTTTTACTTCGGAAAATAGATTTTAACCTGTCATCTCTCAGAAGGAGTGATTTATTTTTCTGTATTTCTGGGAAAATCTCTGGGTTGTGAGGATTGAAAGTAGATACGTATGGTATCAAATTATTATCTTTGCTTTTTTCGGTGGGGTGTAGAAGTGTCTCTCTGTTTAAAGCCTTAATTTTTGCAATGCTGTCTTGTATCAGTGAAGGTGGATATTTCTGCTTTAAAAGGAATCCATGCAATTCTTCGAGACGTTTAGAAGTGTGTTTTCTTCAGAAATGATCATCTTTAGTCTTCGAGCTAAATTGAATGGAATGCTATTTCGTGTGTGTTTTGGGTGGCATGATGTGTATAAGAGATATTGCTTTGAATCTGTTGGTTTATAATATATGTCTGTTTTAATTTTTCCGTTGTCGTTAATGACCATGGTATCTAAAAATGAGAGTTGTCTTCTGTTTTTATCGAGTGTAAATTTGATGCTTGGATGTAACATGTTTAGTAGACTATGAAGTTTCTTCAAATCTTCTTCTGATTGTTTAAATATAAGGAAACAGTCATCAAGGAATCTTTTGAAATTTGTTTCCAAATATGACCTGAACTCTAAACCAAAATCGTTTTCCGATTGTTCATACAATTTCTCTTCAAGGTATGCTAAAACGAGTGTGGCATAGACGGGGGCAAATTTGGTTCCCATCGCCGTGCCTTTGATTTGGATGAAATACTCGTCATTAAAATGAAAACTGTTATTTTCCAAGATAAGTTTTATTCCGTCTAGTACGAACTCTTTTGTTATTCTGCTTGGTAATTCATTTGGGTATTTATTAATCCAGAATGATATTGCGTTTAAACCCAGGTCATGCGGAATATTAGAATAGAGGCTTTCGACGTCGAAAGTTACTAATGTGCTGTCTTTGTCTATTTGTGTGGGTAATTTTTGTAGAAAGTCCTTTGTATCCTTAATATAGCTCTTAACATAATTGGTATACGGTTGGAGTAAAATATCTATAACATTGCTTAGGCGATGTGTTTTGCAAACGGGACCAGCAACTATTGGCCTAAATGAAAGGGTTTCTGGTGCTTCCAGTTCAATATAATTTGAGGAAGAACTTGCCGATCATGTTTATCCATTATTAATTCGTTACATAATACATACAGACCGGACGGAAGTTCATGACGTTACGTTACATATATATATATATCCGTGGTTCGAGTCCCGGTTGCGGTGCGACCGATTTTTGTACGCTAATTCATTTGTTTATATATATATATATATATATATATATATATATATATATATATATATATATATATATATATATATATATATATATATATATATATATATATATATATATATATATATATATAAACAAATGAATGTACAAAAATCGGTCGCACCGCAACCGGGACTCGAACCACGGATCTCCTGCTTATTTCATTGCCTGTATCGTGCTTTACTTTGTTTCTCATATATATATATATATATATATATATATATATATATATATATATATATATATATATATATATATATATATATATATATATATATATATATATATATTTATATATATATATATATATGCACATGTTTTCGAAAATTTCAGTGGCGAAATTTCATAGTTTTACCTGCATCTGCGAACGTTACAATGCGTAACCGCTACGGTTGTTCCATTTCCTTTTTTAATGGAGTTATGGCCCATTGAAGTTTTTTTTTACCCTGAAGTCAATTGATCCTTACCATTTGCCATACAGCCGCAAAAATTGCAGCGTCAAAACATTCATACAACTTAAACTTCCAGTGGCAAGCTTCAAAGCCTAATGACTTGTTAAAGTGATAAAATATGAATTCAAACTTTTTTGTGTTCTCTTAATTATTTTGAGCAGCGTACATGTATAATTGTGTGTACAATGAGGCGATTCTAATGAGTACACGCAACATCCCTTTATTTTATAGATGAAAAGTTAATAATAATAAATATTTGTTTGTTTGTTTGATTGATTTGAGGTTTAACGTCCCCGTCAACACTGTATGGGTCATTTTGGAGACGTTGCTTCCAATTTCGATGGACTTTTATCCGACAGTGAGGTGAAATGACATCGCAAGCCCTGTCGCCAGCGTTTATAAGCATGGATGGTCCGACTCGCACCGCTTTGCTTGAGCAGGCTTAGATCCTCTTAGCAGTTTACCAGTACTCGTGTGCAGTCGATTTCAGCTCTGCGTGGAAGCAACATGCAGCCCATCTATTTCTTCAAGCCCCGATGGGCGGGGGCCGGTAATAATAAATATAACAGAATAATAAAATTATGCTTTAGTCTTCCACATTACGATTCATGACTGGTCGCTATGTATAGCCCTTAGTAATTCGAACTACCCATATCTTGAACAAGTTATCATGGCCCTGAATGCATTCGAGGTGTAGAAGCTCGAATGTATGGTAAAAGCCAACGGGGCGGAGTATCTTAAAGTAAAATAACGGTTTTAGATAAAAAAAAAAAAAAAACAACATTGAGAGCAACCCAATTACACAATAAATCTTCAAACTATGGTTTGAACTTGACTATAGGGATCAACCATGGTTTTTTTATGCATTAACATTCGCCGGGTCGTTCGGAAGCTGTTTGAACATGAGGCCGTTAGATCGAATGTTCAAATATCTTTCGAGGGATCCGGCAAATGTTAATGCAATGACATAACCATGGATGATCGTTGTTCTTGCATAACTTATGATTCCGACAGCAATTTTTGTCGTAAACGCTCCAAAGCTCCATATAAACTCCATATAAACTCTTAAAATGCGACTGGCGAACCAACATGGCGGCCAGTTCAGAATGTTGTTTACAACGACGTTGTTACGCAGTAACCATCTGACGTCATCATAGAACCTTAACTGGATGCCTGTGTTCTATTAAAAATAGACCTATATGCGAAAGCCAGAGAGCTATAGGGTGAGGGATCCAGTCAACATAGAACCCCTTAATTGCTACGTTCAGGGCGTAACGTTACGTCGCTCAACATAACGTAAACAAAGCAAGACAAGTCTTGTGATATCAAAAGCTCAAAATCCATGTTCAAACAGCACGCGAATTTCATGATTTGTGAACATGGTTTTTGCTGTTTGAGCACGGCTTTCGGTCCAT
The DNA here is from genome assembly GCA_963580285.1 of Lucinisca nassula. Taxonomy (NCBI): domain Eukaryota; kingdom Metazoa; phylum Mollusca; class Bivalvia; order Lucinida; family Lucinidae; genus Lucinisca; species Lucinisca nassula. The sequence goes on from OY757012.1 coordinate 174,592,633, forward strand.
TTGACAATGGCTTCAAACAGCCATGCACATAGATATTCATGCAAGAAACTCGGTTTTAAGTTTTCAAACTAGGGTTTAAAATCTTCAAACTATGGTTTCAAAGCAAAGCTGCACAATAATTCTTTAAACTACGGTTTCAACTTTCAAACGGTGGTTTGAATATATTTAAGAAACCTGTAACTTCAAACCGCACTTTAAACACTTCAAACCCTAGTACAACGCGTAATGCACAATAAACCTTCAAATAACGATTCGAAGTTTGAAACGCAATTTAAGACGACTTTTGCACAATTATCATTTCAAAATCGCATTTTTTGTGGCAACCAACTACACAATAAATCTTTAAACCACAGTTTGAACTTGAAACCTGAGTTGGAAATTTTCAAATAGGGCTTGAAAACTTTAAACCATAGTTTCAATTTTTCAAACTACAATTTGAAATCGTATAATATACAAACTTTCCTCAAAGTACGGTTTCAACCTTTATACCCGGTTTAAAAGTTCAAACCGTGGTTTGAAGATGGAACTGAAACTGCGGTTTGAAGTTTTAAAATTATGGATTGAAATAAAGGTATTAGAAAATAAATTAAAACCCCAGCGGTAAAGTTGAAGCCGTGCTTTAAACAATAATGTGCAGTATGGTTGGAAGTCTTCAAACCCTAGTTTGAAAACTTCAAACTGGGGTTTCAAGGATAAACTGTGCAATTGGCTTGCCATAATAAACAATTAAGCAAGAGAACCGTGAGGTCGTGATCGCTCTCCTGAGCCCGGAACACTATCTCGTCACTTTATTACCACATGAGTGACAGTTATGTTTGGTACATATAAAGTTTTATATATTGCCTACTCGGACACAATATGCATGTATATTTGGTCCGTGGTGCCTACAATCTTAAATTAGTTTTCTGTGAAATTTACTGTTTTAGCGTTTTCGCCATACAAAAACGAAAGGGACCAAACTCGTATTTTACATTGCCATTGAAAACGTCGCCAATGTATTAATTTAGACATACAGGGATTTTAATTCGAACTCGATTTCGAGTCCCAAGAGAATTCATCCTGTACCTCCAGACATCCATATATTTGAATATTTTACCAAGCCCAGTAGGGGTGTGTTGTGTGTTCTCATTAGAATCGCCTCGATAAGGCGATTCTAATGCGTTCGAGGCGATTCTAATGAGTACACACAACATACCTTTATTTGATGGAATATTGTTTTGTTTGTTCTGTTTTGGAGTTTAACGGCCCAGTCAACCCAATTTTAGGCCATTTTTGAGCCGGTCAGTTTACCTATCCACACTTTTCCTGGGCAGTCTTTTACGTAAGCGGTTAACCAGTACAGTGCGCATTTTTTCGCCAGAAACTGACAACTGCCCTTCTTGAATCAGCGGAAGGGAGAGAATGACAGTAGAAAAGATTTCATGATCGATCTCCACGAAAGAATGTTGCCGACAACCCGCGTCCTCCTGATCACCAGTCAGACGCGCATCCGTATGGAAGATTGTTTAAAAATTAAAGTGATCCCCGTTGTGCTTTATGACCTGAAACTATGATTAAACCGCAGTAGGTCGAACTACTCATATTTCGAATAAATTTTCATAGTATAGATAGGTATTCGAGTTATCGAAATTTGACTGTACACGTGACTACCCAATTTAGTATGGTAACAGGACACTTCGGCCCCAAAACCACCTCGGCCGCTAGACACTTCGGCCCCTAGACACCTCGGCCCCAAAACCACCTCAGCCCCACATAAAATTGAAACCCTAGACGGGTCGGCCCCTGAACACCTCGGTCCCTAGACACGTCGGCCCCATATACCTAGACACTTCGGCCCAACTTTGCTTCTCGCGGGACTTCCACTTAAATAGGAGATCGGGTTGGATGCCCGATGATTTTTTTTATTATTTTTATTTGCTGATTTGATTTTTTTGATAGGGTGCCACGAAAATTTGAACCTAAAATCTAATATATATTATATATTATAACGTTGAAAAAAAATGGAAGCAACGTCTCAAAAATAACCAACAGCGTTGACGGGGACTTAAACATCAAATCAAACAAACAAACAAAGACTAAATCCGACTGTCTGTCAGTGCGTATAAAGTAGTAACATGCAAACAATTATCTGTATGAAACTACAAAGTCTGGTAAATTCATTCCTCGAACGGGTCCTATGTGGCCCAGTGGATAAGAGCGCTGACTTATTATTATCATTACATGCAGGTCTCTCACTCTCTGGCTCGGCTCACATGTGAGACGTCAAGTTCTTCAACGGTAGCTCAGGTGGTTTTTCTCCGGGTACTCCGGTTTTCGCCCACCTCTGCCTCTGATTAACGATCGGCTCGATATTAGTGAAATAATTTTGATAGGACCGTAAAACAACAAAAAAATCATTCCTCGGTTTCGTCAAGCATGGTGATGATGGGGGGTAATCTTACATTTGTTAACATATTTATTTATTTATTTATTACTTTATTTCTTTATTTATCCGGCCTCGGCCGCTAAGTCGGGCGGCCCCCGCCCATCGGGGCTTGAAGAAATAGATGGGCTGCATGATGCTTCCACGCAGAGCTGAATCCGACCGCACACGAGTACCGGTGAACCACTTAGAGGATCTAAGCCTGCCCAGGCAAAGCGGTGCGGGTCGGACCGTCCATGCTTATAAACCCTATTGGTTTCATTTGGCGACAGGGCTTGAGAAGTCACTTCATCTCAATGTCGGGTAAAAGTCCCACAAAATTGGAAGCAACGTCTCCAAAATGGCATATACAGTGCCGACGGGGATGTTAAACCTCAAATCAAACAAACAAACAAACAGCTAAGTCGGATGCTCGTCTGACTGGTGATCAGGAGGACGCGGGTTCGATACCTACCGGGGGCGGCATCATTATTTCGTGGAAATACATTATGTAATCTTTTCTACGGTCCCTTTCGCTGATTCGAGAAGGGCAGTTGTCTTTGTTTGTTTGTTTGTTTGGTTCGAGGTTCAACGTCCCCGTCAACTCTGTAAAGGTCATTTTTGAGACGTTGCTTCCAATTTTGTGGGACTTTTACCCGACTTTGAGATGAAAGGACATCTCAAGCCCTGTCGCCCAATGAAACCAATAGGGTTTATTAGCATGGACGGTCCTCCTCGGACCGCGGTTCCTGGACAGGTCCCGCCGGGCGGGGGCTTAAAGCGCAGTTGTCACTTTCTGGCGAAAAAAATGTGCACTATATTGGATAGAAGCCTGCCCAGGAAAAGAGTGGATAGGTAAACTGACTGGCTAATAAAAAAAACCAAAATAGTGTTGACTGGGCCGTTAAACTCCAATACAAACAAACAATTTATTTATTATACTGAACTAGAACTATCCTCGTAATTAAACTAATTAATACAATGTGTGCATGCAATTCAAAAACTACATGAAAAACGATGCGGATCCGGTTCAGAGGACAGAAACAATCTGATCAGGACCTACACTGTTTACAAAGATAAGGATTATCGTGTTCAGCGGGATATCGGTTAATGAATTTCAGGTTAGTTCACTTATTGACTTAAATTAGTAAAGTGTGAAGCTCAATAAATAACCAGGCGTTACTAATCCCTTTTCCCCAATAAAGAGATCATGAATAAACAGATCATTGCCATCAATTTTCACACATTTGATTGTCATTTAACTCATATTTAAAGACGGACAGTAACGAGTATATTGTATTCTTTATTTATCTATTTACTAGTCACATTTCTGACATGTATACATATTTATATACTAGTGGCAAACAGTGTAGATCTGGATGTGCACTGTGTGCAAAGTCTTCACTGATCGGATTTTTTTTTTAGGAATTGCTCAGTATGTTTCCATTGTTATGAGTTTTCACACATTTATAAATTCCTATTTGATTGTCATTTCAGCACACATTTAAAGACGAGCAGTAACAAGTAAAACTATACAGTATACTTTATTTATTTATTTATGTATTTATTTATTTATTTATATGTCACATTTCTGACTATCAGCCCCTCAAATTACTTGATACGTGTATATTGTATTCATTTAAAATTCGCAAACTGAATGACAGTGTAGATCAAGACCAGATGGATCGGGATGTACACTGAGTGCAAAGTCTTCATAGCCCGTATTCTTGTAGAAATCAGTATCAGATATACACAATTAGAACAACCCGCTAACCCCCACTTTTCGCTGACTCAAGGTCAACGTCACGGTTGAAGGCGGCGGGAGATTAGCTGTCTTCTTGTTGTAATAGTCCAAGTTGACCTGAAAATGTCGTGTATGCGTTGTTATGTTTATTATAAACGTCTCATTGGTTATTTGTTTTTTTTGTGTGTTTTTTATATATATGAAATAAAAAATAGCAATAAAACAATTTGATGTTATAGATTCCGTAAAACCAAAATTATATAACGAAAAGTTGATAAAAATTATATTTCTGTTATGTTATGTAAATATTAAACTAGTTGTGATTAAAGGTTGTCACAGATGCATTCTGATCAGTCCTGCTCTTTGAGACGGTTCTAACCAGTACACATAACCTGTATCTTGGAGCAGAAACCACGCCTATACAAATGCATTGTAAACTTTACCGCCGAAAAAAAAAAAAAAAACGAACATGATAAGAGGAAAAATTGTGACGATGTGGCGGTTCTAACGAGTACCCACAATCTATATTTTAGAGCAGAAATAAGAAAAATAAGATTTAACCCTGTAAACCCCAGGTTTAGCATATAAAAGTGGGGTTCAATGGGATCAAAATTATAAAGGCGTGTCTTCGTGATGTAAATAATGTATGCCCCTATGAACCCCAGTTTTCTCCATATAAACTAGGGCTTAAAGGGGAGTTCATTACACGGGCTTGTTAACATGTTTTATTTGTTACATTTGACGTTTAACGCCCCAATCAACACTGTATCGGTCATTTTGGAGACGTTGCTTCCAATTTTGTCGGGAATTTTACCCGACATTGAGATGAAATTACAAGCCCTGCAGCCCAATGAAACCAATAAGTATGAACGGTTCGACTCTCACCACTTTTCCTGGCCAGGCTTAGAACCTCTAAGCGGTTTACCAGTACTCATGTCACAGGACGTCGGTTTCTTGAAGTCTCGATGGGCGTGGCCGATTTTAACCTGATATAAATGCATATACCCTAACATTTATCAAAAGTGGGGCCGAGGTGTCTTTAGGGCCGAGATGTCTAGGGGCCGAGGTGACATGGGGGCCGAGGTGTCTAGGGCCGAGGTGACGAGGGCCGAGGTGTCTAGGGCCGACTTGGTTTTGGGCCGACCTGTCTAGGGGCCGAGGTGGTAGTGGGGCCGAAGTGTCTGGAAATCTTTAGTATGGTGACCATGACCCATCGCTAGGATTCAAGCAAGCATTGCGGCGTCTGATCTTGGTCTGACTGATTGCCTTTTTTCCCAGTAAACGATTTTAGTCTAGATTTTACACACACAGTACTCTGACTTCACAGGGAAAAAGATAGCGCCGCCATAAATAATCGTTTCCAGAACTTCGTACAAATGCTTTTTGTACAGTCATCGTTAGTCACGTGGACATTAGCAACATAACTCAGATTCTTGTAGTAACTTTAGGTCGATTAATAAATAATACATTTTAAGCCTACTAACCATTTTTGTACCAGATGGACTCTTCCTCCGTATATATAGCAGGGGTCCATTTCAAAATTTAGGAGTGTCAATTTTTTTTTTCTTTTTTTTTTTTGAAAAAAAAAATAAAAAAAATGGCTGAACTTTTTGCAAACAGTGTAGGCCCGGGTCTGATCTGGGCCTGCTCTGTTTGCCAGGGTACCGGTTTAAGGGTTTCCAGTCTGAAATGGGTTAACCAACCAGAAAAGCATGACTATATCATTTTTACCCCCTTAAACCCTTGTTTTTATACAGTAAAAATGGGGGGGGGGGGTTACACGGGCGTACATAATGTTACATGTTTCTTCTTTGAGCAGAAATCTGATGCGGTTCTAACGAGTACCCACAGTCCATGTTTTGAGCAGGTATATGAAAAAAATCAGAATTTTTATCCGAAAATTTTCGATTTTTGGTGGTGAAATTTTCGATATATTTGTATTGCCGTGTTTCGTAATGATATAAGAAACTGCTCATCTCGAAAACACACCTATATAATGTTCACCCACTTTAACCCCACTTTTATATAGTAAAACATGGGTTTACAGGGGTAAACATTATTTTTCTTATTTCTGCTCAAAAATATAGATTGTGGGTACTCGTTAGAACCGCCTCAATGAGGCGGTTCTAACGTGTACCCGCAATCTATATTTTGAGCAGAAATTAGAATAATATCACAATTTTTCATCTTAAAATTTGCATTTTTTCGGCGGTAAAATTTGCAATGTATTTGTATAAGCGTGTTTTCATAATGATTCAGGAACGTCCTCCTTATGACGATCAGAAGAAACCACTACTGGAGGCTTCAACTCTGAAGTTCATTCATATTTTGGTTGATTGTTGGTAAAACGACCAAAAGTTACTAAGCACAGGTGTTCATCAGTAATTATGTCAACGTGCCTGTCACTGATTTGTAGGAAATACAGATAACGGCTATTTATATAAAAATAGCCGCGTTATTTGTGTCGTTGTGACATCAGAATGCTGTGTAAGCTTATTGTAAAATATTGACTCGGCACATGTGTTGGGACTTTGGCAAACAGTTAAGGTCAAGGTCAGAAGTCGCCAAACGCAGCGTCTGATCAGGGTCTACAATGTTTGCATCCAGTAGAGGAATTTAATAGTTATACAAAACAGTCTAAATTCCTGTTCGGGAAATCCGCATGGAAGAATGCTACATATAGCTCAAAATTGAGTTACTGAGTTATGACAGCACCATGCAGAGTAAGCAACTACAACAAGAGAACGGCTTCCAAACCCCTGCGTGTTCGAAGGACGTTCAATGAGTATCTATCCTTACCTACTTCGAATCAAGCCTGACTTTTTTTCCAAATTATTCATCCCGCAGCAACATCGATGTTTCAAGGCTGAAAGTCCATTCATCTGACTGGAAGTGGCGACCACGCAGTTCTTTCTTTAAACTAGGTGCCATATCAGAATAGGGTGGATGTGGTAAGGGTTTGAAACCGTTCCGCTCTTCATTGCGTCCACAGAAACTTTGCAAAATAGAAGTGGAGGCAATGATCAGGAATCGATACAATTAACCAACAGCTCCAATCAGAGACACCAAAGGGAACGAAACACAAACAGGAAACAACAGACCCTAATGGAAACATCAATAGCGGAAATAAAAAAGGACAGTTACTTTCCCACAAAATGGCTAATAGGCTGTCCAAAATAAAATAATATAAGCGACACAAACACCCAAAGACAAACCATAACAAAAATAAACCGCGAGAGAAGAACTGCCTTGGAACGGTCAGCGGCAACGAATTGCACTGTGGGGCTTAAATCGATTTTACGTGGCCACAATCCTCGCCCTTACTTCCGTCGCGATTAAGACAAATAATTTGTTCAGTCCGCATGAAGGCCTCCTAACTCATCAGTGCAACATCTCCGTGAACGCAAAAATCAAACAACCACAGCGATGAAACAACGGTGAGGACTCGACAGCAAGGAGCAAAAGAAAACCAACAGTTAGACTCCGATGGGCCCGACCAGAGACAGAGCATCAGATACCAACCAACATAAGCCTTTATGCTGGAACCGTCATAGAATCTGAGGCCTGACCCACCTGTGTGCAATTAAAGAGGGAAGCAAGTCTGGACTGAGGCATTGTCATGTTGCAACAGCACATTAGCATTATAGTCCCCATTAATAGTGTGGCCATGAGGGAAATACTCCACCAACAGAACCATCCCAAAACACAGTTGCCATGACCTTGCCAAATGAAGACTGAGTCTTGAATTTCTTCGGACGCGGTGAACCGTGACCATCTCAGTGTTTACTCTGCTGACTATGATGGATACAAGTTTCGTCCCGGGTATCAATTCTTTCAAGAAAGTCTTCCGGATCAGGGCCCTGTTTCACTAAACTTCTTAAGTCTAAGATTTTCGTAAGGGGCTGAAAGACTTAAGGTGAAACAGTAGAAAGATATATAGACACGTGGCGACCCCTCGGTCTTTGTTTGTGATTCGGAATATTATGAGGGTTTAGTGAATAACTTGGGGTTTATACAACTTCTGGGGAGCTTGAGGTAAGATCAGTAGGGGAGACTGGGGCTAGGTGGTCCGAAAATTGCAGTTTTTCAGATGCTGACATAAATATTCATTAGCTTGTTATACTTTTACATCATGCAACTAGTGTAATCCATTCTCCGCCTTATTTCATAGTTTCACGTCTGGAAAATGACAAATTCTTACAAATATTGCCGTTTCAAGACGAGGTAAAACGGACCAACTTATCCCACTACCGGGGTAAATTGGTCCGAGCCGCGGGGTAAGTTGGATTGACTGGGATTCAACGAGAAAATCAGGAAGTAATGATGGGTCGATTAAATGCAACTTTTGACAAAAGATCCGAAAACTTACGTGGCTTCAGCAACAATACAATAGACTGTAGGGCGATAATCTTAGCACAAATTCCTGAGATGATCAGCCAACTGTGCATTTTGTTAGTTATTTTTCTCAAAAACCGCCGATTTGATTGGAAAACGCCATTTAAAAGCCTTACAGTAGAGTAGTCCGGGGCTAGTTGGTCCTAAGATTATGATTTGTCTTCAACAGCTGGGGCTAATATCTATTTCTCAGAATGATTTTGGTACTCTGTAACTTGTTCAATAATTTGCTGCTGTTTTTCACTCAGAAGATGCCAGGTTCTGATAAATACAAATGCTTTTTCGACGGACCAACTTACCCCGTCGCGAATGGACCAACTTACCGCGACCCTAGCGCCTGGTAGATCTTCACAAATGACAGGAATGTCATTGAATCTAGAAACACCAAATACACTCATTTGAAAACCTTAGATAATGAGCTCAGGAAAAGTATAGCATGTGCATGTTATTTGTTACACACAAAAAAGCCAAACAAATAATTCCAAGTGTGATAAAGTCACTTTTGTGGTATAAAATCAGTTTTTGTTCTCTAAAACTTTTACGCCTTTTTTGATCGCCATCTAATTTTCTTCAGAAACTGTGTCACGATCAAGCATTCCATTGAGCCAAATTATTTTGCCATGACCCTTCTCAGTTCAGAGAAATTGCGCTCGAACCAACTTGCCCCACGGACCAACTTGCCCCGGTCTCCCCTATCGGAACAGGCTACTGATTAAGGCTATGCCTAGATTTTACCCGACCTTCAAAATGAGTCAGAGTAAGCGCCATATATATTTACAGTAATGACGTCACGAATGATAAATACGTAACACATTTTCAATGATTTTTAATAACAACCAAGTATGACAGAGATCTCTGACTGTCCATTCCTATGACTTCTCCCAGTGCTTCGCTTTGACAAATAACATGATTATGGCACAGCGGATCATAATGAACAGCTATAGTGAAGAAGGTTAGGCTGTTCTTCTTTTTCTCGTTCAATAGTTATTGTTTTTGCTCCTCGCAGTCTGTCCAAGTAAATCTAAAACAAACTTACAGTTACATGCTGGTCCATCATGCCTAAAACACCTTTTTATTTTCAATTAATTCCCCGATCTCATCCTCCTCACGATAGAGAGTTAGCTATGAGTTCGTAGCTACGAAATTTTGAGGCGTGAAACGCACCTAAGATTTTCGTAAGAAAGTTTGTAAGTGCAGATCTTAATCTTACGAACTTCTTAGATTTTAAGTTTAGTGAAAGTGAAACGGGCCCCTGAATCATGTGATGTCTTTCCTAAAGTGACACAGATATGGACAGTGGAGCAGCTAGCCAGCGTTCATGTAAAATGGTAAAAACGCTACCCTCAGAAATATCCAATCTGCTAGCAATATCCGAAACTTTTATTCGCCCGTCCTGCTTTACTAGTTCCCTTAGATTTTCCCTAGTGATGCCATCAGTAGACAAATCTTTCACTACAGTGCTAGTCTTCTAACGTTATCTGACCACGTTTAAAATCAGTCACCCAATTTTTCACAGTTGATTATGAAGGCACAGTCTTCCCGTAAACTTCACGCAATTCCTCTTCGTCTTCTTTTTTCAAAAACAGGTATCTTATCACTCACTGCTCTGTACTCAATTTGTGAAGAAAATTTGGCAACACTGACCTATGTCATGTTGTTTTACCTCGCACGGGCTACAAAATACTGGACTGGCCGATAAAATTTTTGTGTATATGGACAGCGTGCACATTGTTACATGTGGGTTTACGGCGTCCCGCAAACCCCCATGCTGACAAGACAACCGAGCGTGATCTCTGACAGGTGTACGGGCAGCCGTGGGGTAAGGCACAAGAAAGATGTTAGATGAATGACATGAATTTACAGTATCTACATACAACACTTACTAACACGAAACATCACAATTTGTTGCTTCTGTAGCCAACTCACGACGTCCGCTCAGAAGGCAAAACAATGTTCTGTGCTCGGAACGGGTGACGTGAATACCTACAGAAGCAAAAAAAAAAAAAAAAAAAAAAAAGAAACAACACAAGACGCGACTGGCCAGTTTATAACTTAGGGTGAATCCCCCTCTCGCGTGAAACTTCCTCTCGCGAACTAGTGCAAACTGCACACTAGTCTATCGACATAGTTGCCGATCTCACGTTGCCGATCACAGGTTTAGCGATCGTCCGAATATCCTGCAGGTTAGTTGACCTCTTTTATGGTCTCACATTTGTTGACAATGAACAATGATTCTGATTCTGGTCTACGCTGATTACGGCGGTCTGTCCGCCCTTGCTGGACCCTAACGCCTAGCGTCTTACCAGTACCTGCTGCTATGAAGCAGGGAGCAGCAGGTCACACATTGTTGTGCCTGCAAATTACGATAACTGGACTAGAAACGAGTCACAAAACATACATGCTATATCATGATCCCCCTCCCGGAGAAGTAAGAATATGTTCATGCATATACCGTTATTGCGCATGCGCCGACCAGACATACAGGCTGATTAGTGCATGCGACAAATAACCGTACAGCAGAACTCAACTTGACTGTGCATCAAATTATCAGCACCCAGCGCTTGACACAATAATACTCAAAGTTCATGTTTCCTTACTGAGCACTACAGAAATCAATTGATGCTCACTACTACTGAGCATAATACTCATCAAATTTGTGCTCACTACATTATCACAAGTAAGAGGCAATTGAACAGACCACGCCTTTGCGCTACCTGGTCAGCCGCCAATTACAGGAAACATAACAATCTCTATTTCATATCCTTCTCCGCGACACGGCTCACAAATATAGCTATTCACAAATTCAATACAGTAATAACAGATAGAAACTACAACAGAAGATTTTCATCTATAATCCACAACATTTGTTAGTGTCTCATAAGGGCCAACACTGTTTGCCGTAAATTCTCTCTGTATTTGGTAGGCACCCCGTCACAACCGTCCTCGCGACGCCGATGACGCAGCTGACGTCATCCCCGCCGCTCAGGCCGCTATGACGTGTGGCGACCAAATACTCCCACTTATCATCATCACGTTCTTTATATGTACATACATGCACAAACTGAGTTATCAGACAAAAACGGCATCATTACAAAATGAACTCGTAATTCTTCTTGAACAAAATTATTTCTAATCAACGTGAACATGCTTGTAAAATAAAATTCATTACGGTTCATCATCACGGATAACCCAACAGGCTCTTGTAAGAGTTTGCCCTGATGATGAAGATATGGTTAAACCCGTCTTAAGTTTACGTCCCCTCTACACCTAATATCATATTGGGACGGAACCACGGTTTTCTAACCACCGCTAGTCAAAAGTCATGGATCAAACAAGTGACCCGGCGTTTATTAATTACATTCTACAAAAGGGGTCAAAAAGCCTAAATGAATCTAGAATGAGCGGGTGTCCAAACTTTACGTCTCACCAACATCTAGGGTCAGCATGAGACAGGACCTCACTTAGACTCATTCTACTACTGGAGAAGCCTGGGATCAATCCTGCGACGTCTAGCTGGCAAAGCTAGTAGCCTTATCACTACAGGCCACAACAGTGAATTCAGAATAGGCTTCAGAAAGTTGGGGTATACTAGAAGTAAACCCCTCCAAAACCTACAAGCATGTTCATACAAAAATAATACTAAACATAGATTTAACATACCTTTCAATATACTTTCTATTTCCCGACACGATGTTGTAGGTATACGTTACAACTTGACCTGCTGCTAAAGTGTTCGTTTTTCTCAGGGTTTATATATCTATGAATACTACCAGAAAATCATGCCTACTCATATTACCTTGCTCAATTCGTGGCGAGGTGGAGATACCGGCCACAAACAAAGCCAGATAGCAAAAATCTAGTAGATAATGGATTTGCGTTCAAATAGTATATTTCCCATAGGAAAAATTGATGAAACGACCCTATAATCAATGACATGACTCCTGTCAAAACGAACACCCACACAACACGTGACGGGAATAAAAATCATATATGGCACAATTTGGCGGTTGGCGATTTTTAGGCAAATTCTATAGGACTCGGCCTTATAGCGGCCCCCTGTATTGTAAAAACAGCTCTCTATAAACCACTCATGCATACATCGTATGATATGTGCATGACTTGTTCATGGAGCAGCACAGTTTGCGTACCATATTTCACCTAAAATATTTCACTCGCACCGCCCTACCATATATCTACTAAAATAATTTAGATGTGCATAAGCACCAGAGAGGTTTCCTATTCCATCTCGTAACAAAGTTTTCCCCTTTTGGAGAAAAAACAATCAGAAATGTTTTTTCTTTGTGTACCGAGATGGAATAGGATGAATCTATCTAAACAAGACAGCTATTTACACAACAACCGTGCGAAGAATTACCTACTAAGGTAGTCTGCCCCCAAATTTTCCTGGCCCCGAATTGCAACAATCCGAAATCTATACGGCTGTAGTTTCATTGCTTAACGCATAATTCGAGGATTGAGAACTTTTGCTGTTTGCATATAAGACAAGGGCTTATGGTTTGTCTCAAGCAGGAATTCTACTCCGTAAAGATACTTGCGAAATTTCTCAACACCCCAGATAATAGCCAAACATTCCTTCTCTATTACAGAATAGTTTTTCTCACGAGGCAAAAGTTTCTTGCTGGCATAAGCAATGGGAAGTCGTCCTTCCCCTTCAAATTCTTGGAGCAAAACGGCTCCTATACCAACATCAGAAGCGTCCGTCCGGAGTATGAACGGATTCCCATCATGAAAGATAGGAAGACGAAGAATAGGACTAGACGTGAGTCTATTCTTCAGGGTCTGGAAAGCCTTTTCATGATGGTCCTGCCAGTCTGTGATCTTATTTGGTCTACTTTTCTTAGTTAAATCTGTCAAAGGGGAAGCAATAGATGAGAAATTTGGAATGAAACGGCGGTAGAAACCAGCCAACCCAAGAAATGACTTTATTTGTCTCTTAGTAGAAGGTCGAGGAGCATCCTTTATAGCTTGTATCTTGTCTTCTTGCGGTCTTACTGACTGAGCAGCTACACTGTGACCAAGACATTCGATACTGCTATACCCAATCATACACTTGGAAGGTTTTGCCGTCAACTTGGCTGTCCTAAGTCTATCCAAAACTTCACGTAATGACGTCAAGTGGTCTTTGCAAGTTTCGGTAAAGATCCACATATCATCGACGAAGCTATCAACGTTAGAAAGTTCGGACAGAATAATTCTCATCAACCTGCAAAATGTTGCTCCTGAGTTTACCAAACCGAAGGGCATAGTTTTGAATTGAAACAGGCCTTTGGGGGTTTCGAACGCAGTTAGGGGTTTTGCCTTAGACGTCATTTTTACCTGCCAATAGCCTTTTGACAAATCTAATTTGCTAAAGTATTTGTGCCCCGACATTCTATTTATAACCTCCTCCATATTTGGCATTGGTTCTGCATCGAACTCCGTCACTTTATTAAGTTTACGGAAGTCAATGCAGAACCGCACCGAACCATCTTCTTAGGGACAAGTACTACAGGGGATGAGTATGGAGATATTGATGGCTCAATAACTCCTAAGTCTAACATATCTTGAATTTCTTTTTCCATTACACCCCGTACTTTATATGGTATTGCATAACCTTTTGACCTCACTGGTTCCGACGTCAGCAACTTTATGTCGTGTTCTATTTGGTCAGTTCGTCCTGGTACACTGGACAGTACGTCCGGGTATTCTTTTATCAACGTCTCTATTTCTTTACGCTGATCCTGCGTTAACATTTCTGAAATATTGACGTCCTTAAACGTCTCTGGTTGCTTTGCAGTAGGAAAAGCGCAATCTTCCAATGAGAATTCGTCAACGTCATCATTTTCAGTTGACGGAATGGACTCTACAGAAAGCAAGCAATGTGACGTCACAGTCTGACGTTCCACATATTGCTTCAGTATGTTAGCGTGATATGTGTTAACATTTCCATTGACGTCAATCTTATAATCCATTCTGTTCACTACCTCAACCACTTCATAAGGACCTTTCCATTGAAGCAATAATTTATTACTGTCTGTCGGTAGTAACTACAGCACTTTATCGCCGACGTCAAATTTACGCGACCTCGCGCCTTTATCATAATAAGCTTTCTGCTTAACCTGAACCTTCTTTAAATTATCACGCGCTAATTTGCATGTCTGCTCTAACCGTTCCCTAAGCTCAATAACGTATTGATACGTCGAAAGAACTTGCTCATCGCGTACCTCTTCAGCCCATAATTCTCTTAATATTGCCATTGGACCTCTGACGTTACGTCCATATAACAACTCAAAAGGGGAGTATCCTAAAGACTCTTGTGGGACTTCCCTTACCGCAAATAATAAAGCTGGAAGATATTTATCCCAATCTTTTGGACGTTCAGCACACATGCGACGTAACATCTGCTTTAACGTAGCGTGGAAACGCTCTATCAGTCCGTTGCAAATTGGGTGTCTCGGACTACACGTTAACTGTTGAAGAGAAAGAAGTCTGCTGACTTCCTTCATTACCTCAGCAGTAAACTGTGATCCACAATCAGTCAACATTTCATCAGGAATGCCAACCCTACTAAACATTTCAATAAGCGCTTCCGCGACACGTTCCGTCTCAATACTCGGTAAAGCTATCGCCTCTGGATACCTTGTCGCATAATCTATCATGGTTAAAATATACCGAGATTTCCTACCAGATCGAGGCTCAATTGGACCACATATGTCCACTGCCACCCTCTTAAATGGCGTATCAATCAATGGCATTTTTCCTAGAGGTACTTTTGTGACCCGACCTTTCTGAATAGTTCTCTGACAAATATCACAAGATTTACAAAATCTAGCGACATCACCGCAAATACCGGGCCAGTAAAACTCAGTTACAACTCTATCCAATGTCTTCCTAATACCCATATGTCCAGACATAAGCGTTTCATGAGCCAGTTTCAACACCTTTCCTCGGAAACTTTGAGGGACCACAAGTTGGAAAGAGACTTTGTTACCCTTGGTGAACTCCCTATATGCCAAACCCTTTTTCTCAATAAACCTAGTTTCACCTCGGTTTAAACCACGACCCACAGTCTTGTTCCCAGATACAACCCTTTTCCTGATGTTTTCCAAAGTTGGATCATCAACCTGAGCTTGCTTGAAAGCCTCCTTGTCATCGTTAATGATCTGATCGGGAACCTTAAGTTTTCTGTAAGGCTTCTCATCCTGCCTAGTTTGAGACCTAGTTACAGCCGCAGCTGAGAAATGAGACATATCAGGAAGTTTTGATCCATCAATGTTACCGATAACCAAATCGTACAACGTATCATCCATACACAAAGCTTCAGTTTTCCCAGTGAAAAAAAGGACAATCAATGTCAATCATTGCCAAAGGATACCTTTGTGTGGATTCATCAATCAACGTAACATTTGATTCTTTCCCTATTAACTGACTATCCGAAACCAAACTTCTCCGAACGACACAGCCTGTACACCCAGTATCTCTTAATACAACCACCTTTTTATTATTAACCAATCCTTGTGCCGTCGGTAACCTTGCCTTTAAGAAGTAACAGACACCTTCCCTAGTTTCCTTACTACACTCCTCCCTATCCGAAATCAAAGGATCACCAACCTTATTTTCAAAAATACTTCCAATCTCATCACCTTTCCTAGTTACTTCCGTCTGACAAAAACTAACTTGGTGTGCTGCGCCACGTGGTGTGCTATTATTTTTACCGCGTCCGCGAAAAGACCCTCTAAAATTACCACGACCACGTGTATAACCACGACCTACATTCTGCGTATTCTCATTCTTAACCTGAGAACCTTGAGTCTCTACGCGCGTGTTAAAATTTTCCTTAACACCGCTATCCCCAACTCCAGTTGCTCCTACCTCTGCGCTATACAATTGTTTCCTGTCGGGGTTCTTAAAACATTTAATCGTTAAATGCCCCTTACCGCATATGCTACACTTGATATCCGGTCTACCACTCGGTTTGTTCGAGTCAACTTTGTCCTGTTTACCCTGCGCTGCGCCTCTATTATCGCGTTGCCCCTTATTAATGCAACTATATACGCCCCCGCGCGCTTCTGCAAACAAATCTGCCTCCCTAGCCATTTCATCTAAATTACCAAACTGTTTTGGCTTCAGATGTACATACAGTTCTCTATTACATGACTCCAGGAACTGATCCCTTGCCATGAAATCACAGACAGCCGGAAAAGATTTTTCTATCTTTGCCATATTAAGCCATTTTTCTAAATAACTTCTCAGTCTACTACTGAACTGTATGAACGTTTCTGATTTCTCGGGCCTACTATAACGAAACTGCTTCCTAAATCCGCGCTCTGTCATGTCAAAATTCTTTAATAAAGCGTCCTTTAACTTTTCATAATCCGTCGCATCCTCATTTGACAACCGGTCATATACATCAAGTGCGCGCCCTTTGAGCAATGCACTTAAATACGCGGCCCAAACACTCTTATCCCATTTATTAGCCGTAGCATATTTCTCAAACCTAGATAAATAACTATCCATTTTATCTTTACCCTCTTCAAAATAAGGTAACGTAGGATCCCGGGCATGCGCCACCTTCTCAGCCTTTTGCTTTTCAAATTCTAGCTCGAGCTTCGTTCTCTGCATTTCTAATTGGTTCCTTAATTCTTGGTGCTGAAGCTCAAACCCATGTTTTATTTGTTCTAAATGGGCCTCACTAATCTCTTTTGCCTCCCTTTCAGTCTTAATGCGTGCCATTTCAAGTTCCTTATTAACATTCAACATAGCTAGTTCATGTGCCCTTTCCTTTTCTTTTTCCTTTTCCTCTAACTTAGCTAGTTCATGTACCCTTTCCTTTTCCTTTTCCTCCCTTTCCTTTTCTTTTTCTTCAGACCTTAACCTTTCTAAATCCTTTTGCTCTTGCCTTTCTGCCCGCTCAATATCTTGCCGCTCTTTAACAAAACCTTGTAACTCCTTCCCCTCATAACCTAAGTCCTTTCCCATTTGCATTAAACGCTCCATTATTGATAACGTAAATCTCACGTTACTATCAAAACCACTATAAACTGATCAGTTATGATCAGTGATGATTGAATGGGCTTAACTAAAACGTTAAGATATGTGTTATACGCGTTAATCTAACTAAAACGTTAGTTATTAAAGCACACGCGATTTGAAATGTCAAATGCTTTCAGCAAAGTATGACGTTGCGCACTGGTAGTCTAATATGACGTCATAAACTGACGACGTTTACAGTAAAATGCTACAATCCGAAGTTTCATCACATTACAAAACTCCGATCACAACAAGTCACCATTAATGTTTCTATTACGTCATACCTAACCTCAAGCCACAGCGTAAATATTAACGCTACCGTTATGTCAACGTCAGTAAATTGTTAACGTCACTACGTCAGAACCATGTGTGGGTAAGATTAATACGTAACTCCAGTTTAACTTATTAGAATGTCAGGTAACACAATTAAGTGGGGTCTACTTAAATTTTTCGTTACCAAGACAAAGTGGGGTTTGCCTTGCCTTCCTGCTCAGAAATTATCGACTTGTCAGTATCCATTCAGTTGAATACATGGGTTTCGCACTTCATCAACGCAGGAAGGAAGATTAAAGTTAATTTCTAAATGTGGCTGTCAATGCATTTTTTTTTAAAGTTGATGATTCAGAGTATCAATGTGCTGTTCCACAGCCGGGAACACCAGCCAGAGATCAAATCCCACTTCTGACACCAAATGTTACATGTGGGTTTACGGCGTCCCGCAAACCCCCATGCTGACAAGACAACCGAGCGTGATCTCTGACAGGTGTACGGGCAGCCGTGGGGTAAGGCACAAGAAAGATGTTAGATGAATGACATGAATTATTTACAGTATCTACATACAACACTTACTAACACGAAACATCACAATTTGTTGCTTCTGTAGCCAACTCACGACGTCCGCTCCGAAGGCAAAACAATGTTCTGTGCTCGGAACGGGTGACGTGAATACCTACAGAAGCAAAAAAAAAAACAACAACAAAAACAAAAAAGAAACAACACAAGACGCGACAGGCCAGTTTATAACTTAGGGTGAATCCCCCTCTCGCGTGAAACTTCCTCTCGCGAACTAGTGCAAACTGCACACTAGTCTATCGACATAGTTGCCGATCTCAGGTTGCCGATCACAGGTTTAGCGATCGTCCGAATATCCTGCAGGTTAGTTGACCTCTTTTATGGCCTCACATTTGTTGACAATGAACAATGATTCTGATTCTGGTCTACGCTGATTACGGCGGTCTGTCCGCCCTTGCTGGACCCTAACGCCTAGCGTCGTACCAGTACCTGCTGCTATGAAGCAGGGAGCAGCAGATCACATATTGTTGTGCCTGCAAATTACGATAACTGGACTAGAAACGAGTCACAAAACATACATGCTATATCATGATCCCCCTCCCGGAGAAGTAAGAATATGTTCATGCATATACCGTTATTGCGCATGCGCCGACCAGACATACAGGCTGATTAGTGCATGCGACAAATAACCGTACAGCAGAACTCAACTTGACTGTGCATCAAATTATCAGCACCCAGCGCTTGACACAATAATATTCAAAATTCATGTTTCCTTACTGAGCACTACAGAAATCAATTAATGCTCACTACTACTGAGCATAATACTCATCAAATTTGTGCTCACTACATTATCACAAGCAAGAGGCAATTGAACAGACCACGCCTTTGCGCTACCTGGTCAGCCGCCAATTACAGGAAACATAACAATCTCTATTTCATATCCTTCTCCGCGACACGGCTCACAAATATAGCTATTCACAAATTCAATACATTAATAACAGATAGAAACTACAACAGAAGATTTTCATCTATAATCCACAACATTTGTTAGTGTCTCCTAAGGGGCAACACTGTTTGCCGTAAATTCTCTCTGTATTTGGTAGGCACCCCGTCACAACAGTCCTCGCGACGCCGATGACGCAGCTGACGTCATCCCCGCCGCTCAGGCCGCTATGACGTGTGGCGACCAAATACTCCCACTTATCATCATCACGTTCTTTATATGTACATACATGCACAAACTGAGTTATCAGACAAAAACGGCATCATTACAAAATGAACTCGTAATTCTTCTTGAACAAAATTATTTCTAATCAACGTGAACATGCTTGTAAAATAAAATTCATTACGGTTCATCATCACGGATAACCCAACAGGCTCTTGTAAGAGTTTGCCCTGATGATGAAGATATGGTTAAACCCGTCTTAAGTTTACGTCCCCTCTACACCTAATATCATATTGGGACGGAACCACGGTTTTCTAACCACCGCTAGTCAAAAGTCATGGATCAAACAAGTGACCCGGCGTTTATTAATTACATTCTACAAAAGGGGTCTGAAAGCCTAAATGAATCTAGAATGAGCGGGTGTCCAAACTTTACGTCTCACCAACATCTAGGGTCAGCATGAGACAGGACCTCACTTAGACTCATTCTACTACTGGAGAAGCCTGGGATCAATCCTGCGACGTCTAGCTGGCAAAGCTAGTAGCCTAATCACTACAGGCCACAACAGTGAATTCAGAATAGGCTTCAGAAAGTTGGGGTATACTAGAAGTAAACCCCTCCAAAACCTACAAGCATGTTCATACAAAAATAATACTAAACATAGATTTAACATACCTTTCAATATACTTTCTATTTCCCGACACGATGTTGTAGGTATACGTTACAACTTGACCTGCTGCTAAAGTGTTCGTTTTTCTCAGGGTTTATATATCTATGAATACTACCAGAAAATCATGCCTACTCATATTACCTTGCTCAATTCGTGGCGAGGTGGAGATACCGGCCACAAACAAAGCCAGATAGCAAAAATCTAGTAGATAATGGATTTGCGTTCAAATAGTATATTTCCCATAGGAAAAATTGATGAAACGACCCTATAATCAATGACATGACTCCTGTCAAAACGAACACCCACACAACACGTGACGGGAATAAAAATCATATATGGCACAATTTGGCGGTTGGCGATTTTTAGGCAAATTCTATAGGACTCGGCCTTATAGCGGCCCCCTGTATTGTAAAAACAGCTCTCTATAAACCACTCATGCATACATCGTATGATATGTGCATGACTTGTTCATGGAGCAGCACAGTTTGCGTACCATATTTCACCTAAAATATTTCACTCGCACCGCCCTACCATATATCTACTAAAATAATTTAGATGTGCATAAGCACCAGAGAGGTTTCCTATTCCATCTCGTAACACACATGCCACGGGTCAGTCACTGGGTCACGCCAGTTGAAAATTTGAACGACCCTCGTATGACCCGTTTCAAAATCAATGGCCATATGGTTTCTGAGAAGAAAACCTTTGAAGGGTTTTTATCATGATCATGGCAGCCAGTTTGCTCATGTGGCCTGAACCATTTTCATCCATCATATGAAATTTGGTAATTTTTTAAATAAACTTTAATTTTGATATCTGAGTAACATTGGACCAATGAGTGGCACTGACCTTTGTTACCAATGCAGATTCATTTCCTCATTTAATTGTTTGCGTAGAGGCAACGATAGTTTTCGAAAAATTACCGATTTCCATTCAATACAAAAGCATAAGTTGCCAAATTTGAACTTGGCAAAAATGGGTCAAGGTCAACCTAGAATCATCATTTGAGCCAACTAGTGTAGACCTGAGACCCAATTGCTGCGTGCAAGTTTCAAGGGAAATAGCCAACATGTTCCAAAGAAGATGCTTATAGGGTTTTGCCGGCTTTCACCATATATATGGTAATGGTGGCTATATTAGTCATATAACCAGAAACATTTAAACTCCACTCCACGAAAGCTACGTATAAAATTTGGTTTCAGTTTGCCCATCTGTCTTTGTTTTTAAACAAGTTCTATTTTCGGAGTGTCATTGGATCAAGGTAAAAGAGTGGCATTCGTGCAGATTCATTTACTTGTTTAGCTGATTGCATTTACTAACTTTGAGTTCACAGGCAACAAAAATTTTAGAAACATTATAAATTTGCACTTTTCTATTTCAAAAACTTATGTAAATAAATTTGACATTAGGATAAACTGGGTAAAGGTCAGTAATCCAGAGTCAACCGATTTGAAAGAAATATGATGGATCCGAGTGTCTAATGCCACACACTCAAGTTTCAAGGCAATCAGCCCAATGGCTCAGAGAAGAATTATCTTAAACGGTTTTGCCATACATGGTCATGGCGGCCTCCTTAGTCGCATGAGTCAACCCCTCTATCCACACACCCCACACTCCACATGAAATTTAATTCTAATCGGCCCAGTGGCAGTTCGAACAGAAATATCTTTAAAAAAAGATATGCGGCGTAGATTTAATTGGAAGGTTGTTTAGAAACCAGTGCTTCAGCTGAAGTGCACGACCCGCCGGATGCTTTTAGCTTTATGAGTGTTACCATATATGGGTATGGCGGCCATTTTGGTCATGTGACCTGGACCTAAAACGGTTCCCCCAATAAATGCGCCTTATCGTAAGGAGCAAAAATATATCTAATACTTTAGTACTGTATTCTGAATCGTTTGCAGGATAAAATGAATTCTCACTTTTCCAATACAAAAGCATATGTGTCAAAGTTTGACCTAGGCACAAAGAAGGTCAAGGTCAACCCAGGGTCACCATTTTAGCAATTTATGATGGGCCTACGTCCCAGACGTTATTTATCAAGTTTCGTGGAAATCTGCCAAGTGGTTCTGGAGAAGACTATTTTGACCATATATGGCTTGGCGGCCATTTTGGTCATGTGACCTGGACCCCATGAGGAAATTTTGGTTTCCTCCATCCCATAGAGGCTCCATATAAAATTTGACCTAAATCGGCCCAACGGTTTCCGAGGAGAAGCAGTTCGAAAATTTTCACATTTTTCGCCTCGGCGAGGCTATACTAAATGGACTGTAATATTTCGCAAGTTCATTGGTTAGACCTCATTGATACTATCAGTATGCCAAAAATTGTTTAAATATTCCAAGCGGTTAAGTCACTATCACCAATTTTCACAAACGGGCTACGGACGGAGAGACAGACAGACCATATATGGCTTGGCGGCCATTTTGGTCATGTGACCTGGACCCCATGAGCAAATTTTGGTTTCCCCCATCCCTTAGAGGCTCCATATGAAATTTGACTTCAATCGGCCCAACGGTCTCCGAGGAGAAGCAGTTCGAAAATTTTCACAGTTTTCGCCTCGGCGAGGCTATACTAAATGGAATGTAAAATTTCGTAAGTTCATTGGTTAGATCTCATTGATATCTATCAGTATGCCAAAAATTGTTTAAATATTCCAAGCGATTAAGTCACTATCACCAATTTTCACAAACCGTCGGGTTACGGACGGACAGACAGACTAACAGAATGACACGGTGATTTTAGGGCACTCTTAGAAAATCAACCGACTTCAGTCGGTCGCTTTTTCTACGGGTCGTGCAATATGAGCTACAATAGTGACAGCAACAATTGTCTAGCTATGAACTGGTTTACTGTATTCAAACAATTCAGATGTCACGCGAAGAAAAATAGCTTTGCAGAGGGCGGTGTCCCGCCTGTTTGAGCTAAGGTCAATGTAAAAGGTCAAGGTTAAAAACATGACCTCATTTCAAGAGCATATGATCTCAAGTATATGCACAAAAAATAAGAAAACGTTATCATTTACTGTTTTTGAACACAAATTCTAGGGTTAACGTTTAGGGTTGTCGCTATGGTGAACGTAAACGCATAGGCGGACGAACAAACGGACGAGGAGAAAAACGGACGGAAACTTGATCTTATGTGCACCTAATTAAAACTCAAATTACACTTATTCCTTTTCAGAATTTATATAACATTAATGATATTCGAAAATGTCCATTTTGTGTTAAAATGGAGGACATAAAGTATGCTGAAGACAAATGATACACTGCAACTTTTATTTAGCATATATTGTAAATTAAACATCTGTCAATTTGTAATGCGATTATTACATGTTTTTGTCATGCTATATCTCTTTATTGGTTTCATTGGGCAACAGGGCTTGGGGTGTCATTTCATCTCAATGTCGGGTAAAAGTCCCACAAACTTGAAAGCAACGTCTCCAAAATGACCTACACAGTGTTGATGGGGACGTTAAACCTCAAAACAAACAAACAATTCCTTTCGCAGAAAATTCTTCCTTTCGCGAAAGGAGCCTTCCTTTCGCGAAATGGTTCCTTTCGCTATATAGACCAACCACGTGAAATTAGGTCAAAATAGCTATTCACCGCAGCAGTTACAGAATTCACTAGAAACACAATTATACATATGACGTATGGTCATCAAAGGACAAGACGGTGAGCAAGCCGAAACTGTTTATATTTTTCATTCATATCTCACATATAAAACGAAACATTTCCCAGGTTAAAACTTCAGTAAACTGTCGTATTTTTAGTAGATTTATTTATGCAAATCATTGACCAATGAAATGGTCATCTCCTTGGACATGTGGTTTTATTGACCAATGGAATAACGAAAAATGTAGGACAAAAGCAAAACCATAACGGCTACGCCGTAAAAAGTTGACAGGGGACAGACGGAGACTATTCATACTAAAAGCTCACAGTGAGCCGCTAGTAATACGAAATGAGAAATGGTTACTATGATCAGTGTAGAGGACAGACATCAGAGCAGAAGAAAAACACCAGCTAGATCTCGAGAATCCCAAACCCGGCTAATGCATACTCTTATAAGACAAACGTATAATTTACCTGTGTCAGCATCATAAATTTAATTCTATTATGATCTGTCTTGCGCTTTTACTTTGCATCGGATACAGATTAAAAAAAGCTGGTGGACATAATCCGCTAATTCCGGTAATTCCGTAGCAGACGACAATCATGTTTTTTTTTTACAGCGACTGAAGGATTGACATTGCATGTGAATCGTCTGCTACGATTCACAAAAGTCTTTTTTTTGTTTGTTTCGAAAATAAAATACTAGATCAAACAAAAACAACAACAACAACAAAACAACAACAACAATACTTTGACAAAGTCGTCTGCTAATCGCGAAAGTAAGGGTTAACCCTTATCCTGCTGAACACAATAACCTCTGCCTTTGCAAACGGTGTAAATCAAGATCAGCTGGCTAAAGATTTAGAAGCCATCTGATCAGGATCTACACTGTTTGATATTCAGTTTGTGAATTTGTAGGAATAAATTCATTATGATTACGCACCCGTGCGACATAGTGCATTTTTTTCACATAAGAAAAAATGTATACCCCCGTAAACCCCATTTTTCTATATAAAGTGTGGTTTAGGGGGGTGTTAATTTCACGCATTACGAAAACACGCCTATACAAATACACTGTAAAATTTTCCGCCGAAAAAAAAAACACAAAAAAAAAAGACATGAAATTTTTAAGATGATAAATTGTGATATAGGTTTCTTATTTCTGCCCCAAATATAGATTGTGGGTACTCGATAGAACCGCCTCATCGAGCAGAAATAAGAAAAATAAGGTATACCCCTGTCAACCCCAGTTTTACTATATAAAAGGCGGGTTCAAGGGGGTCAAAATTATATAAGCGTGTTCACTTGCCTGCACTTCTATTTTCGTGATGGACTTGTTCACGTGATGACATGAAGAAATCTGAATGGTTCAAAGTCTAAAATGGCTATGGCCAAAATAACTTATTCAGCAGGATAAGGGTTAAGAAAGAACAATGGTAAACAGAACCAAAAAGAAACAAAGCAACGGAAAATGATATTTAGAAGCCTTTCCTGTTCTTCCGCAGAAGTGATTCAATCTGTGTTTATATATATATATATATAAGTAAAACGAGTTTTGTTTCGTTGTGTGAAGTGAAGTTTAAAATGCAAATGTATTTGTTCAAGGTTTCACACTCCTTACATACCTGTTTCAAAGTACAGGTTTGAAGAAATAACAAATCATAATCAAACCATTAAACACATTAAGTAACCGAAGTATTAAAATAAACATTTGTTTTTGAGAAATAGAGGTCATCTTGTGCTAGGACTGCTTGAATGAATGCTTAACCGTATTAGTGAAAGAAAAGCTTGTTGTAAAATTTCTAAACGTCGAAGGATAAGAAAAAAAAAACAAAGCGCGAAAGGTACCGAAATGACAGATTCTATGAGCCTTACTTACATAATAGTTCGTCTGTCACATCACGAAAACACGCCTATATTATTTTGACCCCCTTGAACCCCACTTTTATATAGTAAAACTGGGATTTACAGGGGTAATCCTTATTTTCATAATTTCTGCTCTAAAATATAGATTGTGGGTACCCGTTAGAACCGCCCCAATGAGGCGGTTCTAACGAGTACCCAAAATCTATATATTGAGCAGAAATAAGAAAAATATCACAATTTGTCATCTTAAAATTTTCATTTGTTTCGGCGATAAAGGTGGCAATGTATTTGTATAGGAATGTTTTCGTAATGTAACTCACAATGACCGATCTTAATCACATGCCAGAAATGCTACTGTTTGTGTCTTCTAAGGTGGCTGATGAGACCACTTCTAGCTCTGAAATGTCGACATACGTTAGAGGAAGGCAGCTCAGCTGGTGATGCCTTAGCTCTGACCTTGCGCTGTGCACGTTTCTTCTCAGCTTCGCGGATTCATTTTGTCTCTTATTTACTAGCACCCTACTGATGAAACTTCACAACTTTGAAGCTCTGCTGGTGATGCATTAGCTCTGGCCTTGCCCTGTGCACGTTTCTTCTCAGCTTCGCTGATTCATTCTATCTCTTATTTGCTAGCACCCTACTGATGTGACCTCACAACTTTGCACTGTCTTGTGCAATTTGTTCCCACGACTCTGTTGGAATGTTGAAGTCCTTGAGGGAGGGTTTGAGTGTGTCCCTGTAACGCATTGGAACGTTTGCCCATATCTAGTTCTCCATAGAGGATGTTCAAAGGAAATTTTCCTCGGGCATCATGGTAACATGGCCCGTCCCCTTAACAATGACAGTTTCAGTAGAGTATGTTCACTTTGCATCCCTGCCCTTTCCAGGACTGCTGTGTCTGTAATCCCGCCTTGCCACTTACCTGAGACAGCTTGTATGGAAGTTACTCAGTCTTTCGACGTGCCGTCGGTACTGTCCACGTTCCGCATGCATCTTATAGTTGGCAGCACCACGGCTCTGTAGACATTCAGCTTTATGTCAATCCAGATTCCATTTCGATCCCAAACGCTACCACGTAGTCGATCAAATGCCGCAGTAGCTTTGGCAATCCTGGCATTGATTCCATCATCAATATGCACGAGTCTTGACAGTACGCTCCAAAGGCAGGTGAACTTGTCTACCACTTGCAATCTTTGTCCTTTCACTGTGATGGTGGGCTCCGAGAAAGGCTTGCCAGGTGCTGGTTGATAAAACATTCCAGTTTTTTATGGTGATACTTGTCACAGGAGTCGGATACTTGATCTAACCTTTTTGCATATTCTCCTCTGTTGGAGCACCCCTTGCCGTGCCTTCAGCAAAAAAGAACTTATGAAGCATCTCTGTCTGCACTTTGGAGTTTGACTTGCAAGCTTCTAAGGTTGAAAAGCTTCCAATCAAAGCTATTCAAACAGGTATATCATTTTCACCATCCTGAAAAGCACCTGTAAGCACGGCAGAGAATATCATGTTGAACAGTGTTGGGGCGCTGTGTGTGTGTGTGTGTGTGTGAGTGCGTGCGTGCGTGTGTGTGTGTGTGTGTGTGTGTGTGTGCGCGCGCGCGTTTGTGTGTGAATTCGGGTTTAACGTCGCTTTCAACAATTTTTTCAGTCATATCACGGCGGTGTCTGGTTGCGACAGGGAGCTCAATGCTCACTTTTATAGTGCTGCCTCACTGAAGTATCATGTCCCAGACACATTACATGATACCACACCCAGTCACTTTATCCTGACACTGGGTCGACCAGTCCTAGCTCTACCCCGTAAATCTGAGTGCCAAGCGAGGAGCAGCTAGTACCATTTTTAACGACTTTGGTATGTCGCGGCCCGGGATCGAACCCGTGACCTCCTGTTCCCCGGAGCCGACACTCTACCAACTGAGCTATCGGGGCCGGTTAGTGTTGGGGCTTGTACACAGCCTCTTTTGACTCAATTTGTCACAGGTAATGGATCAGAAAACACGCCATCATTTTGGACCCGTGCAAGCATGCCATCGTGGAACTGTCTCGCCATTGCTATGAACTTGGTTGCACAGCCAAACTTCACCATGATTTTCCAAAGACCCTCACGACTGACTGTGTCAAATGATTGAGTAAGGTCACACATAGGTCATGTAGAGGTCTATGTGTTGTTACTAGCATTTTTCCTGAAGCCGCCTTGCTGTGAAGACCATATCAATTGTACCTCTGTCCTTTCTCAATCTACACTGGCTTTCTGGAAGAAGACTTGACTGTTCAAGGTGTCCATTCAGTCGGTTAAACAGGATTCATGCAAGGACCTTCCTAGCAACTGACAATAAAGGGATGCCATGATGACTGTCACAGACCTAAGGATTTCCTTTCTGTTTGGATAAGTGGATTCATTGAATTCTTGAGGGATTGCTGTTTCTCCACATAATATGAAATACCTAATTTTCTTTGCGTTTGGAGTACCTCCTACTTTGTAGAAAACAGCAGGTATTGCATCTCATTCAGGAGCCTTGCCAGATGACAGAAGTTTTATTGATTTCATTGTTTCAGAGACGGTTGGGAACTCGTCAAGCAGCAGATTACACTCCACCCGTGGTAGTCTGTTGATAGCGTCATCATTGATAGAGGATGGCCGATTAAGAACAGTACCAAAATGCTTAGTTTATCTGCACGGAGAAGAAGGGTGGTTCCTGAGCTCCGGGGAGCATAAACTGTCTTTACTTCTTCATATCCTTTTACATTTGTAAAGGACTGGATTTCATCAGCCTTTTTGCTCGGCCAGGTATCTTGCTTATCGCTGAACTTAGTCCGGGCTGTCTTGCATACATATGAAAAGTTGCAGTGGTCTCATTAGATACAGAGCTGGTGTTTTGGTATTTCTCTTCTTCTCTTCAAGCAGTCCTTACTTACATGAGCCATTTATATAAAAAAGTTTCAAAATTTAAAAAAAAAAAAACAGTTCTGCAAATTTAATTATTAAATGTTTGCTTATGTTTATATACCGGTAGTACTTTGAAGTGCCTTTCGATGTTTCGAAGTTTCAAAAGAAATATTTTATTATAAAATCAAAATTATTTGATCGCAATCGAACTAAAATAAATTAGTACTCGTATAAACTTAGTTTAATGCACACATTACGTCGCAGTGCAAGCTTACTGTGGCATGTGCACATACACACTTAATATCGTACAACAAGCGTACTGCACACCCATCAACGTATAGTGAGCTTCAGTCGCACATCGTATTACAACCTTTTTGCACAATGAATGTACAGTAAAATTCCGCTATTAAGACCACCTAAAATTAAGACTAAATTTGCTTTTAGAAGCTTATTTAGTGGGTTGCAGTTATTCTTCCTTTGTCTTTTCTGCACACACTGTCCTCTGGTCAGAGACCACCTTTGGGACTGTTCAAAAGTGGTCTTAAAGACCACTTTTAAACAGTCCCAAAGGTGGTCTTAATATATGAATTTTACTGTACTTTCTAACGTTCATTGAAGAATGAATAACATCGGGTCACGAGCAAAGGTTAAGTGAATCGGGGTTCACTACCGGGGTTCACTTAAATTTTGCTCGTGATCAGATGTCATACTTCAATGAACGTTAAATAGATTACCTTTATAACTTATCTTTACATATTTTTCCATACATAATGTGAAGAAATATCCTGGTTAAAGATCATCAGGAAAACACGCCTATACGTCTACATGTAATTCTGACCCCCTTGAACCCCACATTTATATAGTAAAACTGGGGTTTACAGGGGTACACTTATTTTTCTTATTTCTGCTCTAAAATATAGATTTGGGTACTCGTTAGAACCGCCTCGATAAGGCGGTTCTAACGAGTTCCCACAATCTTTATTTTGAGCAGAAATAAGAAACCAAAAATAACAATTTTTCATCTTAAAAGTTGCGTTTTTTCGACGTTAAAATACACAATGTATTTGTACAGGCGTGTTTTCGTATTGCTTAAATTGAAACAAGAACACAATTGCACGCAGTTTTCCTATGAACAGCGGAGTGGCTTCGTTGACGTCATGACTTCGCCATCGTCCACCTCAAATCAAACAAACAAATCACTCCATATTGTAAAGCAATTGTAAAGCTGGAATACTTGCTGCACACCTCCACTTACTAGTATAGCACTGTTACAACGCATAATGTAGTAATGTAGTAATTACTACATTTTGATTTTTTTTACTACATTATGCGTTGGCATAGTCGACGCGAAATGAAGTAAAAAAATTATTTCATTTCGCGTTGATATGCACCATATCGACGCATAATGAAGTAATGATGGTAGAACATAGCTGTCTTCGAAAAGACTTAGGAAGCAATACAGTTAAATTCCTACAATTTAGACCACATTTGAGACGGTTCAAAAGTGGTCTTTAAGACCACAGTTGAACAGTCCAAAAGACGGTCTTCCACAAAAGCACACTGAAGGTCAAAATCACAAAGAAAAAGGTTTATTGGGCGGCATCTCAATGTCGGGTAAAAGTCCCATGAAATTGGAAGCAACGTCTCCAAAATGACCTAAATAGTGTTGACGGGGACGTTAAACCTCAAATCAAACAAATCAAACAAAAGACAGACAGACAGACAGACAGACAGACAGACAGACAGACAGAATGGACAAAAACTATATACCCCCTTGCATACTTCGTATGCCGGGGGTATAAATAGATGGGCTGCACGATGCTTCCACGCAGAGCTGATACCGCCCGTACATGAGTCCTCGTAATCTGCTTAGAAGGTCTAAGCCTGTCCAGGAAAACTGCTGCGAGTCGGCCCATCCATGCATATAAACCCTATTGCTTTTAATTGGACGGCAGCGATTGAGATGTCATTTCATCTCAATATCGGGTAAAAGTCCCATAAAATTTGAAGCAATGTCTCCAAAATGACCTAAATAGTCTTGACGGGAACGTTAAACCTCAAATCAAACAAACAAACTGTTGACGCATAATGAAGTAAAATTAAGTATGCCATCCATCGCCGCAAAATGAAATAATTCTTTCATTTTGCTCAAACCTCTTAGTATCGACGCATAATGAAGTAAAAACGACATTTTATTTCATTTCGCGTCGACTATGCCAACGCATAATGTAGTAAAAATTTCAAAATGAAGAAATTACTACATTACTACATTATGCGTTGTAACATAGCACGCTTCTCGTTTAAATCTATGGAGACTGTAAAATGTGCAATCGACGCATTCTGTATTATACTAAAGTGCACTGAGACCCACTTCGCCTGGAAAGTCTAAGCCTGCCCAGCCAAAGTGATGCGAGTGAGACAGTCCATTCATATAAACAATTTTGGTTTCACTAGGCGGCCGGGCTTGAGGTGTCATTTCATCTCAACGTTGGATAAAGGTCCCACAAAACTGGAAGTAACGTCTCGAAAATGACCTAAATTGTGTTGACGGGTTGTTATACCTCAATTTAAACAAAACTAAGACCCGCCTGATCAACTTTAGAAGTATCGTGTCTCTTCATGTTTTTGACCAACTAGTTAAACTGGTTTACTCTTCAATAGCAGAATGTAGCATGAGTCAGCCGTATGAGCCGTTGTTGCATTTTGTCTTAGTCACGAGGGCATAAGGGAAATTGTATACATCTGGGACCGGTTGGGTCTCGTTGGCTCACGATCTGGTTAGTTAACTGCCCTTGTTAGTTCAACATCTAGATGACTGTAGTATGTGTGTTGGAACCAGCAAAAAAGAAAGTTTTTGTTGTTTGCCATATTGCCCAGCCAACAAAGAATGCCAGACCATCGTCGGTTCGACATCTATTCGCGGCCATTGGCTCGCTGCTGTGCTGGCTGGATGCATGACTGTTTTATGTAATTTTATGGAACGCAGGATTTCGAGAAAAAAAAAAAATGGACTATCATGCATGCTAACTACACATCTTCTGAAAGAGCACGTGTGTTATTGTAGAAAATTACAGCAACATCCGCTTAAGACCGGCTACATTTAAGACTAATTGATCTTTAACAAACATTTATTAGGGTTTTCTCTTTATTTCTTTGTGTTTTCAACACCCAGTGTCCTCTGATAAGAGACCACCTTTGGAACTGTTCAAAAGTGGTCGTAAAGACCACTTTTGAACAGTCCCAAAGGTGGTCTTAATACAAAATTTTTACTGTATATGAGATACAAATGAGTCCATGTAGAGCAAACACTGCCATATGACCTGTGTGTCCGGTGTAGACCTAGGTCAGCCTAAGCATCTCCGGAACACCTCAAAGTCTGCTTATCGCTCTTTGGTCAGCCGAGAGGCCATATAAGGTCTATGCGAACAGTGAACACTGATAAGACTGTACACATGCGCAGTCTTAACTGTCTTCTCTGGTCGCATTGACCCTAATTATAGGTTTTGTTTGTTTGTTGCCTGATTGAATCGGTTCTAACGAGTACCACAATCTGCTGTATATCTAATACTAGATTTTGTTTTTTGATGTTTTACGTCCCCGTGAAGCCTATTCAGGTCATTTTGGAGACGTTGCTCCCGATTTTGTGGGACTTTTACTCGACGTTTGGATGAAATGACAGTCGAGCCCTACCGTCCATATAAACCATAAGGTTTAAAGGAGCGGTCCGACTCACATCACATTTCCTGGGCAGGCTTAGAACTAAGCGGTCAAGCTCGGTCGGGCTCAACTCTGCGCGGAAACACAATGCAGCCCAATAAATTTGGCCAAGCCTCGATGGCGGGGAAGCTGTAGATTTAGTAAAACTCCACTATAAAAAGTTTGTTTAGGGTTTAACGGTCCAGTCAACACTATTAAGGTCATACGGAGCTAGCCAGTTTACCAAAACGCACTATTCCTAGGTAGACTTAAGCATAAGCGGTTAACCAGTACAGTGCACATTCTATCGCTGCCCTGCTTTTTCAATCGGCGGATGGGAGAGAATGGTCGTAGAAAAGATTTCATGATCACGAAAGGATGTAGCAGATCCGACAGGTATCGAACCCGCGACCTCCTGATCACCAGTCAGACCCGCATCTGACAGAGTTTCTGAGTCCGGCGCTCCAAAAAAGAAATGAAAACACAGAACATACAAGTTACTGTTCATTTATTCAATATTTTATCATGTAAAATATAAAATTCTTCAATATGATAATGGTGTTGTAAGTTATGATAAAATAAATATTAAATGATGGTTGAAAACAACTATGTTTCTAGCACAAACAATGAAACGAAATGAAATTTAAATCCTTCGTTAAGTACAATTTATAATATCATTACAACATTCGTCTGTTTTGGAGCTCCCCGAACATGAAGCTGGGCGCACCGCACCGCACGACAAAACTGTGCGACGATGAAGGACATACCAGCCTGCGCATCCTGCTATCTAAAAATAGATAAGCGAAACTCTTGTCATAGTTGGTGAATGCGCAGGCTGAGCTGAGTATTCTCTGGCTGCACAGGTCTTACTGCTGGTTAAAAGATGCCTGTCAGCATTTACTCCAAAACCTACATGTACAGTGAAACTTCGATGACTCGAACAGCGATGACTCATTTATCATGGTTATCTCGAAGGCTCTTCAAGGCCAACTCGAATCCCTATAGCTCCAGGTATCCATTTTTAATAAATGATGCATGTTTTTGTTTGTTTTATCTTGTAAAAAGGTATGTTGTGTGTACTTATTAGAATCGCCTAGACGAGGCGATTCTAATAAGTGGCCACAACATATGAGAATCGCCGCAACGAGGCGTTTAGTACAAACAATATACCTTTATTTAAGGGGAATGGGAAAACCTTCAGGGGAGCCAATTCCTTCAAGAGTAGTTTTGTCTCCCATGTCAATATATAGGAGTCAACTCTTAAGGGAAAGCATTTGCATCTTTCCTATAAGAGTAGACCCCTTTTTCAGTGGGAAAGGGCTTATAGAAAAGCGAACAGGAAGTCCCGAAAGTTGTCACCCTTTGAAAAATGGCGGAAATGTGCTAGGTATTCCCATTCCCCTTAAGAAAATCGAATGCATCCATAAATCATCCCACTATGCCTACTGGCCTGGCTGCATGATTTACCATCATTCGCTCGAACTGCCCCTTTCTCGAACACATCTGATGGCTACTAACGTGTTCGAGCCATTGAAATTGACTGTAATTATTCCGCACGTGCCAAAAAATGACGCAAATTCGATGGTGGCAAATGCACGTATCCACTACTTGCGCAAATTTGATGGAAGCAGAATGTTACACACGTAAATTTTATAGCGGCAAATGCACGTAACAAACATTTCGAACTCAGGATCTACACTGTTTGTTTAATATACAAAATTGGGCCGGAAAGCAGGTAAACCAAAAAGGATACTCATACAAGTACATAATAAAGTTACACTGTGTTCTAGTCTATTGTGCATGATCAGCCTGTATGATTTGTTTGTTTGTTTTGGAGTTTAGCAGCCCACTCCACTTTTCCTTGGCAGACGTAAGCGGCTAACCAGTTCAGTGCACAATCGTTCGCCTGAAACTGACACGACCCTTCTTGAATCCGCGCAAGCATCATGCGAACAAGTCCGTGAAATGAAGACCCCTCTAAACCCCATTCTATATAGAGAAAACTGGAGTTTACGGGGGTATATATTATTTTTCTTAGTTCCGCTCCAAGACATAGATTGTGGGTACTTGTTAGAACCGCCTCACCGAGGCGGTTCTAACGAGCACCCTCAACCTATGTTTTGTACATTTATAACAAAAATATCAAGAATTTTCATCAGAAAAGTAGCCATTTTGGAGTTGTGAAAAATGCACTATGTTGCACGGGTGAGTGATCGTAACGGGGAGAAGATGACCATAGAAAAGATTTCATGATCAATCAAGAATGTTGCCAACCGGAGCGAATTAATCGGAACCTAGTGTCAGTTTCATCCTCACTTCGCTTTATGATTAAACCCATCTAAGCCTAGCATTCCAAAGAGATTGTCAGTGTAGATCCTTATCAGACGTCACATAACGTAGCAGGCGCTTAGGTTCTAAAACTTTAAACGCTAATATACTAACCAAAGACTCCTATAACTCGAAATAGATCTGCCCATTAACGATATATGGCAATGGAATCTTCCATCCATATAGTTTGGGGACGTCCATTTCCAATAATAGGGGTGTCAGATTTGTTTTGTTTACAGTAACTTTTACAAAAATGTAAATTTATGGGTTTAACCCATTTCAGACTGGAAACCCCGGAACGGGTACCCTGGCAAACAGCGCAGGCCCAGATCAGACGCCGCAGAACGCGGCGTCTGATCAGGGCCTCCACTGTTTGCTAAAAGGTCAGTCATTTTCCAAATAAATATTGATGAAAACACAACCTGTCACCCCTAAATTTTGAAATGAACTCCTGCTATATTTAAGGTGGAAGATTCCATTTGGTACAAAAAGGGTTAACTTAAGTGTTTCGGTTTGCCATAGATGTGTCAAAAAGACACGAAGATGAATCACAAAATGTGCATTTGAACGATTTTAAAATGACATAGGTTGATAAAATGAATAACATTGTTGCATGAACGTAAATAAAAACAAAGTTTCGTAACTTCTGAGACGAAAAAATGACAAAACAACTGACAGTAGATGAAAAAAAGATGAATCCCTCTGAGACAATTTATTTCAATTTAATACATTATTGTCTACGCAACCAACAATCAACAATCTTTTCACGATGTAAGATAATCAACAAAGGTAAAAATAGTTAAATAGTGATATAAATCCGTTTTCCCACAGAGGTAAGTAATCAATGACCTTTTCTTAATGAATGACATAGGCGTGTGTGACATAGGTATATGGGTGTTAACATGTTATCATGTATTTTGTTTGATTTGACGTTTAACGTCCCCATCAACACTGTAAAGGTCATTTTGGAGACGTTGCTTTCAATTTTGTGGGACTTTTACCCGACATTGAGATGAAATGACATCACAAGCCCTGTCGCCCAATGAAACCAATAGCGTTTATAAGCATGGACGGTCCGACTCGTGCGCACCACTTTGCCTGGGCAGGCTTAGATCCTCTCGGTTTACCAGTACTCGTGTGCGGGTCAAACTCAGTCCTGCGTGGAAGCATCATGCAGCCCATATATTTCTTCAAGCCAAGATGGGCGGGGCCAATGTTAGCATGTAAACAAGTCTGTTAAATGAAAACCCTGAAAAAAGACAACTTTTTTAACATGAAAAGTGGGTCATACAAGGAAAAACATTTTTCTTATTGTTGCATAAAACATAGATCCCTATTATCGCTTAAAATATGAGGCGGTTCTAACAACTACCAACACTCTGTATTTATAGGTAAAAAAAAGGAAAAATATAACAGGTCATCAAAAAAAAAAAAAAAAAAAAAAACATTTTCAGGAGTCATAAACTATTTTTTATCATATCATCACGGTCTAGGTTATCTTAATCTTGAGCATGAATATTTTACATAGGCATGTTAACATTAACGGACTCTTTCTCAGTGATTTACAATATCACGCATTGAATTCTTTCGGGGCTCCCAAACGATGAATTCTTTTGATATTTTCAATATTTGTGTTTCAAACATCTACTGGCGTTGCTCGTCGAAACCGTCTCATTCAGGCTTTCTAACGAGTACCCAAAATCAATGTTTTATTCGAAAAAGGAAAATAATGTACATTTGTATATTTGTACACGTATCCTTGCAGCACCCACTTTTATCTATATATGGCGAGAATTACAAGGATAATCGTTGCATGAACTTGCTCTCGCGATGAAGAAAGATTGGACTGTTGAAAATGTGCAAAGAAGTGAAGAGCAAAAGTGACTTTAAGGGGAAAGGGTACATCTTCAGGGGAGACAACTCTTGCAAAAGTGTTTTTGCCTCTCATGTCAATAGGAGCGAACTCTTAAAGGATAGAATTTGCTCCTGGGGAGCAAATTCTTTCCTTTAAGGGTAGACTTCTTTTTCAGTGGGACAGGGCTTATAGAAAAACTAACAGGAACTCCCGAAAGTTGTCTCCCTTTGAAAATGGCGGAACAATCTGCCACTTGATCCCATTCCCCTTAAACCTACTTTCTATACAAGCTTCCCCCGTGCTAATAGAAGCAAAGACAACACTGGTGGGTCGGTGGCACTGAGTGTATGCCGGACAATGATACTGAAGTTGGACTTGAACTGTTTATTAAATATTTCAATGTTGAAAAACCTTTTTTCGGTACTTTCTGGTTCTTATCAATGATACTCACGCCAACAGAAGCAGTGAAAGCCTGTAGTACCCAAAATTAAGTTCATAAATATATGGGCTCCGTCAAGCGATTTTGGTACTTATCGCCTATGCGAGCAGCGAAGGTTCAGGCAAGCCTGCGCATCCGCGCAGTCTCGCCAGAACCTTCGCTGCCCGCTCATACAAGCAGTCAATCAAGAGGAACCTTCAGACAGAAAGCCATGTCCCTGGCCCCTCTGAATGGCTGGGCATGCGCAGTTAAAATTTGTCATGACGGAATGCTCGAAGACACAAATTCGCTTGGCGGGGCTCATATATAGGCAATATGAGCATAATGACGTAATGCGCTCTGTAGATCTTGTTGCAGCTACATATACTTTTGTATATGTTGCCCGTGACCGATTTTTTTTAAACTACATTAGAACTGACTGCATTCAGTTCGTCATCTCAGCTCAACACGTGCAAGGATTGGAGCAAGCGCAGAACTTAAGTTTCTTATCAGGTATCTATAGTGTGTCAGTGGTGTCAGAGGCCCGCCATCTTTGAAGAAGATACTTTTGAAATAGATATCAAGACTGAAATTTGAATAGGCTATCCAGTTACAACGTATGACCACTTGCTGCCCTAAATATTTGCCCTTTTCATACAGCACTGTGTGTAATTAACCCATATATGACAATGGAATATTCCATCCAGTAAGTTTGGAGTGGACCATTTCCAATTATAGGGGTGTCAGGTTTGTTATTGCTTGTAGGAAATTTTACAAAAATGAGTGTTCTTTAAGCAAATAGTGAAGACACAGATCAGACGCCGCGTTTTGTGGCGTCTGATCTGTGTCTGCACTGTTTGCCAATGTCCCAGAAAAGGGCCGTGAGGCATATATGGGTTAAACTTACAAATCAATGTGACACAGTGCATTCTTTCATATCTCGAAAACGGCTATTTTTCAGATAACAAATTGTTATATTTTTCTTATTTATACCTAAACATAGACAGTGGGTGCTGCTTAGAACTGCATCATTGAGGCGGTTCTAACGAGTACACACAACCTATGTCTTGGAGCAGAATTAAGAAAAATAATGTATACCCACGTAAACACAGTTTTCTCTATACAAAGTGGGATATACAGAGGTTTCATTACACGGACTTGTCCATGAATTTACGCTTCCGTTTAATAGATATCAAAAGAGCCGTTTTCAATTTTTTAAGTGGTGTCATTCCAGTTACTTACAGATTATTTTTTAGAAAATGGCTGACCGCTGCCCAAACAGTGAAAACCCTGGTCAGACGCTGCGTTCTGATATTGGCCTGCACTGCTGTCAGTGTCCCATTCAGGGGGTTCCCGTATAAAATGGATTAAATCTAAACAAGCAGATTTCATCCAAACAGTAACTGTTATTTCGCCTATGTTAGGTTTAAAAACATCCACTCTGATCTATGTTTTGAGTGTTTTAGCAAAAATATGACCCATCATCCCCCATCATAAAGCGCAATCTTTGGTATACAAGAGAGCCTATACTGCTGATCTACACGTGACTACCACTGACCGATAATGCTAAACCGCACACAAAGAGCGTTTGTCAACGGTTATAGTCGAGCTATTCTTAGAACTAACGACTCAAAAATTCAAATTTTGTAGAGACAAGCTTTTAGACAAAAAAAAAAAAAAAAATCGGTTTTGATTTTTTCTGGACAGGGTCTAGATCTACACTGCTTGCTTTCAGGGTTTAATGAAATAGTTTCACTCAGTCTACAAACCATTACGAAAACACACCTATACAAATACATTGCCAATATTTTGGCCAAAAATTAGAAATTTTAAGATGAAAAATTGTGATATTTTTCTTATTTCTGCTCAAAACATAGATTGTGGGGACTCGATAGAACCGCCTCGACGAGGCGGTTCTATCGAGTACCCACAATCTATATTTTAGAGCAGAAATAAGAAAAATAAGGTATACCCCCGGGTACCCCAGTTTTACTATATAAAAGTGGGGTTCAAGGGGGTCAAATTTATATAGGCGTGTTTTCGTGATGCGACCCACCAGTGGTATCAATGCATTCGTACCGTTAGCAGCAGCATGCTACGCATATAACAAAAACTCTGGGTGACACAATATGAGCCCCGCCAAGCGAATTTGTGTCTTCGAGCATTCCGTCATGACAAAATTTAACTGCGCATGCCCAGCCATTCAGAGGGGCCAGGGATATGGCTTTCTGTCTGAGGGTTCCTCTTCATTCACTGCTTGTATGAGCGAGCAGCGAAGGTTCTGGCGAGACTGCGCGGATGCGCAGGCTCGCCTGAACCTTAGCTGCTCGCATAGGCGATAAGTACCAAAATCGCTTGACGGGGCCCATATGTACATGTAACACAATCCACCTTTTCTGCAGAACTTCATTGCATGTTAAATACGTCTACATGAATATTGTCTTCGAGACAAAATCCAGTTAAAATATATCAAGCAGTATTTTGTATGAAGAGAAGATCCTTATTAAACTGCAATGTGCATAAAACGTTTTTAATTCGTCTACACTTGCTTGCAGAGGTATGGTCATTCTGTTAATGAATACAGAGCCAAGACAACCAACTACCAGGCATCTACATAAGATACCAGGTATCAAGCTACCAAGGCTTTGAACAACTGCCACATGTTATTCCAGGGTCCTGAACTATGATGGGACATATTGACTAACACTGTTGATTTTGATCAGACGCCCCAGAATACATTGCCTGATCATGCAGGATCGGGGTCTACGCTGTTTGCTTTTACTAATAGTAAGTACATAAAATTAATATACCAAGCAAAGAAAACACCCCTTAAGGGGAATGAGAACATCTGGCAGATTTCACCGCCATTTTTCAAAGGCAGACAACTTTTGGGACTTCCTGTTTGCTTTTCTATAAACCCTGTCCCACTGAAAAAGGGGTCTACTCTTCAAGGAAAGAATTTGCTCCTGGGGAGCAAATTCTTTCCTATAAGAGTTGACCCCTATTGACATGGGAGACAAAAATACTTTTGCTGAAGAGCCTCCCTTGAAGGTGTTCCCATTCCCCTTAAATTAGAAATGACGCAACACAAAATGGCAGATTCAATTGGTCACTAACCGTTTCCACCCGACAATCGATGGATATACCTATGCAAACCGTGTAGATTTAGATGAGACAGCTCACTATGAGCCATCTCATCAGAATCAACTCCGGTTGCCATTTTCTATTAATTGTTTTGACCAAAATCCCTATTTGCAAAAATGGATGCGTTCCTATTCAAAGATGGAGAAGCCCACTGTAGGAACTCGGGGACGAAAGGGTAAATGGTTTTACGGTTGTGGCAATGATAATGTGTCTTGTATAAACAAGGTAAAACAAACGGTTAGAGAACAGCGCCTTGCGGAACACCTAAATCTCTTCACATGTTGTCCCAGCATACAATAGAGTATCACATTGCAAACAATAATCTACCTTACACCCGCTCTTTTTCACAAAAGACACACCGATAATAAGAGACATAAAACCCTCTCTTTAAACCATTTCACCTCTCTTTAATAGCACGCTATTAAAATTACTGAGCGCACCCCATTCATTAAACCCATCCAAGTATATAGGTATCGTGTTGTTAGTCTCTGCTATAATATACCTCTTTCGACCATATAAACCGCTTCTTTAAACAGAATGCTGTTAGATTTACCAGACAAATGAGCCAACCAAAAAGAGCAAGGCTGTCTGTTTGACGATAGTTAGAGGCACCTATTGACAGCGGAAGAATACAGATACGAAATCAAGGAGAAAAAAAAAGAGAAGGAAAAAATGCATTTGAAACTATAAACATCTCAAGGCTACGTGTGCATTACCGAGTGCAATTAAGGAATATACTTTTAAAAGGCTTTTAAAGTTTGTTTTAGGGTGAGATGATACATCCGTTTTTATGGGAGAACACTCTCCCAACTGTGTGTATTTCCCATGAACATGAATCTTTTTCAGGCAGAGTTTACTCTAAAAGGAAATAATTTGCTCCCCAGTGGAACAGAGTGCAGATCTTTTCCTGTTATAGAAGCCCCAAATGAAAAGGGAGACAAATCATTTGTTGCAATAGTAATCTCCCCTGACAATCTACCGGTTACCTTTAAAATGTTATGGTTTCGATTAAACATTCCTTAAAAATCACCCCTTTTCATCTGTAAAGCACTATCAACACGCTAGATATGCACTTATAAACATTAAAGATAGTTTAATGCAGCCTTTTAAAAGTACTGGAAAATCGAACTGTTCGATCTTTATGGTTATAGAATCAATTGCGTAGCAGGTTATGTGTGTGACTGTGTTATTTGTGTCAATGTCAACAAGCGCTTTAAAAATGCGCACGCATCACGTTAACAAGAGAAAACTAAGGGTTATGGGGGTAAACGTTATTTTCCTTATTTCTACTCCAAGACATAGGTTGTGGGTACTCGTTAGCACCGCCTCAACTAGGCGGTTCTAACGAGCACCCAAAACCTATGTTAAGAGTATAAATAAGAAAAATATCACAAATTTTCATCAGAAAAATTACCTTTTTGAGTTATGAAAAAATGCTCTATATCACACGGATGTATTATCATACGATAAGAGAGCATTCAACATCTGCATCCCTTTCATTTGAATTGCTATTTACCCCATCAAGAAAACACACCTATATAATTTTGACCCCCTTGTACCCCACTTTTATATAGTAAAACTAGGGTTTACAGGGGTAAACCTTATTTTTCGTATTTCTGCTCAAAAATATAGAACGTGGGTACTCGTTAGAACCGCCTCATTGAGGCGGTTCTAACGAGTACCCACACTCTTTATTTGGAGCAGAAATAAGGAAAATATCACGATTTTTCATCTGAAAATTTTCTCTTTTTTTCGGCTGTTAAGTTTACCATGTATTTGTATAGGTGTGTTTTCGTAATGCATATTTTCAATGAAATATTCCACAGAGTCAAATTTCAATTTTAAAGTATTAATGATATGTGTCGAAATGGGCTCAACTATTGGCAAACAGTGAATTCTCTGATCAGACTCTGATCTGAGCATTCACTGTTGGACAATACCAAATTTAGAGGCTCCTCTTCATAAAATTGATTAGATACTAATAAAGTAGAACAGAAAAAGTTTTGCTCTCTATCCCAGCAGACATACGTTGCTAAGGCAACGCCAAATCAACGTCGGTGCAATGTCATGACGTTGCATCGACGTAGATGTGACGTTGCCTAAGTGTCATGACGTTGCACTCACGTTGATGTGACGTCGCAATTACATCATGCGACTACTGGCTTTAGTCGCACTCGGCCCCCTTGAAGGCCACCACTTCATAATATTTGCTCATTTTCACTTGCTGTCTCGTAAAACAGACACTGACACATAGTTTTGACAAAGATGAGATGTCACTGGACACATATCCGTGAACTTAAATGGCGTCTTTCGTAGCTCGAGAAATCGCCTTTTTTCAGATGAAAACTTTTGCTATTTTCCAAATTCCCAGCCAAAACATAGGTTGTGGAGTCCCCACTTTTCTGTATGTCAAGTGGGACTTACAAGGATGTTCATTACCCGGGCTTGTTTTTATTTAAACTGACTGCTTGCCCAGGCTAAGCATACAAACGGGCTTAACAGAGCTCTAGCACAGAAGTGCTATCACATTTGTACAAACCCATATCTGCTGTCATATTTGTACAGGGTAATACAAAATATACATCTACAATAGCAATTCTGTGCCAAAGCTCTGTTAAAATGCAGCGCGATGCTATATCAGATGTAGCAGCAGGTTCAGATCAGTCTGCTCATCTGTGAAGGCTGATCAGACCTTTCGTCATTCGCATGACACTTCCATGTAGTCCAGTCTATATTTAGGGCAAAAAGTAAGGGTTCCCGTCTCAGCATCGTGTGTATGATAAATTACATTTCTGGTATGAATCAACAAGATGGACTGTTTACAATGCTCGGAAGGCGAACGTGTGTTGTTTACAATGATCGGTAGGCTCTCCGCGCATTGTAAACACCACAAGTCTCGTTGATGTAGAAGAGTTTACCGAGCATTATAAACAGCACACGTGTCATCGATTGAGCATTGTAAACAGCACAAGACCAGTCCCGTTGATGTGGGTTAGTCTGTCGAGCATTGTAAACAACACTAGTCTCATTGACGTGGGGCAGTCTAACGAGCATTGTAAACAGCACAAGTCTCGTTGACGTGGGAGAGTCTATCGAGCACTGTAAACAG
Organism: Lucinisca nassula; assembly: GCA_963580285.1. NCBI lineage: Eukaryota > Metazoa > Mollusca > Bivalvia > Lucinida > Lucinidae > Lucinisca > Lucinisca nassula. The sequence continues at coordinate 174,635,749 of OY757012.1, forward strand.
CACAAGTCTCGTTGACGTGGGAGAGTCTATCGAGCATTGTAAACAGCACAAGCCTCATTGACGTGGGACAGTCTATCGAGCATTGCAAACAGCACAAGTTTCGTTGACGTGAGAGAGTCTATCGAGCATTGTAAACAGCACAAGTTTCGTTGACGTGAGAGAGTCTATCGAGCATTGTAAACAGCACAAGCCTCATTGACGTGGGACAGTCTATCGAGCATTGCAAACAGCACAAGTTTCGTTGACGTGAGAGAGTCTATCGAGCATTGCAAACAGCACAAGCCTCATTGACGTGGGACAGTCTATCGAGCATTGTAAACAGCACAAGTCTCGTTGACGTGGGAGAGTCTATCGAGCACTGTAAACAGCACAAGTCTCGTTGACGTGGGAGAGTCTATCGAGCATTGTAAACAGCACAAGTCTCATTGACGTGGGACAGTCTATCGAGTATTGTAAACAGCACATGTCTCGTTGATGCGTATCATAACTATAACTTATGATACACTGACCGGAGGAACCCAGAGCATGTTTATTCGTGGTCCGATCCAATTGTGATAGTAAGGCAGAAAGTCCATTTGGATGTGACAGGATAACCCATTTGGTACCGGAAACCCCAAAACGGGTAACTGGTAAACAGTGCAGGCCCAGATCAGACGCCGCAGAAAGCGGCGTCTGATCAGGTCCTACACTCTTTACAAAATGTTCAGTCATTTTTAAATAAAATTGGAAGAAAACACAACTTGACAACCCTAAATTTTGAAATGGACTTCTGCCATATATAAAGAGGAAGATTCCATTTGGTACAAAAAGGGTTAATATCAATGACAAAATATGAAGAGTCAACAGATTAATGAGGGTTTAGAAGATAAAAATCAACAATGCTTACGCCCAGATTTCATTACATGAAAAAGGAGTAAATGACAACTTGCCTTGCAATATTAAAATACATAATGATAGTTTCATTTGATAGTTTGATGCTGGTCATTAAGTATGATAAGTTGACTCCGAGATGAAAGGGGAATCTGAGGTGGCTGACCCCACTTTACCCATTGTATACCAGTGGACTCTTCCACTGCTATATGTTGGACAAGTCCATTTGTAATATAAGGTGTGGCCCTTTTTTCGTTTTTTATTCTACTTTAGACGGAAAATTCTGTCGACAAACAGTGCAGGCCCTGATCAGACGCCACAGAATGCGGCGTCTGATCTGGGCCTTCACTGTTTGCCAAGCTACCCTATTAGGGGTTTCCCGCATGCAGTGGGTTAATGAATAAGAAAAATGGGTTCAATGTATGTGTTTAAACTTTTTGACAAGTATTAAGATTGAGTAAATTATGGTTCAACACTACTTTAATAAATAAAAGTGAAAATATTTTCTTGAAACTCTCGTCTTCGCCTTAAGCTAAATAATGCCAATAAATTTGCCTTGCTGTTTTAGTCTATGGGAACTTAATTGTTGGTATAATGTGACTAAAACGTAATAGGTGCCGAAGCGACAAAATCTCGCACGGTCTGCGTAATGAACTACGACTAGTGCATAATTTCGGTGTTGTGCTCTCCAAAACCTAGCAAAAATACAGAAATTATATAACTCTGTGCAAGAAATCAATATATTACTTTCGATCCATGTACAGTGCTCTGTATATCGTCTCATGAGTGCAAAACCTTTTAAAGTTCTCAGAAAATAGTCGCAGCACAAAATAGGGCCAACATCGATATGACATTTGCAACGTCGTATCTATGTCGACCCGACGAGGGCCTTGTATTTTGTGCAAATTGGGCTAGCTGTCACCTTCATGCACTCAATGGACGATATTAACTTTGCAGAATCCTTCAAAAGTCAGTCTATATTTGAATAGTCAATGATTACCGTGATAGGCTCGCTCCAGCTAAAAATAACCCCGATTCTGCTTTCAAAAGCATATTAATACAGTTTCAATTAGTCTTACTTCGGGTTTCTCTAGTATGAGACCACCTATGGGAAAGGTCAAAAAGACCACTTTTGAACAGTTCTAAAGGTATTCTTTATTGGAAGTGATCTGTACTACTGCTTGAGCCACAGTATGACGAAACTTATAGGAATTTCTGTGCGACCAGCTAAAGCTCTGATCATCGCGTACACCGTTATCTCTTTGTATAGTCCGCGGACTATATTAGGCTCATGTGGACAGCGGATGCTGTGATCACACAGCAAACATGCGCTTATATCTGAGTCTTCGCTGATCGCACATCTATTTGTAGATCTTTTCGTGCGCTTGACTAATAGATATTCGCATGATCCAGGCAAAGCTTTAAAGAAGTTCAGACATCTGACCTCATTGCATCCTTGATGGCTCAACGCCGCGATATCTTACCAGTTAACCCCACCATATAGCTATCTTCAAGGAAAGCTACGTTTGTCGCCATTGACTACCCCGTGTGAATTAGGGTCTGCTCTGGAAGAAAAGACCTTGCTCCTGAAGAGCATTCTCTTCCATTTTATAGTAGCCCTTTTCAGACAGAAAGCCGCAGAAGTTATTTCCCCTTTTCTCATGATTATCGTTGACAAATAGATTTTACCTTTGACGACAGTCAAACGCACATCTTGCTGAGTGTTCTTGCGTTCCTACATCATGAAGTACATTGTTGCTGATCTGAATGTCACGTCACAAGAAAATCTGATTTCGCTATTTGCAAACAGCAAAGATGCTGATCAGACTGCGCATGCGCGCAGTCTGATCAGCATCTTTGTGTTTGCGGCCATGTCTACACTTTCTACATCTAAAATTTCAAGACTTTTGCAAGTCTGTGTAGCTGAGCACTGAACAGACTGGTCTTTATCTTACCTGGTCGCAAACCTCGAATACTGATTTTCTTGTGACGCGGTTCATATACAACTTCTGCAATATTGACCCCTAGATACACAAAACAGACTGTTTCTATATAAATTGTCTTTACATAGACTGGCATTGCATAGGCAACGCAGACAGTATCTCTCCTTTACACAACCAACCTGGTATGTCTTTCACGCTGCGTGTGAATGACGTAATCTGTACACGTGTCGACAGTTCTTGGCAGGATAGAGCTTTTGTGTGTCCTTTTAGCACAAGGAAGGAACAGAGATTACCCGCATCCCATCACGTGCAGTCCAAGAGCAATTTATCTGAATCCGGATCTAAGTCCAGCTTCATCTCTGACAGGAAGTCCATTGTGAGAAAGTCTCCATGAACAGAATCAGGACTCAAACATGGTTCCTCTCCCGAGGAAACACTAGGTGTACCCGTAGAGTCACCATCTGAATTTAAATCCGAACCCAAATCCGAAGTTAAATCCGAACAAGAATCATCCTGGTCGTAACCAAGAATATTCCTTAAGGCGGAGATATAGTTCATAGCGAGACGTAGTGTCGTGATTTTTGTCATTTTGGAACCTCCCTCCTCTATATTTGGTAACACACTTTTGAGCACTTCAAACGCACCGTTAATGTCTTCCATTCTTCCACGCTCTCTAGCATTAGCAGCTTTCCGTCTATATTTACTTAGAGGCGCTGGTTTAGTCTTAGGCTTCTTCTGTTTAGGTAAAGCTTTACTCTTTTCTGTTTTTATTCTATTTACTATTGTCTTTTTGCGTAAGTTATATTCAGGGTTATATTCATTTTTCAACGTTTCAACATCTGCTTTGTCCAGTTCCTCTAGTGGTACGCTATTCACATGGGCTTTCCCCGTCGTATCAGCTTGTGCAACTGTTCCACTGCAGCCGGGCGCGTCTACATCCATTTTGTTATCCATCTGATTATCGATTCGCTTAAGAGTACAGATCCTAACAGTGTTAAGAGTCTCAAACTTGAACCATATGTCTTTTATTCATAACAAAATCTGGCTTCTTTGCAAGCCTACATACTGCCTTCAAAGACTGCTTTGGTCAACAAGTTTGTCTATTTAAACAAGCGCGTAAGAATTGTTAAATAGAGTCTTAACTTAACTTAATTAACAGTTTCCAAGTTTGACGCACCAATGATCTGGGTTGCACTTCAAATTCTTGATGAAACAAACCATATATTAGTTACACAAACGACAAAATGCTACTTAAATCCACTGTCACTGTTGAACTTTATACCTGTAAACTATCAAGTATTTGAAAACCTTTAATTATGAAACTCTAACTATCATCATTCAACTGAAGTAGTGAATAATCACAAGCGTAGATATACCGTGTCTTATATTTAAAACGTAAAGTTAGTATAATGATCAAAACAGGTATAATATATTAAACATGTTGAAGTCTGATGACAAAAGAAGCCATTTTACTGGCTAGCGGTGACCGTAGGACCGCCCTCTATCCCTATGGCACTTGTTACTGCTTGATATGTTAGAAATAACAACGAATCTGTGAATGAGCCGGTAGTTTTTACGGGTGAGAATACTAAATTTAACCCATTTAGTACCAGAAACCACAAAACGGGTACCCTGGCAAACAGTGCAGGCCCAGATCAGACGCCGCAGAACGCGGCGTCTGATCAGGACCTCCACTGTTTGCTAAAAGTTCAGCTATTATCCAAATAAATTTTGAAGAAAACACAACCTGACACCCCTAAATGTTGAAGTGGACTCCTGCTATATATGACGAGGAAGATTCCATTTGGTACAAAAAGGCTTAAGAGCATGTGCATAATAAAAAGTACATCTTGGCAAATGCATTCAGCCAAGACGGCCCGTATATCCAAATAAGCACTTGCACCTTTTTCTCTGTAGATTCGTCAGGATTAAGTAATGATTTTTTGGGACCACCAAACTCAGATCAGCCTGCGCATGTCTGAGTCTTCGCTGGTACCACGTGCCAAAATGTACATTTTCATGTGTACAAGATCAGTCTTATTGACAAGCGTGGGATGGTTGACATACTTGTAAAATTTTCGATTTCATTCATCATTTCATCCACAGAATACATCGCAGAGGGCGAGAACAGAAGCTGTAGGTTGAATGCGCATTTTCCTAACCTATCCTGTGATCCGTTGAATATTTGTGGCTATTATTTTGAAGAGAATAATATGATACTTTTCTTCATTAACACCGGTATTGCGTCTTCGCTAAAGATGTGTACAATTCTAAAAGGCAATGGCGAAGAATTCTTGGAATTGAAAAACAAACGAAAGACACAACATATATTCAAAGGAAGGATTGCCACACTTGAAAGCGAAAAATGAATCCCAAGTCATGCAAGCGATTGGTTTGCAACACTATCGGTATCTCACATTCCATTGCATCAAGTGTTCGGGAAGTCCATGACATAAGGAAAACATGTCCGTGTGAAATAATGGCGTCCAACATGGTGTCAGAAATGACAAATGTTAGGTAAAAATGATAACATCTTTCTTATTTCTGCATTTAACATAGACTGTACTGTGGGTACTCGTACCCACAATCTATGCTTTTGACGAAAATAAGGCCAATAAAGTATACCCCTGCACACCCAAGTTTTCTCTATATAAAGCGGGGTTTAGGGGGTGTTTATTTCACGGACTTGTACACGTGATAAGTAACAGCGTAAGCGTCACCGTCGGTTTTGGCGTAAGCGTTCGGGTTAATGGTGTTCATAATAGTTGTTCTTTTTATTTTTTCAATGAATTGTCAGGAATACTTGATAGCTAGTCATGAAATCCGAAAGATTGCCCGGCAAAAGGGCTATTTAATTAGGTTAATAAAAAAAAAGAACTTCAAAAACACACGGTCTATGTGACAAATGACAGAACAAGTGTATGTCGAAAGGTATCAAAGTTATGGAACGGACACGAAATAATGAAGCGCGGACGGACGGACACTCAAATCTTCAGAGGGTATAACGTAGGAATCCGCCACCTTTTGTGGCGGAGAATAAAAAATAAAAAAATCTATCATTTTGTCACAGTTTGTCATAAATTGTGAAAAAATCACATTCTGAATTATCCGCATTTCGTGAGACAAACCACATTAATTACATGTAAGCATATGGCCAACGAAACAAATGATTGCAGAAATTAACATTGTGGTCGCTATTTGTCAAATTGTTGAAAATTACCCCACCACGCAATGCAAATTATTGTTAAATCTAAAAAAGTGTTACCCTTTGGAAGCAGAAAACACACACAATACGAAAACACGCCTATACAAATACATAGAAAAGTTTTTAACCGAAAAATTGAAGATTTTATGATGAAAAGTTTGGATATTTTTCTTATTTCTGCTCAAAATATAGATTGAGGGCACACGTTAGAACCGCCTCATCGAGGCGGTTCTAACGAGTACCCACAATCTATATTTAGAGCACGAGGCGGTTCTAACGTGTACCCACAATCTATATTTTGAGCAGAAATAAGAAAAATAAGGTTTACACCTGCAAACCCCAGTTATACTATATAAAAGTGGGGTTCAAGGGGGTCAGAATCATGTAGGCGTGTTTTCGTGATGGCAGAACTGAAAAGCATGGAGTTTTCAAAATGTGGGTACCCAAATCCGTGAAATGATCACCCGCCTAAACCCCACTTTATATAGAGAAAACTGGGGTTTATGAAGGTATGCACTATTTTTATATTTCTGCTCCAAGACATTGGTTGTGGGTATTCGTTAGAACCTGACGAGCACCAACAACTTATGTTACGAGTATAGATGAGAAAAATATTATAAATTTTCATTCAGAAAAACGACCGTTTCGGAGGTATGAAAAAATGCAAAATGTCGCACGGATGTGTTTTGTTGGATGCAATATAATTGTGCTAGACATTTCAGTGGTATGATTTCTCCGCCCATTGGGGCTTGAAGAAATAAATGAGCTGCATGATGCTTCGCCGCAGAGCTGAATCCGACCGCACACGAGTACTGGTAAACCACTTAGAGGATCTAAGTCTGCCCAGGCAAAGCGGTGAGAGTCGGACCGTCCATGCTTATAAACCCTATTGGTTTCATTGGGCGACAGGGCTTGAGATGTCATTTCATCTTAATGTCAGGTACAAGTTCCACAAAATTGGAAGCAATGTCTCCAAAATGACCTTTATAGGGTTGACGGGGACGTTAAACCTCAAATCAAACCAAAACCAAAATCAGTGGTATGATTCACTGATATATTAGAATGGAATGTGATATTCCGTATGGTTTTGATGAAACAAGATAAATACTGGTGGCTAGAATTTTCTGAAAGGTAGATACTGGCCATATAGAAAGTATTTCATGATCAGCCTCCACGAAAGATTGTTACCGAACCCGGCGTAGATATAACCAGGGACCACCTGTTCACCAGTCAGACACACAGTCGATTGAGCCACCGACAGAGATCGGTATGGAAGGAAGAATCTTACTGGAATTAAATCAACAAATCTTATTTATTGTGCCTATACTATATCTTTATGCAGAAAAGGCCCTTTTATGGGTCAAGTGCCCAGCCATAGTTGTTCAATGCACTAAAACCATTGTAGAAACCAAAGCTTCTGGCACTATCAAGGTTTATGGACAGCTCTCGGGCCAGGGCCTGGACCACCGGGTTGGTATGGCTCTCGCCTACGGCTCGGGCCATATCAACCCGGTGGTCCAGGCCCTTGCCCTCGGGCAGTCCATAAACCTTGATAGTGCCCTCAGCTAAGGTTACTTTTGCTTAATTAGCGTTACAACGCAACTAAAGTGTATGGCGGTAATTTCCTTCACGTTTGTTTGTATTCACATATTATCCAAACTAAGAATAACTATGAGTGAGTGTTTGAGTTTTACGTCCCTGCAACAGCTAAGGTCATACGGAGACGGGACCTCGGTTTAAAGACTCATCCGAAAGTCAAGAGAAGCCCGGGATCGATCATGCGATCCCTGGTTTACAAAGCGTGTAGCGTAACCACTACACCACGGGGGCTTCTAGAATAACTGAGTATTTCATATGTACAAATAAGTGAGAAGGGGCTTAGCAAATCTCTTCCTCTCTAAATTTCAGCGGTGTGTGGGGCCGGTCTCATTGCAGCCTAGACGGCCCTGAGTACGGGTAGGGGAGTCTTGTCTGCACATTAAAAGGGTCTGGCTTTCACTTTCGAGAGTCAAATGAATGCCGTTCAAGCAAAGCTATATGCTATTTCCAAATTTCTCTCTTATACTCATAAACTCATCAACTGTATACCTTCTTCCTTCCTCTTTTGTACTATAAAACCATCTTATACAGTATATTGTGCTATATTGTACAGAAGTTTGGCATATACTCTGTATTGCTCTCTGTTAATTGTGGCACCAACGGAGAGGGCAAATATCTGACATCCCTGTGCCAAATCCGAGTCATATACATGTATATATAGTAAAATTCCGCTATTAAGACAACCTAAAATTAATATTAAATCTGCTATTTAAAGCTTATTGAGAAGGTTTCAGTTATTCTTTCTTTGTGTTTTCTACACCCAGTGTCTCCGAATGAAAGACCACCTTTGGGACTGTTCAAAAGTGGTCTTAAGACAGTCCCGAAGGGGGTCTTAATAAACCACCTTTGGGACTGTTCAAAAGTAGTCTTAAGACCGGTGGTCTTAATAGACCACCTTTGGGACTGTTCAAAAGTGGTCTTAAGACCACTTTTGAACAGTCCAAAAGGTGGTCTTAATATAGAAGTTTACTGTATATGTCTGTACTGTATTCAAATGTATGATGACTGATATTTGGAATAAATAAATAAATGTGCTGAGAAAACCTTCTGAATTTAACAGTTTTGGTTGCTTTCTGGTGCTTTCAGCTGAATCAATTTTAGTGGCCGCATTTATTTATTTTGGCGTAATTCTAAGTTCGGTTGTAGATCTGAAAATTATCTTTGATCTTTTCAAGGTTGTAAACAATCATGCGAGCATATTTTGTTGTTTTTTAATCGATGCCTAGTGATTTGTTTTCCAAACAGTTGCACTACATGTTGCAATTGTGCCCATGGCAATTTTAATATGTTTGCTTCATTGGTCTCCATCACGTGAACAAGTCCGTGAAATGAACATCCCCTTACACCCGACACTGGGGTTTACGGGGGTAAACATTATTTTTCTTATTTTTACTCCAAGACATAGGTTGTGGGTACTCGTTAGAACCGCCTCAATGAGGCGGTTCTAACGAGCACCCACAACCTATGTTTGCAGTATCAATAAGAAAGATATCATGGATTTTCATCCGAAAAGTAGCCAATTTGGAGAAGTGAAAAAATGCACTATGTCTTACGGGTGTGTCATCGTAATGTCTGCAATCAGTTTGCGTCGTGACTGACTCAGCAGATCATGGGTGACAGGTTTTAGCATGTTTTTGTTTTGTTTGGTTAGGGTATATTTCACATATTTCGAGTCAGAGATGGGCGAAAACCAGAGTGCCCGGAGAAAACAAACTACCAACCGATCCAGAACTTGGCGTCTCACTTGTTACCCAATTGAAACTCGAACCTGAAGCGACGAGAGACCTAATGATTAAGAAACAGTGCTCTTACTCGCTAAGCTACGGAGACCCGTTTGCCCTTCCGATGATTCCAGAAGGGCAGTTGTCAGTTTCTTGTGAAGGAATGTGCACTGTACTGGTTAACCTCTTACGTATAAGCCAGCCAAGGAAAGTGTGGATAGGTAAACTGACCGCCTCAAAAATGACCTGAATAGTGTTGACTGGGCCGTTAAACTAAAAAAAACAAAAAAAAAACGGAGGTCCGTATTCGTCACATATACACTAGTAAACGCCTTTTCACATCTTGGGAAATTACAGGGATATACAGTAAAACTCCTACATTAAGACCACGCTGCCCCCGCTCATAGGGGCTTGAAGAAATATATGGGCTGCATGATGCTTCCACGCAGAGCTTAATCCGGCCCGCACACTAGTACTGGTAAACCGCTTAGAGGATCTAAGCCTGCCCAGGAACCGCGGTGCGAGGCGGACCGCCAATGCTTATAAACCCTATTGGTTTCATTTGGCGACAGGGCTTGGGATGTCGTTTCATCTCAATGTCGGGTAGAAGTCCCACAAAATTGGAAGCAACGTCTCCAAAATGACCTTTACAGTGTTGACGGGGACGTTAAACCTCAAATCAAACAAACAAACAAAACATTAAGACCACCTGTCGGACTGTTCAAAAGGTGGTCTCTGACTAGAGGACACTGTATGAATGAATAACTGCAACCTAAAAAATAAGCTTTTTATAGCAAAAAAGTTACTTTTACGCGGTCTTAATACTGATATTTCACTGTATGTTTAAGCCACTTCATATATATAAGCCACTCCATATAAGCCACTCCATCTATATAAGCCACTCCATATAAGCCACTCCATATAAGCCAGTCTCTCCCTATAAGCCACTCCATCTATATTTGCTTTCTATTTGCGACCAGCAGGGGCCAGTTGTTCAAACCATTGTTAGCTTAACGAGCTCATAAGTGTTCAAAGTACAGTAAAATTCCTATATTAAGACCACTTTTGGGATTGTTTACGTCAATTCTCAATATACAACTTTTTTGTGGGTACTTATTAGAACTGCCTCGGTGCTAAACTCTTGTTTCTCATGATTTCTTCAATTTTAAGCCCGATGCTTGTCTGCATATCTGAGCAGGTCGGTTTGAGTAATACCTGGTGGCAAACCTAAACGAAGGTTTTTGTATTTCATTAGGATAATACTCATTTGAAAGAATAGTGCCGTCTTTCTTGGTTTGTTTGTTTGTTTTATTTGAGGTTTAACGTCCCCGTCAACGCTGTATAGGCTCTTTTGGAGATGTTGCTTCCAATTCTGTCGGACTTTTACCCGACATTGTGATGAAATGAAACTAATAGGTTTCATAAGCACGGACGGTCCGACTCGCATCGCGTTTCCTTGGCAGGCTTAGATCCTTTACCAGTACGCGTGTGCGATCGGTTTCATTGAGTCTGTTCTAACGAGTACCCCATAATCTATTTTTTTTTGTTTTATATTTTAATGAAGAGAAGAATGTTAACTCTTATAAACTCAACTTGAATTCCTGTATAAAGCGATATTTAAACGGAGTGGCTATTGACAAACGTTTGTCAATAGCCAATATACGTTAAAATGGCTATTGACAAACGTTTGTCAATAGCGATTTCACGTTAAAATGGCTATTGACAAATGTTTGTCAATAGCCATTTTAACGTGAAATGGCTATTGACAAACGTTTGTCAATAGTGATTTTTACGTGAAATCGCTATTGACAAACGAGGCGAATAGCCCACCGCTCATCAGGGCTTGGAGAAAAAGACTGGGAAGCATGTTGCTTCTACTTACAGCTGAAACTGACCGCATATGAGTACTGGAGAACCACTTGGAAGACAAAAGCCTTCCCAGACAAAGTGGCGCAAGTCGGACCGTCCAGTGCATATAAGTTCTACAAAAAGGTAATCCTTTTGAAGGAAGGATCACTTAACAGAGACACTACAGATTAGAACTGAAAACTGTAGATTGTTCAAGATTCCGCAGACGAATCGATTGCCCCAAAGGACTAGAAAATACAACCTATACTCAATGATGAAAGGCCGTGAAAGATTTGACGGCCGACACACATTCCCTCACAACCCGATGTGTTGAAGTTTAACAGTTTTTATATATAACAGGATCATGCTTTAGAAGCAAGGACTGTAGAAGAGAACCTGTAACCATAGATTGTATTTGTTGTTTCTGGGCCAGACTATAGCCTGTTTCAGCTTATTTAATATGTTCTTTAAAAGGTTATCCTTTGGAAGCAAGGAATACACCACAGAGCTGGAAAATATGAAGTGCACATGTTTTCTGGGCCAGTGTGTGTGTGTGTGTGTGTGTGTGTGTGTGTGTGTGTGTGTGTGTGTGTGTGTGAATTCGGGTTTAACGTCGCTTTCAACAATTTTTCAGTCATATCACGACGGTGTCTGGTTGCGACAGGGAGCTCAATGCTCACGTTTATAGTGCTGCCTCATTGAAGTATCATGTCCCAGACACATTGCATGATACCACACCCAGTCACATTATCCTGACACTGGATCGACCAGTCCTAGCTCTACCCCGTAAATCTGAGTGCCAAGCGAGGAGCAGCTAGTACCATTTTTAACGACTTTGGTATGTCGCGGCCCGGGATCGAACCCGAGACCTCCCGTTACCCGGAGCGGACACTCTACCAACTGAGCTATCGGGGCCGGTTTTCTGGGCCAGACTAGCTAGTTTGGCCAAATAGGCCTCATCAGTGACCCTCAAATATTTTCAAAATTCCACAATGGAATCAGTGATCCCAAAGGACAGACATTGTCAAAATCCAGCTTTTGGAATCGATTATCCCAGAGGACTAGACAATATTACACCCATTATGATGAAGGGCGGGGAGACTATTTTACGACCACCACACATTATCCCAACACCAGCTGTTGTAAAGTTGAATATGTTTGTTTGTTTGATTTGAGGTTTAACGTCCTCGTCAACACTGTATAGGTCATTTTTGAGACGTTGCATCAAATTCTATGGGACTTTTACCCAACATTGATATCAAATGACATTTCAAGCCCTGTCGCTCAATTAAATGAATAGAGTTTTAAGCATGGGCGGTCGGACTCATACCGCTTTGTCTGGGCAGGCTAAGATACTCTAAGCGGTTTACCAGTACTAGTGTACGGTCAGTTTCAGCTCTGCGTGGAAGCATCATCCAGCCCAAAAATTTCTTCAAGACCCAATGGGGGCGACCTTTAATATGTCGTTTCATCTCAATGTGTGTTAAAAGGTTCAAAGCATTGGTAGTAACGTCTGCAAAATGACCTAAGTCGTTTTAACTAAAATTCAGCATTTCAGCAGATCAGCGTTTTAGTCATTATCTGCTGATCAGCAACCTGCTGAATTTAGCAGGTTTTTCAGCGTTTTAGACAGGCCCGTTAAACATCATTTTCAACAAGCAGTCAAACGAGGTGAAAATAAGTGGTGAAAGAAAAAATGTAATTATATTATCAAACACGAACAGTCTCATGTTTAACTAGCAACTGCCTGTTCTGTACTGTTCTGACTCAGTGGTACAGTGGTTATGCTACTCGCCCCATAAAGGAATGTGGGTTCGATCCTTCTCCACAGGTTCGGAAGATCCCTATTAACCGTGGTCCCGTCTCCATATGACGATAGATGTTAGTGGGGCGTAAAACTCAATAAAACACAATTTCTTCTCTCTTATTTATTTCATATATGTCATCGATATTTTAGTGGAGAGTGCACTGGTAACTTGAATAAAGTATATAACAACACTTTTTTCTCATTTTTGTTCCTTATACAGATGAACCTCGATGTCTCGAACACCTTTGGACCCTGCATACTTGTTCGAGATTTGGGTAGTTCGAGCCACCGAGATTTAGAGTCAGCTATTGGAATCTTTTTAAATTCATACAATAACAAGATGTGTTTGTGAAACACGAACATGTCCCCGGGCATGGTCATTTTTTATTCAAAATTGCTCACAGTTCAAGATTTTTGTTTGTGTGGGAAGCCCTTAACACAAGAAACTTACATGTCAAATATGAAAGCTCTATCTTAAACAGTTCAAAAGTTATGAACAATATTTTTTTTTCTTTAAAGTAGGTCAAGGTCACAGGTAAAAAAAAATTGCATGAATGTAAAGCTCTTGTCACAAGGAACCTACATGCCAAATATTAAGGCTCTATCTTAAACGGTTCAAAAGTTATGAACAATTTTATTTTTTCTTTAAAGTAGGTCAAAGGTCAAGGTCATGGTCCAAACATTTTGCATGAACGAAAAGCTCTAATCACAGGGAACCTACATGCCAAATATGAAAGCTCTATCCCAAACGGTTCGAAAGTTATGACAAAAAATGTTTATTTTTTTAAGTAGGTCAAGGTCACAGGTCAAAATTTTTGCATGACTGTAAAGAGTCTGTCACAAGGAACCTACATGCTAAATATGAAGGCTGTATCTCAAACGTTTCAAAAGTTATGACCAATGTTAACTTTTTCTTTATGTAGGTCAAAGGTCAAGGTCACAGGTCAAAATTTTTTGTGTGAATGTAAAGCTCTTGTCACAAGGAACCTACATGCAAAATATGAAGGCTCTATCTCAAACCATTCAAACGTTATGACAAAAATGGTATTTTTTATTTTAAGTAGGTCAAAGGTCAAGGTCACAGGTCAAAATTCTTTGCATGAATGCAAAGCTTTTGTCACAAGGAACATACATGCTAAATATGAAGGCTGTATCTCAAACGGTTCAAAAGTTATGACCAATGTTAACTTTTTCTTTTAAGTAGGTCAAAGGTCAAGGTCACAGGTCAAAATTTTTTGTGTGAATGTAAAGCTCTTGTCACAAGGAACCTACATGCAAAATATGAAGGCTCTATCTCAAACCGTTCAAAAGTTATGACCAAAATGTTATTTTTTTATTTTAAGTATGTCAAAGGTCAAGGTCACAGGTCAAACTTTTTTGCATGAGTGTAAAGCTTTTGTCACAAGGAACATACATGCTAAATATGAAAGCTGTATCTCAAGTGGTTCAAAAGTTATGACCAATGTTATTTTTTTCTTTTAAGTAGGTCAAAGGTCAAGGTCAAGGTCACAGGTCAAATTATTTTGCATGAATGTGAAGGTCTTGTCACAAGAAACCTACATGCAAAATATGAAGGCTCTATCTCAAACCGATCAAAAGTTATGACCAAAATGTTATTTTTTTATTTTAAGTAGGTCAAAGGTCAAGGTCAAGGTCACAGGTCAAATTTTTTTTGCATGAATGAAAAGCTTTTGTCACAAGGAACATACATGCTAAATATAAAGGCTGTATCTCAAGTGGTTCAAAAGTTATGACTAATGTTATTTTTTTCTTTTAAGTAGGTCAAAGGTCAAGGTCAAGGTCACAGGTCAAATTTTTTTGCATGAATGTGAAGGTCTTGTCACAAGGAACCTTCAGGCCAAATATGAAAGCTCTATCTCCAACGGTTCAAAAGTTATGGCCAACGTTAAAGTTGTCCACGTACAAACCAACAAACCAACAAACCTACAAACCAACAAACCAACAAACAGACAGGGCAAAAACAATATGTCCCCGCTATCGCTACCGGGGACATAAAAAGAATGTTGTCGAAGCGATTCTAATGAGTATACACAGCATTCATTTTTTAGATTTTTCAGATCGATTTCATAAGCAAAGTTACATCTTCAGTTATGATTTTATCATTTTTCTCATGGGGACTTAATAACGCGTTCGAAACAGCCACGGTAATGAGCCATCAGGGTTCGAGCCATCGAAGCTAGACTGTCCATGTATTAGCAACACAGTTTTCAATATGAGCCACGTCATGAGAAAAATTTTCTTTGCAAGTGTTCGAACCATTACATTTCGAAACTGCCAGTAAGCTTGAAACTTGAAACCGTTTCCTTTTTTTATGCATATGGCCAAACAAATGTATGTCATCCTGCTGTCCTGGCGTCCTACTAACTTTTTTAGACATAAAAAAGATCTTCCTAGTTTTTATGACGTGGCTGATATAGATATATTAGTCTCAAAGCGATTTAAATGATCGCGAAATTCTGTTTGTGTCTGTTGAGGCTTTGCGTTCCCGTCAACACTATCAAGATCGTTTTGGAGCCGTTGCTTCTGATTTTATAGGATATGGGATTTTTACGCAATATTGAGATGGATTGACATCACAGGCCCTACCGCCCAATGCAAGTGCTAGGGCTTAAGGAACATTCCGACTCGTACCAGATTTCTGGGCAGGCTTATATTTCTATGCGGTTTACCAGGACTCGAGTTCGGTCGGTTTCTTGCAACACATTACGAAAACACGCCCATTTAAATACATTGTAAATTTTACCGCCGAAAAATGAAAATTCTCAGATGAAAAATGTGATATGTTTCTTATTTCTGCACAAAACATATATTTTGGGTAGTCGCTAGATCCGCCTCGACGGGAGTACCCACAATCTATGTTTTTGAGCAGAAATAAGAAAAAGGAATGACTATCCCTGTAAACCTCAGTTTTACTACACAAAAGTGGAGTTTAATGGGGGATCAAAATGACATAGGCGTGTTAGCGTGATGAGGCAGCCAAATCTATGTCTCCGAGCCCCCAATAGGCTTAGGGTGCTAATAAACTCTGTAAACATAAACAGGCGTTTATCAACAGCGATTTCTCGTAATTTCACTACCGACAAACGTTTGTCAATAGCGAATTGAACGTATTTTGGCTATTGACAAACGTTTGTAAATAGCCATTTTTCCGTGAAATCGCTATTGACAAACGTTTGTCAATAGCCATTTTGACGAGAAATCGCTATTGACAACCGTTTGTCAATAGCCATTTTAACGTGAAATCGCTATTGACAAACGTTTGTCACTAGCCTCTTCCATATTTAAAAGGGTATTCGTTACAAACTTGATCTTACATGAGTGGCCATGTATTATTGAATTTATTAAACGCGTTGAGGAAAAGGGATAAAATGGGAGGTTTATGCCTTTACTTCAACTCGTTTAACCCTTTTTATACTAAATGGAATCTTCCACCTTATGTATAGCAGGAGTCCATTTCAAAATTTAGGGGTGTCAGGTTGTTTTTTCTTTAAAATTTATTTGGAAAATGGCTTTAATTTTCGCAAACAGTGTTGGCCCTGATCAGACGCCGCGTTCTGCGGCGTCTGATCTGGGCCTGCACTGTTTGCCTTGGTACCCGTTTGGGGGTTTCCGGAACTGAAAGGGTTAATATTAAAATTCAATAATACATGAGCATGAACTCAAGATTCAATTAATCAATTGACATTTACTCCTAAAACGTATTTTTTTTTTCACGATTGTTTTACAAAAATGTCAGTATTCCACTATTATGACAAAAAGGAAGCTGTACATGTATAGTAACGTCACGGGACGTATCGGACTAATTTGCATACTTCTTCCTCTAGTGGATTACCGATTTTATTACATAGCGTTATTACATTCTCAGACGCAATTAACGTGTTAACTTAAGGTAATCTGTTAACCTTATATTTTTTTGTAAGTTTTACTAAAATTACACGTTCACTTTAACGCACCATCAGAAAAAACAGATTTATCTATTAACCCTTTTTGTACCAAATGGAATCTTCCTCCTTATATATAACAGTAGTCCATTTCAAAACTAAGGGGTATCAGGTTGTGTTTTCTTCAAAATTTAGTAGGAAAATGGCTGAACGTTTTGCAAACAGTGTAGGCCCTGATCAGACGCCGCGTTCTGCGGCGTCTGATCTGGGCCTGCACTGTTTGCCCTGGCCGCCCCCGCCCATAGGGGCTTGAAGAAATATATGGGCTGCATGATGCTTCCACGCAGAGCTGAATCCGGCGAGCACACTAGTGCTGGTAAACCGCTTAGAGGATCTAAGCCTGTCCAAGAACCGTGGTGCGAGGCGGACCGTCCATGCTAATAAACCCTATAGGTTTCATTGGGCGACAGGGCTTGAGATGTCATTTCATCTCAATGTCGGATAAAAGTCCCACAAAATTGGAAGCAACGTCTCCAAAATGACCTTTACAGTGTTGACGGGGACGTTAAACCTCAAATCAAACAAACAAACTGTTTGCCCTGGTACCCGTTTTGGGGTTTCTGGTACAAAATGGGTTAATAATTATTGCAAGTCAATGTTATGAAATAAGCTGTTCTTGGGGTTCTGTAATATATTCGTGGAATGTTACTACATGCGTACCTGTTATTATGCTAACATGACCGCGAAAAGGTGAAAGAACACCTAAATAGATTTGTCAGTGCCCATCAACTTTACGTTTAAAATGCTCTAGGCGACGTTACGTCAACTGCTTCGACCATTTTATTGTGCATTTGACGTTAAAAAGCAATATCATTTGGTTGATTCATTATATAAGTTTTCAATACGTCTTCCCTCATTTGAGGATGAGATGTGTTTGTATCGACACTTTTGTTTGTCTGTAATACAAAACTTGATGATTTTATTGAAATTTATGCGTCTGTCCTGACATCTTTATTCCTTCAATTTTTTCTTTCATGTCATAACTTTGTCTAAAACACAGACTACCTAACATGAAGGTAACACGCTCATGTGAGATAATTAGTATCGATCATGAGTGTCAATGCAGGATAATTCCACGTAACGACCGCCCCTGTAAAGCTCATTTCATGCAGAGAAAACTGAGGGTTAGATGGGTATACGTTCTCTGCTCATTTCTAGGTACTCGTTTTGTTTTCCTCCACATCACGTGAACAAGTCCGTGATATGAAGACCCCACTAAACCCCACTCTATAAAGAGAAAACTGGGGTTTACGGGGGTATACATTATTTTTCTTATTCTTACTCCAAGACATAGGTTGTGGGTACTCGTTAGAACCGCCTCAATGAGGCGGTTCTAACGAGCAAACACAACCTATGTAATGAGCATTTATAAGAAAAAATAGCAAGGATTTTTATGGAACGCCTCAACTATCTTATGTCGAGATATGGCATCATGTTCTGTTGACATACCATTATGTTATGTTCATATTCATTACATATTGTTTGTTTATTATGTTGTCTTGTTTGTTTGTCATGTTATTGTGTTAACTTGTCATCTTAATAGCTTCCACTTAAGTTATATTCTGTCCAAAAAATGTCAAGTCTGGTCAATTTGCGATGCTGTTTTGTGAACTGGTCAGCCTGTTTTCTTCAATAACAATAGTATAAATTGACACAACGATCTTTGTAATATACGTAGTTAACTCGTCATCCTGTTTGCTTCAAGTGAAGTATAATTATATCAAAAAGTCGTTATATTTGGTCAGTTTGTAATGATGACTTATAAACCCGCCATTCCATTGTCTTCAGTGGTAATTTTATGTCAGAAAAGAAATATATCTGCTAAGTTGGCAATGTTGTCGAATTAAACCATCATTGTATTATTTCAATTGATCGTTTCATGCTGTTGAAAACTCATTATGTTGTTGTGACCTATATCTGGTAAAACCCAGTACCACCCGGTCACTTCGGCCTCAGTCGTTTCGGCCCAGTTAGGTTATCCGTTTTCATCCATATTACTGTCCCGCTCTTGGGTGTAGTTTTGATTTTCAGCAGGGTAGGATAGGGGTTTACAAGCAAGACTGGCACTGTCGTAGTAGTTTTGTTTGATTTGAGGTTTAACGTCCCCATCAACACTGTATAGGTCATTTTGGAGACGTTGCTTCCAATTTTGTGGGACTTTTTATCCGCCATTGAGATGAAATGACATCTCAATCCCTGTCACCCAATGAAACAAATAGGGTTTATAATCATGGGCGATCCAACACGCACAGCTTTGCCTGGGCAGGCTTAGATCCTCTAAGCTGTTTACCAGTACTCGTGTGCGGTCGGTTTCAGCTCTGCGTGGAAGCATCATGCAGCCCATCTATTTCTTCAAGCCCAGATGGGCGGGGGCCATTGTCGTAGTAGTAGTAGTGGTAGTAGAAATAGTAGCAGTAGTAGTAGTACTAGAAGTAATAGCCTTTGTGGCAGAAGAACCAATCCAATCTGTTTCTCAAATCACCGATGGGTGGGTCGCAGAAAAAGCAGCAGAAGTAGTAGTAATAGTAGTAGTAGCAGAAGTGGTTGTGGTGGTATGGTAATATAAATTGTTGAAGAAGCACTAGCAGAAGCAGTAGTAAAAGCTTCAGCAGTAGCAGTACTAGAAGTTGTTGTTGTAGCAGTAGAAGTAATAATAGGAAAATTAATAATAGTAGCCTTTGTAGTAGATGTAGTAGTACTAGTAAAGTAAAGTAAAGTGTTTTTTTTTTTTTTTTTTTTTGAAGTTTAACGTCCCTGTCAACACTGTAAAGGTCATTTTGGAGACGTAGCTTCTAATTTTGTGGGACTTCTACCCCACATTGAGATGAAAAGACATCTCAAGCGCTGCCGCCCAATGAAACCAAAAGGGTTTATAAGCATGGTCGGGCCGACGCGCACCGTTTTGCCTGGGCAAGCTTAAATCCTCTAGCGGCCGGGCCGACGGCGCACCGCATTGCCTGGGCAGGCTTAGATCCTCTAAGCGGTTTACCAGTACTCGTGTGTGCGGGTCAGTTCCAGCTCTGCGTGGAAGCATCATGCAGCCCATCTGTTTCTTCACGCCCCGATGGGCGGGGGACACTGGTAATGTAGTAGAAGTAGCAGTAGTAGTAGTCGTAGTAATAGTAGTAGACATAGTAGTAGTAATTAGCAGTAGTAGTAGTAATATCAGTAGTAGTTGTAGTAATAGCAGTAGTAGTAGTAGTAGTAGTAATAGTAGCAGTAGTAGTGGCAGCTAATAGTTGTAGTAGTAGTAGTAGTAGTCGAGGTAGTAGTAGTAGTAGTGTGTGTGTGTGTGTGTAGTGTGTGTGTGTGTGTGTGTGTGTGTGTGTGTGTGTGTGTGTGTGTGTGTGTGTAGTGTGTGTGTGTGAATTCGGGTTATACGTCGCTTTCAACAATCTTTCAGTCATATCACGACGGTATGTCTGGTTTGCGACAGGGAGCTCAATGCTAACTTTTATAGTGCTGCCTCACTGAAGTATCATGTCCCAGACACATTACATGATACCACACCCAGTCACATTATCCTGACACTAGGTCGACCAGTTCTAGCTCTACCCCGTAAATCTGAGTGCCAAGCGAGGAGCAGCTAGTACCATTTTTTAACGACTTTGGTATGTCGCGGCCCGAGATCGAACCCGTGACCTCCCGTTCTCCGGAGCGGACACTTCTACCAATTGAGGTATCGGGGCCGGTAGTAGTAGCAGTAGTAGCACTAGCAGTAGTAATATTAGTAGCAGTAGTTAAAGTAGAACTAGTAGTAGTTTTGTTTGTTTAATTTGAGGTTTTAACGTCCCCCGATCATTTTGGAGACGTTGTTTCTAATTTTGTGGGACTTTTTACCCGACATTGAGACGGCCCCCTCCCATCGGGGCTTGAAGAAATAGATTGGGCTGCACGATGCTTCCACACAGAGCTGAAACCAACCGCACATGAGTACTGGTAAACCGCTTAGAGGGTCTAAGCATGCCCAGGAAAAGTGATGCAAGTTGGACCGTCCATGCATAAAAACCCTATTGGTTTAATTGGCTTGAGATGTCATTTCATCTCAATGTCGGGTAAAAGTCCCACAGAATTGGAAGCAACGTCTCCAAAATGACCTATACAGTGTTGACGGGGACGTTAAACCTCAAATCAAACAAACAAAACCCCGACTTTGAGATGAAATGACATCTCAAGCCCTGTCGCCAAATGAAACCAATAGAGTTTATATGCAGGGACGGTCTGACTCGCACGGACGGTCTGACTCGCACCACTTTTCGTGGGCAGGCTTAAGCGGTTTACCAGTACTCATGTGCGGTCAGTTTCAGCTCTGCGTGGAAGCATCATGCAGCCAAATTTATTTCTTCAAGCCCCTGAAGTAGTAGTAGTATTAATAGAGGTAGTAGTAGTAGTTGTTGTAGTAGTCGTAGAAGTAGTAGTAGTAGGTTTATTATTAGTAGTAGTAGTAGTGGTGGTGGCTTAGTAGTAGCAGTAGCAGAAGCAACAGTAGAAGTAGTAGTAGTAGTAGTGGAAGAAATAGCAGTAGTAGCATAAGTAGTTGGCCCCCGCCCATTGGGGCTTGAAGAAATAAATGGGCTGCATTATGCTTCCACACAGAGCTGAATCCGACCGCACACGAGTACTAGTAAACCGCTTAGAAGATCTTCGCATGTCCTGGCAAAGCTGTGCGAGTAGGACCGTCCATGCTTATAAACCCTATTGGTTTCATTGGGCGACAGGGCTTGAGATGTCATTTCATCTCAATTTCGGGTAAAAGTCTCACAAAATTGGAAGCAACGTCTCCAAAATGACCTTTATAGTGTTGACTGGGACGATAAACAGCAAGCCAGACAAACAAAGCATAAGCAGTAGTAGAAGTAGTAATTATATAGTAAAAGTAGTAGTAGCCTTTGTAGTAGTAGAACCATGCAACCTAATCTGTTTATCAAAGCCCCGATGGGCGCGCAGAAAGAGCAGCACCAGATGTAGTAGTAACAGTAGTAGTAGTAGTAGTAGTAGTAGTAATAGTAGAAGTAGTAGTTAAAGTAGTTCAAGTAGAAGTTGTAATAGCAGCAGAATTAGTTAAAGTAGTAGTAGTAGTTAAAGAAATTGTAGTAGAAGTTAAAGTAGTAGTAGTAGTAGTAGTAGCATAGCAGTAGTAATAGTAGGACAGGTAAAAGGAGTAGACTTTGTAGCAGTTGTAGTAGCAGCAGCAGTAACAGTTGCAACGGGAGCTGTAGAAGAAGCAGTAGTAGCAGTAACAGTATTAGTAGTGACAATAGCAGCAGCAGCAGTAGTATTTGTTTTAGTAATAGCAGTAGTTGCAGTGATAATTATAAAAATAATTATAATATTAATGATAATAATAATAACAACAATAATAATAATAGCAAATGTAGCAACAATAGCAGCAGTATTAATGGTAGTAGTTGTAGTATGTGTAGTAGATTCGTAGTAGTAGAAGTAGCAGCAGTAGTAGTGTAAGCAATAGCAGTAGCAGTAACAATATTAGTAGTAGCAACAGCAGCAGTAGTAGTAGTTGTTGTATCAAAAGTAGTAGTTGTAAAAGAAGTATTAGTAGTAGTAGTAGTAGTAGTAGAGGTAATAGTAGCTGTAGTCGTAGCATTAGTTAGTAGTAGTAGTAGCCTTTGTAGTAGCAAAACCCTGCAAACTTATCTGTTTCTCAAAGTCGCCATGGGTGGGGGCGAAGATAGAGCAGCAGCAGCAGCAACAGTAGTAGTAGGAGTAGCAGTAGTAGTAGGAGTAGTAGTAGCACTATTAGTTCTAATAGTAGCAGCAATTTTTAAAGAAGTAGTAGTAGTTGTTGTTGTTGTTGCAGTAATAGTAGCAAAATTAATAGTGTAGCCTTTGAAGTAGATGTAGCACTAGTATAGTACATGCAGTAGTAGTAGTAGTAGCAGTAGTAGAAGAAGAAGGAGTAATAGCAGTAACAGCAATTGTAGTAGTAGTAGTAGCAGCAGTATTTGTTGTAGTAATAGTAGGAAAAATAATAGTAGTAGCCTTTGAAGTAGATGTAGTACTAGTATAGTACATGTCGTAGCAGTAGTAGTAGTATTAGTAGGAGTAGTCAGTAGTAGTAGCAGCAGTATTAGTAGTAGTAGGAAGAGGAGGAGGAGGAGAAGGAGGGAGAGAAGGAAATGTAGCAGTAGTAATAGCAGAGCAGTAGTAGTAGTAGTAGTAGTAGAAGTAGTAGTAGTAGTAGTAGTAGTAGTAGTAGAAGTAATGTTAGTAGTAGCCATAGTAGTAGTAGTAGAGGTAGTAGCAGTAGTAGTAGTAGTAGTAGTAGCAGCAGTATTAGTAGTAGTGCTAGAAGTAGTAGTAGTAGTTAAAGTAGTAGTAGTGGTGGTGGTAGGAGGATTTGTAATAGTAGGAGCATAACAGTAGTAATAGTAGGACAGGTAATAGTATCAGCCTTGGAAGCAGTAGTAGTAGTAGTAGTTGAAGTAGTAGTAGTAGTCGTAGCAGTGGCAGTGTCAGCAGCACTAGAAGTAGTAGTAGAAGCAGTAATAATATTAGTGGTAGAAACAGTAGCAGGAGTAGTAGCAGTAGTTGTAGATATAATAATATTAGTAGTTGCAGTAGTAATAGTAGTAGTCGTAGTAGTAGCAGTAGAGGCAGCAGTAGTGTAAGTAGTAACAGTAGCAGTAATAATATAAGTAGTAGCAACAGCAGCAGTAGTAATAGTTGTTGTATCAGAAGCAGTAGTAGTAGTAGAAGTAGTAGTTGCTGTAGTCGTAGTATTAGTAAGTAGTAGAAGTAACCTTTGTAGTAGTAGAACCCTGCAACCTTATATGTTTCTCACAGCCCCCATGGGTGGTGGCGAACAAAGAGAAGCAGCAGCAGTAGTAGCAGTAGTAATAGTAGAAGTAGTAGTGGTAGTAGCACTAGAAGTTCTGATACTAGCAGCAAGGTTAAAAGCAGCAGCAGTAGTAGCAGTAAAAATAATAGTAGTAGTAGTAGTAGTAGTTACAGTAGTAGATGCAGAAGTTAAAGTAGTAGTAGTAGTTGTTGTTGTAATAGTAGTAGAAGTAGTAGTTGTAGTAGTAGTGATAGTAGTAGTAGTAGTAGTAGCAGTAGTAGTAGTAGTAGTAGTAGTAGTAGAAGTAGTAGCATAGCAGAAATAATAGGACAGGTAATCATAGTAGCCTTCGAAGTAGTAGTAAAAGTAGTACTAGTAGCATTAGCAGCATAAGAAGAAGAAGAAGTAGTTGTAACAGTAATAATATTAGTAGTAGCAACAGCAAAAGTAGTAGTACTAGTTGTTTTGGAAGAAGCAGCAGTTGCAATAATAATAGTAATTATTACAACTGCATCAACAGTAGAAAGATGCAGAAGTAGTAGTAGTGGTAACAGTAGTAGAAGTAGTAGTAGTAGAAGTAGCCGTGATCATAGTAGTAGTAGTAGTGTAGGAGTAGCAGTAGTAGTAGTGGTAGTAGTAGTAGTAGCAGTAGTAGTAGCCTTTCTAGTAGTAGAACCATGCTACCTAATCTGTATCTGAAAGCCCGATGGGTGGGGCACAGAAAATTGCAGCAGCAGTAGTAGTCGTAAAAGTAGTAGTAGCACTAGCAGTAGTAATAGCTACAGCAGTAGTTAAAGTAGTAGTGCTAGCAGTTTAAGTAGTTGTAGTAGTAATAGTAATATTAGTAGATAGTAGTAGCAGTAGTGGTAGTAGTAGTAGAAGTAGGATTAGTAGTTGAAGGAGTATAACAGTAGTAATAGTAGGACAGGTAATAGTAGTAGCCTTTGAAGTAGTAGTAGTAATAGTAGTAGTCGCAGCAGTAGCAGTAGCAGCAGCAGTAATATAAGTAGTAGCAGTAGCAATAATAGTATTAGTTGTAGCAACCGCAGCGACAGTAGCAGTTGTTGTATCAGTAGTAGCGGTTGTAGAAGTAGTAGTAGTAGTAGAAGTAGTAGTAGCAGCAGCAGCGGCTGTAGTAGCTATAGTAGTTGTAGTAGTGGTAGAAGTAGTAGTAGCTCTAGTCGAAGTTGTAGTAGCCTTTGTATAAGGAGAACCATACAATCTTAACTGTTTCTCAAAGCCAACATGGGTGGGGGCGAAGAAAGAGAGGCAGCAACAGTAGTAGTAGTACTAGAAGTAGTAGTAGTAGTAGCAGTAGTTTAAGTAATAGAGGTAGTAGTTTAAGTAGTAGTAGCAGTCGTTGTAATAGTAGTAGTAGTAGTAGTAGTAGCAGTAATAGTAGCAGTGGTAGTAGAAATATAACAGTAGTAATAGAAGGTCACACAATAATAGTTGCATTTGAAGAAGTAGTAATAGAAGTAGTAGAAGTAGCAGCAGAAGAAGCAGTAGTTGTAGCAGTAATAAAATTAGTAGTAGCTACAGCAGTAGCAGTAGTAGTATGTGTATTAGTAGAAGCAGCTGTTGTACTACTAATAATAATGACACCTGCAGCAACAGTAGTAGTGGTAATATTGCTGGGTATAATAGTGGTAGTAGTAGTTGTAGCAGTAGAGGTAGTAGTAGTAGCAGTAGTAGTAATGGTTGAAGTAGGCATTGTAGTAATACAACCATGCAACCAAATCTGTTTCTCAAAGCCCTGGTGGGTGGGGGGGGGCAGAAAGAGCAGCAGCAGTAGTATTAGCAACAGAAGTAGTAGTAGTAGTAGTAGTAGTAGTAGTGGTGGTTTTGGTGGTGGTATTGTCAATATACATTTTTGAAGAAGTAGCAGAAGAAGTAGTAAAAACATTTGCAGTAGCAGTACTAGTAGTAGTAGTAGTAGTAGTAGTAGTAGTAGTAGTAGTAGTAGAAGAAGAAGCAGCAGCAGCAGTAGTTAAAGTAGTATTAATAGTTGGAGTAGTAGTAGTATTAGTATTAGTAGTTAAAGTAGGCAGCAGCAGTAGTTAAAGTAGTATTAATAGTTGTAGTAGTATTAGTATTAGTAGTTAAAGTAGTTATAGTAGAAGTTTAAGTAGTTATTACTAGTAGTAGTAGTAGTAGTAGTAGTAGTAGTAGTAGTATTAGTAGTAGTATTAGTAGTAGAAGTAGTAGTAGTAGTAGTAGTAGTAGTAGTAGTAGTAGTAGTAGTAGTAGAGTGGTGGTCAAATTCGCCACTCGTAGCGATATTCAAACAAAACTTAATGAGTTAAGATGACAATATAAAAAACTGAGGATATATAAGGATTTTCTTACAGAATAAAAATGTACATGAAGCCAATATAATGACGAGTTAACTAGACAGCGTTACTAATGGATCAGACATAACGATTTTCTAACAGAATATAACTGCACTTGAAGCCAACACAATGACGATCTCAGTAGATAGCATAACTACCTGATCAGACATAACGATTTTCTAACAAAATATAACTGAACTTTAAGCCAACACAATGATGATCTTACTAGAAAGCATAACTAACTGATCAGCCATAAGGATTTTCTAACAGAATATAACTGCACTTGAAGCCAACACAATAACGATCTTACTAGATAGCATGACTAACTGATCAGACATAACGATTTTCTAACAGAATATAACTGCATTTGAAGCCAACACAATGACGATCTTACTGGATAACATATCTAACTGATCAGACATGACGATTTTCTAACAGAATATAACTGCACTTGAAGCCAACACAATGACGATCGAACTAGATAGCATAACTAACTGATAGGAAATAACGATCTTTTGACAGAATGTTACTCCACTTGAAGCAAACAGGATGACGAGTTAACTGCGTATATTAAAACGTGTCCAGACAAAATCATTTTCTGACATTATACTATTGTTATTGAAGTAAGTACGATGACCAGTTCACAAAACAGCACCGCAAATTGACCAGACAACTTATTTTCTGAGATAACAGTATTCATTTCAAGCCTGCAAAATGACGTGATAACATGACAACGTTGTAAACTGACCAGATATGACGATTGTTTGGCAGAATATTGCTTTAATAGAAAATAACAAAATGACAAGTTAACACGATTACATGGCAAACAAACAACACAACATAATAAACAAACACTATGTAATGGATATGAACAAAACATAATGGTATGTCAACAGAACATGATGTCATATCTCGACATAAGACAGTTGAGGCGTTCCATAGATTTTCATCAGAAAAGTAGCCATTTTGGAGATGTGAAAAATGCATTATATCGTACGGTTGAGTTATCGTAATGAGAAACAGGCAAACTATCACACATGGTCATCAGAAAAAACTTCACTTCTGAAATTTTGAAGTGATGCACTATGTCAACAAAATATGTTATCATACTGGGAAGTCAAAATTTCAACCAAGGACAAGGCTTACCGAGTTCTTTTTATCGAAATTCTTCTCTGTGGTAAGGGTTATCTGATTCACGTTGGATTATGTTTCCCATTTCTTCCCATCCAGAAAACACGCCTATATAATTTTGACCCCCTTGAACTCCACTTTTATATAGTAGAACAGGGGTTTGCAGGGGTATACATTATTTTTCTTATTCCTGCTCAAAACATAGATTGTGGGTGGTTTTAACGAGTTTCCACAATCTATGTTTTGAGCAGGAATAAGATAAATAAGCTAAATACCAAGAAAAATACCACAATTTTTTGTCTGAAAATTTTCATTTTTGTGCGGTAAAATTTACAATGTATTTGTATAGGCGTGTTTTCGTAATGTACATAAAAAGGTTTGCTCTGTGATCAAATTTGCCGAGCTGAGTGTATTTAGCAGACCTATTAATGTTGCTATCTCAGCGCTCGTCCCCACGTGGGCTGTGCACACATTGCCGTTGGTGCCATAGCGACTAACACAGTCTATACAAGCTTGAACCCAAGCTAAGAATATAACAAGTCACGATTTGTTGTTTGTTTTGGGTTTAGCGACCCAGTCAACACTGTTAATTCCATTTCGAGCCGGTCATGTTACCTAACTACACTTTTTCTTGTGCAGGTTTCTACACAAGTGGTTAACCATTAATGCTCCTTTTTATTGTTTTGTTTTTGTTTGTATTGGTATTTAACGACCCAGTCAAGACTATTTAGATTATTTTTCAGCGGGTCAGTTTACCTATCCACACTTTTCTGGGCTGGCCACTACAGTGCAAATTCTTTCGTCAGAAACTGACAACTGCCCTTCTTGACTCAGCGGAAGGAAGAGGATGACCGTAGAAAAGATTTCATGATCAATCTCCACGACAGGATGTTGTCGATCCCGGCAGGTATAGAACCCGCGTCATCTTGATCACCAGTCAGACGCGCATCCGACCGAGCTACAAAGACCGGTGTTTAATAACTGATTATGTTTTCCTCAGTGGTTCCTTCAAAATTTATATTCATAACTTTACGTACGGGCACTTAACCTCATACCGTTAGACGTTGATTTCTGTGACGCTGACGACGTCTCGGTTTAGTTTTCAAAATGCATTTAGCTGGGGTCAAGTAATAGAAAATACTCGTAGTTTTTTTTTGTCTGTTTTGTTGCTAGAAAATAAGAGAAGTTCACATTCGAAAAAAAGCTACTAGCTGGGCAGATTAGGCAAAAGATGTGCATTTTGTGATACAACCATCAAACTCATCATGGCCCACTCCTTTGGAAAAAGAAATTGGCCACCTGAAAAAAGTCAATATGGCGGCCATTTTCAAGAAGATGGCCGCCATTTTCATTAAAAAAATACGATTTTTGCCAATCTTGATGAAGATCCTGCTAACCTTCTTCAGAGAGATTGTCACTATGGATGAAACATTGGTCCATCATTTCATCCCAGAGGCCAAACGATCGAAACAATGGAAGCACCCTTGCTCACTCCCCGCCAAAGAAGGCAAAGACTGTTCCATCAGCTGGGGAGGTTGTGACCTCAAGTTGTCTGGGATGCTGATGGTATTCTGCTAATAGATTATCTCCAGAAGTGACACACACTCATGGGCACATACTGTGCTTCACTTCTGACGCAGTGTGGGAAAATATTAAACTTAAGCGCCGCGGAAAGCTCATTAAAGGTGTGTTGTTCCATCAGGACAATGCTCCTGTTCACAAGTCTGTCATTTCTATGGCGGCCAATCACGACCGTGATTTAAATTGATTGCGCATCCGCCTTATTCACCTGATCTCGCTCCATCAGCATTTCATTTATTTCCAAAACTGAAAACGGCTATTTCAGGCACCCACTTACCGTCCGATGATGACGTCATATATGCAGTGGGTGACTTTCTGAAGAGTTCTATAAAAGTGGCATTTAGGCCCTTAAACACCGCTGGCAAAAGAGTATAGATACTGAAGGAGGTTATGTTGAAAATAATACAATACCGGCAAGATTCAAATCCTTCAGTATCATGAGGGTCACAACATATCAATCAGCCGTCGTATATCGGCACATTTTCTCGATCCTCTGAAACGAAGAAGAAAAAACATTTGCCCCGCACCCTTCCCACCTCATTACAGACAATGAGTTCAGACAGTATTCCATAATCTCTTCGATAATCACAAAGTAGGGATATATTCGGTGATGAACAAATCAATTTAAAAAACACTTTGAAGTAAGCTTTGGTTGACTTACAAGGTGCTTATTCTGTCCTGCTGTAATCAAGCTTTGTTATTGATAGTATCGGATTGCTATTAATCTGGGGCCAGTTGTTCAAAACTAACGACGTCGTTACTTAACGTATCGCTAAAACTTTGATCATTTATTATGGCAAATATGCTATTACTTTTGCTGAAAAAAACGTGAGCAGCTTTAGCAAAAGCAAAAGCTGCTCACATTTTTTTCAGCAAAAAACACCAAATTTTAAAAATTAACCTTGCTAGAATAGTTAACAATATGACCACTACCAAGGCTTTGAACACTGGCCCCACATATACAGAAGAACTTCGATGGCTCGAACACCGATGGTTCGTTTGCAATGGTTAATGGGAACTGGTTCTTGTACCTTTACTTTAGATATTCATCACGTTAACAAACTCATGTGAATGAACACCCTCGTACACCCACTTTATACAGAAAAAACTGGGGTTCATAGGAAGTAACTATTATTTTTCTTATTTCTGCTCCGAGACATAAGTAGTGGGTATTCGTTAGAGCCGACTCAGTAAGGCGGTTCTAACGAGCATCCACAGCTTATGTCTGGGACATTTACAAGCATCACGAAAACGCGCCTATATATTTTGACCCCCTTAAACACCGATTTTATATAGTAAAAGGGGTAAAATTATTTCTGCTAAAAGACAAGGATTGTGGGTATTCGTTAGAACCGCCTCCCAGACGCGGTTCTAACGAGTTTCTACAATCTATGTTTTGTTCTGAAATTTTAAAAAATATCACAAATTGTCTTCATAAAATGAACTGTTCTGGAGATCTAAAATAATCCACTAAGTTGCACGGATGTGATATCGTGATGGAAAATATAGAAAAGTAATTGATTTTGAGACATACTCGTGTGTTACATACATAACAGAGAAACACCATGATTTCTGTCAGACATAAACTTGATATTTTCCCTTTTGCTAAAAAGAAATATTTCCTCTTAGCCGGGGAAATGAACTACTTTTGGCACAAGATACAAGGTACTGCTAGGCCCCCGCCCATCGGGGTTTGAAGAAATAGATGGGCCGCATGTTGCTTCAACGCAGAGCTGAATCCGACCGCATACGAGGACTGGTAAACCGCTGGGAGGATCTAAGCCTGCCCAGACAAAGCGGTGCGAGTCGGACCGTCCAAGCTTATAAACCTTATTGGTTTCATTGGGCGACAGTTTCATCTCAATGTCGGGTAAAAGTCCCACAAAATTGGAAACAACGTCTCAAAAATGACTTTTACAGTGTTTACGGGGACGTTAAACCTTAAATGAAACAAAACTAAACAAGGCACTGCTTTTGCAATGAAATGACTATATTCAATCGCGGAAAAGTTTCAAACATGTCGACGCTATTCATGACGTAATCTCAATGGCGTCTGAGAAGATACCAACAGACGTTCAGAATGCGTGACGTTCGAGTCGGATGCAACGTTGAAATAAAAATTATCTGGACATAACTACTGAATGAGGGGTACGTTTGGTTACCGTTCTCTCGCAGTTCAATTGTTTTATCACTATAATAACTTTATTTCTTCTATTTTCACTCATTACAATAGGAAGTGCTTTCAAGATCATCACGAAAACATGCCTATATAATTTTGACCCCCTTGAACCCCATTTTTATATAGTAAAACTGGGGTTTCCGGGGTATACCTTATTTTTCTTATTTATGCTCTATAAAATATAGATTGTGGGTACTCGTTAGAACCGCCTCGATGAGGCGGTTCTAACGAGTGCCCACAATCTATATTTGGAGCAGAAATAGGAAAAATATCACAATTTTTCATCATAAAATTTTCATTTTTTCGGCGATAAAGGTGGCAATGTATTTGTATAGGCGTGTTTGCGTAATGTGGCGTCTTAACAGTTTTTCTTCAGTCAGCTTATGTGTCACTGCGCCCACTAACTTTTGCATGGACTGAATGTTAAGAGTGAACTGTACATAGAATTAGATGCAAAGTGATCCATCAGCTCTATCATATGCATGTAATATATTGTTTATTGACTCAGCCCATTTAACCCTTCTCTTGCTGAATATTCATATAAGCCACACCCATTTCTGTCTATCAGCCAATCAAATTACTTGATGTAAGTTATTGCTACAAATTCATAAACTGAATACCAAACAGTGTAGATCCTGATCAGATGGCTTCTTCAGAAGCCATCTGATCTGGATCTACAATGTTTTCAAAGATAGGGGTTGTCGTGAACAGCAAGATAAGGGTTAAAATATTAAGCTAAATCCCATATTTACAATGGGCTGAGTAATAAACTTTTTATATGTCACACGGATGTGTTATCGTACGAAAGCCTAATAGGCTCAAGTAAGAGAAAATAAAATTCTGTGAAGGCGTAGTAACGCGAAACAAAAGGCGTAATAACGCAAAAAAAGGCGTAGAAACGCAAAACAAAAGGCGCAGTAACGCCAATCAAAAGGCGAAGCTACGCGAAAAAAGGCGTAGTAACGCAAAGAAAGGCGTAGTAACGCGAACAAAGGCGTAGTAACGCAAAAGAAAGGCGTAGTAACGCGAATCAAAAGGCGTAGTAACGCAAAAGAATGGCGTAGTAACGCGAATCAAAGGCGTAATAACGCGAAACAATAGGCGTAATAACGCCAAAAAGGCGTAGAAACGCAAAACAAAAGGCGCAGAAACGCCAAACAAAAGGCGAAGCTATGCGAAAAAAAGGCGTAGTAACGCAAAGAAAGGCGTAGTAACGCAAAAGAAAGGCGTAGAAACGCAAAAGAATGGCGTAGTAACGCGAATCAAAGGCGTAGTAACGCGAAACAAAAATTGCAATAACGCTAAAAAAGGCGTAGAAACGCAAAACAAAAGGCGCAGTAACGCCAATCAAAAGGCGAAGCTACGCGAATAAAGGCGTAGTAACGCAAAGAAAGGCGTAGTAACGCGAAAAAAGGCGTAGTAACGCAAAATAAAGGCGTAGTAACGCGAATCAAAAGGCGTAGTAACGCAAAAGAATGGCGTTGTAACGCGAATCAAAGGCGTAGTAACGCGAAACAAAAGGCGTAATAACGCGAAAAAAGGCGTAGTAACGCAAAATAAAGGCGTAGTCACGCGAATCAAAAGGCGTAGTAACGCAAAAGAAAGGCGTAGTAACGCGAATCAAAAGGCGTAGTAACGCAAAAGAATGGCGTAGTAACGCGAATCAAAGGCGTAGTAACGCGAAACAAAAGGCGTAATAACGCCAAAAAAGGCGTAGAAACGCAAAACAAAAGGCGCAGTAAGGATAATCAAAAGGCGAAAAAATCAGTGACTCTTAGCCTTGGACCCTGACAATCGAACTTGCTCGAGATATTATCAAGCCAAAATGTGCGTGACTTAACAATATATAAACAAATGCGAGAACCCTGAACGTCTAACTCACTCGAGATATCATCACACCCAACATTTGTATGACATTATCATTAAACCCATCAATAAATGTGGACACTAGAGTAATGACCAAGTTTTTCTCAAAAAAGCTACAGTAACCTTGACCTTCAGCCCTGGACTCTGAAAGTCAAAGTCGCTCAAGGTATCATCATGCCCAACATTTGTGTGAAGTTATAATAAAATCCATCAATAAATAAGGGGCAAGATCGTTGACAATGTTTTTCTTAAAAATAGCCATAGTTACCCTGACACACGAACTATAAAATTAGTGACCTAGACCTTGAGCCCTGGACCCTGAAAGCCACTGTCACTTGAGATATCATCATACCCAACATTCGTGTGAAGTTATATTAAAATCCACCAATAAATGAATGTGCAAGAGCGATGACTATGTTTTTTTTTTTCTACAAATAGCCATAGTTACCTTGACCCGCGGACCCTTGAAGTCGAACTCGCTGTGTGTGAAAAAAAATTATTCCTCCCCAAGGATTCGAACTCACAGCCTCTTGATTCAGATCCCACAGGGAAGTAAGGGAGGTAATAAAGAGGAAAATATTTACTTCTCAAAAAGTCCAATTTAAGCCCAAAAAACCTGGGGAATGGAGAAAAAAAAAAAAGAATATGTAAAATGCTGAATTTTACCCATTGTTTATTTTATTTGAAAATAAATTTGTAAAACATCACAAATAAGAGCTTACAGGTAAACATTAACCAAATGCCGACGCTGACACCGGACGCCGAGGTTATGGCAATAGCACCCCCCCCCCCCCCCACCTCCCCCGTCCCCGCCACCCCCGTTTCTATCGTAACGCCAATAAAAAGGCGTAGTAACGCGAATCCAAAGGCGTAGTAACGCGAAAAAAGGCGTAGTAACGCAAAAGAAAGGCGTAGTAACGCGAAAGAAAGGCGTTATTACGCCTTTTGGTTCGCGTTACTACGCCTTTTTATTCGCATTACTACGCCTTTTTTCGCGTTACTACGCCTTTTTATTCGCGTTACTATGCCTTTCTTGTGCGTTACTAGGCCTTTCTTCTGCGTTACTAAGCCTTTTTATCCCCCGAAAGAATAGGTTTAGGGGATACAGCGATCAGACTGGCGTACGTGCGTCCGTCCTTCCTTCCATAGACACAACCTTGTGATCGCCCTTATTCCAATATCCTTTGGGGCGCCCGCCCATCGAGGCTTGAAGAAATGGATGGGCTGCATGATACTTCCACGCAGAGCTGAAACCGACCGCACACGAGTACTGGTAAACGGCTTAGAGGATCTAAGTCTGCCCAGGCAAAGCGGTGCGAGTCGGTCCGTCCATGCTTATAAACCCTATTGGTTTCATTTGGCGACAGGGTTTGAGGTGTAATTTCATCTCAATGTCGGATAAAAGTCCCACAAAATTGGAAGCAACGTCTCCAAAATGACCTGTACTGTGTTGACGGGGACATTAAACCTCAAATCAAACGAACAAAAACCAATATGACATTTCAGCCAGCGCACGACAAAACCTACAATAAGACATGTACGGGCATCGAGAACTCATATCAGTCTGCGCATCCATATAGTCTAACCAGAGACTTCTTATGCTGCATGAAGGAGCATTTGACCCTCAGCTATCCTTAGAGAGCGCACAACGAAGACTCTGATCAGACTGCGCGGATGCGCAGGCTGATCCGAGTCTTCGTTTGGCGCACATGCCTTATTGTAGGTTTTGCCATGTGCTGTCTCATTTATTGATGGTATTAAGTATAGTTGAACATGAGGTCAAGAAGGCCTGTCGTAAGAAAGAATCACAACTCTGGGTGCCTGGGTATTTTTGTTTTCTCCCCTAACAATATAGCCTTGTGATCACAATGACTCCAATAACCTTTGAGATATATCGATGGGACTTGATAAAAATATTGTACACAAGGTCTCCGCTGACAATTTAACCTTGTCATCGCACTAACTCCAGCCAATTTAAGGTTGGTTGAGTTGTATATGAAGTACAGAAGACATGTCATGATCAAGAACCACAACTCTGGGTGCACTGATATTTTAGTTATACCCTATAAGTGTTTGATCTCCGTAACTAAAATACCCTTTCAGATATGTTGATGACACTTTTGTGAGGTTAAGCGGTCGTGTCATGAGAAAAAGCAACAACTCATGATGACATGGTGTTAGGTAACACCCTTGACAATATAACTTTGTAATCGCAAAAACTTCAATACCCTTTGAGATATACATGTATATGATGGGACTTGATACAATTGTAGGTGATTCATGAGCAAGAACCACAACTCCGTTTGCCATGGTATTCTAGTTATCCCCCAGACCAAGTTCTTGTCCGCTCCATATCGCTTGATAGATTTTCGTTAATCTTAGGTAAAGTATTCGTCTTAGTGAGCTGATGTGCAGGATCCATAAATGAACCATGCAGACTCAAGGTCAAGGTCACGAGTTTGAAACTTTGAATTTTGTGTCTGTTCCATATCTCCTTTACCCTTGGAAGGATTTCCATTAACCTTTGGCCACATATTCTTTTCAGTGAGCTGATGTGCAGAACCCGGCATAAATGAATCATACCGACACCAGGTCAAGGTCACGTTTAAAGGTCACGAGTTTGAAACTTTGAATTTTGTGTCCCTTCCTTATCTCTGTTACCATTCAAAGGATTTTCATTAAACTTTGGTCAAATACCCCCTCATTGAGCTGATATGCATAACCCATTAATGCACTATGCCGTGTCAAGGTCACAGTTGAAGGTCTCGAGTTAGAAACTTCGTATTGTGTGTCCGTTTCATATCTCCTTTACCCCTGGAAGGATTTTCATTAAACTTTCGTCAAAAC
This sequence comes from Lucinisca nassula, assembly GCA_963580285.1. Lineage (NCBI taxonomy): Eukaryota > Metazoa > Mollusca > Bivalvia > Lucinida > Lucinidae > Lucinisca > Lucinisca nassula. The sequence goes on from OY757012.1 coordinate 174,671,440, forward strand.
ACCCCTCAGTGAGCTGATGTGCAGAACCCATAAATTACACAAGGTAACGAGTTTGAAACTTTGAATTTTGTATCCGTTTCGTATCTCCTTTACCCCTGGAAGGATTTTCATAAAAGTTTGGTGAAATATCCTCCCCCCTCCCTACCCCCCCCCCCCCTCTACGTGAGCTGATGTGCAGAAACCATAAATACAACATACAAACTCAAGGTCAAGGTCACAGGTGAAGGTCACGAATTTGAAACTTGGAAATTTGTGTCCGTTCCATATCTCCTTTACCCTCGAAGGATTTTCATTAAATCACCCTCGGTAAGCTGATGTGCATAACCCATAAATAAACCATGGGTCATCTCAAGGTCAAGGTCACAGGCGAAGGTCACAAGGTTGAGTCTTGATATAAAGTGCGGCGGGTGATTTGGGTGTCAATCAGACTGCTTTCTTCTTGTATATGAGTTTAAGAAGACATCACGAGAAAGAACCACAACTATGAATGACATAGTATTTTAGTTGTCTCCCCTCACAGTAACACCTAGAATCTTCTAAATGCTATATTGGCTTTTGATCGAACGATTTGCCACATTTTCTGATAGCTATTTTTAGCTCACCTGTCATGTAATGACGAGTTGAGCATTTGGGATCACTTTTCGTCCGTCGTCCGGGCGTCCGTTCGGACGTCTGTCCGTCCGTAAACAATTTCTGCAAACGACATCTCCTTCTAAACCACTGATTGGATTTTGACCAAACTTCACAGCAATGACCCTTAGTTGGTCCCCTTTCAAAGTTGTTCAAATACTTCCGGTCCGTTGCACATCTAGGTCACATGAGCCAAAAGAAAAAGCATTTTTTTTCACAGAAAAAAATCTTCTTATCTGAAACTACAATGCCCAGGTCTTTGATATTTGGTATGAAGCTTCATCTAGTGGACCCCTACCACGATTGTTAAATTTACAGTGCTGGGGCCAAAAAAGCCCCCGCTCCGGAGCCCTTTGGTTTCATATAGATTTATATAGGGAAAATCTTTAAAAATCTTCTTCACTGAAACCACAAGGCCTAGGTCTATGATATTTGGTGTGAAATTTCATCTAGTGGACCTCTACCAAGATTGTTCAAATTATAGCCCTGGCTTATATAGGGGAAATCTTTAAAAATATCTTCTTCTCTGAATCCGCAAGGCCCAGAACTTTGATATTTGGTATGAAGCTTCATCTAATGGACCTCTACCACGATTGTTCAAATTACAGCGCTTATACAAGACTTATATAGGGAAAATCTAAAAAAAATCTATTTCTGGGAAACCACAAGGCCTAGGTGTATGAAATTTATATCTAGTTGACCTCTATTAAGATTGTACACATTATAGCCCTGGGGTCAAAAAATGTCCCCGCCCGAGACCCTTTGGTTTTAGATAGACTTATAAAGGGAATTTTTTAAACATCTTCTTCTCTCAAACTACTAGGCCCAGGACTTTGATATTTGGTATGGAGCTTCATCTGGTGGACCTCTACCAAGATTGTTCAAATTATAGTCCTTGGGCTACAAATGCCCCCGCCCCGGGGCCCTTTGGTTTTACAAAGACTTATATAGAGATAATCTTTGAAAATCTTCTTCTCTAAAACAGCAAGGCCCAGGTCTTTGATATTTGGTGTGAAGCTTAATCAAGTGGACCTCTATCAATATTGTTTAAATTAAGGCCCTGTGGCCAAAAATGCCCCCGCCCGGGGCCATTTGGTTTTGCCTAGGCTTATACGGGCCCATCGGAGTCTAACTGTTGGTTTTCTTTTGCTCCAGCATTTCAGTGGTTTCTTGCTGTCGAGTCCTCACCGTTGTCTCACCTCTGTGGTTCTTTGATTTTTGTGTTCACGGAGATGTTGCACTCATGAGTTAGGAGACCTCCATGCGGACTGAACAAATTATTTGTCTAAATCGCGTCGAAAGTAAGGGCGAGGATTGTGGCCACGTAAAATCGATTTAAGCCCCCCAGTGGAAATCTTCCACTGACCGTTCCAAGGCGGCTCTTCTGTGGCGATTTACTTATGTTGTTGTTTGTTACTTACTGTGTGTATCACTTTTGCCTTTTTATTTTTGGATGGCCATATGGCCATTTTGTTGGAAAGTAACTGTCCTTATGGCCTTCCTTTGTTTAGGTTTCCATTATGGTCTTGTCGCTTAATGTTTGTATTTCTTTCCCTTTTGTGTCTTTTATGGGTGGAGTAAGTTAATTGTATCAATTCCTGATCATTGTTTTACTTCTACTTTATGTAGGGAATATCTTTAAAAAAATCTTCTTCTCTGAAACCGCAAGGACGAGGTCTTTGATATTTGGTGTGTAGCTTCATCTTGTGGACCTTTGCCAAGATTGATCAAATTATAGCCTTTGTTGATATTTGGTATGTAGCTTCACCCCTTTTAGACCTCCCCCAACATTATGCACATTATAGCCCTGGGGCCAATAATGGCCCTCCCCGGGGCTCACTTGTTACGCTATGGATCAGGTGAGCGATCCAGGGCCATCATGGCCCTCTTGTTTCAGCATTATAACGCCTTCTGATTCGCGTTACTACGCCTTTTCTTTCGCGTTATTACGCCTTCCTCGTGCGTTACTACGCCTTATGATTCGCGTGACAACGCCTTTTGATTCGCGTTAGTACGCCTTTATTTGCGTTACTACTCCTTCTTTGCGTTACAACGCCTTTCTTTTGCGTTACTACGCTTTTTTCGCGTTACTACGCCTTTCTTTGGCGTTACTACGCCTTTTGATTCGCGTTATTACGCCATTCTTTTGCGTTACTACGCCTTTTTCGCGTTACTACGCCATTCTTTTGCGTTACTACGCCTTTTGGTTTGCATTACTACGCCCTTTTTATTGCGTTACTGCGCCTTTTTCGCATTAATATGCCTTTCTTTTGCGTAACAACGCCTTTATTTTGCGTTACTACGCCTTTCGTTTGCGTTACTACGCCTTTTTTCGCGTTATTACGCCTTTCTTTTGCGTTACTACGCCTTTTGATTCGCGTTCCTACGCCATTCTTTTGCGTTACTACGCCTTTTTTCGCGTTACTACGCCTTTTGTTTCGCGTTACTACGCCTTTATATAATTTTATTTTCTCATACCTGAGCCTATTAGGCTTTCGTATTATCGTAATATATATATTGGCTGATACTTTTCGGTTTTGAAAAATGAATGTCGTATGCACTCATCAGAAACGGTTTACCAATAGAAAAAAAATATTTTTCATTACGCAAACAAGCCTATACAAATATATTGCCACCTTAATCGCCGAAAAAATGAAAATTTTATGATGAAAAATTGTGATATTTTTCTTATTTCCGCTCAAAATATAGATTGTGGGCACTCGTTAGAACCGCCTCATCGAGGCGATTCTAACGAGTACCCACAAGCTATATTTTAGAGCAGAAATAAGAAAAATAAAATATACCCCCGGAAACCCCAGTTTTACCAGATAAAAGTGGGGTTCAAGGGGGTCAAAATTATATAGGCGCGTTTTCGTGATGTGTTCATGTCTCCTGACCTGGCGCAATGATTCAAGCTACGCCTGTCTCCAACAAAATTACATGATCCCAAAGTCGGTACGACTACAAATAAGTATCCAAATGATAATGATAGTATAGGTAATTAGGTAAACTATCGTGTATTATTGCAGCTGGTTATGCGTTGTCACCTTGGCCGTTTATAAGGAGAGAAAATCCGGATTATTTTGCAAAAAATAAGTGGGCTAAGCTTTTATAATCTTTCCGCCCAGCATGACTACTGTGTGAAATTAATTGTGCATAGATCTTAGCCTGGCCGCCTTCAAATCGGCCGTTTGGTCAAGTGAAAGGGTATCATGATCGCTGAATCCGGCATTACGAAAACACGCCTATTCAAATACAGTAAAACTTCGATGGCTCGAAAACCGATAGCTCCTTAACCATGGCTGAGTCGAACCCATTTTTGAGTCCCTAGGGAATTCTTCAACATTAGAAGTAGTGTGGGATAATTAAGGACATTTTCGACTTATCTTGCAAATGTATGCTGTGTGTGCTCATTAGAATCGCCTCGTCGAGGCGATTCTATTGAGTACACACAGCATACATTTTTATTATGGAACACCGAAAAGATGTCAAAAAAATTAACCCCGTTATGCCTCCTGGAAGTAACCCTCAGTGGCTCGAAGTACCCCTGTCTCGAACAGATTTTCATTGTCCTAAAGGTGTTCGAGCTATTGAAGTTCGACTGTATATTGGAAATTTTACAACCAAAAAATGAAAATTTTCAAGTAAAAAAATCTGATATTTTTCTTATTTCTGCTTAAAACATTGATTGTGGGTACTCGTAAGAACCGCCTCAACGAGACGGTTCTAATGGGTACCCGCAATCTATGCTTTTGAGCAGAAATAAGATAAATACTATATACCCATCTAAACCCCAGTTTTACAATATAAAAGAGGGCTTAAGGGGGTCAAAATTATATAGGCGTGTTTTCGTGAGGCTTGCGGCGATTGTCAACGCAAGTGGTATTGAGGAATGACAAAGAAAAGAGACAAAAAATCGTATCATGACACATCACATTCTACTCAGATTCTACTATGCAGACAATTTGCATAAATGTCAAATCCTGTTTTCAGAGAAAAATAAGAAAAAATATTAACAACCACAGAGTGATAAAGGAAGCAACGTGTTATGCGGTTAGTTTATGGTTTGGTGTCCGCGTTGTTTGGCTTCGTGTACGATCCGGGAAACGCTACATTGGTGGCAGCGGTGGGATGGATATCATGCCTAGACTCCGCTCGTGAAGCATGTATGACTTCGCCCAAATCAAGAGAAGGGGGAAAGAAATTTAATCGTTATTAATATATAACACTTCTACAGCGACGCGAGTACAGTTGATGGCCTCTTCTATGGCATTAACTGGATCCTGGGTAATTTCCCGCATTACTTGACTTCTTGGACGGCCCGGCAATTGCTACATTATGTTTTACGAACTCCTTTACTCTTAGCAAACAGTATAGATCCCGATCGCGCCTGACCCGGGGTTATACTGTTTGTCAATGAGCCATTTTGGGACGGTGGCCATGTATCGATTAACTGCGTTTTTCCCATCTGATATTCGAACATGAAACTGTAACATTGCATCCTTTATACAAACCGTATGTTCTTGCTTTCCGCTCAGCGCAATACTGTGTGATCAGAAGCTCTCCATTCTTCCTGTATCGAGACATTTCTTCGACATATTCTCGGAAAAAAAAAAAAAAAAAAAAACATCAGTAAACTTAAATTATGCAATAGTATTAAAACGCATTAACACTCAGCATGCTGTATTTGTTCGGCATTCTTCTTTTTCCTATAAAACAGGATTTGACGTCTCATGCAAATTGTCTCCTTTTGGAACAATTTGCATAAGACGTCAAGTCTTTCCTAGAAAACAGTATTTGACATTTCATGCAAACTGTCTCCTATGGAGACAATTTGCATGAGATGTCAAGTCCTGTTTTCAGGGAAAAAATTAAGAACCATATCAACGATATATCGCCTGCTGAATTAGCCCAGAGAGTAGTAAAGGTTAAAGAAAAGGAAGCAGCTATTCTATCGTGGTTCTATTTTGTTCTATTGACCGGCTAAAAAGCTCAATTGTAAAGCATCCGCCACAGAATGGGGAGGTCGGGGGTTCGATCTCAGGCCGTCATACCAAGGGCGTAAAATGGTAAATCAGCTCTTTATTATGAAGGGGTGCTAGAAAGATAAATAAAGTCCGGTAAATAATTTTAGTTGTTAATGACAGTTTCTTCGTCGCAATGATAGTTCTACCAAACATTTGTTAGTTGTTTCGGATATGCGTCGTTAAATAAAGTTTTTATCTTTGTTATTAATATTATTATTATTATAATTTTATTAGTTTTGTCTTTAAAATCATGATTTTCTACATATTTGTGGAATATTAATGATTAATGTCATTAGAATTGCAAACATTGTAAATGGTTTGAAAACAGTATCAGTTGCTCCTGAATAGGCAGAGATCAAGGAAAAAAAAAAAAAAAAAAAAAAAGAAACATGTGTTATTTAAAGAAATTCGAAGAGATACATTTCTGTATAACTGGATTTCAAATTTCAATTTCACGCAAGGAATATTCAAAATTTTCTATCAGAAATCGATTAATGCATGGTTCAAATATCACACCATCCATCCACTATAGAAAACCATATGAACCGGGACACAGCATTTCCTACAATTTACATGTGCGCCCAGCGACGAATCAGATCAGCCTGCGCATCCATATAGTCTGTCCAGAGACATCTCTTGTTGCAGGAAGGAGCATAGGGCCCTTAGCTATCCTAAGAGCGCACAACGAAGACTCTGATCAGACTGCGCGGATGCGCAGGCTGATCTGAGTCTTCGATGGGCGCACATGTAAATTGTAGGAAATGCTGTGCCCCGGCTCAAACGATATCAGATGCTAATCATAACTGATCAATTCAGGAGTATATTTCACTGATATTGCCACAAAAATGAACAATTTACCTGCCCGATGCATCGGAACCGAGATCTGAGATATGTCGCTTGATTTATTTTTTATGCAAGTTATAAACAAAGATGTATGGCAAGATTAAAAAAGAGGTCAGGAGTTTCACGTACATTTTAGATAATTTCAAACTTGATATATAGTTTTTCTATGTTGAGCGTTTTTGTAGTTATACAGTACAAGTTCAAAGGCCCAAACACCAGTTAATCGTTTACAATAGCTAATTCGAACTTGTTCTTGAGGGTCTTTCTTGACCCCTATGCATTGCAGAAAGATTAAGCAAACCGAGTGACCCTCGCACGTCATTTTGTGATACTGAAGTTATTTTTGGACGGAAAGTTAAAGCAGTCGATATGCCCTGTTTCACAAACTCTACGACCTCGTAAGTAGCAACAGTAGAAAATGTTCCGTGAATGATACTTATTTTCAGAACCGGCACCCTTCGATTTCATTTTATTTTCGAATGCATTATTCCCGCAAGTCCAAGCTAAGGATTGTTTTCTCGAATCTGGATATTCTATGTATGACTGTTGAAACTCGGTAAAATGCTATTGCCACGTCTATTGCCATTACAAAAACACGCCTATTCAAAATATATTGAAAATGTCACCACCAAAAAACAAGAGCTCCGCAAGCGGGGCATTATACGCCCGTATTAAGTTAATATTTTTGGACTGAATCCCTGAAACACATAAGAACTGCTACATATCATGGTCTAACTACATATCAAGTTTCCGCTCGATCGGATCTAAATTGTAGAAGGACTTAGCCGGAAATGAAAAAAGTCTAAAGATATTTTCGAAGTGTTATACTTATCAAGGGTGACAACCTACGCCATAGCAAAGATGTCGTGTCCATTTCAGTAGCGGCCATATTAGTGTAAAAAGAGTAATAAAATGCTTCGAACTAGATATGTACATTACGAGACTTCAGAAACCATACATCAGCTGGGAACAAACAATATTTGCATCCCATCGGTAAGATAATTTTACCTAGAAACATTGAAAAGGCTTCGATAGCTTAGCCACAAGATTTGATTCGCCGCTGTAAACAATGGTAGTTCCTACATCATTGAAAAACCAGCTTGTGTCGAATTATTAAACAACCCCATCTCTGAGACAGATTTCAATATGTTTGATTCTTTAATGACCTAATGCACCGACTGCACCTACTTGGTGTGATAAATGCCGCCTTTTATGTAGTAAACGCCGGCAAACCTACTAATGGTTACGACATCACTGCTCTGGCGTAGGTTGTTCCCCCTGCTTATATAAATATTTGGTGGACCATCCTCTCTAAACAATATGCACTGCTCCACATCATAGTCAAACTTAATATCAAGATTTTGCTATATCGAATGTTACCTGCAGGAGAAGTTAGCCACAAACAAAATGTGTACAGAAAATTTCAAAAGGGTATAACACGATTAATTTTTGGTGGACCGTTAGCTCAAAACACGAAGCACTGTGTCACATAATGGTCTAACTACATATGAAGTTTCAGCTTCATCGGATATTAATTGTAGGAGAAGTTAGCCACAAACAAAAATACTTACAGAAATCTGCAAAGGGGCATAATTTTATTTATATTTGGTAAGCCATAACCTCGAAACAATATGCGCTGCTCAACATTATGGTCAAACTATAAATCAAATTTCAGCTTGATTAAATGTTCACTGTAGGAAGAGTTAGCCATAAACAAAATGTTCACAGGAATTTTCAAAGGGGCATAACTCTATAAATATTTGGTGGACTGTAACCTTGAAATAATATGCGCTGCTCCACATCTTGGTCTAATTATATATTAAGTTTCAGCTTGATCGGTTATAAATTGCAGGCAAAATTGCTTACAGAAACTTTCGAAGGGGCATAACTTTGTTTTTATTTGCTTGACAATAACCTGAAAACCAGATCACTGACTACGTCAGTAAGAGCCCCACATAGAGCTAACAAGGAGGTGTGGTACAAGTTTTTGTCAGAACGAAGGTCTTTTGATGGTAAGTATTTGTGTGAGTCTTCATGAGAGAAAGGCAAATACTTTTGAATTTATGACAACGTTAAGATTTTTGGTCAGAATAATGGTCATGTGATGATGAGTAAGTGTGTGACGTTTTATGAGAGTAGGGCAAACCCTTTTGAAGTTATGACCGACGTTACGTTTTTTTGGATAAGGCGTTACAAACACAAGGACAACAGAAATATAGTTGTAGCCTTTTTGAGGCCCTAACAATATGCACTGCTCCACATCATGGTCTAACTATAAATCAAGTTTCAGCTTGATCGAATGTTAATTATTGCAGGAGGAGTTATCCGGAAACAGAATATTTACAGAAATACTCAAAGGGGCATAACTCTGTAAATATTTGGTGGACTATAACCTCAAAGGAATATGCGCAACATCAGGTCATGGTCTTACTACCTACTAAATTTCAACTTGATCAGATGAAACTGAAGGAGGAGTTATCCGGAAACGAAAAAAAAATTACAAAAATGTTCAACGGGGCATAACGTTGCGAATATTTAGCGGACCGTAACCTCCAAATGATATGCGCTTCTTACTATCTACCAATTTTAAGCTTGTCGGAGGAGTTATCCGGAAACGAAAAATATTCAAGGCGGCGTAACCTCGAAACGATATGCTCTACATCAGGTCATGGTTTTACTATCTACCAAGTTTAAGCTTGATCGGATGAAAATTGTAGGAGAAGTTATCCGGAAACAAAAAATGTACAAAAGTTTTCAAAGGGGCATAACTCTTTAATTATTGATGGACCATAACCTCGAAACAAATGCGCTACATCAGGTCATAGTCTTACTACCTATCAAGTTTCAGCTTGATCGGATGAAAACTGTAAGAGGAGTTTTCCGGAAACGAAAATTTTACAGACGGACGGACGCCGACCCCATACCATAAAACGACCGTTTTTACAGGACGGGCGTATAAAAATGCAAATTTTCAGACAAAAAATTCTGAAATTGTCATTGCACAAAAAATTGATTCCACAATAAGACAAGTAATGTATACCTCTGTAAAACCCAGTTTTATTTATATAAAGGTGGGGTTTAAGGGGCTCAAAACTATATAGGCGTGTTTTTGTGATGGCAATTCCCTTGTTGACAGAACTGTCTTTACTATCCATTCAAACAAATGGATATGTTCTTAAAGAAAAGAAGTTTCTCCTCAGACAAAAATATTTTCTTTCATTCGTGTAAGTAAGAGGTTTAGTTAAAATAATCATTTATAATAGTAAAGAGTGAGGATTCCGATGAGACGGCTTATTATGAACGACTTTGTCCAAAGTCAAAGACGGAACAGTCCTCTTCAAAAACAAAGGGTGAAAGGGTTATTTTAAGAAGACCATTGAAACTGAATCGCTTTACCTCATAACTAACGGTGGGGAAACGCGTGTTTTCTTCTTCTTCTTCTCCTTTTACGACAACGCTTTAGCGGGGCCTTAAAACGGAAATCGAAGATTTACCTCCGCAAATGGCAAGGCAGTACAGTTATGTCTATGCAATTTTTCATTTTTTTTTTTTGTACAAAAGGACAAACACCCTCTGCAGCGTTAAACCGAATGTCCGCAATAGAGCGTGATAGCTCAGTGGTTAGTGCACTTGCTTCTGATGCTAGAAGTCCCGGGTTCGATCCCCTGCAGTGGTGTGAAAATTTCGGTGTCCTGGCGAACACACTCCATTGGCATCATTTGCAGGGATGAATGCCATAAAGTGCATCGTCCTTCGGATCGGGACGTTAACTGGAGGCCCCCTGTGCAGGGAGAACAATCCCCTGAGCAGGTTAAAGAACCCTACCGTAATTATAGGCACTGGAATGTATGTAATATACACCGTCTGTGTCCCCTCCCGGGGTTAAGGCGAAACCGGAAGGAAGAGAGAAAGAAAAAGCGACGTTACGTAGTCGTCGCAGAACATACGATCGCAAATTATGACGTTAACGTTATCTAATTAAATACTGGTATTAATGTATTAACCATGAAAACTCTGTATCTTCAAGCATTGTTTTCAAACTGTTCCACCTATTTCACGTACGACAGCTAATGCTGTAACAAATTATCTCAGTCATAGGGAATAACAATATAATTTTGGCAGAAAAAATATTTCAAAAACAAATTTTGAATAATAAACACTGATTCTGAGTTTTGGGCTATTATAGCATTTCAGAAACAAAACTTCCAACAAGTATAGCTTTTATAAAAAGCTAGGTCTACGCGTAGCACATGTTTAAAGTGATTGTCTAGAGTTATATCCCAGGAATGTGTTTTATACAATTGAATGTCTTTGTCAATGTTCTAATTGCCAGTCGGCACCCAGGATCCTGCCCACTGAATTATAATATGTGAATTGTCAAAGTTGCAAATGCTGTAAATTTGTCAAAAAGTACTTTTTCACCTTAAAATGGCACATGTGCAACTTCAATATGCTTGTATCTTATCAAATAGAATGCTTGAAAAGTAAGGTAAAAGTTAGGTAGACAACTTTCCTAGAAGACTAATTGAAGATTAAACAAAACTTTTGCTAACAGCAGCTCACCAGAGCCGAAGGATCCTGGGGAGCTTATAGGATATGTGCTTGTATAAAAGGATAGCAAGTCTGTGTCAGATCTCTGCCCGTGGGCCTCTTTTTGTGTGAAAGCTTATACTTGTTATTGACCGCTTTTTCTTCTTGTGAAAGCCTATACTTGTTGTTGCAAAATATGAAGGTCAACGTGAATTGTAGATAACTACGGAACCCGGGAAGGGACATGTTTTTTTTTTTTATTTTGTAAGTTGTGCACACAAGATAATATCTTGTGCGGACAAGATATTATCTTGTGCGGACAAGATATTATCTTGTGCGGACAACGTATTATCTTGTGCGGACAAGATAATATCTTGTCCGCACAACATAATATCTTGTCCGCACAAGATATTATCTTGTGCGGACAACATATTATCTTGTGCAGACAAGATAGTATCTTGTCTGCACAAGATATTAAGTTGTGCGAACAAGATATTATCTTGTCCGCACAAGATAATATCTTGTCTGCACAACATAGATCTTGTGCGCACAAGATATTATCTTGTGCGCACAAGATATTATCTTGTCCGCACAAGATAATATCTTGTCCGCACAAGATAATATCTTGTCCGCACAACTTCCCAAGATTTATGTTGTGCAAACAAGATAATATGTTGTGCGAACAAGATCATATCTTGTCCGCACAAGATAATATCTTGTCCGCACAAGATAATATGTTGTCCGAACAAGATAATATCTTGTCCGCTCAAGATATTATCTTGTTCGCTCAACATAATAAAAATAAAAAATCATGTCCCTTCCCGGGTTCCGTAGATAACTAATGGCTTTATTTTTTATGTTAAACCCAATGTCTATAATGTGTACGCCCATGGGTGTAGACAAAGAGGCGTTTAAATATGTTTTGGCATACGAGTGTCCAAGTGTTTGGGGTCGATTGTTTGTCAATCTACCCTTGGTAACTTAAAGTAGCGCATTTGTATTACGCTGCCAATGACCACGTGTCTATCACCGATTTGTACGAAATTCAGTTAAAGGTTATTTATAGCCATGATTAGACTAGCTACTAGTCTGATAATAAAATACTGATCATATTTTGGCATTTTTATTACATTAAAAAATTATCCTCGTGTTAGTAATGGCAAGTATATTTGGTAGAGTCTCCAAGCATAGCCAGAGAGACTAGACTAGCTAGACTTTCATACACTGTTCATTTTAATGCAAATGATGATTTTAATTCCATATTATTCATTATAAGGCTAGGCTAAGCCAAAAATATTCTTACCCCAGTGACGTTAAAGTGCTGTTCAAAGTAAGTTATCTGTAAAACATTAAATTAATAATAATAATAATAATAATAATAATCGACCTTATTTATAGAGGGTAACACATTCAGTCTAGTGCTAATCTTCCATGTGGCCCTCTTTTCCTGGGTAAGAACCAGTACTGAGCAGTGTGGATAAAGTCTGTTGCTCAAGGAAACAACACTTGGCACTTGCGGGGATCGAACCGGCTACCTTCGATCTCAAATCCGATGCTTTACCACTGCACCACAGCACTCCACCGGCTCATGTACTGTGATATTGGTAAACAGTGTATACACAGATCAGACCTGGGTCTACACTGTTTGCACAAAAACAAGGAATTAAAGGTTAAACGAAATAGTCTAAGTCTCCGTCCAGGGCCATTTTCCCAACCTACACTCAGAGACAATCGATCCACCAGTACTGTCAGTGTTCATAACGAAAACATGTCTATACAAATACTTTGTAATCTTCATCGCCGAAAAAAATATGAAAAATTTAAGATGAAAAAAATAAATGCTATTTTTTTTCTTATTTCTGCTCAAAATAAAGATTGTGCGTACTCGTTAGAACCGCCTCATCGAGGCGGTTCTAACGAGTACACACGATCTATAATTTAGAGCAGAAATAAGAGAAATAAGGTTAACCCCTGTAAACTCCAGTTTTATTATATAGAAGTGGGGTTCAAGGTTATTGAAATTATAAAGGCGTGTTTTCCTGATGTACAGGATGCAATCTGTTGATCACAGATACGTATACAAATAGTTATGACTTTGATGTAGTAGAGGACAGTTCAACTGTCATTAGGGGTTGAAATGGATGACCAATTTAGCCATCATTCATTTTTTGCAATTTTTTTTCACGGTCAATTCGGTAGCACTTAGCAGCGGTGTTTGATACTTGAAAGATGAGCTGGGAATATTAATTCTCATAATATAAAATTAATGTATTCATTAAAGCTGGAGACGCGTTATCTGTACAGAAAGAAAATGACACGTAATTTGAGTTTAATATGTACAATTATCACTGATATTAGATGGTTAATGATCAAAACATTTTTGTTGATCTGATAATAGGTATAGAGGTTGATGACATACGGGTACAAATGAAATGAAACATTATATCAAGTATTTGGTCTCTCACTGACATATTCTGGTCGTGTATACATGTATTTGATCATATCCGGGTAGTGTTTACTTCAACAGAAAATATACATTTCTTTCCGGAACTGTTTACGTTAAAGCACGCAAGTTGCACTTTAACATGAAACTAGAGCTATCACTAAAGGTGATGAATACCCCCACAAAAACTGCCTTGATAGTACAACAGCGGCATTTTGCAATTTTTTCACTTGAAAGGGGCCATAACTATGTCGAAAATTGACGAATTGTAGTGGAAATCGAACTTGACCTGTATTTTATGATGTTACATCAGTGTACCAAAAATTATAAAAATCGGTGAAGCGCTTTTTGAGTTATCGTCTGGAAACCAAGTCAACAGACCGACCGACCGACAGACCGACAAGCTCACTCCTATATACCCCCAAATTTCATTTGTGGGGGTATAATAAATCTGGACAGACAAAAATAAAACCTGACAAAAATCAAAATCTGGTCAGGCATAAATCCCATCACGAAAACACACCTATATATTTCTGAGCCCCTTGGACCCCACTCTTATATAGTAAATCTGGGGTTTACAGGGGTAAACCTTATTTTTCTTATTTCTGCTAAAAAAATAGGTTGTGGGTCTTCATCAGAAATAAGAAAATATCAGTTTTTCATCATAAAAATATTGTTTGTTCGGCAGAACAGTTTACAATGCATTTGTATAGGCTTGTTTTCGTAACGTGTACTTTAACATGAAATAAATTTGGACAGACAAAAATCAAAACAGACAAAAATTAAAATCTGGTCAGGCATAAATCCTAAAAATTGCTGCTGCTCGATGAATGGAGGGTAAAACTATTAAAGCTGGTGGCTGCGAAATGGCATGTCGGCAAAACTTATTTAGAAGGGTGCAGTGATTGTGTTAACCAGAATTAGTCTTAATTTTAAGTGGTCTTAATAGCGGAATTTCACTATACTGAGTTACCTTTTCAGAAAGATAAAGAAGACTTGTATTTTCATGTAAAATAGAAGTGAAGGGAATTATCAGGAATCGATACAATTATCAGAGACATCATAGGGAAACGAACACAATGAAACAACTAGACCCTAATGGAAACATCAATAGCGGAAAGCCAAAAGGACAGCTACTTTCCCACAAAATGGCCTGTCATAACAAAAATAAACCGCGACAGAAGAATTGCCTTTGAACGGTCAGTGAAACGGATACTCCTCCTCTCTCTGTGTGTGTGTGTGTGTGTGTGTGTGTGTTGGCGTGGGGGGGGGGGGGGGGGCTTAGATTTTACGTGGCCACAATCCCTGCCCTAAGCCCTTTCTTCCGCCGCGATTTAGACAAATTTGATTAGTCCGCATGAAGGCCTCTCAACTCATCAATGCAAGTCTCCGTGAACACAAAAATCAAACAAGAACGGTGAGGACTCAATAGCGAGATACCACTGAAATACTGGAGCAAAAGAAAATCAACAGTTAGACTCCAACTAATATGTTCTATAAAAGGTTTAACCTTTGGAAGCAAAGAATACACCACGGATCTGGAAAATACGGAGTGTACATGTTTTTTTTTTTTTTTTTTTTTTTTTTTGGGGGGGGGGGGGGGAGAGACTAGCTAGTTTCGGCCAATTAGGCTTCATCAGTGACCCTCAAATATTTTCAAAATTTCACAATGGAATCAATGATTCCAAAGGACAAGAAAATATAAACTACACTATGATGTAGTCTTCAGCACGCACCAAACTTGGGTTTCCCACAGAAATAATATATACATATATGAGGAGATTTAGGTAATATACATCAAAAAGTAAAACCCTGTCGGTAGCACTGGATCGCTGTATGGATGGGCAAATGATACAAATAAAGTATATATTGAGATTCTATCACTAACGGTGAAATAAAAACAATTTTGTACTCAGTACCTGGGCGCACTTTCGTGTTTTGGCTTCTTTAGAGTTAAGAACAAGGAACATACAAGGAACATGAAAATAATATACACACTCAAATATTTACAAACACAAACTTTAGTTCATGCAAAGGTCATCTCATCGTTATAACGACAGTATTGCACGACCCGCAGAAAAAGCGACCGACTGAAGTCGGTTGATTTTCTAAGAGTGCTCTAAAATCACCGTGTCATTCTGTCAGTCTGTCCGTCCGTAACCCGTTTGTGAAAATTGGTGATAGTGACTTAACCGCTAGGAATATTTAAACAATTTTTGGCATACTGATAGATATCAATGAGATCTAACCAATGAACTTGCGAAATATTACATTCCATTTCGTATAGCCTTGCCGAGGCGAAAAATGTGAAAATTTTCGAACTGCTTCTCCTCGGAAACCGTTGGGCCGATTGAAGTCAAATTTCATATGGAGCCTCTATTGGATGGGTCACATGACCAAAATGGCCGCGAAGCCATATATGGTCTGTCTGTCTGTCCGTCCGTAACCCATTTCTGAAAATTGGTGATAGTGACTTAACCGCTCGGAATATTTAAACAATTTTGGCATACTGATAGATATCAATGAGATCTAACCAATGAACTTGCGAAATATTACATTCCATTTAGTATAGCCTCGCCGAGGCGAAAAATGTGAAAATTTTCGAACTGCTTCTCCTCGGAAACCGTTGGGCCGATTGAAGTCAAATTTCATATGGAGCCTCTATGGGATGGGGGAAACCAAAATTTGCTCATGGGGTCCAGGTCACATGACCAAAATGGCCGCAAAGCCATATGTGGTCTGTATGTCTGTCCGTCAGTAACCCGTTTGTGAAAATTGGTGATAGTGACTTAACCGCTTAGAATATTTAAACAATTTTTGACATACTGATAGATATTAATGAGATCTAACCAATGAACTTGAGAAATATTACATTCCATTTATTATAGCCTCGCCGAGGCGAAAAATGTGAAAATTTTCGAACTGCTTCTCCTCGGAAACCGTTGGGCCGACTGAAGTCAAATTTCATATGGAGCCTCTATAGGATGGGGGAAACCAAAATTTGCTCATGGGTCCAGGTCACATGACAAAAATGGCCGCCAAGCCATATTTGGTCTGTCTGTCTGTCCATCCGTAACCCGTTTGTGAAAACTGGTGAAAGTGACTTAACCTTTGGAATATTTAAACACTTTTTGGCATACTGATAGATATCAATAAGATCTAACCAATGAATTTGCGAAATATAACATTCCATTTAGTATAGCCTCGCCGAGGCGAAAAATGTGAAGAATTTCGAACTGCTTCTCCTCGGAAACCGTTCGGCGGATTGAAGTCAAATTTCATATGGAGCCTCTATGGGAGCGGGGAAACCAAAATTTGCTCATGGGGTCCAGGTCACATGACCAAAATGGCCGCCAAGCCATATATGGTAAAAACCCTTCAAAATAGTCTTCTCCAGAACCACTGGGCAGATTTCCACGAAACTAGATAAATAGCATCTGGGATGTAGGCCTATCATAAATTGCTAAAATGGTGACCCTGGGTTGATTTTGACCTTCTTTGTGCCGAGGTCAAACTTTGACACATATGCTTTTGTATTGGAAAAGTGAGAATGCATTTTATCCTGCAAACGATTCTGAATACAGTACTACAGTATAAGATATATTTTTGCTCCTTACGATAAGGCGCATTTATTTGGGGGAACCGTTTTAGGTCCAGGTCACATGACCAAAATGGCCGCCATACCCATATATGGTAACACTCATAAAGCTAAAAGCATCCGGCGGGTCGTGCACTTCAGCCGAAGCACTGGTTTGTTCCCTATTATTGTGCTGTTATATATAAAGAAATTGACGTTATAAAATCCCAGTTAGGAGTATGCTAAGTAATAAAAGGCCCATCTTTACTCGAAGAAAGAAAATGTTATAGAAATTTGTTAGAAGATTCTAACAAATATCTATCTATAATATTTGTTTCTTTGATTACAAGTATTCATAACATTTGTTTCTTGGATTACAAGACCCTTTCATGGACGCGATTTGTGCATTTCAAACCCAAGGGAGCCCAAGCTGCTCGGATCCGAGTCTAAGTCTTTGGCTGAGTAGTCATTCAAAATGCCGTTATAACGTGTTTTATCGTTTTAAACGAGGGCTGACATTCTGTCCCTAACAAACACACCGCTACAAATGACAAACCAAAACTAGCTTGCAACTTATTCGCAGTGAAAAGAAAATCTTGTGTTTCTAAATTTGGTGTAGATTTAAGATTTTGCCGTAATTGAATATGCAAGGCACGTGGATACGCAAGATTGTGCCGTGTATCTGCACAACCGAATGCCACTTTGGCGTTATCTATAAACACACCGTAACAAATTAAATGGGGTCGCCGCCTGGGGCGCGTCTGACTGGCGCGTTCGACACCTGCCGGGGTCGGCAACATTCTTTCGTGGAGCTTGATCATGAAATCTTTTTAGCTCACCTGTCACGTAGTGACAAGGTGAGCTTTTGGGATCACTTTTTGTCCGTCGTGTGTGCGTGCATGCGTGTGTGTGTGCGTAAACTTTTTCTTCAAACAACATCTCCTCCTAAACCACTAATGGGATTTTGACCAAACTTCACAGGAATGATCCTAAGGTGGTCCCCTTTCAAAGTTGTTCAAATGGTTCCAGTCTGTTGCACATCTAGGTCACAGGAGCTAAAAATAGATTTTTTAAATGAAAACTTGAAAAATCTTCTCTGAAACCGCAAGGCCCAGGTCTTTGATATTTGGTATGAAGCTTCATCTAGTGGACCTCTACCAAGATTGTTCAACTTATAGCCCTGGGGCCAAAAATGGCCCTCCCCGGGGCCCACCAGTTTTACATAGGCTTATATAGGGAAAATCTTTCAAAATCTTCTTCTCTGAAACTGCAAGGCCGAGGTCTTTGATATTTGGTATGAAGCTTCATCTATTGGACCTCTACCAAGATTGTTCAACTTATAGCCCTGGGGCCAAAAATGGCCCCGCCCCGGGGCCATCCAGTTTTACATAGGCTTATATAGGGAAAATGTTTAAAAATCTTCTTCTCTGAAACTGCAAGGCCGAGGTCTTTGATATTTGGTATGAAGCTTCATCTAGTGGACCTCTACCAATATTGTTCAAATTATAGCCCCCGGGCTAAAAATGTCCCCACCGCGGGACCCTTTGGTTTTACATAGACTTATATAGGGAAAATCTTTAAAAATCTTCTTCTCTGAAACCAAATGGCCCAGGTCTTTGATATTTGGTATGAAGCTTCATCTAGTGGACCTCTACCAAGATTGTTCAAATTTTAGCCCTGGGGCCAAAAATGCCCCCGCCCCGGGGCCCACCAATTTTACATAGGCTTATATAGGGAAAATCTTTAAAAATCTTCTTCTCTGAAACCGCAAGGCCCAGGTCTTTGATATTTGGTATGAAGCTTCATCTAGTGGACCTCTACCAAGATTGTTCAAATTATAGCCCTGGGGCCAAAAATGCCCCCGCCCTAGGACCCTTTGGTTTAACATAGGCTTATATAGGGAAAATCTTTAAAAATCTTCTTCTCTGGAACAGCACAGCCCAGGTCTTTGATATTTGGTATGAAGCTTCATCTAGTGAACCTCTACCAAGATTGTTCAAATTATAGCCCTGGGGCCAAAAATGCCCCCCCCCCCCCCGCCCCAGGGCCATTTGGTTTTACATAGGCTTATATATGGAAAATCTTTAAAAATCTTCTTCTCTGAAACCGCAAGGCCCAGGTCTTCAATATTTGGTATAAAGCGTCATCTAGTGGACTTCTACCAAGATTGTTCAAATTAAAGCCCTGGGGCCATAAATGCCCCCGGCTCGGGGCCCTTTGGTTTTACACAGACTTACATAGGGAAATCTTTATAAATCTTCTTATCTGAAACCACAAGGCCCAGGTCTTCGATATTTGGTGTGAAGCTTTATCTAGTGGACCTCTTATCAAGATTTTTTAAATTGTAGCCCTAGGGCCAAAAATGCCCCCGCCCTAGGGCCCTTTGGTTTAACATAGGCTTATGTAGAGAATATCTTTAAAAATCTTCTTCTCACAAACCCCAAGGCCCAAGTCATTGATATTTGGTAGATGGATTTCATCTAGTGGACCTCTACCAAGATTATTGAAAAATTATAGCCCAGGGGCTAAAAATGCCACCCCCCGGGGCCCACCAGTTTTACATAGGCTTATATAGGAAAATCTTTATAAATCCTCTTCTCTGAAACCACAAGGCCCAGGTCTTCGATAATTGGTGTGAAGCTTTATCTAGTAGGCCTCTATAAAGATTGTTTAAATTTTAGCCCTAGGGTCAAAAATGCCCCCCCCCCCCCCACCCTGGGGCCCTTTTGTTTAATATAGGCTTCTTTAGAGAATATCTTTAAAAATCTTCTTCTCTGAAACCGCCAGGGCCAGGTCTTTGATATTTGGTATGAAGCTTCATCTAGTGGACCTTTACCAAGATTGTTGAAAAATTATACCCCGGGGGCTAAAAATGCCCCTGCCCCGGGGCCCACCAGTTTTACATAGGCGTATATAGGGAAAATCTTTAAAAATCTTCTTCCCCGAAACCGCAAGGCCCAGGTCTTTGATATTTGGTATGAAGCTTCATCTACTGGACCTCTACCAAGATTGTCCAAATTATAGTCCTGGGGCCAAAAATGCCCCCGTCCCGGGACCCTTTGGTTGTGCATGGACTTATATAGGGAAAATCTTAATCTTCTTCTCTGAAACCGCAAGGCCCAGGTCTTTGATATTTGGTATGAAGCTTCATCTACTGGACCTCTACCAAGATTGTCCAAATTATAGCCCTTGGGCCAAAAATGCCCCCGTTCCGGGACCCTTTGGTTTTACATAGACTTATATAGGGAAAATCTTTCAAAATCTTCTTCTCTGAAACTGCAAGGCCGAGGTCTTTGATATTTGGTATGAAGCTTCATCTATTGGACCTCTACCAAGATTGTTCAACTTATAGCCCTGGGGCCAAATATGGCCCCGCTCCGGGGCCCTTTGATTTTACATTGACTTATACAGGAAAAATCTTAAAAAATGTTCTTGTCTCAAACCTGAAGGTTCAGGTCTTTGATTTTTGGTATGAAGCTTCGTCTAGTGGACCTCTATCACGATTTTTCAAATTATAGCCCTGGGGCCAAAATGCCCCCTTTCCTGGGCCCACCTTTTGCACATATAGTTATATAGGGAAAATCTATATAAATCTTCTTGTCTGAAACCAGAAGGCTCAGTTCTTTGATATTTGGTATGAAGCTTTGTCTAGTGGACCTTGACCACAATTAATCAAATTATAGCCCTGGGGCCAAAGATGGTGCCACAGGGCCCACTGGTTTTACATAGACTTATATAGGGAAAACCTTTAAGAATCTTGTCGGAATCCAGAAGGCTCACATCTTTGATTTGGTATTAAGCTTTGTCTAGTAGACCGCTATCAAGATTGTTCCAATTATAGCCCTGAGCCCCAAAATGGGCCCACCCTAGTGCCCCACTGGTTTTACATAGACTTATGTAGGGAAAACCTTTGAAAATCTTATTGTCTGAAACCAGAAGGCCAAGGTTTTTAATATTTGGTATGAAGTTTCATGTATTGGACCTCTAACAAAATTGTTCAAATTGGTGCCCTGGGGCCAAAAATGAGCCCACCCCAAGCCCACTTGTTTTACATAGACTTATATTGGGAACACCTTCTTGTCTGAAATCAGAAGGCCAAGGTCTTTGATATTTGGTATGAATTTTTGTTGTGTGGATTTCTACCAAGATTGTTCAAATTATAGCCCTGGGGCCAAAAAATGGCTGCTCCCAGGACCCGCAGGTCTTATGTAGACTTATATAAATTAAACCTTTAAAAATCTTCTTGTCTGAAACTAGAAGGCTCTGTTCTTTGATATTTGGTATGAAGCCACTTCCAAGATTATGCAAATTATAGCCATGGGGTCAATAATGGCTCTCCTCGGGGCCCACTTGTTGCCTTATGGATCAGGTGAGCGACCCAGGGCCATCATGGCCCTCTTGTTAGGGGCATTCTCTCCCTTCCGCTTATTCAAGAAGGGCAGTTGTCAGTTTCTGGGGAAAGAATGTTCCCTGTAGGGGCCTACTGGTTATTGGTTTACGTATTTTAAGCCTGCCAAGGAAAAGTGTGGATAGGTAAACTGACAGGCTCAAAAATGACCTAAATAGTGTTGACTGGGCCGTTAAACTCAAATACAAACAAACAAATAAAGCGGGAACCTATGAAACTAATTTGAATTTAAGGGACATTTTAGGGTTTAAATTTTTATGCACCACCTATTTGAATATTCACTGATACGCCCAAAACAAATCACAGATTCAAGGCGTGCTCTTTGTGTCAGCTATGGGGATCATTCGCGGCTGTAGCGTGTTTGACAGCCGAATCGAGTTGGTTTCTCGGATTTTTCTGACTGCATCGGACCAGTCTGGATCATGGTCAATGCAGAACAAGGAAGCTTAACTATTGAAGTCATGTTCTGATCATTACGATAACACACCCGTGCGGCATAGTGCATTTTTTCATATCTCCAAAATGGCTACTTTTTGGCTGAAAATCTGTGATATTTTTGTTATTTTTACTTCAAACATAGGTTGTGGGTGCTCGTTAGAACCGCCTCATTGAGGCGGTTCTAACGAGTACCCACAACCTATGTCTATGAGCAGAAATAAGGAAAATAATGGACACCCCACTAAACCCCAGTTTTCTCTATATAAAGAGGGGTGTAAGGGGGTGTTCATTTCACGGACTTGTTAGCGTGATGTGAATTGAAGTGCTCGGCCACAAGAGCTCTCTGGAATCGCCGATGTTTGCATTCGGAACGATGACCATTTATCCTCTTCTGAAGAGGCTGTCGGTTTCGCTAAACATTATGAAAACACGCCTATACAAATACATTGTAGGCCTCAACTTTACCGCAGAAAACAAAAAATAAATAAATAAAAAAAAAATAAAGATGAAAAATCGTGATACTTTTCTTATTTCTGCTCTAAAATATAGATTGTGGGTACCTGTTAAAACCGCCTCCTTTATTTCTGCTCAAAATATAGATTGTGGGTACTCGATAGAACCGCCTCTTCGCTGCGTGTTATATGACTGGCCTTTGATAGGCTGCAAAGCTTGTTCAGGCAGTGTTACTTGATGTATTACGGGAGATACCAAAATGCTGATTCCTAAGGACATTCGAAGTCTGTTATTGTATAGCACATGTACAAAAATGTGATCTCATTAGGTTTATCACAGTACGTGTATGGGCACCCCTCTAAACCCCACTCCAAAGTGGACAGGGAGCTCACTTTTATAGTGCTGCCTCACTGAAGTATCATGTCCCAGACACATTACATGATACCACACACAGTCACATTATCCTGACACTGGGTCGATCAGTCTACCCCGTAAATCTGAGTGCCAAGCGAGGAGCAGCTAGTACCATTGTTAACGACTTTGGTATGTCGCGGCCCGCGGTCGAACCCGTGACCTCCCGTTCCCCGGAGAGGACACTCTACCAACTGAGCTATCGGGGCCGGTAGCATAGATGATAAGAAACTTACATTGGTGTGATGGGTGGATGGAAATATCCGTCCCGAGTGTCACTGTCCGGCATCACTAGGCTTGCCTAGTGATGTCGGACAGTGATCCCGAGGGTCGGCTTTTTTATCCACCCCTCACACCCATGTAGGATTCTTTTTCTTGCATACCTTCCATTTCTGAGCGTGGATTTTTAATACTGCAGCCACTTTGGTTTATTGTGATGACACTATAGTGCCGTTTAGTGACGTCACGTTACGTGTTGTGACGTTAACACTAACGACGGCACATCTGAGGTCGTAATCAACCCGTGCATTTATCAAACGCGCGGGAATATTCGATTTGGGGTAAGAACACCAGGATTAGAACAGAATTTCTATCCCAAGCTAAAACTATGGATTTTCTTGTCTGGTGTGCAAGACTATTTGATCTCAGTTCTATCGAGCACTCGCAATCTGTATTTTGACAAAATTCAAACATTGCTATTTCGAGAAATAAGAAAGGCGCCATATGTTTTCATAATGTCAGATTTGTGGGTTTGAATTTGAACCCAAGTCCTACTCGTACGTTCGAGGGCTGGTCAAAATGTTTATAGAACCAAATCTTTATATATTAGTTCAAACTTACCAACTATACTTGTTCATTACGGTAACACATCCTTCCATGTGGCATAGTGCGCTCTTTCATTTCTCCGAAATGTCATTTTGCTGAAGAAAATCTGTGATAGTTTTCTTATTTATACTGCAAACAAAGGTTATGCTTGCTCGTTAGAACCGCTTCATTGAGTCGCTTCTAACGAGTACCCACAACCTTTGTCTTGGGGCAAAAATAATTAAAATAATGTATACCACTGTAAACCCCAGTTTTTTCTGTATAAAGAGGGGTGTACATGGGTTGTCATTACACGGACGTGCTAACACGATGACAAGCATAATTGTGTCACACTCAAGAGATATTTTAAACCAAATATACCTAGTGTCCCATTTCTGGGACATTGGCAATTAGTGTGTATCCAGATCAGACGCGGCATGGACTGTTTTGAAGTTATGTGAAAACTAATGTCTTAATGGTTTTGTTTGTTTGAATTTGGGTTTAACGTCCCCGCCAATACTATTTAGGTCATTTTGAAGACGTTGCTTCCAATTTTGTGGGACTTTTATCCGACATTGAGATGAAATGACATCTCAAGCCCTGTCGCCCAATGAAACCAAAAGGCTTATTTGCACTGGACGATCTTACTCACACCACTTTGTCTGGACAGGCTTAGCCCTTCCAAGCGATTTACCAGTACTTGTGTGTGTTCAGTTTCAGCTCTGCATGGAAGCATCATGCAGCCCAATCTATTTCTTAAAGCCCCGATGGGTGGGGTCGCAATGTCTAAATGGTAAGTAATGAGAATGGGTACACTGAGGTAAATGGGGACTTCTTGTGCATGCATATTGAAAATTGTTTTGTAACGCGCGGTCCATATCATTGGAGTAACACTGGCAACAGTGTGACAATGTTTATACTGTAATAGCTCAAAATATGACACTTTAGAAGGAATGAGTAATATATTCTTATTTCTGTTGCAAGAATAGAGTTTTGGTACACACTAGAAGCGAACACCCACAATCTGTTATCATTACGAAAATATGCCTATACAAATGCATTGTAAACTTTACTGCCGAAAAAATGAAAATTTTACAGTTAAAACGTGATAGTTTTCTTTTATCTGCTCAAAACATAGTTTGTGGGTACTCGTTAGAACCGCCTCGACGAGGCGGTGTCGAGGCGGTTGTAACGAGTACCCACAATCTATGTTTTGAGCAGAAATAATAAAATTAATGTAAACCCTAGTTTTACTATTTAAAAGTGGGGTTTCAGGGGTCAAAATTATGTAGGCGTGTTTTCGTGATGTTTTGAAGCAAACAGAAGAAAAAAAGTAGCGATTCCTGGTCAACGCAGCGTTTCTCTAAAAGTTGGTGTTTCAAGCGTGTTCATTACACTGACTTGAACTTTTTGATCGACCCTCATAAAATAGTTGAGACTCACATATCTCAAAACCTCGTTATATCACTCTGAAATGAAAATGAGTAAAAAATGAATATTTATATAGTCCCAAAGTGACACTTCAAAAATGCGTGCGACAGTTTTGTTGCTAAAATTATGCATATATGTCCAAAAAATTAATTAGATACGGTTGCGCGTACCTCATAATTGAAATTGTGACACGACAATTTTACGACCCTGAGAAACAAATGACAAATGGAAGGACGAAGACATTTTAACAAATATTGCCTCGCTGCGTTCAAGAATAAAATACCACAGGAAATGTAGCTGTAATGAATAGGCCGAAGCTTTGTTTTCTATGCTCTTAGATTCGTAAATTTAAAAGAAATAGCAATAAATAACAGTAAAATACAATAAAAATGTCTTACATTTAACGTTTTCTGGGTTTAATGTACTGATATGACACCACCTTCGCGGTTTCTTGAATCAAGAATAGGATCATCTGTGCTACTTTGCTAGTAAGCGAAACGAACATGAAACATATGCTTTTTTGGAAAAGAGAATATATTACTTTACATCATGAAAACACGCCTATATAATTTTGACCCATTTGAACCCCACTTTATATTGTAAAACTTGGGTTTGTATGGGCTAAACTTATTTCACTTGTTTCTGCTCTAAAATGTAGATTGTCGGTACTCGTTAGAACCGCCTCGATGAGGCGGTTCTAACGAGTACTAACAATCTATATTTTGAGCAGAAATAATATTTCGATAACACACCCTTGCAACATGGTGCATTTTCCACATCTACAAAATTGCTACTTTCCGGATGAAAATCCGCGCTAATTTTCTTATTTATACTCCAAACATAGGTTTTGGGTGCTCGTTAGAACCGCCTCATTGAGACCGTTCTAACGAGTACCCACAACCTTTGTCTTGGAGCAGTAATAAGGAAAATAATGTTTACTCCCGTAAACCCCAGTTTTCTCTATATAACGTGGTGTTATGGGGGTCTTTATTTCACGGACTTGTTCACGTGATGGAAAAATAACACAATTTTTCATCTCAACATGTTCGTTTTGTTGGCGGTAAAATTTACAATGTATTTGTATAGCTGTATTTTCGTAATGATACTGAATAGGCTAAACATGTAAGTGACTGTTACCAGGTTCATATTGAAATGTATACAAAACGTCTCTGGCGAGTTTCATAACTGCCATATGAAATGATTTTGTTATTCAAAGCGTATTCCGTGCTCCCCAAATAGTTATTTGTAACATTGATCTCGAAACGCCGACGTACATAATGTCATATGTAAATGACGTGACAACATTGCTATGGCGTTATTTAACAAGAGCTCTGCAAGCGGGGCAATATACGCCCGTGACAAGTAATCGGCTGTAAGGATGACCTTGACCTTGGAGAACCGACCAGTCTTGCTCATAACACATCGCCTCATGATGGTTAACATTTCTGCCATGTAATTTCAAAATCCACCCAGAAAAAAGATATGATTATAGAGGCCCCGTATCGAACGAACCCCCATACCCAACTGAGCGCCTATGTGGATATTATGTCTTTTATGAAGTGGATTGGATGGAGCATAGCCCATGCGGATTTCTGGTTGATATTATTGAATGCGTCTTAAGCTAACCATAAGGAACATTGTTTAGGGCAGGGATCTGAACGGTCTCTGAGATATAAGGGCTTTTAAGAAGTTGAGGGGATCGGGCATGGCTCCAGCAGACCCCAGGATAGAGCAAGATAGGACTGTTGTCACTGAATGAGTTTAATCATGGGGACCAAGAATATACATAGTTAAGAAATTGGGAAGTGGAGGGGTTGGGGCATGGCCACGGAGCACATCGTTGGTGTCAATGAATGTATCTTATCATTAGAAACCAGAATATTTTTGGTTTAAGGGTTGGGAACTGAACGGTTTCTGGCTTATATGACTTTTCAGCTCACCTGAGCACGAAGTGCTCATGGTGAGCTATTGTGATCGGTCAATGTCCGTCGTGTGTCGTGCGTCGCGTGTCGTACGGCGTCAACAATTCGCTTAAAATGCTAACTCCTCCTTAACCATTGAGCCAATTTCAATAAAACTTCATAGGAATTTTGCTTAGGTGACCCTCTACAAAAATAGTTAAAATTGTTCCGCTCCGCTGAACAAGATGGCCACCAGAGCTAAAAAAAGAAAAATCTTTAAACGGCAACTTCTCCTGTACCTTAAGGCCAATTCCATTCAACCTTTATAGGATGTTGCTAAGGTGACCCTCTACAAAATAGCTAAAACGTTTCCGCTCCGGTGAACAAAATGGCCGCCAGAGCTAAAAATAGAAAATTCTTTAAACGACAACTCCTCCTGTACCCTTGGACCAAATTAATTCAAACTTCATAGGAATCTTGCTTAGGTGACCCTCTTCTATAATAGCTAAAACGGTATTGCTCTGATGAGCAAAATGGCCGCCATAGCTAAAAATAGAAAAACATCGTAAATTTGCTTCAAACACAAACGCCTCCTCAACCCTTGGGCCAATTTGATTCAAACTTCACAGTACTGTTGCCCAAATGACTCCCCTACCAAAATAGCTAAAACCGTTGTGCTCTGACAAACAAGTTGGCCGCCAGAGCTAAAAATAGAAAAACTCTTTAAACGACAACTCCTTCTGTACCCTTGGGCCAATTTTATTCAAACTTCATAGGAATGTTGCTTAGGTGACCATCTACCAAAATAGCTGAAAAGGTTCTGTTCTGATTAACAAAATGGCCGCAATAGCTAAAAATAGAAAAACATCGTAAATTTGCTTCAAACACAAACTCCTCCTTAACCCTTGGGCCAATTTGATTCAAACTTCACAGGAATGTTATGTAGGTGACTCCCGAAGGAAATAGCTAAAATCATTCCGCTCTGACTAACAAGATTGCCGCCAGAGCTAAAAATAGAAAAATTCTTCAAACGACTACTCCTCCTTTACCCTTGAGGCAATTTCATTCAAACTTCATAGGAATGTTGCTTAGATAACCCACTACCAAAAAGCTAAAACGTTTTCGCTCTGATGAGCAAAATGGCCGCCATAGCTAAAAACAGAAAAACTGTAAATTTACGTCAAAACGCGAACTCCTCAACCCTTGGGCCAATTTGATTCAAACTTCACAGGAATGTTAGTTAGGTGACTCCCTACCAAAATAGCTAAAATCATTCAACGCGGCGAACAAGATGGCCACCAGAGCTAAAAATAGAAAAAAATATTCAAACGACAACTCCTCCTTACCCCTTGGGCCAATTTGATTCAAACTTCAGAGGAATATTATGTCATTAACCCTCTACCATATTAGCTAAAATGATCCAACTTCAATAAAAAATGCCACCAGAGCTAAAAATAGAAAACATTGTAAATTTGCTTCAAACTTCACAGGAATGTTGCCCAGGTGACTCCCTACCAAAATAGTTAAAATCATTCCACTCCGATAAACAAGATGGCCACCAGGGCTAAAAATAGAAAAAAAATATTCAAACGACAACTGCTCCTGTACCCTTGGGCCAATTACATTCAGACTTCATAGGAATGTTGCTTAGATGACTCTCTACCAAAATAGTTAAAATGGTCTCGCTCCGATGAACAATATGGCCGCCAGAGCTAAAAATAGAAAAACATTGTAAATTTGCTTCAAATGCGAACTCTTCCCAAACCCTTAGGTCAATTTGATTCAAACTTCAAAGGAATGTTGCCTTGGTGACACCCTACCAAAATAGCTAAGATCGTTCCACTCTGATCAACAAGATGGCCACCAGAGCTAAAAATAGAATGTACTAGAGACAGTGACATTCAGTCGAGCGAATCTGGGCCCTCTTGTTATGAAGTGGCGGGTTGGGACATGGTACCGACGCATCCCGGTTCTAGCGACGTACTCATCTCGTCACAAGTGCGTCAGGAACGTAATTTCAATCGCGTCCTGGCCCGACGGCTATAAAATCTAATGCGTTTTGGTCAGTCCTCATTCCTGATCGCCTCTTTCGGCAGTGCATGTCCATGGCAGTCCATGGCAGTTGTAATTATCACTTAACCATTGTTACAGTCATCACCTCCGTGCGATCAATGAAACTAGCACAAATCCCATTGCATCCTTGTTATCATTAGGCTTCAATTACGGAGCGGGGCCAAAAAGACGTGACATGTTAAAAGAAAGCAACCAGTGGAGCCCCATCCTGCTACAGCTTCTTTGAAGCGCAAACGGATAGATCGCTTTCAACAACTAGTGCTAGATGACACCCGACAACACCACGTCGTAGAACGATCCTGATAGGATTGAATACGACAGTTCAGTTCAAAGAACTTCCATCTCGTTTTCAGCACGGTCACTTCTTTTTTAGCACGTTGTAACTCCTTCTTATTGCAGAACGGAATGGACGGCACAGAATTTTGTGCAGGCTAGAAGAAGTTCTGAAGCACCCTTCCCGTCCAAGGATGTCCATGGCGTTCATACACAGATCGTACAAGTCATGCTGAGTTTTGATATCAGTCTTAATTTCTCGTCCTTTAAGATTTCTGGAAGTTGTCCGGAGTTTACCACTGCCCATTTTTGTTACATTAACATGAACCTAACGGTGTAGTATGCATTTTGTTTGCCAGACAACTAGACAACTGCCCTTAATGCATTAGCGGAAGGGATGTAAAACTGCAGAAAATATTTCAAGACCAGTAGCCAGAAACGAATGTTTGGCGGGCCCGTTCGGAAACTCTGACCAACTGATTACCAGTTGGGTACTCATTCTATTGGAGCACCTAAGTCAGTGATTTTATAGTAGATGGCGTTCGTTTCCTGTAAAGAGCAAAAGTATCCATAATGTATTCGTAAAACTATTCATGAATACATGACTTTTGAAATGTAAATACAAATAGAAATACTTTTATTCTAAACAATCCACGAATACGGACTACTTCACCAATACTCAGAAAATTTATTCAAATAGTATTTGAATAAGAATACAAAACACAATTACCCCAGGTCTGATTGCACCCATCTGGATGTCAGCAATTTTGTACGAAAAATTTCACAATTTTTCATCTTAAAATTTTCATTTTTCCGGCGATAAAGGTTACAATGTATTTGTATAGGCGTGTTTTTGTAATGAATGGCCACCTACAAAATGACTGCGGTATCTTTGGCATGACGTTGGTCATATTTTCTTGTAGAAATCTTGTAGATTGTGATCAGCTACATAATACGATAACATATCTGTGTCCTAAAATGGCGTCAATTTTATTTCTAGAAATAGCAATTTTTAGATGAAAATATTTGATTTATTTCTTATTTCTAGTTAAAATTATTATAGATTTTGTGTACCCACAATTTACATTTTAGAACAAAAATGAGGAAAAGATAAATGCCACCTGTAAGCCCCACTTTTGTCAATATAAAATGGGGTTTAGAGGGGTGTTCATTACATGGACTTGTTAACATGATGAATACAGCATATGAAGAATCTCAATACAGTCGAGACTTACGGGGCCTGTTTTTCAAAACTAGCGATGTGGTTAGCTAACGTATTGTTAAAACTTTGATTATTTAATACGACCATTAAACTTCTTGTTGAAAAAAGTGAATGGCTTTTGCTGTTGCAAAAGCTTCTCGCATATTACTCAAAATATTAACATATATCCCATAATAAATGGTCAAAGTGTTGGGAGAGACGCCATTTAACATCAAGCTCCGGAGGACGGTCCAATTTTTGGCATTCATCAGTACAAATGATGCCAGTGAAGCATATTTGGACATCGAAATCTTATCTCCACTGACGGAGATCAAATCGGGGACCGCTAGCATTATGTCTGCAGTGTTATACATGTTTGAGATCTTGGAATACAAAAGGCTGTCTCTCATTAGCAAAGAGGCGAGCTGCAGAGTTGTCTTTTTGTAGCAGGCCATTTGTGCACAACGAATAACACAGGCCCGAGCACGGTACTTTCAGGGACACCGGAAAGTAGAAGACTGGTACGACCAGGCCTGGTTGGCTCCTATCAGTCGGGAAGCTCTGGGTCCACTGTTAGAGGTTGCATTGTATTTTGTAGTGCCTGAGCTTCACAGCAAGGCGTTCGTGTGAAACTTTGTCAAACGCCTTGCTACAGTCAGGGAGGAAGGTGTCTATCTTTTGGCATTCAACTATCACCACGATGATTATAGAGCGTTCATTTGATGTTCTACACAACACTTTAAACTATCTAAGAAGTAGTATAAATGTGTGTTTGCTCAAAAGCAGTGCCTTTAGTTCAAATTACTTTATGCCATATTCTTATGCTGATATTTGCCTCGTTCTACGCCCGTTTTGAAAAAAAAAAAAAAAAACGGACGTATCATGGCGTGGCGCCGTCCCTACGGATTTCCGTCTGTCCGTCCGTAAATATTCTTGTACGCTCCATAAGTGATATCTTCATGCAACTTTATAGGAATATGTATTAGAGCAATACGACATGTCGCGCACAAGAATGATTGTTCCCCATTTCTTAGTTTCTGAGTTATGCCCCTTTGATTTTCTATAAACACCCCTGCACATTCTATAACTCGGTAACCGTTCATCTCCATGCAACTTTTTACGAATATGTATTAGGCCACGCGATGTGTCGCCAGCGAGACCCAGGTCGGTATGCCAATGGTCAAGGATACACTTAATGGTCAAAGGTCAAAAAGGGTTTTGTGTCGTGTCTGGCCAATAACATTTTAACCGCTTGACGATTCTTCCTGAAATTTGGGCGATATGGTAGATACCAATATGAAGTTTTGCAAGTGGGCTTCAAAGGGTCCCCTGGGGTGCGCCGGGCCATGCCCCATCCCGTCCATTTCATTAGAGGTTTAGTACCTTAGAAACCTTTCAGATCCCCAACCCTAGGCAATGTATATACATGTTCCATGCAGTGACACCAGGAACAAGTTGGTCGAGTTTCAAACTAGCTAGAATAGGCTTGCCCGTACTGGAGACTGAGCAAAACTAGAGCTGTAAACTGACCTAAAACGGCCATGAACGGGCTTGCATGGAAACGGTGTTCGCATGATATGAACGGACACTTCTGTCCGATCTGAACTTGATACGAACGAACTGTGGACGAGATACAGACAGGCTGGACGTATTGCGAACTTCTTATGATCGATATATACAGTATAGCATCTTATTACAGACATAGCTGGGCAAAACATTACGATAACTCGCTCGTACGACATAGTGCATTTTTCCCATCTCCAAAATGGCTTCTTTTCTGATGAAAATTCTTCATATTTTTCTTATAAATGCTCAAAACATAGGATGTGAGTGCTCGTTAGAACCGCCTCATTGAGGCGGTTCTAACGTGTACCCACAACCTATGTCTTGGAGCAGAAATAAGAAAAATAATGAATACCCACGTAAACCCCAGTTTTCTCTATATACATGGGGTTTAGAGGGGTCTTCATTTCACGGACTTGTTCACGTGATGAATCACATGTTTTACCCCGACCACAGTCCGTTTAATGATTTTGTTAGGACGTGACCGGAAGGTCTCAGAACTAACTTGGTGTGACAATTCGTGGTACAGAATTGTGAAGGATATAGATAGATCAGCATGCTAAGCCAAAACATTGGGTATGAGATCTCAGTCCACAAAATGCAATATTATGCAGATAACTAGGAAGATAACAAACAAAATTGAGGCTTCTTACACCTTAGAGGGAACGTTCCTCGAGAACGTGGATTCATTAAATACCTTGGTGTGACAATCACACATGACTTGAAACTGGAATACACATATTAGCAACATGTGTACAAAGGCAAACAGGACGCTTGGTTTTCTTATCAGTGTCCCCAGGATGTAAAAGAGGCGGCATATAAAGGACTTGTTCGCCCAATCATGGAATATGGTAATTTTATCTTGGACCCCTTGGTCGGTTGCTACATTTTACCGCCCCTCGTCAATAAACGTAAAATAAGCTATGGGGTCAGTATAAGACATATGCGTTTTGTATGCCTTAGCTCAGAATAACATGCATTCTGTCTAGTTAACATATTTCTGGCTGTCTAGTTTGCATATTTCCATACAACCCAGACAGTCATTTATTAAAGTAACAAGTTACGTTAGTTTACGAGGTATTGATGCCATGACCTTTCTCTCTTCTGATAACTAACTTACTTTTCAAAGCCTCGTTAACTATCAAACTTAATTATGTATCTGTGCATCTTCAAAGCATGGATGCACAATAAACAGAATGTATTTTAAAAGATGCAATCAATAATACGAAGCAATATATCATATTTCTAAAGCAGATGTCCCGCTAGCATCGTATACCCAACCATAACTCACATCTACAAATCTACCAAAGAGGGAAAATAAAATGAACCCCTCCACACACGCACAGTCCGCCCCCGCCCCACCCACAAAAAAGGAAAATAAAGGACAAAATCCGACTATCCTAAGATGGCTGTTCTTGTCTTCGAAGTCTTTAATGTTACATTATTATATTATCATTTCCAGTGAAAACCAGCCATCATTAACCTTTATCCTGCTGGATAATTTTATTTAGCCGCACCCATTTCTGACCATCAACTAATCAAATTACTTGATATGATGTATTCAGTTAAATTATCAAACCGAATGAAAAAAGTGTAGATTCTGATCAAATGTCTTCTGCAGAGACCATCTGGTCTGGATGTACACTGTTTACAAAGGTAAGGATTATTGTTTTCGCAAAGGGATAAGAGTTAACACTAATCCTGTTTTAAAAACATAATTAGATGGTTTCAGAAAGTATTTCTTGTATTCTCTACATCCGCGGGTGTCCCCTGGTAAAAGACCACATCAGGGACAGTTCAAAAGTGGTCTTAAAGACCACTTTTGAACAGTCCGAAATGTGCCCTGTATACAGGAATTTTACTGAAATATATTTGTAACATTTAACATATATTTATATTATTTTGAAAACAGTAACTATTCCGAAATCTGATGGAATCAGTTTTCGTAGTTTTTGGCTTTGGTGAAATTAAATGTACGAAAGTCATCAGACCATATATTTTTCTTAAGGTCTCCCATATTTTTTTCTTTATCAAACAGACTCTAGTTCACAAGAAATTAGATTTATGACACCATCGCAACAACATCACGGCATTTAAAATTAATGAACATATCTAACTTCTAGTATGGTCGAATAGAATTCAAAAAAAAGTTTTAATTTATGGCTCAGCATGTGTTAAAATATGTATTTATCCGCATCTTTCCATTACTCGAGTTACAAATCACTCTTTCAGACCCACTTCATCCATTATGCATTTTAGACACCACCCACTGTGGGAAATTAGTTTTTCAGCTTACACAGTCTAATCGAAATCTTAACTGTTTACTATATGTCTCTTCTGTCTCCAGAAATGGCAGAGACCCTCATCAGAAACGTGTTTATACGCTGTAGCTTCCGGCATTGAAAAAGGCAAGGGGTAGTTTATTTCGTGACTAGACATGGGAAAAGATATTAAAGTGACACTCGATATTTTGGAGTCTGTTTATATGTAATTAAAGAGTAAATTTGAAATTCGGGTATCCGACTTTCAGCATGAAGTTTCGAAAACAGTCCCAGATTTAGGTCTTTTTTCACTGTAGCATTTTCCGGGTCGCCCAGGAAGTCAAGCAACGCGGTCACCAATCCAGGTACTTACCACAATCATTACGAAAACACGCCTACATCAATACATTGTACAGTAACCTTTATCGCAGAAAAAAATGAAAATTTTTAGATGAAAAATTGTTATATGTTTCTTATTTATCCTCAAAATATAGATTGTGGGCACTCGTTAGAACCGCCTCATCGAGGCGGTTCTAACGAGTACCCACAATCTATATTTTAGAGCAGAAATAAGAAAAATAAGGTTTGCCCCTATAAACCCCAGTTTTACTATATAAAAGTGGGGTTCAAGGGGGTC
This sequence comes from Lucinisca nassula, assembly GCA_963580285.1. Taxonomy (NCBI): domain Eukaryota; kingdom Metazoa; phylum Mollusca; class Bivalvia; order Lucinida; family Lucinidae; genus Lucinisca; species Lucinisca nassula. The sequence goes on from OY757012.1 coordinate 174,706,344, forward strand.
AAAATTATATAGGCGTGTTTTCGTGATGCTTCATGAAAAAGCCAACCACTATACTCGCGTCGCCAAAAGGGCCGACTCCTACAGCATATCAATAAAACCGTTACACTTCCGGGCTTCTTCGTCCCGAAGTCACACATACCTCACTAGGTAAACCCGAGGGCGGAGATTGTGTAACAAACCAGCGGCACTGGTTCTATCCCACCGCATTCAACAATGTCGTGCAAGTCGGTTCGTCCACGAGTTCAAGCAATATCCGTTGCTTACCTTCGTGAAAAAAAAAACAGATCTAAAAACTTAACTTAGTGAAGACCCAAATCAGGCGCCACAGAACGCGTCATCTGATCAAGGTCTACACCAACTGGAATTTAAGGGGAATCGGAACTCCTTAACGGGAAGCAACTCCTGCAAGGTATTTTTGTATCCATGTCAATAGGGGTCAAATCTTTAAGGAAAGAATTTGCTCCTGAGCTGCAAATTCTTTCCTTTAAGAGAAGATCCCTTTTCAGTTGGTCAGGGCTTATAGAAAAGCCAACAGGAAGTCCCGAAAAAGTTGTATCTCTTTGCAAAAATAACGGAAAAATTTGCCAGGTATTCCCAGTCACCTTAAGGGTTGAAGGAAAGGGTCTAGATCCCCGTTCGGGAACCTTTCTCAGCCGACACTGTGACACAATCGACAAATCAGTGCATTCAGGGCTTTGATTTGAGCCGGGCACAGCATTTCCTTAAATTTGCTTGTGCTCCCAGCGAAGAATCAGATCAGCCTTTGCACCCATATAGTCTGACAAGAGACTTCTATTGTTCCATGAAGGCGTATTCGGCCCATCGCTATCCTTAGAGCGCCAGATGAAGATTCTGATCAGTCTGGTGACCTGAGTATTGGCTGGGCGCACATGTAAATTGTAGGAAATGCTGTATTTTTGACTTCAAAACAAAGCTGGATCACATTTCCAGGCGATAGGCATTCTTTCATGGCTGATCAAATGACATTTCTTGATGATGTTTTTTTAGTTTGTTTTTTTTCCGGGATTATGATTAATTCTCCCAGCAATGGAAGCGACTTTTCGTCTTTACAACCATAGTGGAGACACAATCAGGGATATATAAATTGTGTTTTGACTGCGGTTCGAACCCACGCACAGATGCGGCAACGTCGCCTAGCACTGCAGTGGCCGACGTCCTTAACCACTGCGCCACAGAGGCATCCCCAAATTGTAATTTTGTTATTTATCTATTTTCTGCTTTCAATGTACTCGGGGTGTTTGTTTGTTTGTTTGATTTGAGGTCAACACTGTATAGGTCATTTGGAGACGTTGCTTCCAATTTTGTGGGACTTTTACCCGACATTGAGATGAAATGACTTCTCAAGCCCTGTCGCCCAATGAAACATATAGGGTTTATAAGCACGGTCCGACTCGCACAGCATTGCCTGGTCAGGCTTATTTTCTTGTCCTTTGGGATCATTGATTCCATTGTGGAATTTTGAAAATATTTGAGGGTCGCTGATGAGGCCTAATTGGCCGAAACTAGCTAGTCTGGCCCAGAAACATGTACACTTCATATATTCCTGTTCTGTGGTGTATTCCTTGCTACTAAAGGATGCCCCTTTTATAGAACATAATTAGATCCTCTAAACGGTTTACCAGTTCACGTGTGTGGTCGCTTTCAGCTCTGCGTGGAAGCATCGTGCAGCCCATCTATTTCTTCAAGCCTTGATGGGCGGGGGCCGATACTCGGAGTGTATGTGCTCGTTCGAACTGCCTCAAATCATTGGGGCGACCCAAACAAATACGCAAAATTGATGTTTTTGAGGGAAAAAAGGTAAAATAATGGATACCCCGGTAACTACCGTGGCATAATGCATCGTTTTCGAATGCGTTTGGTATGAGATGACGGAAATATAAGATCGGTGACAAAACACAAGTTTTGCTGCTGGTACTGATGATGCTTGGTTGACCATTTTTGCTGCTGGTACCACTGCTGCCAACTTGACCACTTTGCAGCTCGTGCTGCTGCTACTTGACAACTTTTGCTACTTGGACTGCTGCTGCCAACTAGATCACTTCTGCTCCTGGTGCTACTTATGTTGCTCACTTGACCAAGCTCAGGTAGGGCAGGAAGGAAACTGCTCGTCAGTCATCGCCACATCTCCGGAATGTGATGATTATGAATGCAATTTTTGAATTTAAAAAGGAATAACCCAAAAGGTATTCGAGCATCTGGAGTTCGACCCCGTTAATTCAGAGAAAACTCAAATATGCCTAGCCAATCACTTAGTCAGAGTACAACCATTCCTGTCTGTAAGAAGATACTTTCGCTCAGTATGTATCCGTACAACGCAAACGAAGACTCTGGTGATGCGCAGACTGATCTGAGTCATTGATGTGCGCAGATGTTAGAATAGAAGTAGAGGCAATGATCAGGAATCGATAAAATAAACCACAGCTCCCATCAGAGACACCAAAGGGAAAGAACTATGAAGCAACAGACCCCAACGGAAACACAAACAGCGGAACGCCAAGAGGACAGTTACATTCCCACAAAATGGCCAAAAGGCTGTCCAAAATAAAATAATATAAGCGACACAAACACCCAAAGACAAACCATAACAAGAATAACCGCGACTGAAGAACCGCCTTGGAACGGTCAGTGGAAACGAATTTTTGCATTTTGCTGTTTATACACGTATACTTTGTAGGCCCACTTGTGTGTGAAGACCTGATACCTTGTCGCTTTGGTCGGCCTCAATGACTCAGTCGAATGCGCATCTCACTGTTGATGACCAGTTCGCGAGTTCCTCGCCTGGTCAAAAATATCTTTTTGTGGAGATTTTCTGTGTGCATTGTATTTATTCTGCTGATTCGAGAAAGGCAGTTGTCAGTTTCTGGCGAAAGAATTTGCACTGTACTAGTTAACCGCTTATATGCGTATGCCTGACACTGAAAAGTCTGAACCGTTAAACCGTCGATCTTGACATGATCCAAATAGTGTTGAATTGGCCGTTAAACTCCAAACAATGTAAAGCCAAAACCTTGTTACTAATAAACAGCTAATCGAATTCTCTTTTTCATGCCGAACCAATCTTAGCATAACGTCCCCTAAAAGAGGTTCTGGCAAAATGTGTAAACCCAGATCAGCCGCCGCTTGTTTGGTAAAAGTCCTTTTTTTAGTTTTGTGTTACGGTCCTTTCAAGATTAGTTCACTTTTTTCGGGTCTATCGTTAATCAGAGGTGTTGCCTCAGGTACCAGAAGTTTCGTGAAACTCACAACAGATTGACCACATACTCCTTAACTTTTGACCAGGTATATGACGTAATGTTCAAAAATCATCCAAATAGGAATATACGGAAAATAATATGCCATATCATGACAAAGGTATATTGAAACCCTTGAAAAATATAACATGATCATTACATGGGCCCCGTCAAGCGATTTTGGCACTTATCGCCTATGCGAGCAGCGAAGGTTCAGTCGAGCCTGCGCATCCGCCAGAACCTTCGCTGCTCGCTCATACAAGCAGTGAATCAAGAGGAACCTTCAGACAGAAAGCCATATCCCTGGCCCCTCTGAATGGCTGGGCATGCGCAGTTAAAATTTGTAATGACGGAATGCTCGAAGAAACAAATTCGCTTGGCGGGGCTCACATGATCATATACACTGATCAGCGGAAACTATGAGAAAATAAATTAGATGATTTCAATCGTAACACGTCGGGAGACATACATGAGCCGCGACAGACGAAAAGAAGTATTGAGCATTTGCGCTCAGCGCAGTTTCAAATCAGTCTGTACACATTTAGCCAGAATCCAACCTCCCCTGACTGCAGGAATAAGCTGGTCCCACCCATCGAGGTTTCGAGAAATTGATTGGGCTGCATGATCCTTCCACACAGAGCTGAAACCGACCGCGCATGAGTACTGGTAAATCGTAGTCTGTCAAGGCAAAGTGGTGCGAGTCGGACCGCCCATGCATATAAACCCTATTGGTTTCATTGGGCGGTAGGGATTGAGATGTCATTTCACCTCAATGCCAGGTAAAATCCCTCAAAAATAACCTTAATAGTGTTGACGGGGATGTTAAATCTGAAACCAAATAAACTGCATGGATAAGCTTTGTGTCAATGGCCTTCTGTATAGCGCGCAGCGAAGACTCGACTCAGCCTGCGCGGATCTTGGGATGCGCTTTGCGCACTTGCAGGGAGACCCTTCTCTTCGCGGGGTCAACATTATATCGTTTCGCAGTCGTGCAAAACACATGAACATATACATGTATGACATGTATGGACAGCTAGCTACTATACTACAGTAAAGGCGATTTTAATGAGTACACACAGCAAACCAAATGGACGCCCCAGAGACGCAAGATACACGACACCTTAGCCTCACCAAACCCATCACGAAAACACGCCTATATAATCTTGACCCCCTTTAACCCCAGTATTAAATAGTAAAACTGGGGTTTACAGGGGTAAACCTTATTTTTCTTATTTCTGCTCTAACATATAGATTGTGGGTACTCGTTAGAACCGCCTCGATGAGGCGGTTCTAACGAGTGCCCAAAATCTATATTTTGAGCAGAAATAAGAAAAATATTGCAATTTTTCATCTTAAAATTTTCATTTTTCCGGCGATAAATGTGACAGTGTAATTATATAGGCATGTTTTCGTAATGGACCCATAAATAAGGCGTTTAAAGGAACAGTATCAATATTATGGCATCCATTGTAGATCCTGATGATGATCCGTTTAGAACCAAATCAAATCAAATCAAATATTTTATTCACTCTGATTACGAATAAATGTAATGACAAGAGAAGCGATACAAATATGCAAGGTTCGGCGGCAAAATCAACAAATAAAACAAATACAAAACAAAACAACCAGAAGGCAACATTAACTGTTACGAGATCAAATCAGTACTCTCTCTCCCTCTCTCTCTCTCGCTCTCTCTCTCTCTCTCTCTCTCTCTCTCTCTCTCTCTCTCTCTCTCTCTCTGTTTTGAGCACGCAACGGTGAAACAGAATCGAATCCACGGCATTGTGTGCTTCGATTTAGTCAATCAACAAAAACCATCTCATCTGGATCTACACTGTTTTCCTACCAGTCAAGAAGTTTGGGACGTTTAAAGTACTCTATCCGCTCCGAACATTTTGAATAATAGTTTGCTATATAAACATTAAAACTATATTGTGAACTTTATTTTAGGCCACACATTGCTACTGTATTCAATTCGCTCCTCATAAATGTTCATATCTATTTTATAAATCATTTCTCCGGCGATTCTCACAAATTTAACATTTATTTTCCACACTGAAACGTTGTAAAACGATGCTGAACATTGTGGGCTTTATGGCCAGTAAATAAATAATAAAACAAAAATATGGGCTGCGCAAAGTGGAATTATGTGTCCGGACTTGTGCGCACAGCGAAGACTCTGATCAGACTGAGTGGTGTGTTCGCTGTACGTTTTGTGAATGTCCTTTGACGCAAAGTTTCCTCATACAAACACGGAAGAGCGTCTTCCGAATCAGTGGACACCCAGGTCGATCTTAGTCTTCGCAAAGCACACAGTTTCGGAAACACATTCTCGCTTGACAATGCTGAAATAATAAAACACAAGATTTAATTGATAATAAAATTATGCGGTGTGAACTTGACAATTATTATCGTATTTAGGGTCCTGCTTGGGCAGTTTTGAAGGTTATTGACACCGAAATTTTGGGAAAATATGAAAGAAAATACTTACAATATATTGTTTGAAGTAACCACTGAAGTGATTTAGTAATATCGATGGTTTTATGACTGAATATCGAACATCAATCACGGGCTCATTAAAAGTTCATCGATAACCACTTGTTTACCCAGTGGTCAAAACCATGACTGTACTACCGACAGATCAAAGCCACGAAGGGACTTAAGTTCTTCGGTACGACAAAAATACTAGCAAAACATAGCTGCCGGATGATAATTTAACTGATTTTAAGTAAATATATGGGACAGTCACTGCACTTTAAGCAGATAAGTAAGCATGCGGGATGCATGTTTTGAATAAATATAACAAATAGAACATAGAACGAGGCTTCAAATATAACGCTTGGTTTCCTGTGGCGAAATCTTCGTCAGTGCCTTCGGGGTGTAAAAGATGCAGCATATAAAGGTTTTGTTCACCCAATTTTTGGAATATTATTATTGTATCTGGGACCTCAGTGGAATGGTCCTTAATGAAGAAATTGAAAAAGATCAGAATAGAGCTGCAAGATTTGCAACAGGCATTTACTGCTTCGTAATTTGGAGCATGGCTGGAATACTTGGAAAATTTAGATGCGAGTCTCTCAGGAAAAGGAGAAAATACAGTAGGCTCATTCTTTTATACAAAGGTGTAAAGGGTGCTGCCAGAATGCCAACAGATGACCTTGTTTCCCCAGCTAGGCACTGGAGAAATCACCATGCATTGGCGTTTCAGACCCTTACTGCAAGAACTGACATTTATAAAGAATCGTTCTTCCCCCGAACTATTAGAAATTTGAATGTCCTTACCCATTCGACAACTGAAGGTGCGAATGATTGTGGTTAGAGCTATAGACTAACTTTCCATATCACAGGTCTTTGTGTATGAATGTCGTTTGATTCTGATTCTGAAAGCTGTACACCTGGATATTAGAACGAAAGCTTCTAACTGTACCTGAACTGCTAAAAAAGCTAAACGATTGCCTTGTTTTTTTTTCTGAAAAGCTTTTTTTTTCTGTGTGATAAAAATAGATACGTGTGTGACCTTGCGGGTTATATTAATATTTGTGTGTCGTATATAATAATCGTAGGGAATGTAAAACGATATTGTATAAATTTAAATGAGGCTTCAAATATAAGATGGAGAAAAAAATCACCTTGGCCAATAATTATAAACCGGAATAATAATAACGGAGTGGCTATTGACAAAACGTTTGTCAATAGCCGGCATACGTAAAAATGGCTATTGGCAAACGTTTGTCTGCAGTGGTCGCTATTGACAAACGTTTCTGATTTTTCAATGTGCTATTTTCATAAATATACAGCAGCATGTTGCAGAACAGCAGAAAGTTTGTCAACAGCCAATACACGTTAAAATGGCTACTGACAAACGTTTGTCAATAGCCGATATACGTTAAACTGATTATTGACAAACGTTTGTAAGCAGAGATTTCACGTGAAATCGCTATTGACAAACGTTTCTGATTTTTCAATGTGCTATTTTCAGAAATATTCAGCAGGTTGCTAAATAACAATAAGTTATTAAAACACTTTAGCCAGCCAAAATGTGGTAAAATCTCAACGAGGCGGTTGTAACGCGCTCTCGCAATCTATGTTTGGAGAAAGTAAGATTACTTTGTGGCTGAAAAGGTAGTTTGCAGTAGTTACGATATCAAAAATAAGAAAAATATCACAAAATACACAATCGAAATGTCAGTCTGAGAGAGAACATGATTTGTCACACGCGTGTATAATCATACTCGGATCCATTCCCTGTAACAAACGGATGTGCTAGCCCAAACACTGCTCAGCATGATGTTATCTGCCATGCTCACAGATGCATTCCAGGGTGGTGACAATGGTATACCTATTAGGTAATGCTTTGATGGGGGAAGCGTTTCAATCTCAGAAGGTTGCAAACCAAATCAAAGGTGCAGACGGAGGTGCTAGATCTTTGCCGATGACATGGTAAAAGGTGCTCCGACAGAAGAGAAGTTGACAAAAGGTAATGATCAAGTGTCTGACTCCTGTGATAGCTATGGCCTCACAATTAGCATACAAAAGGCCGAGGTAGTCCATCAATCAGCACCTGGTAATGCTTATAAAGAGGCCAACATCAAAGACTGGAAGTGGTTTACAAGATTATCTACCTTGGGAGTACAGTGTCAAAAGTCGTTCACATTGATGATGAAGTCAATGCCAGAATGCAGCATTTGGCCGACTACGTGGTAGTGTATGGGACCGAAGTGGAATCAGGCTACAGCTTTTCAGTGGTTTCTTGCTGTCGAGTCCTCACAGTTATTTCATCTCTGTGGTTGTTTGATTGTTGTGTTCACGGAGATGTTGCATTGATGAGTAAGGAGGCCTTCATGCGAACTGAACAAATTATTTGTCTAAATCGAGACGAAAGTAAGGGCGAGGATTGTGGTCACGTGAAATCGATTTAAGCCCCCAGTGGAATTCGTTCCACTGACGATCCAAGGCGGTTCTTCTGTCGTGTTTTATTTTGTTATGCCTTTTCTTGGCGTGTGTGTATCGCTTATATCATTTTGTTTTGGATAGCCAATTGGCCATTTTGTGGGAAAGTAACTGTCCTTTTGGCTTTCCGCTATTGATGTTTCCATTAGGGTCTAGTTTTTTCATGTTTGCGTTTCTTTCCCTTTGGTTTATCTGATGGGAGCTATGGGTTAATTGTATCGATTCCTGACCATTGCCTACACTTTTTTACCCAAAACTGAAATTCTACAGAGGTGTGGTGCTGCAAACACTATTGTATGCATGTGAAAGATAAACAGTTTACCAACGGCATGCCAAAAGACTGAATCACTTCCATACAAGCTGTCTTGAAAACTCTTTAAGCTTAAGTGACAAGACAGGATTCCAAACGCGGAAGTCATGAAAAGGGCAGGGCTGCAACGTTTACACTTCTGAAATTAGCGCAGTTAAGATGGACAGGCCTTGTTACCCGGATGCCTGTGGAACGTCTGTGAAAACTCTCTATGGAGAACTAGAAATTGACAAATTGGTGAATGCGGTGGGATAGAACCAGTGCTGCTGGTTTGTTACACAATCTCTAAGAAAACTCTTTCAGATTAAGTGACAAGACAGGATTCCAAACACGGAAGTCCTGGAAAGGGCAGGGCTGCAACGTGTACACTTCTGAAATTAGCGCAGTTAAGATGGGCAGGCCTTGTTACCCGGATGCCTGTGGATCGTCTGCCAAAGAAAATTCTCTATGGAGAACTAGAAATTGACAAACGCGCCCATGGTAGTCAGAAGAAGCGCTACAAGTACACCCTCAAAGCCTCCATCAAGGACATCGACGTACCACAGAGTGGTGGGAACAAATTGCACAGGACAGAGCAAAGTAGCGAGGCCTCATCAAAAGGGGTGCTAATGAATATGAGGCAAAACGAATCAGCAAAGCTGAGCAGAAACTGGCACAGTGCGAAGTAAGAACTGAGGTATCACCAACAGAGCTGTCTTCCTCTAACTCCTGTTGCTCTATCTGCAACAGACAGTTCAGAGCTAGAATAAGTCTCATTAGCCACTTTAGAACACACAAACAGTAACATTTTTACAAATATTATTAAGACTGGTCAATGTCTGTACAGACAGACGAACTATATGTATAATAATATTATCATTGTGAGTCTGTGTAACAAATTGCTTTATTACGTTGGAGGAAGCACATCGATGCAAAATGTCCTACTTTGTATAACATTTTTGAAAATACTGTTAACGTATATAAAAACTCAACATGATTTGTATCACTTATTAAAGCAACTTCTATATGGGCCCCGTCAAGCGATTTTGGTACTTATCGCCTATGCGAGCAGCGAAGGTTCAGGCGAGCCTGCGCATCCGCACAGTCTCGCCAGAACCTTCGCTGCTCGCTCATACAAGCAGTGAATCAAGAGGAACCTTCAGACAGAAAGCCATAGCCCTGGCCCCTCTGAACGGCTGGGCATGCGCAGTTATAACTTGTCATGACGGAATGCTGGAAGACACAAATTCGCTTGGCGGGGCTCATATACACAAGAGGGAAAAGAACTTTTCCACCTGATATCGATAAGACTAAGAAAGACTTTCTAGAACTCCGTCTTTGTTAAACCTTTGACCGAGGGCATAGTCGTGAGATACATGTATTTCTTTTCTTTTGAAGATACCCAGTACACCTGCAGGAGCAAGATGATTCATAGTAGAATGCCTTTTGCGGAAAAGATATACACCGACACACGAGGAAACGGCCCTTAACAGCATTTACTAATTTCTGTCTGCTCCAAATGCGCGTTCGTATAGGCATTCTGAAAGTGGTTTGTCTTTCATTATGATCCCATGCAAAAACAAAAAAAATAAAATAAAAAAAAAAACAACAACAAATAACAGTTAACAGAAAAGTCATAGTCGCATTCCACAACCAACTACCTCTCTCTACTCCAAGAGATATAATCTCAATTGTCCTAACTATGATTGAAATACGGCCTGGAGTCAACGCGAACGCACATAAAATGAAGAAAACCCAAAAGTTCTATAAAGAAAATCTGCAAATAGACGTTTTTTTTAATGAGTTGAACGCAAAATCACTGTCGAAAAAACATTTTAAGAGAAATGGCTATTATAATAGCCAGTTTTACGCGAAATCGCTGTCGACAAACGTTTGTCAATAGCTTCTTCCTAATAATTAACCCTTATCTTGCTGAATATTCATTTAAGCCACTCCCCTTTCTGTCTATTAACCAGTCAAATTACTTGATGTAATTTATTGCTACAAATTCATAAACTGAATGCCAAACCGTGTAGATCCTGATCAGAAGCCATCTGATCTGGATCTACACTGTTTGCAAAGATAGGGGTTGTCGTGAATAGCAAGAGAAGGGTTAACACGACTTTCGACAGTAAAAGGCAAACTGAATGCCAAACATTGTAGATCCTGATCAGAAGCCATCTGATCTGGATCTACACTGTTTTGCAAAGATAGGGGTTGTCGTGAATAGCAAGAGAAGGGTTAACACGACTTTCGACAGTAAAAGGCAATTTTCCAGGCCCTATATCTCGTCCTATTCTTTCGATGAAGAAAATCATTTGCCAGCACACAAATGCCACATATTGAATAGAGAAAAAATACATCTACACACTTTTTCTTTTACTTCTTGCTGTTAAATTTGTACACACATTTACTAAAAACCTTAACATTTCGATTCCAGTATTTATTCCTTTTTATTTTATTTTTTAAATGAATTAATCTTATCCAGCGGAAAGATATCATTTACAGATCAATGGAATCTGGTCTGCTTCCAGAAAACTGTAAAACTGGTGTTCGGTATAAATAACAAAAAGCCAAAGTATAAACTTATATGTACCGTGACATATTACAAAGTATTTTCTGATCAGAGTCTTCGTTGTGTGCGTAAATGGATATCTGCAGGCCCAAAGCGCCTTCGGGCTTCGTGCAGGCAAGCAAAAACTATATTATATCTATTAATTGGAGTTTTTGACAAAAACCATAACGAAAAGACGCAAATCCTGACATTTTTTATTTGATTTGATTTTTACTTTTACCTACATGTTGAACTTTTTCCTTCATTCACCGGAAATTACCGGGTTGATTATCGATTTCCGTAGGAAATCGGCAGTTAAAGTTACCTGTATATTTTGAAGGTTTTTCATATTAAAATTATGAAGGAAATAAATACTAACTCCTCGTATCTTATTTATCCTTAACACTAGAAAAAAGTCACTGTTATCTTCATGTAAGAAAATTATTCAGTTTTTATTTGGTGCATTTCATAGTGATGAATAATTAATTCTTATTGCTTCCATCTGCAATTTAATGTCATGCCTATATGCTCCATAGACGGCAATGTATTTTAAAAAAAAAACGTGCAGATTTCCATGTTTGGTTGCCAATATTAAATAGAAATGATTTGTTTGGAATTAAGTCACTGTTATATACTGTTAGACTGTTGTTCAAAGTTTACGATGATATAAAGTTTATTTCTACTGAAAAATGATAAATTGCTTCCCTGAGAGCTTAAAAATCGTTTATAAGCTGTTTTTCAGAACTGCAGTTCATGATGCAAAAATCGCTAAGTCCACAATATGTGTACCAGACATATAAAGCTTTTTTGTATTAATTTTGTAATTACTAGTAATAAACAACATGCGGATAATATACTTGATACAGTGATTATATTTCTCGGATTTCTTTATTTTATTTTATTACTATTTTGTCTCAGTTTTGTTACATTTATGTTTTCATTCATTATGAAATTTTCAAATGAAAAAGCGTGATATTTTTCTTATTTCTGCTCAAATATAGATTGTGGGTATTCGTTAGGACCGCCTGTTTGAGGCAGTTGTAAAAGCACTCAATGTCTATGTTTGGAGCGGAAAAGAGAAAAATGATACTTGTATTTAAAAAACAAAAAAAAAAAAAAATTCAAGAGATATGAAAGACGCCATTTTTTCACATCAGTGTATAATCGTAACGTACGCACATGCGCAGTCTCGCCAGAACATTCACTGTTCACCACACAAAAGGAATTTAGAAAAACATCATATAACTGTCTGGGCTCAGTTGTACAAAGCTAACGAAGCCGTTAGTTAACACTGTGCTAATGTACGGCAAAATCTTTTGATATTAATTGAGTAGAACCTACTGGGTGAGACTAAACGCTGAATTATTGGCTGAATTCAGCTACCAGCTGATCAGCTTAAGGGGACTAAAACGCTCAACTGCTGATATGCTGAATTTTTATTTAATACCCTATTTAGGTTAAATTTTAAATAATAATGTGTATAAAATCTAGAAATATATTGGTTATAAGAAACACATCTATCTATCTATCTATCTATTTATCTATCTATCTATCTATCTATCTATCTATCTATCTATCTATCTATCTATCTATCTATCTATCGTCCGTCCTTCCACCATCCGTCCGTCTTTGTCTTTCGACCCCCCACGCTTGAAGAAATATATGTGCTGCATGATGCTTCCACGCAGAGCTGACCACGAAAACATGCCTATATGATTCTGACCCCCTCGAACCCCACTTTTATATAGAAAAACTGGGGTTTGCAGGGGTAAACATTATTTTTGTTATTTCTGCTCTAAAATATAGATTGTGGGTACACGTTAGAACCGCCTCATCGAGGAGGTCCTAACGAGTACCCATAATCTAAATTTTTCTAGCAGAAATAACAAAAACATCACAATTTTTCATCTAAAAATTTCGTTTTTTAGATGGTAAAATTTTACATTGCATTTGTATAGGCGTGGTTTCGTAATAGAAACCAACCGCACATGAGTACTGGTAAACCGCTTAGATGTTCTGAGTGTGGTGGCAGGGCTTGAGATGTCATTTCATTACAAGTCCCACAAAATTGGAAGCAACGTGTCCAAAATAACCTATACAGTGTTGACAGGGACGTTAAACCTCAAAACAAACACACAAACCGTTTTTATCTTTACATTATTAATCCCCAAAAATGAAGGCAGGGTGGATGATCGCCGCCTATGAAGGAAAAAGTTCGGTATGAAACCTAGATTGATGGGAACTCGTTAGAACTGGCTCAAAACATAGATTTTGGGAACTCGTTAGACTCGCCTCGTGGAGGCAGTTCTGCAAATACCCACAATCTATGTTTTGAGCAAAAATGAAAAGTAAAAAAGGTATACCCCTGCAAATCCCAGTTTTACCATATACAACTGGGGTTTAAGGGGATCAAAATATTATAGGCGTGTTTTCGTGATGCAAAGACACATTATTGCCTGACACCGTCAGTCCTTATAAGATTGCACACCAATGTGCGAAAATGACGTTTTTCTTATCTCTAAAACCAGCGGTTTTTTTTGTGTTTTTTTTTTTTTTTTACTTATTTCTGCTACAAACATAGATTATGTGTGCTTGTTAGAACCGCCTCAGTTTGTAACATTGTTGAAGTGCATCGTGGTTGACCGTGGCCCTCATGCCATTCTCGGTTATTCTTGTACCTTGCAGATTTGTCCACCATTTTTCAAAGGGAGATAACTTTCGAGACTTCTTGTTCGCCGTTCTATAAACTCTGTCCCACTGAAAAGGGGGTCTATTCTTAAAGAAAAGAATTTGCTCCTCAGGAGCAAATTCTTTCCTTTTAGAGGTGACTCCTATTGACATGGGAGACAAAAATACTTTTGCAGGAGTTGCCCTCCCCTGAAGCTTAAACATACATGTAGCTAATTCTATTCGGACAGAATCCTTAACACTAAATCGTTGCACAAATCAAAACTTCAGAATTTCTACTGTTATCACGCCAAATGAGATTCATACACCAGGACCTGTGATATGGGAAGTTTAGTCCCTAGCTCTGACCAAAGAGGTAAACTGGGCTACACAATCCTCAGAACTTTCAGCTGTCCGGAAATAATCGAATCGAGAAGGGTATTCCAATCTCTAATTGTTCGGGGGAAACAAATTTCTTTATAAATGTCAATTCTTACAGTAAGGGTCTGAAACGCCATTGAATGGAGCTTTCTACGGTGCCTAGCTGGGGAAACAATGTCATCTGTTGGAAAGCTGGCAGCACTCTTTAGACCTTTGAATAAGAGTATGAGTCTTCTGTCTCTTCGCCTTTTCTTGAGAGACTCCCATCTTTATTTTCCCAGAATTCCGGTCATGCTCCCAGTTTCAAAGCAGTAATTGCTGGTTACAATTCTAGAAGCGATATTGCACGACCCCCAGAAAAAGCGACCGACTGAAGTCGGTTAATTTTCTAGGAGTGCCCTAAAATCACCGTGTCATTCTGTCAGTCTGTCTGTCCGTCCGTAACCCGTTTGTGAAAACTGGTGATAGTGACTTAACCGCTTGGAATATTTAAACAATTTTTAGCATACTGATAGATATCAATGAGATCTAACCAATGAACTTGCAAAATATTACATTCCATTTAGTATAGCCTCGCCGAGGCGAAAAATGTGACAATTTTCGAACTGCTTCTCCTCGAAAACCGCTGGGCCGATTGAAGTCAAATTTCATATGGAACCTCTATTGGATGGGGGAAACCAAAATTTGCTGATGGGGTCCAGGTCACATGACCAAAATGGCCGCCAAGCCATATATGGTCTGTCCGTCTGTCCGTCCGTAACCCGTTTGTGAAAATTGGTGATAGTGACTTAACCGCTTGGAATATTTAAACAAATTTTGGCATACTGATATATACAAATGAGATCTAACCAATGAACTTGCGAAATATTACATTCCATTTAGTATAGCCTTGCCGAGGCGAAAAATGTGAAAATTTTCGAACTGCTTCTCCTCGGAAACTGTTGGGCCGGTTGAAGTCAAATTTCATATGGAGCCTCTATGGGATGGGGGAAACCAAACTTTGCTCATGGGGTCCAGGTCACATGACCAAAATAGTTGCCAAGCCATATATGGTACCCTTCAAAAATAGTCTTCTCCAGAACCACTGGGCAGATTTCCACGAAACTTAATAAATAGCATCGGGGACGTAGGCCCATCATAAATTGCTAAAATGGTGACCCTGGGTTGACCTTGACCTTCTTTGTGCCTAGGTCAAACTTTGACACATATGCTTTTGTATTGGAAAAGTGAGAATGCATTTTATCCTGCAAACGATTCAGAATACAGTACTAAAGTATAAGATATATTTTTGCTCCTTACGATAAGGCGCATTTATTGGGGGAACCGTTTTAGGTCCAGGTCACATGACCAAAATGGCCGCCATACCCATATATGGTAACACTCATAAAGCTAAAAGCATCCGGCGGGTCGTGCACTTCAGCTGAAGCACTGGTTCTGATTTTTTTTTTTTCAATTTCTTCATTAAGGACCACCCCACTCGGGTCCCAGATGCTACTACCATATTCCAAGATCGATCGAACAAGTCCCTTATATGCTGTCTCCTTCACATCCTATTGACCTGAAATGTGGCAGATTTGGTTATTTTGTTTTTCCATGAAATACTACACAAAATAATGTCATTTTCTCATATTTCGGCAAACATAAAACATTGCTTGCTTTGTGAATGATGCTTTAAGACAGACATTTAAAAAGAAGTCCAAAAATAGAGGAAATCTAATGCAAGTTATCATTAAGTTACGCTAGTACAGGTGCAGTAACTGAATTAATGGGATCTTCTTTCAACAAGGGATGAGTGGTAGTCATATATTACGGTCTAAGGTTTCCGCTTGACACAGGAAACCATATGATCCATAGTCTTGAAATGATACTAAATGGGCCCCGTCAAGCGATTTTGGTACTTATCGCCTATGCGAGCAGCGAAGGTTCAGGCGAGCCTGCGCATCCGCGCAGTCTCGCCAGAACCCAGTCTCGCCAGAACCTTCGCTGCTCGCTCATACAAGCAGTGAATCAAGAGGAACCTTAAGACAGAAAGCCATATCCCTGGCCCCTCTGAATGGCTGGGCATGCGCAGTTAAAATTTGTCATGACGGAATGCTTGAAGACACAAATTCGCTTGGCGGGGCTCAAATGCCTTTTTGCTATTCAAACAAATTCGCATTCACCGTCGATGCACTGACGTTGCCTACAAGTTGTATGTCTGCACATCTTGAGATTGAAAAAATAATTTAAACAAAATCAAGATTGAATACCATATATTTTCTATCTAAAAATGTGATTCAAGTCCCTATGATTAACAACTGGGCACGTGAAATTACATAACAGCAACGTCGGGTCTTCGTGGATGCAACATTATCGACGTTGATGCGGCGTTGCCTACACGAGTACGCTTGTTTGGATATAATTGTTAAGCAACATTGATATCCTGAGAACAATAAATATAATGCTCAACCAAGTTCTGCTGCTTATAATGTTGCGTCAACATGCCTATGATTAAGAAAGAATGTTAAGGGCGTTTTGCAGCAATGAAGGCCTTTCTACAACGCCAAAAACATGTGATACACAGGAGAAAAGACTCATCATACCGGACTATGACACCATTTGGAAATTACACCCATTGGTGGCTAAGACGATGCGCGTATGACTGGTGATCATGAGGTCGCGGGTTCGATACCCGCCGGGTCCGAAACTTTCTTTCGTGGAGACAACAGACCAGCTCAATATCACTTGAACAGTGTTGGCTGGGTGTTTAAGTCAAACAAACAAACAAAAGCCACCCGTTTTTAAGATGTCGTGTATGTCTGCAGAATGGTATTTTTACTAATGAAGGGGCATATGATATTGTTTGCTTAAAAGTAAAGGATTTCATTTAGTGCAAAAGGCCATAACATCAGAACGTTACTCAAAAGACAATTGACCCACCTGTGCGGTCACTTCTTTCATTCGGATACGAAATGCTTGCGGTCTCAGTGTCTGGCTGGTGATCTGACGGTTGCGGGTTCGATCACCACCATAACGGCAATATTCTTTCGTGGAAATCATGGAGTTTTTCTACGGCATTTCTCTTCCTTCCGCTGATTCAAAATGGGTAGCACACTGGGAAATAGCTTATGTGGGTATAGACCTTTCCAGGAAAACATCACGTGAACAAGTCCGTGAAATGAAGATCCCCATATACCCCACTTTATATAGAGAAATCTGGGGTTTACGGGGTATGCATTGTTTTTCTTATTCTTGCGCCAATACATAGGTTATGGGTGTTCGTTAGAACCGCCTCAATGAGGCGGTTCTAACGAACACCCACAACGTATGTTTACAGTATTTGTAAGAAAAATATCACGGATTTTCACCCTAAAAATTACCATTTGGAGATGTGAAAAATGTACCATGTCGCACGGGTGTGTTATCATAATTACTGACCAGTTTGACATAGGCTGGCTAGTGTGGCCGTAAAAAATTCCTAATCAAACCACTTAGTGAAATCTCTATGAACGAAATCGCGATAGCCTGTTATGCAAGATAATATGAGTCAACTTAGTTGTTCGGGAAATTATGTGTATCAAATTTAAGACTAAGTGCCGTAGGAGATCGACCTGCACGCTGGATAGCATTGACCTCCAGATGGGACGGGACAGGACCAAACATTCCAATCCCAGCAGTAAAAAGCGTAAACAAGATTCAGCCAGCTGATCCGAGTCTTTGCTTTTGTCATATTGTGTATTTTAGGCCCCATCAGCTTCCCAAGAATTATGTTAATGTTCGCAGATGCACATGCTGAGCTGATATTTTCCTTTACTTATATCTCATTTTGTAGATACCGCTGTATCCCAGCTCAATTGATACACTGTATCAATTAGTTTTCTTCTAAATTGAAGCCGCTGGCATCGATTTATATTACTATTGTCATCTTTTAATATACTCTGTCGAGAAATGTCATCTAAAAATTAGGGTATATCAAATTCATGTCAATTTAAACTTTTGAAAAATGAAAATTGGATGATATTTGACTCCGAAAATATCTGAATTGCCCAATTTTCCAGCTTTCACCGTTTATCTTGTACATATATAATTTTGACATAAATAATTGGCATCTATCTTGCAACGAACGGGAAGTTTATAAATAATTCGCGTTATCGTGAAGATGCTACAAAATGTGCATGAATATATTCTCAGCAGGCACACGTCGCTAGGGCAACGTCAAATCAACGTCGGTGCAACGTTGACGTAGATGTGACGTTGCATTTCGTCATGACGTTGTACCGACGTTGATGTGACGTCGCAATTACGTCATTTGCCCACTGGGTCGTATAGATGACAGTGAAGTCATTATGTTAACATGTCCTGTGCAATGATTACCCCTGTTAATCTCGCTTTCATCACGAAAACACGCCATTGGTTTGGTTTTGGGTTTTACGGCCTTTTCAAGATTATTTCACTCATATCGAGCCGATCGTTAATCAGAGGTGGGCGAAAACCGGAGTACCCGGAGAAAAACCACCTGACCTTCCGTTGCAGAACTTGGCGTCTCACACGTGGCCAGAGCGAGGCTCGAACCTACGGCGGTGAGAGACCTAATGACTAAGAGTCAGCGCTCTTATCCACTAGGCCACGGAGGCCCGTGAAAACACGCCATAGTATAGTATAGTATAGTATAGTATAGATAGTATAGTTATAGTATAGTATAGTATAGTATAGTATAGTATAGTATAGTATAGTATAGTATAGTATAGTATAGTATAGTATAGTAACCCATCTCGCATGAGGTCCTCATAAAACTCATATCCGTGTACGATATAATTAACACAATAATAAAATATAACAATAAATGTAGCTCAGTACATTAAACAAATGGCAAAGACGACATGTTAATGATAAAGACAAATGGTTGTGGAGGTAATGAATAATTATAAGCTTAACATTAATCGCTGTTACCTAGTAACTTATTTGTGAACGCACTGACCGATCCCGAATTCGTAACGACAGATGGAATAACATTCCAGATTCCAGATTTCAGGACCTAAATATGAAAGGCGCTCCTTAAACATGCTTGGCTTCGGTTTTGGTACCGTAAAACTTAGATTAGAAACCGATCGAAGCGATATGTTTGGCAACGAATCAGCTCTTCTTTGAAACAGGTCGATTATATACTGTGGAACAAGGTTATTCGTTACTGTAAACATAGTATTTGCCTTGTAGTCCGGTCAAACTGTGAGGGGACCTAGACAAAATTGCAACACAAATGTCTTTTTTAGTTTTGACCACCTCTGATATATGTTAATAACATATAAAAAGTAGGACGGAATCGGAGAATATGAAATTTGATTTTTTCCTTCGTTTATATTTATGGGTGATTTTATCACTGTGAAACTATTATAACTGGAGTTATAAGCTTGTATAGCTTACAATTTAGTTATGAAATGGATTCTATTGCATATATGTTGATAATAAAACTTTCATGTCATGTTCCATCTATTAAGTCTATGTTTAGTATGAAAAGGAATGTGTTACAAGCCAATACTTTTAAATATTTGTGTTGGTTTACCCCACCCACTAACACATTTTGATTTTGCTTCGTTTCTTGGACGGTTTTAGTGTCAGCTTTTTCACTGTGAAGAGATTATTATAGGTCCTTTAAACAAATTTCTCTCGTTCAGTATAAACATATTTTATTCCAACCAATACATGTGTACAATGGGGTTGGGTCACAGGTTCTCTCAACATTAGTTACGACCCTTCCCCAACAAAATGACATCAATAAAATATAGTCACGAGAAAATGATATGAACGAACAAATAAACAAATAAATAAATAAATTTATAATAAATAAATAAAGTGCGCCTTCTCGGGTGAGCATGAAGTAATTGGGATCTACTAAAATACTAATCAGAAAATTGTTTTGTGCTTTTAATGTAACTCCTAACAGCTCTAAAAGTTGTAGTATAACTTTCATCTACAAATAAAATCAGGTTGATACTCAAAGGATGGAACTCGCGCGTTTCATGGAGAAAGCTCAACCGCTCGTTTTCATATTTAGAGCATTGAAGGAAATAGTGCTCTGCATTTTCTCTTTCTTGATTACAGATACAAAGTGGATTCATTGTTAAACGGTCAATATACAAATCATTTTATAAGTTACTACAGTTGTTACTAATTCTAGAATGCATAACTGACAAATATCTGTCACCATTAATATAGTGAGGCGGTACTCTTTGAACATCTAGATGGTGTCTTTTTGTCTGATATTTAAAATGAATTTAAGGAGGGGCTGTTGCGTAAGTTTTCGTCCAGAGAATTCCACAACGTTATTCCTGACGGAATACAAGATTTCCTAAATAGTTCCGTACGACAAAATGGCTGAGTATTATTTTTTTTTTGATTTCTCAGACGATAATTTGTGGTTTCCCTTATAACAGGAGGGATTAAATCAGTTATTTAGCTTGGAACTAACGCATTCGTTGATCTGTACATGAAATTCATTTTTTGTTGTTTGTGTCTATCTGCTAATTATGGCCAGCCACATTCCCTGTACAAATTATCCAAAGAAACCAATCTCGTGAGACCAGTTACTATTCTAGCAGTCTCATTTTGAAGCTTTTCGAGAGCATTTGAGTCTTGGAGAGAACATCCATCCCAGACGACAGAAGACTACTCAAGAATAGGTAATACATATGATAGATGTATCTGGTTTAGTGCAACTCATGTGAGCGTAAATTTTAATTTTCTCATTATACCTACAATCTTTGCAGCACGTGTTAATATGTTTTGTATGCGCTCATCCCACTGTCCGATTTTACTTAAAGTCAATCCAAGGTGTTTATGAAATTCTAATTTCCGAGGCTTTTTTGATATTTGCATTAAAATTATTAAAGAAATTACTATCTGCTGTGGTTGGACTTTAAAATAAACCTATCAATAAGCTATCTTGATTAACATCGACTTCTGTCCAAATTGACTCTTCACAAAATATTTCCAAATTAGGTCTACGTCGGTGCCTGACTTATATTCAAGAGCAATCCACCTCCATACATATTCCTGTCTTTCCTGTACGGGTCACTAAAATAATTTGAAATAGTAAGTAGTTCAGAGGATACAATGACGTTGAGATGCGTCTCAGATAGGCAATTTTGTATCGTATGCTCCTAATATTTAGATGACGGATAGATAACGAGTGCTCATTGTCTGGACCTGGATTCTATTCAACATCTCCAGCTTCAAATAGTAGAAGACACAAAACTAGATAAAAGTGTACATTAAATAAAGAAGGTTAAAACAGCTGCAGACACACGTAACTGGCGTATTTAGCTATAGATAAAAGCTTTGTCAGAAGCATCCACCAAAATCTCAGTAACCTATATCTAATCATGAAGGTCTGATAGCTGCCAATAGTGCAACAATGAAATAGGAATATGGAGACATATGCACCTGCAGAAAACTGGGGTTGGACAGTGAAAGAGGACAAATTGCTGGCGGTACACACAGATAAACCACCAGCACCTGTAAGTCTGCTCAAGGTCGTCCGGTGTAAATGTAAGACCGATTGCAAAACTCTTCTGTGCACTTGTTGCAAGCATGGCCTTACATGCTCCCAAATGTGTGGAGTATGCAAGTGAACTAGCTGTCTGAATTCCATTCAGTTGGATAATGCAGATGGCACTGAAGACTGTGATTAGAATCAAGCTTTAGCAGATCAGTGTATTGAAGGAAAAGATGTACATCGTGTCTGTATTGGTGTTTTGACATAAAAGGTCTAGTAATATGAACATTCATGTAGCAAAACCAACAATGTGGTATGTGCACCCACTAAAGCATGACATCTCCCCAGGCATCTGGCCAGTCTTATCACAGTCTTGGATGTGCACTAAATGGGTAGCTGAGGATCCTAGCTTACTTCAAGTGTACACTGATTTTGTCTGCTTTTAGGTTTAACGTCCCCGTCAACACTGTAAATGTCATTTTGGAGACAATGCTTCCAATTTTGTGGGACTTTTACCCGACATTGAGATGAATTGACATCTCAAGCCCCGTCGCCCAATGAAACTAGGGTTTATAAGCATGGACTCGCACTGCTTTGCCTGGTCAGGCTTAGATCCTCTAAGTAGTTTACCAGTACTCGTTTGCGGGTCGGTTTCAGCTCTGCATGGAAGCATCATGCAGCCCATACATTTCTTCAAGCCCCGATGAGCGGGGGCCATCAAGTGAACACTGAAGGCTGTTTAGACAAGATGGATGACCAGGCTTAGATTAGTCTGATTAGCTTTTGATTGCATGATGTTAAACCCACCACTGGGTTATCTGTATGTGAATTATACACATAAGTATAAGGATAAGAACCTTGAGATTATCATTTTGGTGATCTAATTATGACTTCAGTCCAATTTTGGTTTTATATGAGTAAAGAAACATTGATCATGACAGTTCGTTTTTGTTGTACCTTGGAATTTCCAAACTTTAGCTACTATTTGTATCGGTAGAGAAATGTTTTCTGTGTTCAAGTCTTTCTTGGTGTTTTTATCCTTTAAGTTTCAATGCAGTAGTCTTGCTAGTTTAAGGTATGCATTTGATAAGTAACATCATCATTAGTCGATATAAATTGTTTAGAGTTCAGTCACAAGGGCAAAAAAGTGGGTGGGGTAATTTTACCCCTGTTTTATCCATATAGGTCATCATGTAATTAATAAAAAAAACGTGTTTAACCATTTTAAATGAAAAAGTTTCCATTCTGGTGTAGACAGATTAGATTTGAAGGAATAAAACTCAACGATACCTTGTCAGATAGCAAAATATTGAATTTAAACACTAATTTGCTTGCCAAACCTAGGTGCTTTCAAAATGCTAAAAAAACAAATTTCATATCGTCCGATTCCGTCCTACTTTTGATATGTCTTTAAGGGAAGGTGTTCCAGTACAAAAATGCTGAAAACATTTGTGTTGCAATTTTGCTTGGGTCTAGGCCAAATATCGCTAGTTTGCCTGGACTATTGTTTACAAACACATTTTGATCGAATGGCAGTATATTTAACTTTTTCAGGGCACTTTCTAAGTTACATCATAGTGTAGTTAATATTTTCTTCTCCTTTGGGATCATTGATTCCATTGTGGAATTTTGAAAATATTTCAGGGTCACTGATGAGGCCTAATTGGCCGAAACTAGCTAGTCTGGCCCAGAAAACATGTGCACTTCATATTTTTCGGTTCTGTGGTGTATTCCTTGCTTCCAAAGGATAACCCTTTTATAGAACATATTTAACGTCACTACAGCTGGTGTCTGGGAGTGTGTGGCGGCCGTAGGAAGTCTCCCTGCCCTACATCATAGTGTAGAAGCCTCCGTGGTGCAGTGGTTACGCTACTCGCCTTTTAAACCAGGGATCGCAGGATCGATTCCGGGCTTCTCCAGACTTTCGGATGAGTCTTTAAAACCGAGGTCCCGTCTCCGTATGACCTTAGCTGTTGGTGGGACGTAAAACTCAAACACTCACTCACATCATAGTGTAGTTTATATTTTCTTGTCCTTTGGGATCATTGATTCCATTGTGGAATTTTGAAAATATTTGCCGGTCACTGATGAGGCCTAATTGGCCGAAACTAGCTAGTCTGGCCCAGAAAACATGTGCACTTCATATTTTTCGGTTCTGTGGTGTATTCCTTGCTTTCAAAGGGTAACCCTTTTATAGAACATATTTATAATTATTTTCAAGTAGCTTACATGCTCTCCTTTGTAGTTGCGTTAATTTAGAAACATTATAATTTGAAGAATTACCTCGAATGGTATTACAACAGTTAAAATGCGATTGCATACATGATTTTTAAAATAGAGCTCTGTGTTCAAGACTGATATACGATTTTATTTTGGATAGAAGCCAGCTATAGGAAGACATCTTTTACAAACACGTTGGAAATGATTGTCCCATGGGATATTTTCTTCTATGTAAACTCCCATTATTTTATATATCCAGTTGTAAATTGCAAATTGATATCATCATATGAAAGAGACAGTATACTGGCATCAAACATTATTCTTTTCTTTCTAGTTGATATTAACATTTCTTTGGTCTTTATAGTATTTAAAAGACGGTCATTTTTAATGCACCATTTTTTAAGAATTAAAAGAGAATCTTTTAAATTGACGTCAGTATTTCTAAGTCAGTCTGCATACCCTAGATAGTAGTATCATCGGCATAGAGGCCAGTGGCAGAAACTTTGCTGGAAAGAACTAGAGGTATGTCGTTGATGAATAACAAAAGTAGTAGAGGACCTAGTATAGAACCCTGCGTGATGCCAGAATTAAACAAAAATGGGAAGTTGTTCCATCCTGCGTCCTATTATTCAAATAAGACTCCATTAAACTTATAAAATTAGCACCGCACTTATTATATGAAAGCGTTTTAAGAATTAAGTCCTGATTTTCTAGATCAAAAGCTTTTCTAAAGTCGGCCATAACTGTTCCAACAATTTTAGTTTCGTTTATTGCTTTCAGTCAACGTTCCGCTATCAAAGTTAGGGTGGCCTGATCTAATACCATACTGAAATGGGTGCAAAACATCAAACCTAGTTAAGTAACGGATGAGATGTTTTTTGTTGTTTTTTTTTATGAATTTTCCGATAAGTTTGGATAAAATAGGTAAATAAATATTGGACGGTGATTACTGATGTCATTGTTTGCACCACCTTTGAAAATGGGGATCGCTTTGGCTTGTTGCAAGAATTTGGCAAATGGGCGCTACAAATACATTTGCTTGTTATATAAGTATTACGTTTTGCAATCGCTCTAGAAGAAAGTTTAAGTAATCTTGGACCAATGTCATCTAGACCAGTTGCCTTGGAAACATCAAGTGTCGATAAATAGCAACCTCTTGCCATTCAGAGTAAACATTTTCTTTTCTGGAAGATTCCGTCCAATATGCTCATTCATTTCACCAAAATTACTGTGTTGTAGTGGTTCTTTAAGATTTGACGCATTATTAATGGAATAATTATTGAATGCCTCTGTCAAATCATGATGAGCTGATACCAAATTATCGCCTGCTTTAAACTCCAAAACGTTATTTGCTTTACCTGCTTTACTGTTTGCTCCTTGCTCGAAATTCTTTAAAAAGTTTCAAAATAGATTTTAACATCTATTTTTGTTTTATGAACTGGTCAATGAACATACTTCGTTTCTCGACCTTTTATACTTTTCAAAACTGCCTTTACCCGGTGTATCTTTTTCGCAAATGCAATTTTTTACCTGCTTATTATGAATTATACAAGTTAAATAAGCCCAGTTTGCAAAAATAATCCGCCTCTGTCTGCCACTTGCAGGAAACATGTTGTTCTCGCATGGATTAACTCAGCAATGCAAAATTCGGCATAAACGTGTGACAAAAATTTTCAGGTTTTTATCAATCACAAGCGAACTAGTGATACGGGGGGGGGGGACTTTTTTCGCTTTCACCCGTTGTCTTTCATTTAACTTTAGCTCTCTTTGCCAATTTGAATCCCAAAAGATGTACTCGCAGCTCTAAATTTATAGTTTGCTACGTTTGCTTCGCTTTCCGCAGTGTTCTGTCAATGATCGATACAGAAACCCGGGCGCTTGCCATAACCGTCGTGTTTAAAAAGCGGGACGTGCAGGACAGGTATAATCCGGAACTTTGGAAACTACGCCCGGCAGTGGAGTAGCTGTTGTTACTGTTAGAATGTGTGTGATAGCCTTGATTTCTCCTTTGATTTATTTTTTCAATGTGTCATATTCTGCTAGGACTACGTATACACGTATTACACAGATAAGATAACTGGATGGTGTTTCTACGTATAATGGACTGTGCTCTGGGAATTTTGTATTGTATCCCTTTGCGGTCAACTTCCAATTAGTCGCTGTAACTTTTTTGACACATGCGCAGAAAAGGACATACAATGTTTACTGAAAATCAGAAGACGGCCTTAGATCTGATAAAAAACAAGGCACAACTGCCTTGTTTATGTCCAGGCTGGGACGAGCACAACCCACGTTATCGAGGAGATTGCTAGAGTGCTCTGTATTGAAGGGAAATGTTTGTCAGTTTCTTGCACAACGTGTATCGTATAAAATCTATGTGTTTTGGCAGAGTGCTAAAGAACGTGTTTACATGAGGTGGTCACCTTGTAAGTAAGTAAGTAAGTAAATTCAACTCATTTGGTATAACATATCTCGCATGAGGTCCTCATAAAACACATAGCCGTGTATGATAAAATTAACACAATAATAAAATATAACAATAAATGAAGCTCAGAACGGGCCTCCGTGGCCTAGGGGTTAGGAGCGCTGACTCTTGATCATTAGGTCTCTCACCGCTGTGGTTCGAGCCTCGCTCGGGTCACATGTGAGACGCCAAGTTCTGCAACGGCAGGTCAGGTGGTTTTTCTCCGGGTACTCCGGTTTTCGCCAACCTCTGATTAACGATCGGCTCGATATGAGTGAAATAATCTTGAAAGGGCCGTAAAACCAAAAAAAAAAAAAAAAAAAAATGAAGCTCAGTACAAGAAACTAGACGACATGTTGTTTATAATAAAGACAAATGGTTGTGGAGGTAATGAATAATAATAAGCTTAACATTAATCGCTGTTACCAAGTAGCTTATTTGTGAACGCACTGACCGATCCCGAATTCGTAACGACAGATGGAATAACATTCCAGATTTCAGGACCAGAATATGAAAGGCGTTCCTCAAACATGCTTGACTTCGGTTTTGGTATCGTAAAACTTAGAATAGAAACCGATCGAAGCGATATGTTTGGAAACGAATCAGCTCTTCTTTGAAACAGGTCGATTATATACTTTGGACCAAGGTTATTCGTTACTTTAAACATAGTCGTTGCTTTGTTTACAAACACATTTGCATCGAAGGGCAGTATATTTAACTTTTTCGTGGCACTTTCTAAGTTTTTATAATTATATTCAAGTAGCTTACATGCTCTCCTTTGTAGTTGCGTTAATTTATAAACATTATAATTTGAAGAATTACCCCGAATGGTATTACAACAGTTAAAATGCGACTGCATACAAGATTTTTAAAATAGAGCTCTGTGTTCAAGACTGATATACGATTTTATTTTGGATAGAAGCCAGATATAGGAAGACATCTTTTACAAACACGTTGGAAATGATTATTCCATGGGATATTTTCTTCTATGTAAACTCCCATTATTTTATATTTCCAGTTGTAAATTGCAAATTGATATCATCATATGAAAGAGACAGTATACTGGCATCAAACATTATTCTTTTCTTTCTAGTTGATATTAACATTTCTTTGGTCTTTATAGTATTTAAAAGACGGTCATTTTTAATGCACCATTTTTTAAGAATTAAAAGAGAATCTTTTAAATTGACGTCAGTATTTCTAAGTCAGTCTGCATACCCTAGATAGTAGTATCATCGGCATAGAGGCCAGTGGCAGAAACTTTGCTGGAAAGAACTAGAGGTATGTCGTTGATGAATAACAAAAGTAGTAGAGGACCTAGTATTGAACCCTGCGTGATGCCAGAATTAGCAAAATGTGAAGTTGTTCCATCCTGCGTCCTATTATTCAAATAAGACTTCATTAAACTTATAAAATCAGCACCGCACTGATTATATGAAAGCGTTTTAAGAATTAAGTCCTGATTTACTAGATCAAAAGCTTTTCTAAAGTCGGCCATAACTGTTCCAACAATTTTAATTTCGTTTATTGCTTTCAGTCAACGCTCCGCCAGGTGTCCTGTTCTACTACCATACTGAAATGGGTGCAAAACATCAAACCTAGTTAGGTAACGGATGAAATATTTTTGTTGTTTTTTATGGATTTTTCGATTAAGTTTCGATAAAATAGGTAAATAAATATTGGACGGTGATTACTGGTGTCATTGTTTGCTCCACCTTTGAAAATGGGGGTCACTTTGGCTTGTTTGCAAGAATTTGGCAAATGGGCGCTATAAATACATTTGCTTGCTATATAAGTATTACGTTTTGCAATCACTCCAGAAGAAAGTTTAAGTAATCTTGGACCAATGTCATCTAGACCAGTTGCCTTGGAAACATCAAGTGTCGATAAATAGCAACATCTGGTAATTCAAAGTAAACATTTTCTTTTCTGGAAGTTTCCGTCCAATATGCTCATTCATTTCACCAAAATTACTGTGTTCTACTGGTTCTTTAAGATTTGACGCATTATTAATGGAATATTGAATGCCTCTGCCAAATCATGAAGAGCTGATACCAAATTATCGCCTGCTTTAATCTCCAAAACGTTATTTGCATTACCTGCTTTACTGTTTGCTCCTTGCTCGAAATTCCTTAAAAAGTTTCAAAATAGAGTTTAACCTCCTTTATTTTTGTTTTATGAACTGATCGTTTAGCTTCCCGATTGAACATACTTCATTTCTTGACCTTTAATGTTCTTCAAACCTGCCTTGCTCTTTCAGTTGGTCCTCAGTTTGTCCAAAAGCTTAATTTTATCAAGAATAGCAGGTGTTACTTATTCTGGTTGAACGTCATGCTGGAACCTATGCGTTTAAACAAGAGCCTGGTTATCAACTGTTAAAAATAAACAAGAGGCCCATTGGCCAGCAATATATTTTAATTAACCATGGAAGCCCTGTGCTCAAGGATGCTACAGATAAACTTTGGACCAAATCAGATTCTGATGTTGCTTGAATGTGTTGTTGCAGGACAACAGATGACAATTAACAATTTCCCATCTGTGGCAACAAATAGGCCACAAAGAACACTATTAAAGGAACATTTCTATGAAAGTGTGACAAAATATCTTAAAAAGCATTAATGTCATTTTTCAATTTTCCCTATTATAAGTCAATGGAAACTCTTAACTTGCCATAGCAAACAAACCAAAGAGTGAGTGAGTGTTTGAGTTTTACGTCCCACCAACAGCTAAGGTCATACGGAGACGGGACCTAGGTTTAAAGACTCATCCGAAAGTCTGGAGAAGCCCGGGATCTATCCTGCGATCCCTGGTTTACAAGGCGAGAAGCGTTAACCCCACTACACCACGGAGGCTTCTAAACAAACCAAAGTGCTAAATTCCATAAACCAGATCTCAGGTGGACACTGCCCAATGGCAGCCATGTATTATAATATGATATGATTTTAATCTACCTATTGAAAAGTCTCCCAAAACAAACCCCATACCCAAATGAGCACCCATGTGGACTGTATCTGACATATTAGGTGTTTTATAAAGTAGAGAGGGTGGGGCATGGACCCAATGGAGCCCTGGTTGGTGTCACTAAATGTGTCTTATCAAAAGGAACAGAGACATATATATGTATAGTTTAGCAGTGGGGATATGCATGGTTATGAGATGTAAGACCTTTTAAGCAATGGAGGGATTCAGGCATGGCATATCCCAGAAAAGCCCAAGATTGTTGTCACTGAATATGTCTTATCATAAGGACCAAGAGTATATATTGTTCAACGGTGGGGATCTGAATGGTTTCTGAGATATGAGGCATTTTTATGAAGTGGCAGAGAGAGAAATGGCCACTGTGGACCACCAAGCCGGGTGACTGAATGTGTCTCATAACAATGAACAAGAATACATGTGATTATTGGGTGGGGATTTGAATGGTTTCTGAGATATATGGCCTATTATGAAGTAGAGTCTTATCATAAGGAACAAGAATATATATGGTTAAGGGGTGGGGATCTGAACGATTTCTGAGATATATGGATTTTAATGAAGTAAAGGGGTGGGACATGGCCCATGGCACCCCGGGGGACCCGCATGCTGGTGTCACTGATTGCATCTTATCATAAGGAATAAGAATATATTTGGTTTAGGGGTGGGCTCAGAACAGTTCTCAGCTATATGGTCTTTTGTGAAGTCGAGGGGTGGAGCATGGCCCGGTCGCACCCTGGGTGACCCCTAGGTTGTCACTGAATGTGTCTTATCATAAGGAACAAGAATATATATGGTTTAGGGGTGGGAATCTGTAAGGTTTTCTGGAATATTTGGCCTTTTATGAAGTGGCGGGGGTTGGGCATGCACCCGGCACATCCCGGGGGCCACCAAGTTGGTGTCACTGGATGCAACTTATCATAAGGAATGAGAATATATATGGTTTAGGGGTGGGGATCTCAATGGTTTCTGAGATAAATTATGACATTTTATGAAGTGGAGGGGAAGGGGCATGTCCCCGGCACATCCCGGGGGACCCACAGGTTGGTGTCACTTAATGCGTCTTATCATAAGGAACAAGAATATATATGGTTTAGGGGTGAGGATCTCAATGATTTCTGGGATAAATGGCATTTTATGAAGTGGAGTGGTCGGGGCATGTCCCCGGCACATCCCGGGGGACCTACAGGTTGGTGTCACTTAATGCGTCTTATCATAAGGAACAAGAATATATATAGTTTAGGGGTGGGGATCTGAATGGTTTCTGAGATTAATGGCCTTTTATAAAGTGGAGTGTTCGGGGCATGTCCCCGGCACATCCCGGGGGACCCCCAGATTGGTCTCACTTTATGCATCTTATCATAAGAAACAAGAACATATATGGTTTAGGGGTGGGGATCTGTAAGATTTCTGAGATATAAGGCATTTTATGAAGTGGAGGGGCGGGGCGTAGCCCCCGCACAACCTAGGGGACCCCCAGGTTGACATAAAAGCATATGGCTAAGTGAAGTTTACTCAAGGAACATTTCTATGTAAGTTTTGTCAAAATATCTGCAACGACTTGCCATTTTTCAGTTTTCCACATTATAAGTCAATGGAAACTCTAGTTGCCATAGCAGCAAAACTAAACGGCCAAATTTCATAAAAAAACAAAAAACCTGTAAAGGCAAATATGGTGAATATTTTCATAAAGTCTCAGCCTCCTAGAGCATATGGTTTCTAAGAAGATGATTTTTTAAGTATTTATTTTCTTCTTATTTTTGCATTTTGGTTTCCATGGCAACCAATAAAAATGAGCAGTAGGCCTAAAATCAAATGACAGATAGAAGATTGCCTATGGAACATTTCAATGAAAGTTTTGTCAAAATATCTGCAATGACTTGGCAGTAAATGCCATTTTTCAATTTTCCCCATTATAAGTCTATGGAAACTCTAAATTGACATAGCAACCAAACTAAAGAGCTGATTTTCATAAAAAAACACAAACTTTCAATCCCCCTGCCCAAGGATGCTACTGATAAAATTTGGGCCCAATCGGCCCAGTGGCTTCAGAGGAGAAAATGTTTAAATGTGTTGACGCCAGACGACATACGACGACGACGACGGACAAGTGCCTATCCTATAAGCTCCCCGGAGCCTTCGGCTCTGGTGAGCTTAAAAGAGAATACCATATATCAAGAATGTCATCAACATTTTCAAATTTTTGAAAGCTTAGTGCAGATGATGTGCCAGAGTTTATAAACAGTTCTCTCTCTCTCTCTCTCTCTCTCTCTCTCTCTCTCTCTCTCTCTCTCTCTCTCTCTCTCTCTCTCTCTCTCTCTCTCTCTCTCTTAAAATCCCACTTATTTTCTCATGGTTTGCTCTTCTGTGTGTGGCTTCCATGTTATATTTTTATATTTCCTCAATTGAACATTACCACCACTTTGTTTGCAACGTCTCCAAATGTAAGCTGCTAACTACCGCCCTATATCTCTCTTAAGTGCAGTGGGAAAAGTTCTTGAGAAACTTGTTCATAAATATATTTTCAACTTTTTTCGGGACAACGGAGTTATCACATCACTTCAATCTGGTTTTGTACCAGGCGATTCTACTGTTAACCAACTTATTGATATATACAACTCTTTCTGCAAAGCTCTTGACGTAGGCAAAGAAGTAAGAGCCGTCTTTTGTGATGTAAGCAAAGCCTTCGATCGTGTATGGCATAAAGGACTTCTTCACAAGTTGAATAGCGTTGGCATAACTGGTTCTCTTCTCTCATGGTTTAACAGTTACTTAAGCGATAGATTACAAAGAGTCGTTCTTCCTGGGACCACGTCCAGTTGGCAACCAATTAAAGCTGGTGTCCCACAAGGCTCTATCCTTGGTCCTCTCTTGTTTTTAGTATACATTAATGATATTGTTGAAGATATCCATTGCACGATACGTCTGTTTGCAGACGACACGAGTCTTTACATAATTGTTGAAAACCCGGTTGAAGCTGCTCACCTCTTAAATGATGATCTAGAAAGGATACAGCAATGGGCAAAAAAGTGGCTAGTCAGCTTCAACCCTACAAAGTCTGAATCTCTCTTGCTCTCTCGTAAAATCAATAAACCTTACCACCCACCAATTTTCATGGACACTCAAGAAATATCTGAGGTCAGTACTCATAAACACCTAGGCCTTATATTTTCTAGTGATTGCACGTGGCATGAACACCTAGCCGAAATCAAATCAAAAGCATGGAATCGGATTAATATCATGCGTAAACTAAAATTTCTACTTGATAGAAAATCACTTCAGACTATTTATTGTTCGTTCATTAGACCTCTTCTAGAATATGCCGACGTGGTATGGGACAATTGCACCCAGTATGAAGCATATGAACTTGAAAAAATACAGATTGAGGCAGCACGTATAGTTACTGGGGCAACCAGACTGGTTTCTCTAAATCTTCTTTACTCTGAAACTGGATGGGATACGTTGGCCTCACGAAGAAATAAACATAAAATTGCTATGCTTTACAAAATGTATCATGGCATTTCTCCAGCATATCTATCTTCACTCTTACCAGCTACAGTGGGAGAAAATGTTTCGTATAGCCTTCGTAATTCTACCAACATTCAAACTATTCACAGTCACTCACAGCTCTACTTTAATTCTTTTCTTCCAAGTGCGATAAGAACTTGGAACTCTCTGTCTGAGGAGATCAGAAACAGCTCCAGTTTAGCATCACTTAAACGTCAACTCAATACTAACTTAATCCCTACGCCTCGTCATTTCAACGCAGGGAAACGTCTCGGACAAATTTATCACAGCCGGCTTAGAACCAAATGCAGCTCCTTAAACGAACACCTCTTCTCAAGAAACATTGTCCCAAGTGCCTTATGTGTATGTGGTCTCGTCGAAGACACCGAACATTTTCTTCTTCACTGTCCACGATATGCGAACTTTAGAGAAGAAATGTTAAGATCAGTTTATCAGTTTTGTCAACCAACTCTCGATACTCTACTTTATGGTGACCAAACACTAAATTACAACGAGAACAAACAAATCGTCCTCCTTGTCCATAACTTTATTTTAAAAACTAAAAGATTCCAAACCAACCATAATTAGGCGATGAATGCACGTATCATTTCCTACCGTATTAGACACACTTTCACTTCTTTTTTTTTTTCCTTTTTTGATGTTAGTCCGAGAACAGAGTGTGGGGCTAGAATATGTCTTTTTTAAATCTACGGCAAGTTTACTTGTCTAACCAGGCTCTTTTCTGTGATAATCTCCCGAACCGGTAATTCTCCAACAAATACACCTAAATATTTTGGTTTGTTACTCTTATTTTGTTTTTAGAGAACTACCTCGCAAAGTTAACCATACGACCTTAACCTAAGTTATATCCAACCTTCAGAACGACAAACCTATACGTTCCGCCTTTGAAGAAATAGTTTTATTGGTACTTGATAAAACACCTTTGATTTGAATGTCTCAGACCTTTTACATGAGAGCGGCAGAAGCTGTATTGTTTTTTCTTTGTTATTTTTTACCCTGATGGATTCCCCGTGGAGCCCCCCCCCCCCCCCTCCCTCCAACGCTACCTTCACCTTAACCATTATTAGTATGTAAAAATGCTACAAAATAGCTTTGAACATAGTCGCTAATTCTGTACTCACAATAGTTACTGTTTTGCATCGACAATTATATAGATTTAATTCAATGGTATTATCGCAAATGTTTAGGGAAACAGATTCAAATAAGTCTCTGACTTTCTTCTGAATCCCTTTTTGTATGATTTCAGTCATATTTGCTTTGTATTGTACTTGTAGAATACGAATAAAATATGTTTAAACCAAATGTAAGCTGTTATCGTATCACTTATGAATGTGAGCCGCGTCAAGCGAAAAAATTGCTACAGATCTGCGTTGCAGTCATTACGCTAACACACTCGTGAGCTAAAATGGCGTCTTTCTTACCTCAAGAACTGGTTGAAAATGTTCAATATTTTTCTTATTTCTATTCCATATATTGGTGGTGCTCGTTAGAACTGCCTCAATTGAGGCGGTTCTAACGAATACCAACAATCTATGTTTTGGGGCAAAAAATAAGGAAAATAGTGAATACATCCATAAACTCCACTTTTCTCTATATATATTGGGGTTTAGAGGGGTGTTCGTTTCAGGGACTTATTAACCTGATGCCAAATACTCTTTTTACGAAAACTCGCCTATTCAAATATATTGAAAATTTTACCACCCCCCAAAAAACTTAAAATTTTAAGATTAGAAATCCTAATATTTTCCTATTTCTGCTCAAAACTGATTGTGGGTACTCGTTAGAACCGCCTCGGCGACCTATATTTTTGAGCAGAGTTAAGATAAATAATGTATACTCCTGTAAACCCCAGTTTTACTATATAAAAGTGGGGTTTTAGGGGATCACAATTATATATGCGTGTTTTCGTGATGGACTTCACTATCTGAAGGCATTCATACAGCGCACGTCGAAGACTCAGACAAACGCATTTAATTCTGTCAAAACTGGAGATATGATTAAAAAGCAAAGAACTTGCTAAGATACTTTGTCACAATAGTCCCAGTTCCGCCTTCCCTTGCTCATTTGGCACAGAAGTGAAAGTGTTTTGTTTGTCATTTCTCATGACATAGCCAACAACAATTCAGAGCAGGCATAAAAACGTGTAGACAACGTCGTATCAGCGTCGATGCAACGTCATGACGTTGCATCGACGTTGATGCGACGTTGTTCAGTCGCCGCGTGCCGCTTCGATTCGATTTATTTAGCCAAAATTGGAACAATTTCGACAAGCCAACAAAAGGCCATAAGACCTATTCGCGCACAACACACAAATCCATTCACCATCAGGCCAGTTTCGGTTGTCCCCGATGGCTAATCAGTACACATTAACTAAACATACAAGCTATTTGGAGGGTTTGAACCTGGCACGTGCAAGTGTTGCAGTTAGCAGAATATGAACGTTTTCACTGCTTTGGGGTTCGCAACACATAGAAGTCATAAAAGATCAGAGCATGCGCAGTAAGTTTTTTGTTTGTTTGAATGGAGGTTTAACGTCTCAATCAACTTTTGGAGACGATGCTTCCTTCCTTGTGGGACTATTACCTGAAAATGAGATGACATCTCAAGCCCTGCCGCCCAATAGGGTCCGGCTACCACCACTTTGCCTGGGCAGGCTAAGACCTTTGCGGTTTTCCTGTCCAGCGCTCCTATGTGGTCGGCTTCAGCCCTGCGTGGAAGCACCAAACAGCCCAATCTATTTCTCCAAGCCCTGATAGGCAGGGCCATGCCCAATAGGATTATCAGTCTGCGGAGTTGGCGATTCTGGTAAGACTGCAGAAACCCAAGCCTTCGCTGTTCACAAAACATTACGATAACACACCCACCCGTGTGGCATGGTGCTTTTTTCACATCACCAAAACGGCTACTTCTCTGATGAAAATCCGTGATATTTTTTCTTATTTATACTGCAAACAAGGGTTGTTGATGCTCGTTAGAACCGCCTCATTGAGGCGGTTCTAACGAGTACCCACAACCTTTGTCTTGGAGCAGAAATAAGAAAAATAATGTATACCCCCGTAAACCCCTGTTTTCTCTTTATAAGGTGGGGTTTAGGTGGTGTTCTTTGCACGGACTTGTTCACGTGATGAGGATTATGGGAACTTTTTACATGTCCTGATCCAGTTTTCATTTTGTGCATTAGATGCGTCACAATGGTATGAAACACAATTAGGTTTTAAAATCACAATTATTTTGCATCGATCAGCAGATTTTAACAATATTTATATCACTACAATCACGTTCAATTTTAAAATTTACATGTTGTTGTTAAAAAAATGCACAAAAATTGACTTCGTAAGTACTATTGTTGATTGAAAGAAATATAGAAATCTAGAGTGTTTTTGTTAGAAGGTTGGTAGTTGTAGTTAAAATAATAATAACAAGAGCACCGCATGCGGGTACCAACACTCGGCTGAATTTTCTTTTAGAAAACAAAAATTCGAAGTCGAAAAGGGGCATAACTGTGCCAAAAAATATTTTGAGGGTTACCTCACCTATTGGTATGAGTTCCCCTTTTCATAATGAACAACTAGTCCGAGTTTCAAGTAAATATGTTCAGTAATGACAGAGATATTACAAAATGTCCAAGTTTTTGCACGACGACGACGTAGACGGCGCCAGAGCTATGACAATACCTCGTCGTTTTATTCGAAAACAGCCGAGCTAATAATTATGATGATAATAATAATAATAATAATAATAATGCTTAAAACTACTATTGGTGATTTGATGAAAACGTGCATAGAAAGGTAGAGTGCAGTTTTATAAAGTTTAGGTAGAAGCGGGCATACGTGTATGCAACGTCGTATCACCGTCTAGATGCAACGTCATGACAAAGCATCGACGTTGATGCGACGTTGCTTAGACGCCATGTGTCCGCTGGGGTGTAATTTCGGAGTCAACCGAATGTCAGTCATATCAAGACAGGTGAAGAAATAAAAGAGGAACACACACACACACACACACACACACACACACACACACACACACACTGATCTACACAAGCTTGCACGCAAGCACATACACGAACGCACGCACACACACACACACTACTACTATTAGCTACCAGCAGCTGAGTCACAGAGACATACTACTTCACGGGATGCACCGGAGTTCCACATCCATCCATCCTTCATTCCCTCCTACCTTCCTCTACACATTTTAGCCGCGTCATGATAAAATAGACCCTTCAAATATTGCTAAAAGTTATTTAAGTCAAAAGTGAGTAGAAAATCGGCAAACATTGTAGATGCTGATGAAGTGAGCTTATCAGAATCTACATTATTTGCACATATATTTGTATCGGTCCAGAGTATGAACAGTTGTTCCTTGCAAGGCCAAGAATAGCTGCATTTGAAAAACGTCTTTTTGTCGTCTGCTGCTTGTCTTGCAACATATTTTTACATATAGGCGAACAGTGTGGACCTTAATCACATAATCAGACTGCTTATAGAGGCAGTAGTGTATACTTGCAACCCTTCACGTAATGAACCTCAACCACAGGAAGCATCTCTCCGCATTGTAAACCTTGCCGCTGAAAAAAAAAAAAGAAAATATACGATGAAAAAGTATGATATTTTTCTTACTTTCTGCTCAAAATATAGATTGTGGGTACTCGTTAGAACCGCCTCGATGCGGTTCTTACGAGTACCCATAATCTATATTTTAGACCAGAAATAAGAGCAAAAGCACCGCATGCGGGTGCCAACGCTCGGCAGCACCCCCTTTTCATAATGAACAACTAGTCCGAGTTTCAAATAAATAAATGTTTAGTATTGACAGAGATATTAAAAAATGTCAAAGTTTTTGCACGACGCAGAGGAAAATGTCTAAGTTTGCACGACGACGACTACGCCAGAGCTATGACAATACTTCGTCGTTTTCTTCGAAAACAGCCGAGCTAAAAATAAGGTTTACCCCTGTAAGCCCCAGTTTTACTATATATAAAAGTGGGGTATAAAGGGGTCAGAATTATATGATGAAAAAGAAGGTTACATGATAATATAAGAAATTACAGTTCAATTACAGTTAGGAAATTTTAAAAATGCACTTAGAAAGATATCAGATAACACATAATAAACAATTTCCTAATTTCACTGGGGGAAATACAAACAAGAACGGAATATACCTATTTGTCTCGCGTTAATTCAATTGAATAATTTGACACCGAATAGTTTTTGCCCAAGTGCGTTCTCTAATTGACTGCAAGAATTGACAACATATTGGAAAAGAATAAAAACTGTATGTTGACATGTGTCTTACCCATTTGTTATCTTTGTACCCTTGAAGACAATTTGACTTTCCCTTTTTTATCGCTGGTTTGATCAAAATTGTTCATGTAAGCGATGAGACAGGTAACTGCGTGAAATACTCATGGGAAAAGTAATGACAATATTTGGATCACACCATTCAAATACATACATTTCGATATAGGAGTTACCCCAATATGATTGAGAGAAAATTAACAAGATGTCATCTTATCCTCATAATCAAACACACATATCATATCTCTAACACACCCGTGCCACATAGTGCTTTTTTTTTCGCATCTCCTAAATGGCTACTTTTCTGATGAAAATCCATGGTATTTTTCTTATTTAAACAGCATTTAAACAGCAAACATAGGTTGCGGGTGCTCGTCATTGAGGCGGTTCTAACGGGTACACACAACCTTTGTCTTGGAGCAGAAATGAGTAAAATAACGTATACCCCCGTAAACCCCAATTTTCTGAATATAAAGCTAGGTTTAGGGGTGTTCATATCACGGACTTGTTCACGTGATGTTCCCCCTAACATCAGACGCCGCAGAACTGATCAGCCTTTCCTGATCCTAAAAGAAAGGTGACTTTTAAAACCATACAATACACTTAACCCATATGTGCCTTGCGCGCCCTCTTTTGGGGCATGATTGGCAAACAGTGCAGATTCAGATCAGACGGAGCAAAACGCGGTGTCGGATCTTAGACTACAATGTTTGCTTAAAGAACATACATTTTTGCTAAACTTACCGCTACCAAAACGAAACTGGCACAGCTATAATTGGAAACGGACCACGCCATTCTTATATTAGGTGGGAGATTCCATTGTCATATATGGGTTAACCAGGAATAGGAAATTGTCATATCCAGAGCTACTACTATTTTTCTAATGACAATAATAGTGGGTCCACTGTCTCTGGCTGTAGGCTGAGAAAATAAAATAGTCCTGAACTGAGACTTAAGGGGAATGGGAACACCTGATAGATTTTGCCGCCGTTTTTCAAAGGGAGACAACTTTCGGGACTTCCTGTTCGCTTTTCTATAAAGCCTAACCCACTGAAAAAGGGGTATACTCTTAAAGGAAAGAATTTGCTCCTCAGGAGCAAATTCTTTTCTTTAAGAGTTGACCCCTATTGACAAATCAGACAAAAATACTTTTGCAGGAGTTGCCTCCCCTGAAGGTGTTCCCATTCCCCTTAGGCTGTTTCTTTTAACCCGTAAACTCCAGTATTCTAAGCTGTTATCCCAGAGCCAAGAAGTCCGAAAACCCTCCTTCGGGAATGTACCATTCAAGTCGATTATCTTTCACGCGGTGTATGCCGACTTGTAATCTGTCGATCTTCTCAAACACGTGCGAGAGAATCGCGTGCGAGAGTCAATTTTGCGAAACCCACTTTGACGAAATAAACATATAAAATATTGCCTTATGAAAGAAAGACAACACAAACAAGAATGAAAATATTGAGATTCCAGCTGTCTGGGCCAGTGACCCTCGAGATATTTTCACCTCCTGGAATTGGTTGGATGACGTGACACCCACGCCCGCAACCCTTATCCCCATCCGTAAATAATAATGCAGTAAAATAATTTATTAAGCTTAATTGGGCTCCGTCAAGCGATTTTGGTACTTATCGCCTATGCGAGCAGCGAAGGTTCAGGCGAGCCTGCGCATCCGCGCAGTCTCACCAGAAACTTCGCTGCTCGCTCATACAAGCAGTGAATCAAGAGGAACCTTCAGACAGAAAGCCATATCCCTGGCCCCTCTGAATGGCTGGACATGCGCTGTTAAAATTTGTCATGACGGAATGCTCGAAGACACAAATTCGCTTGGCGGGTCTCATATTATACCTTTAAAAGCATATCTAAAATGTTTCAACTGTTCTTTCTTTGTGTTGTTATACACCTAAGGCCCTCTAGAAAGATACCACCTTTGGGACTTTCAAAAGTTGTCTTAAAGACCACTTTTAATGGCTAACATCGATCTGCCGTATGATATAGAAAACAGGAGTCTAGCCCACTCCATGAACACAATCGCTTGTCATTACATTTCTCAAGAAATGAGACCTTCATCAATGCCAGAACTACCGGATCATTAGCCTCATTGGTCATCTTAGCAAAGAAATGCTCAAAACCATCTTCAACAGACTGAAACCACAAGCTGAAGAATCCATCGCTGAGTTTAGAGCTGGACTCAGTACAATAGAACAGACATTTATTTATCATATGACGTCGCTTCTGAGAATATAATAACGTCATGTAATATTTCGATAACCCACTAGTGCATTAAATATGCAAATTAGCTAGATACGTCCCGTGACGTTAAATGTACGACGTCCTTAACGACGTCGCGTTTACATATGGCGGAATATTGACATTTTTGTAAACAGTCGTGAATAAAATGCATTTTAAATGTCATATGATAAATAGAATCTTGCATTCGTGCCCATGAATTATTGAATTTATTAAACTCGTTGAGGAAAA
This sequence comes from Lucinisca nassula, assembly GCA_963580285.1. NCBI lineage: Eukaryota > Metazoa > Mollusca > Bivalvia > Lucinida > Lucinidae > Lucinisca > Lucinisca nassula. The sequence goes on from OY757012.1 coordinate 174,746,870, forward strand.
GGGATAAAATGCCCGGCAAAGACTCGCATTTTATCCCTTTTCCTCAACTCGTTTAATAAATCCAGTAATACATAAACACTTGTGTATTATCCTCTATTTAACCTCAGGATGCTCTGTGGGATGTACCGGGAGCACCAGTAAGAGCTCCATTATATTTTCACCGACTTCAAGACACTTTCGATAGAGTGTGTCATGCATCATTGTGGGCAACTATGAGATCGATAATCTCAAGGCCATACAACAGCTCTATGACAACTCTTGTAGTGCTGTACCATCTGATGGGAAATAGGGTGTCTGGTTCAGAACCATAGTTGGAGTCAGGCAAGGATACATCAAACTCTTTTCGAGGCATTGGATGCACATGAGGGAACTGCCAGCATTGGGGGAAGACATATCACAGATGCCATCGATGGACTGGCAGGTCAAGGATTTATTACACTGCCTCAGCCAAGCACCCGCTAGATTTGGGATTGAAATAAGTGCTGAGAAGACCAAGCCCATGAAAAGAAACACAGATGACCTTGTCGATGATCTAGAGATTAATGGCCAAAGACAAGAAACAGTAACGGTCTTCAAGTAACTAGGATCTATTGTGATAGAATGAGGTTCTAAACCCAAAGGTTTTGCTCGAAATGCACAAACAGTAGCTGCGCCTTCAAAGCTAAAACTTCTTTGGAAAGACAGGCCCGTATAGCTCCACACCAAGGTCGACTTTCAGCTTACGTGTCATCTCAATATTCCTGTGAAACTTCGCTGACAGCGGAACTAGAGAGGAGAATCCAACCCCTAGAGTTGTGACGCCACAAAAGGATCCTCAACATTTCTTACAAGGTCCACACCACAAGGTCCGCAGTCGGGTTCGGACATTGACTGGCCCTTACTACAGTAAAGAAAAAGAAGTTGAGATGGTATGAACATGTCTCCCGCTCATCACGCCTCGCCAGGACAATACGCTAGGGAACAATTAATGGAACAAGAAGGCGTGGAAGACATGAGATTGGAGGACAATATAAAGGAGTGAACAGGAGTGATTTGCAGCATCTCTGAGGGCAGTAAGAGACAGGACAAAGTAGAAAGAGATCGTCATGAATTCATCAAAGGTGCCCAAAGGTACCCCTTACGGTATAAGTGAAGTGAAGATAATGAAGTACACCGCCGCCACATGACATTTAACACCAGCTATTTCACCTGAACAACGCTTTAGAGCACATAATCAAGTTGCAAGCATGCATCTTATACAGCAACTGTGGCACTCAGTGACTTTCAATTAAAGCTCAGGCATAAACTTTTGATTGTACGTCTGGGTCCCTGGTAGATCAATTAAAGCTTCCTGACTTGATATGTGCGCAAGAGAAGGGACAATATTCAAAAGGTGCAGTGTTTTAATTGACTGAACATGTTAAAAATTACAGTAAATGCATAAATTGCTGCTGTCGTCGCTTGTGAAATTAGCACGATATCATGTATCTAAGTCTCGACTTATCCTTTTCAATCATGGTGACAGATTTTCTACGCCCTCAAAAAGATCTGTAGTAAAGAAGGCTCATTAGCTCATTTATTCCAAGCATCCTGCAAAAGGGGCATTGGCAAACTGTGTGGACCCAGATCAGACGCCGCAGAACGCGGCGTCTGATCTGGATCTACACTGTTTGCATAAATAAAGCATTTTCATTAAAGAATAAATAGAAAAATGAAGGGTGTAAATCATTAAACTTGAGAAACGACTGTTCCAACAGGAGTTCATGTGGCATTAATGGGTTAAAAGCGCGCCGGTATTCATCTATGACCTTTTTGACTATCTTCAGTACAACGTGGGAGAGTTAATGGTGATAGGAGTTTCATTGATAAATTTTCAAACTTGGCAAAGACGTAGCGAAGAAGAGAAAAACTCGTGACCTTTGTGGTTACTCCTATTATAATGCATTTAACTGTTTATGATTACTACATAAAGACGTTTATATTTGAGTGGTTAAGTAATGGGTTTATTAGGCTTTTAATGGTAAGAAAATCCTAAATACCGGTTAAGAAAAACTAGTCACGTTTACATGGAACCAACGCAAGGTTAACAAGTATCAAGATTTCATTTATGCATGTAGATGCAAATAAATGCATGCACATTAAAATAAGATATATAAGTAAAAATGTAGAATTCATAAATAAGAGCATCACGAAAGCATGCCTATATAATTTTGACCCCTTTGAACCCCGCTTTAGCTCACCTGTCACGTAGTGACGAGGGGAGCTTTTGGGATCACTTTTTGTCCGTCGTGCGTGCGTGTATGCGTGCGTGTGTGCGTAAACTTTTTCTTCAAATGACATCTGCTCCTAAACCACTGATCGGATTTTGACCAAACTTCACAGGAATGATCCTTAGGTGGTCCCCTTTCAAAGTTGTTCAAATGGTTCCGGTCCATTGCACATCTAGGTCACAGGAGCTAAAAATAGATCTTTTAAATGAAAACTTTAAAAATCTTCTTCTCTGAAACCGCAAAGCCAAGGTATTCGATATTATGTATGAAGCTATCTACTGGACCTCTACCAAGATTGTTCAATTTATAGCCCTGGGGCCAAAAATGCCCCCGCCCCGAGGGCCTTTGGTTTTACATAGGCTTATACAGGGAAAATCTTTAAAAATCTTCTTCTCTGAAACCCCAAGGCCCAGGTCTTTGATATTTCGTGTGAAGCTTCATCTAATGGACCTCTTTCAAGATAGTTCAAATTATAGCCCTGGGGCAAAAATGCCCCCAACCCGGGGCCCTTTGGTTTTTCATAGGCTTATATAGGGAAAATATTTAAAAATCTTCTACTCTGAAACCACAAGGCCCAGATCTTTGATATTTGGTATGAAGCTTCACCTAGTAGACCTCTACCAAGATTGTTCAAATTATAGCTCTGGGGCCAAAAATGCCCCCGCCCCGGGTGTCTTTGGTTTTACATAGTCTTATATAGGGAAAATCTTAAAAAAAAATCTTTTCTGAAACTGCATGGCCCAGGTCTTTGATATTTGGTGTGAAGCTTCATCTAGTGGACCTCTACCAAGATTGTTCAAATTATAGCCATGGGACCAAAAATGCCCCCGCCCCGGGGGCCTTTGGTTTTCCATAGGCTTATATAGGGAAAATCTTTAAAAAAATCTTCTCAGAAACTGCAAGGCCCAGGTCTTAGATATTTGGTGTGAAGCTTCATCTAGTGGACCTTTATCAAGATTGTTCAATTTATACCCCTCGGATCAAAAATGCCCCCATCCCGGGGCCCTTTGGTTTTCCATAGGCTTATATAGGGAAAATCTTTAAAAAAAATCTTCTCAGAAACTGCAAGGCCCAGGTCTTAGATATTTGGTGTGAAGCTTCATCTAGTGGACCTTTATCAAGATTGTTCAATTTATACCCCTCGGATCAAAAATGCCCCCATCCCGGGGCCCTTTGCTTTTTCATAGGCTTATATAGGGAAAATCTTTAAAAGTCTTCTTCTCTGAAGCCATTGCACAAGGCCCTGGTCGTTGCTATTTGGTATGAAGCTTCACCTAGTGGACCTCTACAAAGATTGTTCAAATCTTAGTCATGGGGCAAAAAAAAATCCTCCCGCTCCGGGGACCTGTGGTTTCACATAGGCTTATATAGGGAAAATCTTAAAAAGTTTCTTCTCTAAAACCACAAGGCCCAGGTCTTTGATATTTGGTGTGGAGCTTCATCTAGTGGAGCTCTACCAAGATTGTTCAATTTGTAGCCCTGGGACCAAAAATGCCCCCGCCCCGGGGGCCTTTGGTTTTCCATAGGCTTATGTAGGGAAAATCTTTAAAAATTTTCTTCTCTGAAACCGCAAGGCCTAGGTCTTTGATATTTGGTGTGAAGCTTCATCTAGTGTATCTCTATCAAAATTGTTCAAATTATAGCCCTCGAAAATAGAAGTCAAGGCAATGAAAACCTTTGAAAATCTTCTTGTCTGAAAGCAGATGGCCAAGGCCTTTGATATTTGGTATGAAGCTTTGTCTTGTGAATTTCTACCAAGATTGTTCAAATTATAGCCCTGGGGCCAAAAATGGCCCGCCCCGGGGACCCAAAATTTGTATAGACTTATATAAGGAAAACTTTTAAAAATCTTCTTGTCTGAAACCAGAAGGTCCGGTCTTTGATATTTTGTTTGAAGCTTCACCCTTTAGACCACTACCAAGATTATACAAGGTTCCGGTCTTTGATATTTCGTATGAAGCTTCACCCTTTAGACCACTACCAAAGTTATTCAAATTAAAGCCGGGGGCCAATAATGGCTCTCCAATAATGGCCCACTTGTTACCTTTAGGATCAGGTGAGCGATCCAGGCCATCATGGCCCTCTTGTTATATAGTAAAACTGGGGTTTACAGGGGTATACCTAATTCTGCTTATTTCTGCAGTAAAATATAAATTGTGGGTACCCGATTAGGCGGTTCTAACGAGTATCCACAATATAATTTGAGCAGAAATAAGAAAACAATCACAATTTTTCATCTGAAAATTTTCGTGTTTTTTTTTTTCGGCGGTTAAGTTTACAATATATTTGTATAGGCGTGTTTTCGTAATTAGTCGGATCTCACAATTGGGCCGATTCTCATAAACATGTGGATTGATCCTGCAAAGGGGTCTAAAGTTACATACTTGTGTCACGTTCACGTTAACTCTTTTTGTACCAAATGGAATCTTCCTCCTTATATATGGCAGGAGTTCATTACAAAATTTGGGGGTTGTCTGGTGGTGTATTTGAAAAATGTTTGACCTATTCGCAAACAGTGGAGGCCCTGATCAGACGCCGCGTTCTGTGGCGTCTGATCTGGGCCTGTACTGTTTGCCACGGTACCAGTTTAGGGGTTTCCAGTATGAAATGGGTTAATAGGTACATGTAATGAATACCCTTTATATTAATAAAGCAGGGTTTAAAAAGGGTATACACTTTGGCAAGCAACGCGGTCACCCAATCAGGTACCAATCGCGCTATCTATTGCTCAACTTCGTTAAAAAAAACAACATCTTTAAGAGCCATAAACGTTACCCCGTATTCATTATTTTTGAAAAAAAAAAACACAAAAAAAAAAAAAAAAAAAAACATAGAGTGTGGGTAACGGTCTCACTGAGGTGATTCTAACGAGCAACTACAATGTATGTTTGGAGCATAAAAAGGAAAAATAACAAAAATAGAAAAAATCAAAATGTGTCTTCTGAAAAAGACCAGTTTCACATTATGACAGAGGTTATCTTAATGAAACGATTCTGCTCGGCTTCGTAATGTAAATGCTTCATTTTTTCCAGCTCGAAAGAAAGGAGTACTCATTAAAAAAAAAACACGCCTATACGAATACATTGCAAAGTTTAACTCAGAAAAAGGGTAATTTTCAGGTGAAAAACTGTGATATTTTTTCTAACTGCTCGAAACATAGATTGTGGGTACAAGTTAGAACCGCCTCATGTTTTCCGTTAAAGCCGTTTAATCTATAATAAGAAAAAAGAGATTAACCCTGTAAACCCTCAGTTTTACTGTACAAAAGTGGGCTTTAAGGGGTTCGAAATTATATAGACATGTTTTCTGGTGTTATCCGGCATAGGCGAACAACGCCTTCGCATCAGGCCGTCTAGTGCTCGTAGACATTTAGAGGAGGCACTGCGGTAGCTTTGTGCATAAAGCCATGCGTCTGGTCCTATTATAGTTGAGTGCACATGCACGTTTGAAAAACATAGATTGCAGAATACTAACCAAGCGACCATCAATGCCAGCAAAGAATCACGGGCCAACATCGAACCAGTGGAAACGTCGTATCACTGTAGGCCTAACGTTGGCCCGATGTTAGTATAAACGTATTTTACTGCATCAGTGCATGCCAAAACATGTATAAAATGGGTCTGGGTCACAAGTTCTATGACCCTTCTGCTGTTTCTTGATAACTGGGAGTCCTTTAAGCATCACGACAACACGCCTATATAATTTTGACCTCCTTGAACCCCACTTTTATATAGTAAAACTGGGGTGTCTGGGGGTATAGCTTATTTTTCTTATTTCTGCTCTAAAATATAGACTGTGGGTACTCGTTAGAACCGCCTCGATGAGGCGGTTCTAACTAGTGCCCACAATCTATATTTGGAGCAGAAATAAGAAAGTTATCGCAATTTGTCATCATCAAATTTTCATTTTTTCGACGATAAAGGTGGCAATGTATTTGTATAGGCGTGTTTGCGTAATGGCAAAGTTGCATGAACCTAGATGCAACGCCATGCATTTACGACCTGTGCCTTCTCTTTTTTTCTTGCAACAATGCCACCAAGAACCTGTAACTGACCGCACCCTCTGTTTACTTAGTGGACAGCTATATTTAAATTTTACACTTGTAAACGAGTAATGTTGCGGTTCGTTCTACGGAGAAGCGTCCGTGGGGCCGTAAAATGTAGTTTGCGGCGGTAAAACTAACAATTTACCTTCCCAAAGGACAATTTGCAATGCAGTTATCCCCATTTTCATTTGTAAGGCGTAAGTAAAAATGTAAAAAAAAAAAAAAAAAATGTCAAAAACAGAAAAATCTATTAGATACCAGCCATTGAAAGGCGATGTTGCGAGATAACGTCGAGCGCAGAAAACCAGATGCAAGTGCATAAGAACGAGGGGTCGCCTGAAAAAGAACCAAGGACTATTCCGATGGCTGAAACCAGTTCGACGCAAGGTACAGTAGGTTATATTTCGGATCTCCTCCAGTATTACAACAGTGAGTGAGTGAGTTTTAGTTTTACGTCCCACCAACAACTAAGGTCATACGGAGACGGGACCTCGGTTTAAAGACTCATCCGAAAGTCTGGAGAAGCCCGGGATCGATCCTGCGATCCCTGGTTTACAAGGCGAGTAGCGTAACCACTGCAACACGGAGGCTTCTGAATTACAACAGTAAATCTCTTAAAAGTACAAGGCCAGCGAAAGTAGAAAGTCACGACAAACATTAGCATCAATAGTTCACGGCCCTATAGGAAGAACAGCACCAAAGACAATGTCAAGGACGGGATGTGTCACGCACAAAAAAGCGAAATAGTAAAAAAAAAAAGTAGAGAAATATCCATATCGGTTGGTAATCCAACGATTGCACTGGTAAAAGATCGAATACGACACTGATCATCAGGGACGAACTGCTTTAACACTTCAACCGCTTCGCAAAAGTATATATGAGCAGACGACAATATAATAATATCTTTTTTAAGGACTTGACATTTCAAGTGAATCCTCTGTCAGATAATTTATGATTTACAATCTATTTTTTCTTCGTTTTTCAGGGATCGATTTCGATAACACACCCGTGCAACATAGTGCAATATCAACATCTCAAAAATGGCTACTTTTCTGAAGAAAATCCGTGATATTTTGTGCTCGTTAGAACCGGTTCTAACAAGTACCCACAACCTATGTCTTGAAGCAGAAATAAGAAAAATAATGTCTACCCTCGTAAACCCCAGTTTTTCTCTATATAAAGTGGGGTTTAAGGGGGTGTTCATTTCACGGTCTTGTTCCCGTGATGAATGGTTTGGCATTCCATGTGAATCGGATATAATGTAAAACCTCATTTATAGAAAACTATGAAAAATACCTTGAAAATGTCGTCTGCTTTACTTGATTAGTGCCCATCGGGGCTTGGAGAAATAGCTAGGGCTGTGTGATGCTACCACGCTGAGCTGAATCTGACCACACACGAGTACTGGTAAACCGCTTAGAAGGACAAAGCCTGCCTAGGCAAAGCGGTGTGTCTGATCGTCCAATGCATATAAGCCTTCTGGTTTCATTGGGCGACAGGGCTTGAGATGTCATTTCACCTCAATGTCGGGTAAAAGTCCCACAAAATTGGAAGCAACGTCTCCAAAATGACCTAAGTTGTGTTGACGGGGACGTTAAACCCAAACTCAAACAAACAAACAAAAACTTGATTAGTGCTTGAATGGTTAAGCCTGCAGATCCTATGATAAAGACCATTTATTTTACGGCCCCCGCCCATCGGGGCTTGACGAAATAGATGGGCTGCAGGATGCTTCTACGCAGAGATGAAACCGACCCGCACACGGTACTGGTAAACCGCTTAAAGATCTAAACCTGCCCAGGCAAAGCGGTGCGAGCCGGCCCGTTCATGCTTATAAACCCTGGTTTCATTGGGCGACAGGGCTTGATGTGTCATTTCATCTCAATGCCGGGTAAAAGTCCCACAAAATTGGAAGCAACGTCTCCAAAATGACCTTTACTGTGTTGACGGGAACATTAAACCTCAAATCAAACAAACAAACAAACAAAACATTTTTACAAATTCCAGAAGAGCTGGACAGCAATGCTGATACTGAGTAGGTGTCAATCATAAACATCCGTTTCCGTCACTTGCACACGAACAACAAAAATAGAATGCAACACGTGTGGTCGTTAAAATCGTAAAACATCACAATTTTGAACCTTGCATTTGGGCCCCGTCAAGCGATTTTGGTACTTATCGCCTATGCGAGCAGCGAAGATTCAGGCGAGCTTGCGCATCCGCGCCGTCTCGCCAGAACCTTCGCTGCTCGCTAATACAAGCAGTGAATCAAGAGGAACCTTCAGACAGAAAGACATATCCCTGGCTTCACTGAATGGCTGGGCATGCGCAGTTAAAATTTGTCATGACGGAATGCTCGAATACACTAATTCGCTTGGCGGGGCTCATTTCATGTCTGACACTTAAATTTCAAACAGGAAAGTTTTTGAATATTTTAATTGTAATTATATAGCTGCAGTAAAAATGTAATGAACCGTTTGCAATTTTTCTGTCTACATCTGACCTTGAAATTAGAAATACAGTAAAATCCGTCTACTGAAACCACCTTTGGGACAGACCACTTTTGAACAATCCCAAAGGTGGTCTCTTTCTAGAACCAGGGAGTTCAGAAAACACAGGTAAAGAATGAATGAAACCTTTTTAGATGGAGAATAAGTCTTAATTTAAGGTGGCCTTAATAGCGGAATTTCACTGTATTATTTATCTAACTATAATTACTCGTGGTAAGAGAGCAGCTAAGGAGAATGAGGCCTTAGTGAAGTGCAATGCATAATTTCTGGTCAGCAAAACCAATTAACTGTAGACTGTTTCAAAATAAAAGTGAAGGCAATGATCAGGAATCGATACAATTAACCCTTAGCTCCCATCAGAGACACCAAAGAGAAAGAAGCACAAACATGAAACAACTAGACCCTTATGGAAACATCAATAGCGGAAAGCCAAAAGGACAGCTACTTTCCCACATAATGGCCTACATCACGCAAACACGCCTATATAATTTTGACCCACTTGAACCCCACTTTTATATAGTAAAACTGGGGTTTACAGGGGTAACCCTTATTTTTCTTATTTCTACTCTAAAATATAGATTGTGGGTACTCGTTAGAACCGCCTCAACGAGGCGGTTCTAACGAGTATCCACAATCTATATTTTGAGCAGAAATAAGAAAACTATCAAAATTTTTCATCTCAAAATTTTCATTTTTTTTCGGCGAGTAAGATTACATTATATTTGTATAGACATGTTTTCGTAATGTAAATCTTTAGATACCTGTTCATATAGTATATATGCAGATGAGAGGGCTCATAACCAGCCATCATATCTTGCCATCCTGAAGAAGCTTGACTAAACCCCATATTTACGTAAAAAGTCGCGCGTGACCTTTTCAATTACAGCCAAACTTCCATAACTCGAGCACGGATGGCTCGTTTACCATGGCCAATTCTGACTGGTTCTAGATTCCCTGTTGAATTCTTTTCTTAGTTTCAGATATCAATTTCTCATTACGAAAGCAGGGCTACACAAATACATTGTAGCCTTAATCATGTTAATCGCCGAAAAAAAAAATAAAAAAAAATTAAGGTGAAAACAGTTGATATTTTTCTTATTTCTGCTCAAAATATAAATTGTGGGTACTCGTTAGAACCGCCTCGGCGAGGCGGTTCTAACGAGAACCCACAATCTATATTTTAGAGCAGAAATAAGAAAATTATGGTTTACCCCTGGAGACCCGTGTTTTATGATATAGAAGTGGAGTTCAAGGGGGTCAAAATTATATAGGCGTGTTTTCGTGATGTACATGCTTTTCAATAAAATATGGAGATTCCTCAGTGAAATCGAAAACGATATCGTCACTGTTTCAACCAGTGACTAACACCCAGTAAGCATTCTACATAAATCTACAGCGGGCCGTTAGCGGCCCGTCAGGGTAGCTGACGGGCCGCTAACGGCCCGCTGTAGATTTATGTAGAATGCTAGCAGGGCAGTGACTGATATGGATTTTATTTTTTACTGTTGGTTTAAACATATTCAGTTGCTTATATACATGTAAGTTACAAGCGATTGTTTGGGCCACAAGTTCTAACAACATTAATTACGGCCAATCCCGTACAAACTACACAATTACAAGCAATAACAGGTGACACGAGAGAGAGAGAGAGAGAGAGAGAGAGAGAGAGAGAGAGAGAGAGAGAGAGAGAGAGAGAGAGAGAGAGAGAGAGAGAGAGTACCGGCTACCAAATGAGATATTGTTATAAAGAGTCATTTAATTATAAGTATGCTGGTTATCCCCGTGAACCATATGCAAAACGACATGTTTCCTTGATATAACATTGTACACTTTTGAACAAAATAGAAGTAGAGGCAATGATCAGGAATCGATACAATTAACCCAAAGCTCCCATGAGAGACACTAAAGGGAAAGAAACACAAAGTCTTTGTTTTCATTTTCAGTAGCATTTGCCTTACCATAAAGTAAAATTTGACAATTCAGAGGGTGAAAATTTCTAGTTGCCTGAAAGAGATGAACTCGTGCATTGGCATATTTTGGACATTGAAAGAAAAAAGTGTTCTTCATCTTCTGCTGCATGTCAACAATCACAATGGGCATCTGCTATTAAATGATTAATTAAGCTCGCTACATTTGTTGCGTATTCGTGCATGAATAATCGAAAGATATCTGCTTACAGATATGAAATATGATGGTACAGAAGGTATCACAAACAAATGAGCTAGAACAGCCGTTTTAAAAGAAGAGATAGTGGCAGAATTCCTGTTTTCAGGAAGATTATTCCACAGAGATTTAGATGCTGAAAAAATGATCTAGAAAAAAGTGTTGTTCTACTGCTGAGTAACTGGTAATGTTGTGCATTCGTAATTGGTATGGTGTATTGCTACCGACTGTTGGAGGGAAGAGATTTTTTAACTAGTCAGGGACAAGTTCATTTTGGACCTTGTACATTATCATTAACTTTTGGTATATTCACCTGTCCCCTGAAGACATCCATCCTATGTCTTTATAAAGATTTTGTAAAGACACGGAGCGTGTTAAGCCCGTAACGATACTGTTTGGGACTACTTTTTTCTTCAAATATATCTGTGGTCAGTTTTTTGCCATTGTCAGATGATAAAAACTAATGAACTGTCTTAGATATGACGCTTTTCCCGCTCACACGTCACGAGGACGTTAATGACGTCATTTTCGACGCTGGCGTCGCGCATTTTGTTGTCGAACAATGTTAGATCAATCCGCAACTTCTTTGGGAAAATACTGTCTCAACCAGTGCTTCAGCTGAAGTGCACGACCCGCCGAATGCGTTTAGCTTTATGAGTGTTACCATATACGGGTATGTCGGCCATTTTGGTCATGTGACCTGGACCTAAAACGGTTCCCCCAATAAATGCGCCTTATCGTAAGGAGCAAAAATATATCTTATACTTTAGTACTGTATTCTGAATCGTTTGCAGGATAAAATGCATTCTCACTTTTCCAATACAAAAGCATATGTGTCAAAGTTTGACCTAGGCACAAAGAAGGTCAAGGTCAACCCAGGGTCACCATTTTAGCAATTTATGATGGGCCTACGTCCGAGATGCTATTTATCAAGTTTCATGGAAATCTGCCCAGTGGTTCTGGAGAAGACTATTTTTGAAGGGTTTTTACCATATATGGCTTGGCGGCCATTTTGGTCATGTGACCTGGACCCCATGAGCAAATTTTGGTTTCCCCCATCCCATAGAGGCTCCATATGAAATTTGACTTCAATCGGCCCAACGGTTTCCGAGGAGAAGCAGTTCAAAAATTTTCACATTTTTTGCCTCGGCGAGGCTTTACTAAATGGAATGTAATATTTCGCAAGCTCATTGGTTAGATCTCATTGATATCTATCAGTATGCCAAAAATTGTTTAAATATTCCAAGCGGTTAAGTCACTATCACCAATTTTCACAAACGGGTTACGGACGGACGGACAGACTGACAGAATGACAGACTGACAGACTGACAGAATGACAGAATGACACGGTGATTTTAGGGCACTCTTAGAAATCAACCGACTTCAGTCGGTTGCTTTTTCTGCGGGTCGTGCAATTATTTCAACAACCATTTGCAGTAAAGCAATCCAAGGCTTTTTTTCAGGTACAAACGTTCTTTCCCAAACCACTAAACTGGCAAAAAACGACCAGGAACAAGTTAGTTTTTTCTCCAAGGGTGAGTGCCGCGATTGGTGAAGCCATTTTTAAACATGTAAGAAACAGAAAATTTGACTTTTTTCAGTGTAAGGTCAAATTTGATTTTACTCATGAACACCAAAAATGGTAGCTACGCCAATCGTGTTAATAAATAATAAAATAGTGGTTTTGGTGTTCATTCGATGTAATAAAATTCTATCTTATACACTGTAAAAAAAGTCAAATATCCTCTGTATATTTGGGAGGGTTTTTTATTTTATCTTGAAAGGATGTCTTGTTTGTACTCATTAGAATCGCTTCAATGACATCACGAAAACACGCCTACATAATTTTAACCCCTTAAACCCCACTTTTATATAGCAAAACTGGGGTTTACAGGGGTAAACAGTATTTTTCTTAAATCTGCTTAAAAGCATAGATTGTGGGTACTCGATAGAACGGCCTCGTCGAGTCCCCACAATCTATGTTTTGAGCAGAAATAAGAAAAAAAAAATCCAATTTTTTATCTTAAAATTTTCCATTTTTTGGCTGAAAAATTGACAATGTATTTGTATAGGCGTGTTTTCGTAATGGCATACAACTTTCCTTTATTTAATAGAAAAGCGAAAACATATCCTAAAGCCATCCAAATTATTTCTCATGAACTGGTGTTTTAAGTAACCTTCAGTAATTTGAACTATCCCTATTTCGAATACATTTTCGGGGTGCTAAAGGTATTCGAGTTATTGAAGTAGAATTTTGTTTCAGATTTTTATACTTTTAATATCCTCATAATTCTACATAGCTTTTGATCATTAACCGATTGACGCTTATGACCCACAAAGAGGGATGGCGCGTCGTTAAACTCGAAAACATCATCATCATCGTTATTGAAGTAGAACTGTAGTTTGTTCAAGTTACTATGTGTCTTGGTTTTTTCAAGTCTCCTACTTTGTTCATTGTTTTTCTCTGTCACTGTTTTTCAGTCTTATTGAAATCAGTTTTACTTTGGCTGCTATTTAAGAAGGATCAAAGATGTGACTAACAATCAGTCTAGTTTACCTTCAGCGGCTCCCAGAGGCACTGGAATGCGCACTTAAGCCTCGCTCAACGCTACAAAGTAAAGATAAACTCTTAATCGGTGAGACTGGAAATCCCTAAACGGGTACAATGGCAAACAGTGCAGGCCCAGATCAGGGCCTCCACTGTTTGCAAAAAGGTTCAGCCATTTTCCAAATAGATTTTGAAGACCTGTCACCCCTAAATTGTGAAATGGATTCCTGCTATATATAAGAAGGAAGATTCCATTTGATACAAAAAGGGTTAAACAGAAGTGAAGACAATGATCAGGAGTTGATCGTAAACCGATCGACCCAAAAATCATACCACATCACGACAGGATATCGAAGGGGACAGTAAGGGCCAAGCGGCTATCAAAAATAAAAATATATTAGCGGAACCAGAACTGGCCTTGCGGCGGTTCTATAGAGAAATGCTCTTTCTTATTTAAAATAGACCTTTTACAGACAGACCAAATCAAAAGGAAGGAAACAGGAAACCGCGTATAATACGGTACCCTTGTTAACAAATACGGGAAAATATCTATCACTGATATTTGTTTCATCAAAAACATCGTTGTAATGTTCCTTGAAGCATGGGCAGAGGAGTTGGTCTTTCTAGTTTGTCAGGTTCAGCCGTGTTCGAAGCTATGGACGTCGTTGCCTCACTAGATATACTACAGAATTATTCTTCTTCAGTCATCCACCTTTTATTCTCAAAATTTCATTTATCTCACACACATGCTAATTTCACATGTAGCCTCTGGTATGGAAAATGGATATGGCTTAATTTTCGCAGGGGGTTATTGAAAAATGTTACACTGTTTTATTGGATGTTTTCGCATCAACAGCAGTCTTTTCAGTAGATACTAATAACTTTTTAGTAAATTAAAACGCCTAAAAATCGATTTGGTTTTCTTTTCATATATAAATCATGTCAACAAGATCAGAGGTTTCAACAGTAAAACTGCGGGATGTTTAATGAAAAATCAGTCTCCTGATCTGTGGATGTAAACATTGGGTCGGGGTAAACATTAGGAAAAATATCGACGTGAGAAATTGATATTCGTCACAGCTCTCAAAATGGTATTTTATGTTGAAACTTTGACATTTTTCATTCACGCAGAATTTATGTGCCGTTTGGAGCTGACTCATTGAATGCGAAAATAGCCGGCCTCAGTAGCTCAGTCGGATGCGCGTCTGACTGATGATCAGGATTCTTTCGTGGAGATCGATCATGATTTTTTTTTCTAATTTTCTAAGGCCTTTCTCTCCCTTCTGCTATTTCAAGAAGAGCAGCTGTCAGTTTCTGCGAATGAATGTGCGCTGTACTGGTTAACTGCTTACGTATAAGCCTGTCCAGGAAAAGTGTGTATAGGTAAACTGACCGACTCAAAAATGACCTGGAACAGAGTTGACTGGGCATTTAACTCCAATACAAACCGCCCATCGGGGCTTAAAGAAATAAACTGGGCTGCACGGTGCTTCCACTCAGAGCTGAAACCGACCGCACATGAGTACTGGTTTGATTTTGTTTGATTTGAGGCTTAACGTCCCCAACACTGTAAAGGTCATTTTGAAGACTTTGCTTCCAATTTTGTGGGACTTTTACCCGGCAATGAGATGAAATGACATCTCAAGCCCTGACCCCAAATGAAATCAATAGGATTTATAAGCATGGACGGTCTGACTCGCACCGCTTTGCCTTGGCAGGCTTAGATGCTCTAAGCGCTTTACCAGTACTTGTGTGCGGTCAGATTCAGCTCTGCGTGGAAGCATCATGCAGCCCATCTATTTCTTCAATCCCCGATGGGCGGGGGCCGACACAAGTACTGGTAAATCGCGTCGAGGTCTAAGCATGCCCAGGTAAAATGGTGCGAGTCGGACCGTCCATGTATATAAACCCTTTTGGTTTCATTGGGCGGCAGGGTTTGAGATGTCTTTTCATTTAAATGTCGGATAAAAGTCGCACAAAATTGGACGCAATATCTCCAAAATGAACTATTTTGCTTCCAGTGATGTGGGACTTTTACCCGACATTGAGATGTGATGACATCTCAAGCCCTGTCGCCCAATGAAACCAAACGGGCTAAGTATATGGACAGTCTGACTTGCACCACTTTGCTCGACAGTCTTAATCACCAGTACTCATAGCGGATCAAGGTCCCATATAGTACTTTTCAGGGCTTTTAAAAGACATTTTCGGTGGAAAATTTGTGGTATTTTTACATGTATTATTCATACATCAAATGCATGTCAAACGGCGGTTCTATCGAGCACCCACAATCTACATGTATATCATCACGAAAATTCGCCTATATAATTTTGACCCCCGTTGAACCCCACTATTATATAGTAAAGTGGAGTTTGCAGGGGTAAACAATATCTTTCTTATTTGTGCTTTAAAATATATTGAGTAAACATGAGACAAATATCACAATTTTTCGTCTTAATGTCGGTTTTTTTTTTTTGGGGGGGGGGGGGGGGGTTTACAGTATATTTCTATAGGCGTGTTTTCGTAATGTTTTGGGAAGAAAATATACCATATACCCGCGGATGCCCCACTTTATAAGGACGACACAAGCCTGTGCATTCTTTCGGTTTTCCAAAAACAGTCGTGTTTCTGGTGAAAATGTGTGCTGTGTTTTCTTATTTCTGCTCCAAACATCTATTTTAGTCGCTTGTTAGAACCACCACAATGAGGCGGCTCTAACGAGTACCTACAATTTATGATGTGGAACAAAATTAATAAGAATAGCTTATTACCCTGTGAGCCCAAGTTTCTCTATACAACGTGGTTTTTACAAGGGTTTACAGACTTGTTAGCGTGATATTTTCTTCTTAACTAGTACAAAACACCGGGCCAACATCACAACTTCAATGTTGTACCGCTGTCGACCCGACATTCTTTGCTCGCTGGGTTATGTCCATTTTGGGGTTTTCGGCGGACTCGGCTAACGTGATGGTATAAATAGGTTAACTGCGTTACTTGCGCTGAGGGTGGCGTGGTTTAAGTACAGCGGTCTACACTTCTCGTGACTTATCAAATTATAAGATTGTATATTTGAATTTCATTAGAAATTAAAATGAAATGTTACACTACTTTTTCCCAAAGAAAATATATCTATTTATAATGATTTAATAAGACATTTAAAATACATTATTTGATGATAATGTCCTTTGACGTGCTGAGAAATGGCTGGCGCTGTGAGTATTATGTAACAAATATCTTGAGATATGGACCAAGGAAAATGCATTAGAAGCATTGATTTGAACGATATCAAATGCATAAACTTAAGGACATACGGTTTGAAAAGAAATAATTCAATATACGTTTTAGTTTGTTTTTCTAATTCTTAATATTTTGACTGTCGAAATGCAGACCAAGTTATTTTTCTTTCTTCATTTTCATTTCTTCCATGATTTGAGCGGCACCCCAGTGGTTATCAATAAATCATCACAAAATCACACCTACATAATTTTGACTCCTTTCAAATGTTTGCCAATGGAAAGCCATAGGAAGACTTCCTAAATCTCGGACATACCCTTCTCGGCATTTACTCCTTTTCTTCGTTCGGGTCGATGGGCATGGTGGGCGAAGCTTGCTTACCAAGTAATGCTTACTGTCCGCGGACGCCTGATTACACTCTTCTGGAGTCCATGTCTGTTGGTCTGAACATTGATATTTGCCATTTTGTCTATGGATTAATGATTTTGGATTAACGCTTTGGTACTACGGCCTAAACTTCTTCAAACCCAGTTTCACACAAAAAGAATGGGGTTTACAGGGGAATACACAATTTTTCGTATTTCTGCTCCAAAACATAGATTATGGGTACTCGTTAGAACCACCTCGACGAGACAGTTCTAACAAGTACACACAATCGATGTTCTGAGCACAAATAAATAAAATATCAGAATTTTTTGTCTGCAATGTTCAATTTCTTTGGTGAAAAAAATGTTCAATACATTTGAATAGGCGTGTATTCGTAAGTTACTTTCGGCAAAATAAATCAAAGTATTGACAACACTGGTGCGCATATTGTCTCAGCGTGGAGACTGAACGGGGACTTAGGCTATTTCCGTGGTAAAATGTTTAATACATTTGAATAGGCGTGTTTTCGTAAGTTACTTTCGGCAAAATGAATCAAAGTATTGACAACACTGGTGGGTATATTGTCTCAGCGTGGAGACTTAACGGGGACTTGGGCTATTTCCGTGGTAAAATGTGCAATACATTTGAATAGGCGTGTTTTCGTAAGTTACTTTCGGCAAAATGAATCAAAGTATTGACAACACTGGTGGGTATATTGTCTCAGCGTGGAGACTGAAGGGGACTTAGGCTATTTCCATTATGAAAATATTTGCATTACGAAAACACGCCCATACAAATACACTGTAAATTTTACTGCCGTAAAAATGAAAAATAATAATAATAAAAAAAAAATAAGACGAAAAATTGAGGTGTTTTTCTTATTATTGCATAACGTATAGATTATGGGTACACGTTAGAACCGCCTCATCGAGGCGGTTCTAACGAGTGCCCACAATCTATATTTTAGAGCAGAAATAAGAAAAATAAGGTGTACTCCTGTAAACCTCAGTTTTACTATATAAAAGTGGGGTTCGAGGGGGTCAAATTTACATAGGCGTATTTTTGTGATGATTTAACACTTAAATTTCAGTACTTAAAACAAACAGTGTAAAACCTGACCAGACACCTGTGGCATCTGATCTAAGAGTGTCCTAACATATGAGCTCTCAATGTTTTACAGATAACCTACTTTATAAAGCACTCTGGCATCACAACTGATCCTGGGTTTCATACTAACGCTATTTGCGCGAGGCTCAGTGATTGTCAGGTGGGTATCAGGGAGCTTACCACTAAATATTTTCCATAGACGACAATAGTAACATTTTTCCATCTCCAACAAAAACTGTACATGCAAAATATTTCAAACCTTGGTGGTTTGTAGAGCAACTCTAGCTGAACAAATCCCAAAGAAAAAATCCACATGTAGCCCGTCTCCTTTTTGAGCTATTATCCGCCATATTGTTGATGTGTAGCGCCGCAGTGAATAACAGGGCAATTTTTTCTCAAAGGGGTGACCATGAAAATGTGGCAGCAATATTTTTGGGCTTGCAGATATAATTGCAAAGCATCTATTATTTTGTTTTGCTATAAGTACCCTTTTCTTAAAATGAAATAAATCCAGCCTATATAACCAATGAAATGCACAGCTGGTATTTGATCCTCTATCAAATCTTCTGTCCCAAAGTGCTGGTTCCCCGGCTCAGCAATATTTAGTGTTAAGCTACCTATACCAAACCCTTATTGTCTTTATGATCCATCAAAAGCATTGTCAAATAGAAATTTAGATCATATCTAATAATTTAAGCATGCATAATAAATGTTCAGTGACAAAGAATCTTTGAAGTTTGCGAAAAAGTTATCGCTTTCAGATTCTACAATGAAAGCCGAACAAACAATATTTTGTGAAAAAGGGCAAAGTTTACCTCTTTCTGGAATGGAACCCAGACACCGGCTGGCATCAGTGGTTCTTCTCCTATGTCTTTGAAACACTTCAATCCTAAAATGCACTAAAGTATGCCTTAATAGCATACCAACTGGTATTTATGGCTGATTTCACACCTATACCCCCTATTTTATGTAAAATTGGCATTTTGAGGATATTTTGATGATAAAACTTTGACAAAAATGATTATAAATGCCCCAATACCATGAGAAATAGAGGATATATATCTGTTCAGACCCTTTAACATGAATCTAATCAATAAGAACCAATAAGAGATGAGAAAACTTATCGCGATATTGCAGCAGAGACAATTTTGAAGTTTTGCTTTCGCTAGAGACCAAGGCCAAAAACCAGGTAACCTTAGTGTTAAATTCCAGATGGAGTAGATCCTTTCTCTTGTGTTTCTGGTTATACACTTACTGTAAGACTTTTTCCAAAACAAACCCATTAACAATTGATTAACATGGCTTTAAAGTACCCCCCCCCCCTCAAAATGCACAGATCAGAAGCAAAAACTGATCAAAACACCCAGTTAGACCTACATTACCACAAACCTTACACTTTTTTACAGTTTCTATGGCAAACCACATGCCAGGAATATCCATTTTATGATACAGAATTGGATAGAACCTACCAATGTGTGAAAATATGATGTAATGACTGAAAACTGGAGTGTGGGGCTGATTTTCCAACTTTTGGTATAGGGAGCTTACCACTAAATATTTTCCATAGACGACAATAGTAACATTTTTCCATCTCCAACAAAAACTGTACATGCAAAATATTTCAAACCTTGGTGGTTTGTAGAGCAACTCTAGCTGAACAAATCCCAAAGAAAAAATCCACATGTAGCCTGTCTCCTTTTTGAGCTATTGTCCGCCATATTGTTGATGTGTAGCGCCGCAGTGAATAACAGGGCAATTTTTTCTCAAAGGGGTGACCATGAAAATGTGGCAGCAATATTTTTGGGCTTGCAGATATAATTGCAAAGCATCTATTATTTTGTTTTGCTATAAGTACCCTTTTCTTAAAATGAAATAAATCCAGCCTATATAACCAATGAAATGCACAGCTGGTATTTGATCCTCTATCAAATCTTCTGTCCCAAAGTGCTGGTTCCCCGGCTCAGCAATATTTAGTGTTAAGCTACCTATACCAAACCCTTATTGTCTTTATGATCCATCAAAAGCATTGTCAAATAGAAATTTAGATCATATCTAATAATTTAAGCATGCATAATAAATGTTCAGTGACAAAGAATCTTTGAAGTTTGCGAAAAAGTTATCGCTTTCAGATTCTACAATGAAAGCCGAACAAACAATATTTTGTGAAAAAGGGCAAAGTTTACCTCTTTCTGGAATGGAACCCAGACACCGGCTGGCATCAGTGGTTCTTCTCCTATGTCTTTGAAACACTTCAATCCTAAAATGCACTAAAGTATGCCTTAATAGCATACCAACTGGTATTTATGGCTGATTTCACACCTATACCCCCTATTTTATGTAAAATTGGCATTTTGAGGATATTTTGATGATAAAACTTTGACAAAAATGATTATAAATGCCCCAATACCATGAGAAATAGAGGATATATATCTGTTCAGACCCTTTAACATGAATCTAATCAATAAGAACCAATAAGAGATGAGAAAACTTATCGCGATATTGCAGCAGAGACAATTTTGAAGTTTTGCTTTCGCTAGAGACCAAGGCCAAAAACCAGGTAACCTTAGTGTTAAATTCCAGATGGAGTAGATCCTTTCTCTTGTGTTTCTGGTTATACACTTACTGTAAGACTTTTTCCAAAACAAACCCATTAACAATTGATTAACATGGCTTTAAAGTACCCCCCCCCCCTCAAAATGCACAGATCAGAAGCAAAAACTGATCAAAACACCCAGTTAGACCTACATTACCACAAACCTTACACTTTTTTACAGTTTCTATGGCAAACCACATGCCAGGAATATCCATTTTATGATACAGAATTGGATAGAACCTACCAATGTGTGAAAATATGATGTAATGACTGAAAACTGGAGTGTGGGGCTGATTTTCCAACTTTTGGTATAGGGAGCTTACCACTAAATATTTTCCATAGACGACAATAGTAACATTTTTCCATCTCCAACAAAAACTGTACATGCAAAATATTTCAAACCTTGGTGGTTTGTAGAGCAACTCTAGCTGAACAAATCCCAAAGAAAAAATCCACATGTAGCCTGTCTCCTTTTTGAGCTATTGTCCGCCATATTGTTGATGTGTAGCGCCGCAGTGAATAACAGGGCAATTTTTTCTCAAAGGGGTGACCATGAAAATGTGGCAGCAATATTTTTGGGCTTGCAGATATAATTGCAAAGCATCTATTATTTTGTTTTGCTATAAGTACCCTTTTCTTAAAATGAAATAAATCCAGCCTATATAACCAATGAAATGCACAGCTGGTATTTGATCCTCTATCAAATCTTCTGTCCCAAAGTGCTGGTTCCCCGGCTCAGCAATATTTAGTGTTAAGCTACCTATACCAAACCCTTATTGTCTTTATGATCCATCAAAAGCATTGTCAAATAGAAATTTAGATCATATCTAATAATTTAAGCATGCATAATAAATGTTCAGTGACAAAGAATCTTTGAAGTTTGCGAAAAAGTTATCGCTTTCAGATTCTACAATGAAAGCCGAACAAACAATATTTTGTGAAAAAGGGCAAAGTTTACCTCTTTCTGGAATGGAACCCAGACACCGGCTGGCATCAGTGGTTCTTCTCCTATGTCTTTGAAACACTTCAATCCTAAAATGCACTAAAGTATGCCTTAATAGCATACCAACTGGTATTTATGGCTGATTTCACACCTATACCCCCTATTTTATGTAAAATTGGCATTTTGAGGATATTTTGATGATAAAACTTTGACAAAAATGATTATAAATGCCCCAATACCATGAGAAATAGAGGATATATATCTGTTCAGACCCTTTAACATGAATCTAATCAATAAGAACCAATAAGAGATGAGAAAACTTATCGCGATATTGCAGCAGAGACAATTTTGAAGTTTTGCTTTCGCTAGAGACCAAGGCCAAAAACCAGGTAACCTTAGTGTTAAATTCCAGATGGAGTAGATCCTTTCTCTTGTGTTTCTGGTTATACACTTACTGTAAGACTTTTTCCAAAACAAACCCATTAACAATTGATTAACATGGCTTTAAAGTACCCCCCCCCCTCAAAATGCACAGATCAGAAGCAAAAACTGATCAAAACACCCAGTTAGACCTACATTACCACAAACCTTACACTTTTTTACAGTTTCTATGGCAAACCACATGCCAGGAATATCCATTTTATGATACAGAATTGGATAGAACCTACCAATGTGTGAAAATATGATGTAATGACTGAAAACTGGAGTGTGGGGCTGATTTTCCAACTTTTGGTATAGGGAGCTTACCACTAAATATTTTCCATAGACGACAATAGTAACATTTTTCCATCTCCAACAAAAACTGTACATGCAAAATATTTCAAACCTTGGTGGTTTGTAGAGTAACTCTAGCTGAACAAATCCCAAAGAAAAAATCCACATGTAGCCCGTCTCCTTTTTGAGCTATTGTCCGCCATATTGTTGATGTGTAGCGCCGCAGTGAATAACAGGGCAATTTTTTCTCAAAGGGGTGACCATGAAAATGTGGCAGCAATATTTTTGGGCTTGCAGATATAATTGCAAAGCATCTATTATTTTGTTTTGCTATAAGTACCCTTTTCTTAAAATGAAATAAATCCAGCCTATATAACCAATGAAATGCACAGCTGGTATTTGATCCTCTATCAAATCTTCTGTCCCAAAGTGCTGGTTCCCCGGCTCAGCAATATTTAATGTTAAGCTACCATCAGCAATATGAATCTGCTTGTATATGTTAAGTTGCGTCGATTGATAAACAAGAATGAGACTAGTAAAGAGCTATTTATCCCTTTCATATCTGTGATTTTGAAGTGGATTCGTCGACATGTCCATTTTTGCCAATAGAGGTTTAGCAAAATCATCAGGCAAAACGTGTAGATCATGATAAGACAGCTCGTTATGAGCCTCTCATCTGGATCTACACTGCTTGCATAGGTATCTGTATCGGTCTGCAGGGTCAAAGGGTTAAAATGCATTATATGAGTGCTACCGACTCCGGACTTGATTATCAGGAGTACCAGATGAATGGAATAAATACATATTATTACTACAGTAACTTGATCTGACGCATTGTATCACGTCGAGTGGATGTTTCCAGATCAGCGTATCACACGAGACGCGCAGCGTCGAGTGTGATGCGTAAGATCTGGAAACATCCAAGAGACGTGATACTGTGCGACAGATCAAGTTATTTTAGTGATAATACGTTTATTATATACCTTTTTTCGCTTTTAATAAAGTCTTTTGTCAACGTAAATTGGCGGGAAACTTTGACGTTACATTCTGTGTGTAAGTGACGTCATCATTTCGAACGTTTGGTTCCGCGTTATCGATGGCTGTTTTCTAACGTCGCAACAAATGCCGGGACTCAGGGTTTGCAGGAGTGTGATACGGAATCGGAAAACGCGAGTGCGTGATACGGGATTCTGTATTTTTGTGTCGGAAAACTGATAGTAGACAGCAGTATTTCTTGTAGGTATATAATAAAGGATGATATCGACGACAGATAATCGCTTAAATTTGTGTTATTACGTAGTGTCAGAAATGAAAACAAATTCTATTATTTACTAAACTTATTTTTCCATGAATGCCTTGTACAGAAACTTTGTAAAAGCGTTGTCAACTGCCATTTAAACACACAAATGAGTCGGTTGGTACGTGGCTGGTACCTCGGCCCGGCCCGGCCTTGGCGTTTATACCCGACCGCGGAGTATGGCAAATTGGTAAATTCCAGTTGTTCATGGATATACCCGAATTGTGAGGTTTTCAATTTTTCTGCCTCGTTGTTCAACGAACCTACACAGAACGGAAAAAGAAAAAGAAACAAATTTGAACCTCTGTCAAATGAAAAAGGAGTTAAATCTCCGACTACTGACTTTGTAAAAAGGTTTGAAACTTTGCAGTATAAATATTAACGGTTTAAGGGGAAAAATACTTGAACTTTTTTTTAGCTTTCCTCGAAACTCACCAACCAAATATGGTGGCTATTCATTCAAGAAACAAAGACTGACAGTTCAATTATGACTTCGGAGCTTTTCCCTGAAATTTGTGAATACAGTGTCTGCAGGAAAGATGGAAACAATCATGGCGGCAGGGTGATGTATCTCGTTCACAGAGATATCTCTCATATGCCTTTCATGGAACTGGACAACCACTCGGAATCTGTTTGGGTTAAGGTTTTTGCAAACAAACTTCTCACTTTATAGCAAGTTGGTATCGACCACCTAACGGTGCAGTCGAAAACTTCCAGTTATTTAAAGATCACCTTGATCGCACTAAGTCTTAGAATAAGAGTAAAAACTTCCCGCAATACATGTCCTAGGTGACTTCAACTTCAGAGAGAATTTCTTGTAATAAACGTTTTTCCAAAATCGCGGGGTATAAAAGCCAAGGCCGGGAAAAATGATAACATTTCTTAATTTCTTAAAATTTACAGGTTAAAGTACTTCTTTTTGTCCTGAAAATATTTGAATTTGGTTATTGTCATCATTTGTCCATAGAAAAATATCACAAACATATAAGACTACCTTAAATTATCAATTTTCTTATTTTCTATTTGTTTCTATTTTTAGATAGACTAAATTAAAGAAAACGATCGGAAAGGACCGAAAGGGAAGAAAGTTTTTTTTTACTGCTGGCTGGAATTAAAGAAAAATAAAAAATAACATTTTTTTCTTTATCATTACAATATACACATACATGTTTACAAATATAACAATCAGTTTTTATATTTCTTGAATTCCAGCTTGCAGTAACATTTTTATTTCCTTTTCGGTACATTCCTTTAGTAAAGTTAATCTAAAAAAAGAAACCATTCGAAAATAAGAAATTTGTTCATTAAAGGTGATTTTGATATGTTTTTTTATACTTTCTATGTACACATGATAATTTAAAAATAATCAAAATTTAATATCAGCAGGGAAAAAAAGAATTTCTTAAACCGATAAAATCGTAAGAAATTAAGAAATATTCTCATTTTTCCCGGCCTTGGCTTTTATACCCCTCGATTTCGGAAAAATAGTTATTACAAGAAAATAACATAATACAGAGAGATGAACCTACGTGCAGTTATCAAATATGTTATTCATAATAATTTTATACCAAACTGACTACAATGTATATCTTCATTGTGGCAAGAGACGAAATATAAAATCTTTGGATCGCCATTCTGTTCTGTTGTGACGTAGAGTTCCCCCGTTGACTTGTCGGGGCACCCCGTATTTCAATACGGGTAAATATATGAGCTCTTAATATATATTTGTGCTGGTGAAGGTTATATATACAATTTGTGCAGTTCAAATATTTATGTACACACTCGCCATGCGGCGTTAACACTGTGATATCTGTTTAAGTTTTGCAACTGTCTTTCGATGAATCTGCTCTATGAATTCTCTGGAGTACAGTTCTGTAAGAAGAATATCGTCGTTACTGGTCACATAAACTGAAGCATCCAATGTGAGCTGAGTAAACACTTCTGGGTCTGTTAGGTTCACGTCTTTTGCGTCTCTTAAGGCTGAATTCTCCTGTAGTTTTTCTTTATAGGCTTCCCTTTCAGGACCAAAAACTGAGCATTCTGCTATGAAGTGTTGCCGAGTTTCTGGAGCAGCTAAACACAGTTTACATGTAGCATCAACTGTGTACTGATTAAATGCAGCCCTATTACCTTGCAAAATATAAGATCCCGTTAAAAGTTTGCATTTTAATTGCGCCCTCCTATTGTCGGCAATACTATTTCTAACAGTACACCATATAGGATGAGCTTTCCCTACTTTAAGTGAAAGTGGGTTGACATACTTTAAGGATGATTTACTCCTAATACCGTCCTGCCAAATGGACTCTATATGAGAGTTGATAGCATTAGTGAGGGCCTGTTTCCATTGAAACTTGATTGAAACTTGGACATATGTGTCTCAAAAAGGCAAAAAATTGAGGGGAGATCATATGTTTTTAATATGGATTTAATGAAATTGAACCAACTATTCTCTTGATCATCTTTCATGACGAGCTGTCTTTCAGCAATTTCATGTTCAATAGATGTCTTATTACCCGCAATGTTCATAAACAGACTCAAAGCGTTTTTGTGTATGATTGTCTCAAGAGGTACAATGCCCAATAATGCCAGGGTAATACTATTTGAAGTGTTGTTCGGAAGACCCTGGATCTGCCTCAGAGACTTTCTCTGAAACATTTCCAGGTTTTCCAGGTCTTTTTTTTTGTGCAAAGTTAATACTTTTAGCCCATATACAAGCCTCGGGACAACGAAAGTAGACCAAATGTGCCCATTTAGACATGTCTTAAGTCCATTTACGCTATGAAATCCCGCCCCCATTAGTGCGTATGCAGTTTTGCGCCCTATACTAATCTTCTCTTCAATATTCGCTTTATTCTTAGTGTTTCTACTGATGCCCAAATGCACTGTACATTCCTGACAGAGAATCTTATCTCCCGACATGTATAACTCCCCATTCTGTACACTCCTATTCGGATTGTAACACATTTGGCGCGGCGGCTCGGCCCGGCCCGGCCCTGGCTTTTATACCCGGCATACTCCGCATCTGAAAGGAATGTGTAATCCGTGTGAATCCACATTTCACACTGAACTGCCTTATGTTCATTCAGATAGCCAACATATGACCTTGTCCCCACAGCTAGGCACTGTAGAAATCACCATTCATTGGCGTTTCAGACCCTTACTGCAAGAACTGACATTTATAAAGAATAGTTCTTCCCCCGAACCATTAGAGATTGGAATACCCTTCCCGATCCGATAATTTCGACAGCTGAAGGTGCTGATGACTGTGTAACTAACTTTACCTCTTTGGTTAGAACTATATTACTGTAGGGAATAACTTCCCATGTCACGTGATAGCTCAGTGGTTAGTGCACTTGCCTCTGATGCTAGAGGTCCCGGGTTCGATTCCCGGCAGCGGCGATAAATTTCGGTGTCCGAATACGCTCCACTGGCATCGTCGTCGTAGTATGTATAATCCTCCTCCACAAGAAGCACCTCTTGCATTCGCAAGAGTAAAAAGATTAAGAGTTTGTAAAAGTCCGAACACAATAAACAGGCTAAAACTTCTGTGCTAAAAAACTGTTTATATACAATAGAGTCTAGCCAATGCGGACAACCATCATTCCCGTACTTTATCTAACCAAAGTTTGTGCATGTGTATCTTATGGAACCAGTCTCTTGAAAGTCTCTCTATCTCCTCTTCCAGCCGGTAATGTTTTTGTGACCATCTCAACACATATCAAAGTTTGTAAGATGACTGACCAGTCATTAAAATGGGTTTTCCAAATGTCTATATTAGTATTTCGAACGATAATGTCTCTCATAGTGTGTATAATAGATGACCGTATAGCGTAGAATGCTGGGCAACGAGCCAGCATGTGCAGCAGATCTTCATCCTCAAGGTGACAATGGGGGCACACAGCATTCACTGAGCCGTTACTGAACGATTGTCTGTTCTTCTGTAGTATGTAGATCCCAGTTAAGATTCTGGCTTTCACCACTCCTTTCCTAACGTCGGACACAGAGGATTCTATAGTTCTCCATACCCGATGCGTTGTACCAATACGTAGATTTTTCACAGATAAGTACTTCAAAGTTTTCTTGGTTTTGATTTCGCGCACTAGAGTTCTAGACCAGTATGAGTTAATATGCTTGGCACAGAGCTGTTTCCATTGGATTTTACTGAATTCATTGCATATAAGTTGACACAGAGATGGTAATTCATACTGCGCGAGGATACCTCTCACATTGGTGAAGAAGCTTTTTTGATTATCAAATGAGTATGCTAATTGTCTTTGTACTAATTCTTTCAGACTGGCGTTTTTGCTCGCTAAAACACTGCGTAGCAAACTTAATTGTCTTTTATGAAGCTCTGCTTCCAAAGGCAGAGCACCGATGAGCATATAGACTGCTGCCGTAGCTGTTCGTTGGGGTAGGGACTGAATATTACGTAGTGTCTGGATATGATATCTTGAAAGCTGGTCGATCTGTCCCTTTGTCAGGCACAATGTGTCGAGGCCATAGAGTAGGCGCGGAAGTACATACGTTTTGTAGATGAAATATGACGTCTGTGGATTTAAGCCGTTTGCACCATGTAAACCAGTGTTCATTAGGGAATAAGAGGTTCTTCGCGCTAAGCTAATTCGTTCGCCAACATTCAGAGACGATTCCTTCTTGCCTGCTCTAGTTATTCCAAGATGTGTGTTATTTTCAGATGGTGTAATTTCATTTTCTCCAAGTGTCCATTTAAATTCTTCATTAAATTTATATGACGAAATGTCTACAACACTTGTTTTTGTAGGGTGGATATTGTATCTTTTCCGTTTAGAATAGATCATTGCTTCATACAACATGATTTGAAGTTCTTCAGGAGTAGGTGCCAGCAGGGAAACATCGTCAGCACAAGTTGGACACCCGATGTAAACTGACCCAATATGAAGTCCTAGCCTTTTTGATTTCAGGATTCTTAAGAGCTCGTCAATATAGACTTTATATAGACTTGTTGACAGGATACCGCCCTGACGAACACCTTGGTTTATGGGAAAACTGTTGCTTAAGCCGCTAGCCCATTTCACTCTCGAAGATAGGCCCTGAT
Source organism: Lucinisca nassula (assembly GCA_963580285.1). Classification (NCBI taxonomy): domain Eukaryota; kingdom Metazoa; phylum Mollusca; class Bivalvia; order Lucinida; family Lucinidae; genus Lucinisca; species Lucinisca nassula. The sequence continues at coordinate 174,775,713 of OY757012.1, forward strand.
ATAAGTCCTTGATCACCAGCCAAGAAGTATCATGGATTTCTTTCTGATAGAGTTCGTCGAGAAGAACAGCATGATGTACAACATCGAACGCTTTTTGGGAATCCAATGTGGCCATGAATAAGTGGGTTCCATTGTCGTGGGATTCAGCCTTTGCTTCACTAACCAGAAGGCTGGCCATGGCAGGCGAGAGTCCTTCGGTAAACCCGAATTGGAGATCTGACTGAGAGAGTTCAAGTTTTTCAAGCAGTGAATATTCAAATAATTTACCGAATATTGCTGTTACTGTTATACCTCTGTAGTTTTCAAGGACTTTTGAGTCTTTACCTTTTTAAGAACTGGAGTTATAAGTCCGGTTTTGAATGTACTGGGTATACTTTTCGTTTCCAGTATATGATTAAATATCTTAGTCACTGTAGGTACAATTTGTTGCTTTCCTGCTTTAAAATGCTCAGCAGCGATACCGCACTCATCTGGAGATTTGCCATTGTGTAGTTTGTCTATAGCTTTTTCAACGTCAGATTCACTGAATGATAGTTGACTGCAGGTCTCGTTTAGTTCACTTTGTATCTGGTTGACACGTACATTACATAACATTAAGAATACATTATCATAGTCATTGTCTTTTGGGACTGCAAGGTCTTCATAATAGTTCGCGAAGCAGTTACGTTGGCTGTCTGCGTCGTAGTGCCTGACACCATTCACGAGTATGCACGTGGATTCAGCTTCCTTGCTGGAACAACTCCTGCGTATTAGTCGGTAAAACATGTCTGTCGAGGGATTTTCCATTACTGCATTATAGAAAGCTTTTCTACTAATAGCATTCTCCATGCGTTGCTGACTTCTGAGTACCCGTTTCGCGAGTTTATTTTCATACTGTAATTGTCCTGACCCCGGTTTTCCGGCTGAAACCCACTTCCTGTAGGTCTCTTTCACATCCTTAATACAATTTAACAGTTTCTTTGACACTCGTTTCTTGGGACCCTTAAGTTTCAATGTTTTCACAGGAACAGCTTTATCTGAGGCTTTTTTAAGACAGTTAATGACCGAGTCAACAGCACGTTCCACATTACTATTGTCCATCAGCGTATTAAGGGGTGTAAGCAGTTCCTCAGAATAAACTTCATGATCTATCTTATCCCAGCATAATAATTTTCTGGGGGGAATTTTGGGTTTACTCTTTGGTCCATTTTCAGCTCCTAAACTAACGCGCAAGGTTACGTGTATGGGGACATGAGTTGATACATTCATTGACTCTCTATTCCAAATTTTGTATGTATTAAAAAGTTCTGTATTCGTTGACAGTACATAGTCTATCTGAGACGTACCTACTCCATTGAAGTGGTAAAACGTGGGTTTTATAGAAGCAAAAGTTCCGTTTGACAGACGGTGGCTTTCAACGAAGCTTTTCAGTATAATGTCATGTTTATTGTTCCGTGTATGCAGGAGAGAACCATTAAGATCTCCACATAGCAGAATTGAATGTGATGCTTCATACCGCTGTATAATATCATGCACAACGTCGAGACATTCTCGGTAACTGTATTCAGAATCAGACTTATTCGTTGGCAGGTAAACATTGATGATGCAAAGCTTTAAACTACCGTCCAGTTCAATAGCGATCACTCTTTCGTTGCCGACGTCTAAGCGTGAAGTATGGTCCATTAGAGATTTTTTCCATAAAATTGCAACACCGCTTCTTCCGCGAGGCAGGTTAAAATTTGATATCGAGTCATTTGTATCGTGACAACGTACATAAGATCCAAATTCAGGAAATTCGTTAATAAACCAATGTTTCTCGAAGTCCCAGAGCCAGTGCTCTTGTAGACATATAATTTCATTCTCTTTGCACAATTTTTGTAAGTAAAGTTTATTTGCCTTCACACCCTCAATGTTACAAGTCACTAAACTTAAAGTCTGTTTCTTTCCTGACATAACTCTGTCATTAATGGGCTGATTTCTGGCGGATTTTCCTTGAGGCCGGGAACTTTTAAAAACTGTTTCTCATTACTGTTCGATGCTTTTACATTTACAGTGGAGTTCAATTGATCAGAGACGTGGTTTAACTGAGTCGCCAGCAGAATAGTCACTTCTGTCTACGGTCTGATCAGTATCTGTTTCAGTATTAACGTTGTTTTTGGTACTGTCATACTCTTTGGGGTACGCAACGCCTCCCGTAGTATCCAGTATAATCGGTGATCCTTTTGACTTTCCCGGGGTGACATGGACACGCAGCACCGCATTCGCTTCGCATGAATCATTAGCCTCAGTATCCGGGATAAGGGGTTTCTTGTCCTGTACTCGTGACCGTTGTGTCGGGGAAGTGCAGTTTAACCCAGTAATTGTAGCAGCTGATGGTCCTGCCTCACTAATGGATTTCGCCTCCCTGGCTCTGAGCTCTTGATGTACCGGGGTGGGATATGCTGTCTGTGGGTTAGTAGACACTGGTGACTCTGTTGGAATGATGGACTGTGTCTCCCTGGCCCTGAGGTCCTGGTGTTCCGGGGCGGGATGGGCCATCTGTAGAGGTGGGTGTGGTATTATGGGAGTACCACTAGCCGGCATACCTGGAATAACCCTGACCATCTGTGGTGGTGGATGGGGTACTATTGGGACACTGCGACTTTGAACTGGGTGTAGCATGTGGTGTACTGGGCCGGGTATCCCTGGTTGCTGATGCACGACGTATGGAACAGAGTGCTGCGGGTAAGGGGGTGGAGGTATCATAACCGGAGGCTGGAACATCGGGGTGGGCCTAATCACTCCTGGAGTATATTGTGGGTGATACTTCGGTTGGTTCTGGCTAAGATATTGTTGACATATATTAGGCACAATAGGATTATAAAGGTTATGTGTGGCTTGTCTCTCTGCAATACACATTATTAGCTGATTCTGACATTGAAATAAGCTATGCAGGTTCATTTGATTCTGTAAAGTCATTTGGTTCTGAAGATGTAAGTTATGGATCACTTGACTTTCTAGTAGATTAAGTCTATTTTCAATTCTACATGTAGAAGGAATGCCAACTCCTTCACTATCAACCGGAACTGTGTCTGAATTTGGCACCGGTTTGGGTTTTGCTGAATTATTCTCCATGGTATTTTGGTACAAGTTAATCAGACTTTCAAAATGATTCACCTTGCTTTCTAGACTACTAATATAATATTTCTGCGCTAAAACAGTGTCTTGTATGTCAGAAGCTGTTTGCTTTTTGTGTTGCTGGTTGGGTTTTTTAGATTTAATTTTCTTAGCTTGACCACTGCCTATAGTTTGAGGTTCTGCCTGAGTTTCATCCTTATCCGAATTTACAGATCGGCACAGTTCAGTTACTGCCTCAAAGTTTTTATTACAATGGAGTTCAGTCTGTACAGTACCTAAATTATTGTCACAATCAATTGTTTTGGGTTCTGTATTTTGATTTGGGGGATCTTGTACAGATGAGTCATTTTCATTCATGTCTGTTGAGATCGTAGATTGACCTTCCTGCGAAGATTGGTTATTGTATAATAAATTGTCATTACAATAGAGACACACAAAGGGAATTTGTGACTGGATGGCTTCCGCTGAAGATTCGCTTAGTCCTGCACACGCAAAGTGATACCAATCGCCGCACTCCTCACAGCCTATAGACCCCGAGATTGAAGACTGTTCACAAACTGGACATAAATAAAGTTTTTCATTATCTTGTTCTTCATCGCCTTTTGAAGAACTATCTGACCTATCAGCTACTTCTAGCCTAGCGCAAGTTTCATTGTCATTTGTACTATCATCCTTATCACTTGAGTGTTTTCCACAGTATGTAATGGATTTCTGCTGTGGCACACTGGTTTCCTTTGGGCCACTGGTTTCTTTTATCAAGACATCAGATATTTGTTCATTAATAATTGACAACTCAGAACACCTAAGTTTAATTTGTTCGCATATTGGGCGAAAAAGTTCAGATTCAAAAATCTCTACATGATTGCCATTTACCAGGATACTCGATTTTGTATGATAGAAGTTCACTGTGAATTTCAAAAAATTACCCTGAGTCCCGTCTTTTTTCTTCTTGTTGTAAACACGAAATATAGACCCGACTTGATTTTTACACTCATCTTCATTTATACTAGAGGATATGTAGTATTCTTCGCAAAAGTCCTGGCTGTAAAGCTGCTCAACGGCGACTAGCTTAGCTAACTCATACGTTGCTGGACTTAGCCTCATTACAAAGTTTTTATTGCCTTTCATTTCATAAGATAAATGCTCCTTTTCGCACTGTTTAAGTTTTTTCTGAAGTGCTCTGACTTTATTAAGAACATATGAGTTTGTGTTGACTGTGGTAGGTGACATGCTATGATCCTTGTCAATGCTATTCAACCGGGTACTGGAAATCTTTCTGCCAAACCTATTCACCAACTGAGAAGACATTTTTAAATTTTCTATTGGCTAAACGGGGTAAAAGGTTAAATATTAAAATATCACCATTTAGGACACACAGTTTTAAAATTCAGGTAAAATAAAGTTTCAAACAATGTTTCATATTACATAAAACACCTAGCTTCTTAAAATTCACATTGTAGCTTAATTAAAAATCTTTTAACCATCCGACCGTTTCCGTCGGATCCGCCGGCAACTATTTAATGTTATTTTCCTGATTTTCTCTATTGTTATTAGGCTAGAATATTTGTGGCTATATAGTGGGATCCACCAAGATGAGTTAGAGATGGGATACACATGACATTCTGTTCGGACAGACTTTCTCTAATTTTCGGTCGGGAAAAATGGCTGCCAACAATGGCCGACAAGACGCTCAAATTTCTGTCGTTGAAGAAAACTCAGACTTCCAGGGAATTTTAGAGTCCTGGATATGTTGACTAGTAACACTTCAATATGTACAAGTTTGTGCACTAAAATAGACTGTTAAACTGGTGATTAAACAACTAAAACTTCAGATTAAAATTAAAATTAAAATTAAAATGTAGAATGAACACGTCCTTCTTCAACAGCGCCCTCAATCCTACTCCATGATGTGTGTTAGCTATATGCATCATTTGCAGGGTAACAAGACGTTTCGCCCCCAAGACGTCCCCCTGGTCGTTTTCCCCCAGTCGTTTCGCCTCCTTTTTGGCCCCTAGTCGCCCCCCCCCCCCCCCCATAACCCTAGTCGTTTGGCCCCCAAAATATGTTCTCATATTTCTGATATATAAAAGATTTATTTACCCCATGTGTGACAGAGAGAGAGACAGACAGACAGACAGACAGACAAAGAACATGCAATTTAAATGAAAATGTTAATTAAGAATTATGATAAGTATTACCTGTTTTGATCAATCCCGTTAATATCACATTGTTTATTTGATTTTACACGCGCATTGCAAAGTTAAACGTCTTTAATTATCGCTTAAGCACCTTTACCAGTTTTGTTTTAAATTGGTTGGTTGGTTCGTTAACAGAGTCGGCCAGCAAAGATTAATGGTGAGGTGTGAAAACACGTACTCTTTGAAAAATTAATTGTCTTTAATTATCTCTTTTTCACCTTTAAATTGATCGGTTGGTTCTTTAACAGTGTCGGCAAGCAACTGTTAAAATGATAAAATTTTCATAATTGGTTTATCTTTTGTTCCTAGAAAATTTTTCTAACGCCGACAATAAGAATATATAAGCTTCGCCCAAGGATCCCAGCATCATTCATCTTTGAATTCGTCACATACGTTTATCTTCTAAATTGGAATAATGTATGTTTTATGTATCGCATGTCAGAAGGAAGTAGATGGCCGCCGCCTTTATATTTCCTGTGATGTGTGTGAGCTATATTTCTTGTGATGTGTGTTAGCTATATGGGACAGGTAAGATTAAGATTTATTTATTTATTTATTTATCAGTCACGTTACACGTTCATGTGTTTAATTTAATGTTGGCGTTTACTTTATTTTTTCTTATTACTTTTGGTTAATTGTACTCTGTTTTTGTTAAAACCTTTTTTTCAGACCAGACAAAGTTCTCGTGAAGCTATATATTGTAAACATAGGTTGTGGGTGCTCGTTACAGCCGCCATATTGGGACGGTTCTAACGAGTACCCACAGCCTATGACTTTGAACGGAAATAAGTAAAATAATGAACGCCCCCGCAAACCTCAGTTTTCTCTGTATAAAGTGGGGTTTAGGTGGATGTTTTTGAAGAAAACAGCCGCAATAATTTTAGTGTAACAAGTCCTGGTCACAACCCCCCCCCCCCCCCCCACACACACACCCGAGTGGCCATTTAGGTCCGGTGCCTGCCGGTAACTAAGGATAAGTTATCCTTAGGCTGACGTGACAGGGCGATGATGCTTTTAAAATATTTGCCTCTTCTCACCTCTAATAAAAGTGAAAATTAGTCTTACAGTGAAAAGTGTGCGAAACGACTTGGGGATGCGATACAACTAGGGGGCAAACAACCAGGGAGGGGGCGAAACGACTAGGGGAGGAAATGGTTTGGGGGCGAAACGTCCCGGAACCATTTGCAGGGATGAATGTTATATAGTGCACCGTCCTTCGGATCGGGGCGTTAACTGGAGGCCCCCCTGTCCCTTGTGCAGATCCCTACCGTAATTACATGATTTTTGTGTAGGCTTTCATCCTGGAGTGTATGTAACATACACCGTCTGTGTCCCCTTCTGGGGTTAAGGCGAAACCAGAAGAAAGGAAAGAAAGAAAGCAAAACCTCTTGTTTATATAATGTACAGATGTACACCTGTGGTAATGATTAAATGTGACCGACGCAGTATCAGTAGAAAGAAAAAAAGAAATGTCACACGTCCTGGTGTATGAATGTCATTTGACGTGTCACCGGTAACAATTCTGATTCTGAACTTGAGTTTTCACGTGTAGGTCACATGGTGTTACCGTAACCAGGAAGGTCTACTGAAAACCCACCATTCAATGACGTTTCAGACCTTTTTTTTATCTATCTATCTATCGTCTTATACTGAGTCGGTCATATTTGGCCATTACCTCAGTTGGGTGCGTAGCTTAATTTAGAATTTAGCTAAAAAAAGAGAGAAGTCACTGGATGAGTCCTTAAAACTATTTACAATCTTAATAACAGAGGTATACTTAAATGTATACCTCTGAATCTCAATCTTACATTGTACGGGCTTTGACCTCCTCTGCAGTCTACGCATTCACCACAGCAGAGGGAAGACTATTCCACTGGGGAGTAGTTCTAGGAAAAAAGAATTTTTCAGGGCATCACTATAGAACTGGTACCTATGATATTGTGAGTTGTTTACTGTTGATGCCCTTGTTCGGATCGAAACTGTCGCAGGGGTCAAGTATTTGTCTTTATTAATGGCCACTGTACCTGAATGTATCTTATAGAAGAAGGTTAAAGAGGACTGCTCATGACGGGCCTCTAGGAACGGTCATTCTAGCTTGTTAGGCATGTCACCGACGCTACTTCTATTGTGCCATCATCGGCAGGTCCATCGAGCAGCTGCCCTCTGCACCTTCTCCACCTGCTGAATCTGAGTTTAAACATAGGGATGCCAAATGGGTGATGCATATTCAAGTTGAAGGCGAACCAATGTTTTATATGCAACATCATTTGTCTGCCTTGGTGCAAAAGCCATGTTACGTCTAAGAAATCCTAAAGTCCTAGTTGCTTTTGATGTTATTTCTGAAATGTGTTGACCCCAATCAAGATCATCAGTGATTGTGATACCAAGATATTTGGCGGATTGAACCTGCTCCAAACTTTGCTGGTGTAGTGTATAGTCAAACTTAGTTTGTTTGTCCGGAGGGTGTCGTAACACTCTCATTGAATGACATTTGGCCACAATGAACTTCATCTGCCAATCGGCCTCCAACTGTGCTAGTTGATTCAGGTCACCTTGTAAAATAAGACAGTCAGAAGGAGAATATATATTCTTATCAAGGGCATAATCATCAGCACACAAACGGACAGATGACCTGATATTATCAGGGAGATCATTAATCACCAAGAAAAGGACCCGTCCAAGGACCGAACCTTGGGGGACACCAGATGAAACGGGGACTGGATCAGACGCTTGGCCATCAAGTACAGCTTGTGAGCGCCCTGAGAGCCATGAGCTTATCCACCTATGTGTGGATCCTCTTATCACATGGTAATCCAATTTATACAATAGCCTTCTGTGAACCTTGTCAAAGGCCTTAGCGAAGTCCATGATAATCAAGTCAGTCTGTTTGTTGCCACGGTTTATGGCCCCATCCCGATTGCTAACAATGTCATAGTGAAATTGAACTAATTGAGTTTCGCAAGACCTTTGACTTCGGCAAAAATTGCTGCTGTCAGCAAGAATTGTTGACAGTCAGCAAGAATGCTCTCAAAGGCTAGGTGTTTGTTGATGTTGCTAACTACTATTTTCTTCTCCTATTCCTGCTACTCGCTCACATCTGAACATTACGAGCAGGATTTCCTTATTGGTAGCCCTTACTTTTTTAAGCAATGTTGATGAAGTGCCTTACTCAAGGGCACAACACTTTGGTCAGCGTGAGGGCTTGATCACAAATCCGATGCGCTACCATTGCACCAAAGCGCTCCACCCTTACTGCAAGAACTGACATTAATAAAGAATCGTTCTTCCCCCGAACCATTAGAGATTGGAATGCCCTTCCCGATTCGATTATTTCGACGGCTGAAGGTGCTGAGGATTGTGTAGCTAAGTTTACCTCTTTGGTTAGAACTAGGGACTAACTTCCCACATCACAGGTCCTGGTGTATGAATGTCATTTGACGTGTCACCAGTAACAATTCTAATTCTGCGTCCAATCTTGGAATATGGTAGCTGCATCTTGGACCCAAGCGGAGTGGTCCTTAATGAAGAAATTGAAAAATTTCAGAGTAGAGCTGCTAGATTTGAAACAGGCAATTACTGCTTTGAAACTGGGGGCATGACTAGAATTCTAGGAAAATTAAGATGGGAGTCTCTCAAGAAAAGGAGAAGAGACAGCAGGCTCATACTCTTATACAAAGGTCCAAAGGGTGCTGCCAGCATGCCAACAGATGATCTTGTTCCCCCAGCTAATAGGCAATAAAGAAAGCTTTGCAGGGGAGGGGAGATAACTGCAAGACCTAACATACAGGGGTTAAATTGCTTTAACACCGGTTTGGTAAATATCACGCACTGGTTACTCTCATGCCAGCCTACTTTCGATTCACAATTTCACTTTTTATGCTATAATGCAGAAGAACTATATAATGATATTATGAGTTTACAGGCGATCTGGATAATAGCAACACCTTCCTTTGAACAAAAAGCAAATGAGGGCCGGCTTTTGTTTACCAGGTATTTATTGCATTTTCGCACAGGTGCGTTTACTAACCGGAATGGACTAATAACCGGAACGGACCTGGAATAACCAAAATGCCCTTTATTATCCCCTCGCAACAACGTTGCGAATGGGGATATAGCATCGGTGCCGTGTGTTAGTGTGTCTCTCTGTGTGTGTGTGTGTGTCTGTCCGGAACCTTGTGAGCAGGATAGAAGACACAGTATTCATCGTAGAAGCATCAAACCTTCCACAAATGTTCACCATGTACAGAGGATGAACCCTATTGAATTTCAAGGTCAGGGGTCAAAGGTCAAGGTCACAATGGACTTGACCTTGAAAACCTTGTGAGCAGGATAGAAGACACAGTATTCATTGTAGAAGCATCAAACCTTCCACAAATGTTCACCTTGTACAGAGGATGAACCCTATTGAATTTCAAGGTCAGGGGTCAAAGGTCAATGTCACAATGGACTTGACCTTGAAAACCTTGTGAGCAGGATAGAAGACACAGTATTCATCGTAGAAGCATCAAACCTTCCACAAATGTTCACCATGTACAGAGGATGAACCCTATTGAATTTCAAGGTCAGGGGTCAAAGGTCAAGGTCACAATGGACTTGACCTTGAAAACCTTGTGAGCAGGATAGACGACACAGTATTCATTGTAGAAGCATCAAACCTTCCACAAATGTTCACCATGTACAGAGGATGAACCCTATTGAATTTCAAGGTCAGGGGTCAAAGGTCAAGGTCACAATGGACTTGACCTTGAAAACCTTGTGAGCAGGATAGAAGACACAGTATTCATCGCAGAAGCATCAAACCTTCCACAAATGTTCACCATGTACAGAGGATGAACCCTATTGAATTTCAAGGTCAGGGGTCAAAGGTCAAGGTCACAATGGAATTGACCTTGAAAACCTTGTGAGCAGGATAGACGACACAGTATTCATCGTAGAAGCATCAAACCTTCCACAAATGTTCACCATGTACAGAGGATGAACCCTATTGAATTTCAAGGTCAGGGGTCAAAGGTCAAGGTCACAATGGTATAACATATTCAGATTGGATTTTCATGTTAATGAATGGTATGCAGTTGCGAGGGGATGCTACGCTTGCGTTGCCTTGTTTTACTCAAGAATTATGTCTTTGATCATATTTTTTCTGCTAATTAGTGTAGGTTGAATATGATGGCTCAGTGGTTAGTGCACTTTCCTCTGATGCTAGAGGTCCCGGTTTGATCCCTGGCAGCGGCGATAAAATTTTGGTGTCAGCACACGCTCCATTGGTATCATTTGCAGGGATGAATATCATAAAGTGGACTGTCCTTCGGATCGGGATGTTAACTGGAGGCCCCCTGTGCAAGGAAAACTATCCCCAGTGCAGGTTAAAGAACCCTACCATACTTACAGGTCACAGGAAAGACAGAAATCAGAATTGTTACTGGTGACACGTCAAATGACATTCATACACGAAATCACCACAGAAATCATCCTGGGAAGGTCAGAAATCACCATTGTAAGACGGTCTCGGGTTGTATTGCCCGTGAGTCGTTTCTCCCACGAGTCGTTTTGCCCGTGTGTCCTTTAGCCCTGGGTCATTTCGCCCGTGGGTCGTTTCGCCCTGATTAGGTGGGTCGTTTCATCCTTATTTCTTTCAAGCCCTATTGATTGAGGTTTTGTTTGTTTTGGTGTGTAAAGGGATTGATGGGGGTATTGGGAGTTCCTGAAAACATGGTTTTGCCCTCGTGTGGTCCAGCTGGACTACCTACTGACGGCTTCTACGTCAGGTTTGAGCAACGTAGCTACCACCAGGACACCTTTTTGAGAAAGATATTCGAGCTCACATAAGGTTAACAAGTCTTTGCAATAAAATGGGATTTATGGCTGTGTGAAAATGACTGTTTATATTTAAAAATGTGTCATATTCTTTCTTTCTGCTCGAAACATAGATTTTGGATCAGAACCGTCTAATTGTCTATGTTCTAGAATCAGAAATAAGAGAAATAAAGTATAATGCGAAAACCCATTTTTGAAAGTTGATTTATAAAATCAAGTTTCTATGTCATTACATTTCTATTTCCGGTACTGGACCGCGTTACTCCACTTCCGCTATTCGTTCGCTGCATAAAATAGTCCTGAGGAACTCTTGAAAACTAATTTTGCAGGCATGGAACGTCTTTCAAAATATTTCATTTTTCGAGACTTTATACGGATTGAATATAAATTGGCACAAAACAACATATTCTGAACAGAAAACAATACTCTAGAACTATTTTCCTACGCGCTTTCTGATGATATTTATGTTTTACTCTTTCATCCCTGAGTTTCTGACAGGACTCTTCTCGCTTTAAGTATATTCTTATAGAAAGGGATTTCTGATTAGTTCACTGACATGATGGGATTAAACAGTGTACCTGTAGATTCTGGCGAGACTGCTAGCTACGTACCGTCTTATCAGAATCTGCAAGGTTTGCAGAGATACAGTGTATTTCTACCTCGGCGTCTGCACCGGTCTACAGGGTTAAAAGGGTTAGCTCGCTTCTCTGTGATTATCAGTGACCGACTAAACAACCCATAACTGACCGACATCAAACACAGTTATTCACCTGCTTTCCAGAGCTCTAATTACAAAACATGTGTTGTAAGCTGTGAGTTTTACATCAAGTTCCGTACGTTTAGCAAATAGTGAAGACACCAATCAGGCGCTACATTCTGTGGCCTCTAATCTGTCTTAACTGTTTCTGAATGTCCCAGTATTAAGCAATTGGCATTTATGGGTTAATGTTTTTATTTGGAATAAACGTATTTTAATTCGCCTTGGGTAGTCGAAGTTCGCTAAACGCGGCGTCTGATCAGGGTTATAATGTCTAAATCAAATGGTTTAGCCAAAAATGATTATTTTCGTCCAAGTTAATTCGACGCCTGAAGGAACATGGCCCCAAGCGGCTGCACAACGTATGTGCATCGTCGTATCAACGCAACGTTGATACGACGTTGCTAAGACGTCAGAAATTGTCTATAAGATTATTAGCAGATGGGACAAGCACAGAATGTACTGAGCTACGAGGGTAGGCTGAAAAGTTCTGAGCCTGACCAAGAAGCAGGCATCGAACAGCCATGAAATTTTGTATTCATTAAATCCAAACCTTTACTTGAGTTCAAGTTTTCCTGCAATAACGTACATGTAGAAATTCTAGACTTTGAAAATTGATACTAGCACGTTTTTGAGAAAATGGACAAAATCTGGCATCGTGGTGTCATCAAGTACCTCCATAAAAAAGGGTTTAGTTCCTAAGGACATTCATGTCGATATGGTTGCTACATAAGGGGATGATGCTCCTTCGTATGCAACCGTGAAATGATGGGCAGCAAATTTTAAGATGGGCAAGGACAGCCTTGAAGATGATGACCGGTGTGGACGACCCACAACGGGGGGGGGGGGGGGGGGGGTTTACGGCCCTTTCAAGATTATTTCACTCATATCAAGCCGATCATTAATCAGAGGTGGGTGAAAACCGGAGTACCCGGAGAAAAACCACCTGACCTTCCGTTGCAGAACTTGGCGTCTCACACGTGGCCCTAGCGAGGCTTGAACCTACGGCGGTGAGAGACCTAATGACTAAGAGTCAGCGCTCTTATCCACTAGGCCACGGAGGCCCGCGACCCACAACGGCAACAACTGAGGAAACCATCAGCCAAGCGCACAGGGCCGTGATGGATGGCAGGCGTTTAACTGTGAACCAGTTAGCTCACTGTGTTGGTATCTCCCATGAACGAATAGAGAACATTCTACACAGTGAATTAGGAATGTCGAAGGTTTCCGCCAGATGGGTGCCACGGCTTTTGATGCCTGACGAAAAGTTGACCAGACTGAACCTGTCACAAGCCAACTTGGCTATTTTTTAAGCAGACCAAGATGGTTTTCTTGACTGTTTTGTCACTCAGGATGAGTGTTGGGTTCATCACTTTGAGCCAGAGACCGAAAGACAATCCATGCAATGGGAGCACCCTGACTCACCCCTCCAAAGAAGGCAAAGGTCGTCTCCTCTGCAGGGAAGGTGATTGCATCAGTGTTCTGGGATGCCAAGGGTAGAATATTCATACATGTAGATTACCTTCAAAAGGGCAGAACAATTAATGAGGAGTATTATGCAGATCTGCTAAAACAATTGCAAAAAGCAATTAAGGCTAAACGACCCAGAAAATTGACAAAAGGGGTCTTGTTCCATCAGGACAATGCGCCTGCTCATAAATCGGTTGTCGCAATGGCTGCTGTGCATGACTGTGGCTTCACACTAAGTCTTGTCGATCACCCTCCGTATTCACCTGATCTAGCTCCATCAGATTATTTCCTGTTTCCAAACATGAAAAAGCACTTGGCTGGGCAGCATTATTGGTCAGACGAGGAGGTGATAGGTGCTGTGGACCAAGGGACCAAGATGAGACCTTCTATACCACTGGGATCCAAGGACTCCAGCATCGCTGGAAGAAGTGTGTGGACAGGAAGGGAGACTATGTTGAAAAATAAGGCACTTTCAGCATGGACAGACCATTGGAGCTTGGTCAGACTCAGAACTTTTCAGCCTACCCTCGTAATTTAGAAACCATGAAGAAATTAGCAGGCACGTTTATCTTTCTTTCTTTCTTCCTTTTTTTCTTCGCGGGGTTAGTTGGTGGAGGCACAGGTGATATGTATCTTGTGTCACTGGGGTGTCTAGCTGATACTGACTTACATTTGGGCAACGCCTGCTGTCCTTGCAGCAGGTAACGGTAGATGGTGAGGGTTGATATTCACTCTGTCCCTCACTTTCATCTCCTCTGCTATCTCTTCTATCTCTCCACCCCCACACCCCCACTTCCTCCTGGAGAAGACAAAATGATCCACAAGTGTTGACCTGTCGTTAAACTCAAAACAATCGATGAATCATTTTTATTTTCTTCGTCGAATTTTTTAACCCTCACAAAATGTCTAGATAACTGCTTGATCTACGACTCGCATTGTTATCATAATAATTAATCCACATAAATCAACTTTCCTCAGTACTTTCAGTACTTTGATTCACTGTATAAAGTCGGGTTTAGAGGGGACGTTATTGCATAGACTTGCTAACATGATGTTTTATTTACTTATCAGTTGTTCTTTCTGCACAAATAGTGGCATGATATAACTGGTTACATTATTACGTTAATTGTGTTGACAGGGACGTTAAACCTCAATTCCAACAAACAAAATATTTTTAAACAGTGGTGTCTGAATAAAAGTTTACAAAAATGTCACTTAAGAGTACTAATCAATATTACACATTAAGTGCCAGGTGTAAAAAGTTGGTTTAACTTTTATACAGACTCTACTGTAGCTCAACCTGGGTAGGAATAGAAACACAACGTTTTATACTTTCTTTTCATTTTTTTCCCATAATTTTATGCATAACAAAACACATATTTTACATTATAAATATATAACAAAGCACAACATTGAAATCATGGCATCACATGAACAAGTCCATGGAAAGAACACCCCCTAAACCCCACCATATATGAAGAAAACGGGGGTTTACTGGGGTATACACTATTTTTGTTATTTCTGCTACAAGACAAAGGTTGTGGGTACTCGTTAGAACAGCCTCAACCTATGTTTGCAGTATAGATAAGAAAAACACCACAGATTTTCATAATAAAAATAGTCATTTTAGAGACGTGAAAACGTGCACTTTGTCGCACGGCTGTGTTATCCTACTGGTCTGTTTAATAGTTTGCATGCTTATTCAAAAACTGGAAAATTGTACCACCAAATAAAAAAAATCAAAATTGTTCTGATTTAAGATTCTTATATTTTTCATATTTCTGCTAGGGTGCTCTTTAGAAACGCCTCAGCGAAGTTGTTGTAACGATCACCAACGATCTGTGTATTATGTGGCGTAAATATGAAAAACATTGTGTTGCATGTTCGTTGTGTGTTTTGTGGGTAGTACAGTTTGTAATGTTTTTTTCTCTCACTTTTAATCTCCCTATCCGAACTCTGAAATGAGCCCGTCCATACATCACCCATCCGTAGGTGTCATTTGACGTGTCACCATGAACAGTTCAGATCCGTTCGTCCGTCCATCCATCCATCTACACAAGCATCACTTCAGTCATTCATTTCCGATTGTCCATCTACTAAAACTCTCCATTCATTAACTTATCTATCTCCGTATATTCAAAATGCCGTCCGTTCATCCGTACATCCATCCATCTACCAACCCACAACTCCATTCACCCATTTATTCATTTATTTATTCATCCATCTGTCCATTTACTCATCCATTCCGTTTGTCACTCCCTTAAAATATAATTGCGGCGAAACAACCCACATGCGAAACAACCCACCCCAAAATCAGGGCAAAACAACCCACAGGCAAAACGACCCGGAACCTTGTATGACTGGACAGGGTTGGTAAAGACATGGTAGGGTAAGGTTTTGTTGGATTTGGTCAGTTTGTGTGTTTGGTCGGGGAATCGCCATGGAAATCGCCGAAATCACAAAAGTTGGGTTGGATGCGATACTAAAATTATCAATGCAATTAATTAAGGTGTATATAAATTAGGGTACATGTATGATTGTTATAGTCTGTTAAATTATCTAGTTAACAATTGTTTTTTTTTTATTTCTTCAATTATATAACTCTTGCATAAAAATAATCGTCAGTTAATTAAGTATGCAAATCAAAGTCGTCAAATTTACACTAAGGTTTGGCAGTATGTATTATTAATCAAATCAGTATTGTTGTTACCAAAGAATAAATTAATTATATTGATTTAGTATATAAATTAAGAAAAATATATACATGCAATAACTTCAGCACCCTATTTTGTAAAATTATTCTTCAATATAAAAAGATTGGGTATTAATATTGTACCCAATCTTTTTATATTGAAGACTGAACATGGAATCTATTCACAAACCTATTGGCTTGACTTTGTAAGCAGCCTCAGGACAAACTTTCTGACCATCCCAGTATGACCAATGCATGAGAATGTTCCAGAGGAATCCAGCGCATGATTGGAAGATGAAGGTGAAGATAATTTATGTGGTGATTTCGGTGATTTCCATGGCCATTCCCCCCTACCAAACCCATCCCTACCAAAGCCAACCAGACCAAATCCAACAAAACACTACCCTACCATGTCTTTCTCAAGCCAATTCAATCATACAATGGTGATTTCCGGGCTACCCAGGGTGATTCCTTTTGGTGATTTCGATTGATTTCGGTCTTTCCGGTGACCACATGATTCAGAATCAGAATCAGAATTGTTACTGGTGACACGTCAATTGACATTCATACACCAGGACCTGTGATGTGGGAAGTTAGTCCCTAGCTCTAACCAAAGAGGTAAATTAAGCTACACAATCATCAGCACCTTCAGCTGTCGAAATAATCAAATCGGGAAGGGCATTCCAATCTCTAATGGTTCTGGGGAAGAACGACTCTTTATAAATGTCATTTCTTGCAGTAAGGGTCTGAAACGCCAACGAATGGTGATTTCTACAGTGTCTAGCTGGGGGAACAAGGTCATCTGTTGGAATGCTGGCAGCACCTTTTAGACCTTTGTATAAAAGGATTAGCCTACTGTCTTTTCTCCTTTTCTTGAGAGACTCCCATTTTAATTTTCCAAGTATTCCAGTCATGCTGCCAGTTTCAAAGCAGTAATTTCCTGTTACAAATTAAGCAGCTCTATTCTGAACTTTCTCAATTTCATCGTTTAGGACCACTCCACTGGGGTCCCAGATACAACTACCATATTCCAAGATTGGGCGAACAAGACCTTTATATGCTGCCTATTTTACATCCTGAGGGCACTGATGAAGATTTCGCCTCAGGAAACAAGCGTTCTATTTGCCTTAGTACACATGTTGCTAATATGAATATTCCATCTCAAGTTGTGTGAGATTGTCACTCCAAGGTATTTAATGGAGTCCACATTCTCGAGGATCGTTCCCTCTAAGGTGTAAGAAGCCTCAACTTTATTAGATCTCTTCCTAGTTATCTGCATAATATTGCATTTAACTGGCTGAAATCTCATGCCCCATTTTCGGGCCTAACATCCTAATCTATCTATGTCAGCCTGAAGTTTCAATGAGTCATCTGTATCTCTAATTGCCCGGTAACAAACACAGTCATCTGCGAACAGTCTTGTTTCTGAGTCAATGTCAGTGGAAATATCATTGATGTACAGGGAGAACAAAAGTGGACCAAGAATGGTCCCTTGCGGGACTCCAGACAAAACTGGAGCCCACCCCGAAGATTCACCATTAACAACAACCCGCTGTTTTCTGTAGCAAATAAAGGAATTTATCCATTTGAGGGTCTTTCCCCCAATTCCATAACCAAATAACTTAGATTTAAGTACATGTAGTTCATGAGGAGGGGTGTCAAAAGCCTTCTCGAAGTCCAGATTAAATGTGTCCACCTGTCCCCCTTTGTCCAAGATTTTTGCCCAGTCATTATACCCCCGGCATACGAAGTATGTCAGGGGGTATATAGTTTTCGTCTTTCCGTCTGTCCGTTCGTTAGTTCATTCGTACGTTTGTTACTTCATTCGTTCGTTAGTTCGTTTGTTCGTTCATTTCTTCGTTCGTCCGTGCGTCAATCTTTACGTCAAAGTTTTGCGTTGAACCTTTTTGATTGCTTATATCTCTGTAACCACATGCTAGATCCTCTTCATATTTGGTAAAGGATATCTCTATAGCATTACCTTTCATATGGTATATCTAAGCCCCTGGGCCAAGCCCCTGAGTGGGCTGTCCGTCCGTTTGTCAACTTTTACGTCAAAGTTTTGTGTTAAACCTTTTTGATTGCTCATATCTCTGTAACCACATGTGGGATTCTCTTCATATTTGGTACATACTGTCTCTATAGCATTACCTTTTATTTGGAATATCTAAGCTCCCAGGTCAAACCCCTGGGTGGCCTGTCCATCTGTCTGTCTGTTCATCAATGTTTACGTCGAAGTTTTGCGTTAAACCTTTTTGATTGCTCATATCTCTGTAACCATATTTTAGATTTTCTTCATATTTGGTAAAGCATATCTCTATAGCATTACCTTTCATATGGAATGTCTAAGTTCCTGGGGTCAAGCCCCTGGGTGGGCTGTCCGTCCGTTTGTCAACTTTTACGTCAAAGTTTTGTTTCTTAATTTTAGGTGGACTTAACAGTGGAATTTTGTTTGCTGTATATCAGTTCCATACAAATGAATGTAGCTTTTTCTTGCATACATGACATTTTCTTTAAATGTATTCATGTAACCCTGTAAACCCGAGTTTTACCCTGTAAACCCCAGCTTTACTATATACAAGTGGGGTTCAAGGGGGTCAAAATTGTATAGGCGTGTTTTCATGATTGAATAGGACTGTCAAGGGTGTTGATTAGAGTGACGGTATGGCAGTCTTTTCTTTCTTTCATCCGATACTGGTTTTGGTCCATTCTGATCATGATAACAGGTTTGGTGTGTGGCACAAATGTTTTCAATCCCCACCGCCCAAAAAGAGCTTTGTGACAAAGCCACCAGCAGATTAAAACTATTTACAAGAAGTCATCAGGGGAAGGAATCCATGCCTATCCCCTGCCCAACCCTAGGATTTTATATTTTGGCCTTAAACCCATCAACTGTCTCAGAAGAGACAGCTTAGATTGTAAGGCCATTCCAAGTTGCAATTGTCCTGGGGAAAAAGAACTCTTAAAACCATCCGTGTAAGCATTTGGACGGTGATACTGAAAGGGATGGGACCTGGTTCTCCTACATCCTCCACCAGCTTTAGATAGATACCTACTCTTATCTATAATGGCTAAATTATTGTGGGTTTTATAGAATAGAGTAAGAGAAGCCTGCTCACGCCTTTCCTGTAGAGTCGGCCACTGGAGTTCTTCAAGCATCTCTCCAACGTGGCTTTGGTTGCGCCAACGTCTGCAGGTCCAGCGAGCAGCAGTCCTCTGAACTTTTTCTATTCTATCAGTCTCCTTTTGATGATAGGGCATCCAAACTGGTGCTGCATATTCAAGCTTGGGGCGGACTAAGGTTTTGTATGCAGCATCCTTGGTTTCCCTCAGTGCGAAAGCCAAATTTCTACGAAGGAAACCGAGTGTCTTAGTAGCCTTACTAGTTATCTCATTAATGTGTTGACCCCACTCGAGGTCATCAGTGATTTGAACTCCCTAAGTATTTAGCAGAAGAAACGTTCTGTAAAACCTGGTTATGTAATGTATAACCATGGACAATCTATTTATGGGGAGGGTGCCTTGTCACTCTCATAGAGTGACATTTGGCGACATTAAATTTCATGAGCCATGCTTCTTCCCAGGCAGCCAACTTTTCCAAGTCATCTTGAAGTATCTGTAGGTCATCAGACCCTCTTATATTTCTGTACAGTACACAATCGTCAGCGAAAAGGCGGATTGTAGAGTTGATGTTGTCTGGCAGGTCGTTAATAAAAATCAAAAACAATATCGGTCCCAGCACGGAACCTTGTGGGACACCAGACAGCACCGGGGCAGGGTCAGAGCAAACACCGTCAAGTACGACTCTTTGTGTTCGTCCAGATAGCCAAGCAGAGATCCACTGGATGGTATCATTTCGGATACCATAGTACTCCAGTTTATACAGAAGTCTTCTGTGGGGGACTTTATCGAAAGCCTTAGCGAAGTCCATAATAATTAGGTCTTTGTTTGTGACCCCTATTATGGGCCCCGTCCAGGTTTTCCTGTAGGTCGTGGATGAACTGGACATGCTGGGTCTCACATGACCTACCGCTTCTAAATCCATGTTGGGATTCGACAAGGATCTTGTGCTCTGTAAGATGATGCATGATTTTGCCCACGATGATGTGCTCCAGAGACTTACAGCAAATACAAGTTAGTGATACAGGCCTATAATTGGCAGGGTCATACTTTTCCCCTTTCTTGTAAATGGGTGCCACATTAGCTTGAAGCCAATCATCTTGGACCAGTCACCTTACCCGGGGCCAGGGACTGATTGAAGATGCAGGCAAGGACTGGAGCAATTTCTGTGCTGCATTCTTTTAACACACGAGCACTGAGGTCATCAGGACCTGAGGATTTGTGGGGGTTAAGACGGTCTAGTAGTTTTTTGACCCCATTTGGGTCAATGAATAGGTCATCTATGTCTGGATAGGGGCTTGGTCCTTTTGATGGAGGGGCACCTACTTGTTCCTGGGTGTACACAGACTCAAACTGTCTGTTGAGTATATCAGCTTTATTTTGGATGGCCATATGGCCATTTTTGGGGGAAAGTAACTGTCCTTATGGCCTTCCTTTGTTTAGGTTTCCATTATGGTCTGGTCGCTTAATGTTTGTATTTCTTTCCCTTTGGTGTCTTTGGTGGGTGGAGTAAGTTAATTGTATCGATTCCTGATCTTTGTTTTACTTCTACTTTATCTTTGGCTCCAGTTTTCAAGATACCATTTTCTCTTAGACGAGCTACACCCGTGGAATCCTTCTTCAAGTTTTTCATAAAGGACCAAAACTTTTTAAGTCGATCGTTTTGGTTACAGTCTTCTATAGCAGTATCTGTATCCAGGGGATTGAAGATATTGGAGACATATTTCCAATATGCATCTCTTATTTCCTTTTGAACGAAGGCTCTGAGTCTCCTGTAGCAACTCTTCAGGGCATCATTATCTGCCCTGCGGGCCTTATGGTATAGTTTTTCCCTTTTTCTAATTAATGCCCTAATGCGGGCATCTATCCATGGGTATCCAAGTTTACATTTCGTCATCTTAGACGGGATAAACTTGTTTACCGCACTGAGTAAGACCGTCTTAAATTCAATCCACATCTCATTAACATCAACGTTAGCAAAGTCCTGCGACATAAAACGGTCTGCAAAAGCAAGCATGTGGTCTTTTAGAACCTGCATATCAGCCCGTTTATAGAGGTAAAACTTACTAGGAGACTGAATGACCCTTTTAGCTTTAATGTCATACTCTACCAACACTATATCATGGTCTGCTCGACCAATAGGTGGCATTCCCTTAACTCTTGTAACTGGGGTTGGGTTGTTAGTAAGAAGGATATCTAGGGTCCGTTCTTGTCTTGTAGGGATATCGACAACCTGGGAGAGGCAGTGCTCCTGGACAATGTCAATCAAATGCGTCTGTACCTGTCTTTTGGGCATGCCCAAAGGTACATAAAGCTTATTCCAATCAATGTCCCCACAATTGAAGTCACCTCCAAGGAGGACATGGGCATTTTTGCAAGACATGATTCGTTTTAGAGAACTATTTAGTTGATCCAAGAAGTCCGGATCAGTAATATCTGGAGGCCGGTAGAAGGAGCCCAGGTACAAAGTTTTACAGCCCATAATCTGAAGTTTGACCCAAACAAGTTCACATTCAGTCTCAAGTTCTGTCACCTCAGTACAAATCAAATCCCTCTTGAAACATACAAATACGCCCCCATGGGCATCTCCAACCCGGTCCTTCCTAATGGCATCATATCCATCAGGAAAAATTTCCGAGTTGGCTATGTCCGGAGACAACCAGGATTCACAACCCAAGATAATGTCCGGTTTCGCTGTATCAACAATTGTCTGAAGTTCAGGTTTCTTGTTCTTGATCGATTGACAATTCATAATCAGGATCCGAAGTGGGTGATTTAGAACTGACTTTTTGCCTGTTTTAGGTCTTTGATGCTGCACTCCAACAGGAGAAGAATGAGCGGTTGGTGTGCCTTCGTCAGTTGGGATTGGACTGTCAGGGATTGACAGAGAGTCAAAACGATTGCCCGTCTCAATCAGGCCTAATGTATCAAACAAGGAAGTTGAGAAGTTTGGCATGCCACAGTTCAGGCATTCCCATGCCAAACTTCTATCCAGAGGCTGATTGTAAATAGAGTATATCCTGGAATCCATTCCCTGGCAGTCAATGTGGTACCATTTGTTACATGAATCACAGACTATAGCCCGGTCATCCCAGCCAACCGCAACCTCGCAAACGCCACATGGGAAATGTGAGGAAGAAAGGGATGTAGGACCGGGATTGAGTTCTGTGTCCCAAGAATTACTTATAATAATAAAGAAAATGTACATATATGCCAATCTCTGGGACGTCTTCTGAAAGTCCTTAAATTTCTTCATGTTATTAAACAAACACGGTCCCATCAAATGTGGCAGGCCTTCATCTATCTGCAAATCACAGTAAAACTTACCACAGTAGCCGCATTTCACTGGAAACAAGTGAAAACTGCCGAGGTAAGAGTCCGTCTCTTCAAAACCGACGCGAATCTTCATGGCCACAAGGGCTGCACTGAAGAGAAATGTAAACAACCACTGCTTCATGACTAGCTATGTCAATATAGTAAAATATAGTTACAATCTCTGATCTAAGGTCCAACTATGCACTAGCACATCAATTCAGGGTGCAATTTGGCCAAAAAGCTAGTTTAAAGTAGGTCACAAAAACCTATGACGTGAAAACGGGAAGTAAGGTGGCCATCTTGGAACAATGGCTCACGGGATTGACTGGGACTTACCATACAAAAACTGAAAATATCTTAAAGAAAACACAAGGGAATACCCAATCTCATAGATATGCACTCTCAGAGGATTTGTTGATGTCTCTGTTTACAGTCTTAACCCTTATCCTGCTGAATAATTTAATTAACCACACCCATTCCTGACTACCAGCCAATCAGACTACATGATATAATGTTTTCATTTAAATTCAAAAATTGAATAACAAACTGTGTAGTTCCTTCACACGCCATCTGATCTGGATCTAAATTGTTTGCAAAGATAGGGCCCCTGGAGAGCAGGATAAGGGTTAGGTATATAACCATGATGTTACATAATTTTATACATGTACTTTTGAACATCAAAATTAAAAATACTGTAAAATATTTCAGGTACCAACTATGGGGTCTTGTTTTGAAACTCTTTTGCCAAAAATGTAATCTAATTCTTAATGAAAGGGTCGTATATTAAAAAGATAACACAGTTTTAGGTATGCAAGTTTAAGCCCTCATGTCAGTAAGACAAATTGGACTTGATTGTTTCGTAATTTATGAACAAATATTTTATAATCAGAAGCAAATGTTCGATAAAAATCAGGATTTGTTGGTGTCTATGTTTACAGTTTTCTATCATAAGCAGTTAAAATAAGCCAGTTAAAGGAAGCCTGACTTCTAGTGTGTTATATATGTGTAAATTATTTCATCTGAAAGTGAGAATTTGATTTACTCCCCTTAATGGTGGTATAATGCTTTAAGCACTCTATAAGCATGCTTGCCAACTACCAAGGGAAGTAATCCATATCCACACACACTCTCTGCCAACCACCATCAAGCCCCTGCCCATAGGGGCTTGAAGAAATATATGGGCTGCATGATGCTTCCACACAGAGCTGAATCTGGCCCGCATACTAGTACTGATAAACTGCTTAGAGGATCTAAGCCTGTCCAGGAACCGCGGTGCGAGGTGGACCGTCCATGCTAATAAACCCTATTGGTTTCATTGGGCGACAGGGCTTGAGATGTCATTTCATCTCAATGTCGGGTAAAAGTCCACAAATTTGGAAGCAACATCTCCAAAATGACCTTTACAGTGTTGACGGGGACGTTAAACCTCAAATCAAACAAACTGCCAACCACCCAGGAAGTTATCTGTATTCACACTTTAGGGAAATAATTTACACTTGTTTGAGTTATGTGAGATAACATTGGAACCATTGAAAATCTTCTAGTGCATGCTTTGCAGGTTGTATCCAACTTTTATAAAGAAGAGTAAAGAACAAGGATCAGACAGTTATGTGCCAATACCTAAGCACCAAGAACTGGTTAAAGCTGTACTGTTTGAATTAGGGTATACCAAAGATGGTTTGTCAAAGGTAAGGCTAACTCAGACATGTGAAACTTATCACGAAAACAGGCCTATATAATTTTGTCCTCCTTGAACCCCATTTTTATTCAGTAAAACTGGAGTTTACAGGGGATAAACCTTATTTTCTTTATTTCTGTTCCAAAATATAGATTGTGGGTACTCGTTAGAACCGCCTTGATTTTGAGCAGAAATAAGAAAAAATCATGATTTTTCATCTTAAAATGTACCTTTTTTTTGTGCCAACGTTTACAATGTATTTATATAGGTGTGTTTTTGTGATGCAAAGCCCCAGATAAGGAGTGATGAGGGTAATATTTCTTGTTTCTCCATTAACTCTTATCTTGCTGTTCACGACAACCCCTATCTTTGCAAACAGTGTAGATCCAGATCAGATGGCTTCTGAAGAAGCCATCTGATCAGGATCTGCACTGTTTGACATTCAGTTTATGAATTTGTAGCAATAAATTACATCAAGTAATTTGATTGGTTGATAGACAGAAATGGGTGTGGCTTAAATGAATATTCAGCAAGATAAGAGTTAAAACATACGTTGTACTTATTAGAAGCCATCCATAACATGTTTCTAACAAGTAATCAATTAAGTAATCTCTCTCTCTCTCTGTCTGTCTCTCTCTTCCTAAAGTGTGGCTGACTTTGCCTTGTCCTTCCTTCGATTTCCATCATTCCTTTCGAATCCCCGATAGCTCAGTTGGTAGAGTGTCCGCTCCGGGGAACGGGAGGTCTCGGGTTCGATCCCGGGCCGTGACATACCAAAGTCATTAAAAATGGTACTAGCTGCTCCTCGCTTGGCACTCAGATTTACGGGGTAGAGCTACGACTGGTCGATCCGGTGTCAGGATAATGTGACTGGGTGTGGTATCATGTAATGTGTCTGGGACATGATACTTCAGTGAGGCAGCACTATAAATGTGAGCATTGAGCTCCCTGTCGCAACCAGACACCGTTGTGATATGACTGAAAAATTGTTGAAAGCGACGTTAAACCCGAATTCACACACACACACATTCCTTTCGAATCCTTCCATTCACCATGCATTCTGTCCCACTTCATTAGATAAAATTTTTGCCACACTTGTCTCAACAACTGTTAAGCGGTCATTCTCTCTCTCTCTCTATCTCTCTCTCTCTCTCTCTCTCTCTCTTATTATAGCCCCTTTCAAAGTGGGGCTATACTGGCTTTGTCCTGTCCTTCCTTCATTCCTTCCTTTGAACCTTCCATCACACCCTTCCAAAACATTCCATCCACCATTCTGTGCCACTTGTCAGATAACATTTTCGCCACACTTTTCTCAACAACTTAACTATAATTAAGTTGAAATTTGCTACACACATGGGGAGTGGGTTGATGTATGGCCAAGGGCTCATAACTCTCTCCCTTGATAGCTTTTACAATTCACCATTAATGAAAACTTTCCCCAGATAATATTTTCATCACACTTTTCTCAACAGCTGTTAGGTTTTCAAAATTGAAATTTGGTACACACATGGGTGGTTAGTTGATGTATTCTGTAACAATGGCCCTAATCCCTTGATACATTTTATAATTTACCATTAATGAAAAAAAATTCATTTGATTTTTCAGGAACTATTTGTATGAAAGCTGTAAAGATGAAACTTGGTACACATACACTGTGGGCTGATGTATTGTGTATACCAGAATCAGGGATAAGTAAGGCTGACACGATAAATTGTATAATCGATTAATCGATCAATAAATTCCACAATAATGATTATCATTTCTGATTTGCTTTTAATCGATTACTTGATAGGTACAATTTACCACCCAAAGTTATGCCTAAAATAGCTGAATGAGTGGCAAAAAGTGCAGACCCTGATGAGACGCCGCATTATGCAGCGTCTCATCTGGGTCTCCACTGTTTTCTCAGGCCTGTCTGTTCAAATATACATATGGTAAAGTGCAACATATGGTAAGAGTCATGCTCAGACAGAAAGCCAGACAGGTAAAATTATGACAGAACCCTTTGCGATTACTAAGCGATTACTATTAAATCGATTATCGATCACAATGGTAAGACTGGTAATCGATTATCTTTTCAGCTCCGATTAGCCAGCCCTAGGGATAAGGGCCTAAAAGTCTTGGAGTTACATCCCTTGATAGGTTTTACAATTTGCCATTCATGAAAAATTTTCATCACACTTTCCTCGAGAACTTTAAGGATTACAACATTGAAACGGACAGTGGGTTGTTGTATTGTGTGTACCGAATTCAGGTCCAAGGGCCTATGACTATTGGAGTTACATCCCTTGATAGTATTACAATTTATGTTTTTGTTACTGATTCCTAAGGAACTATGAAAACTGCAAAGTTGAAACTTAGTACACACATGGACAGTGGGCTGATGTATTGTTTCTACCAAATTCAGGACCAAGGGCCCATAACTCTTGATGTTAAATCCCTTGATGGGTTTAATGATTTGCCTTCCATGAAAAGGTTTTAGTTACAGATTTCTCCTGAATAATGGCTGTGAAGTTGACATGTGAATGCACAGACAGTGAGCTGATCTGTCATGTATGCCAGAATCAGGGCTAAGGGCCTATAACTCTTGACGTTACACCCCTTGATCACGCGAACAAGTCCGTGAAATGAAGATCCCCCTATACCCCTCTTTATATAGAGAAAACTGGGTTTACGGGGGTATACATTATTTTTCTTATTTTCGCTCCAAGACATAGGCTGTGGGTACTCGTTAGAACCGCCTCAATGAGGCGGTTTTAACGAGCACCCACAACCTATGTTTGCAGTATTTATAAGGAAAATATGACGGATTTTCATCAGAAAAATGGCCATTTTGGAGATGTGAAAAAATGCACTATGTTGCACCGGTGTGTTATCGTAATGGATAGATTTTTCAGTTTGTCATTATGGAAAAACTTCTTGTCCCACTTTTCTCAAGATCTGTAAGGGTTACAAAGTTGAAACCAGGTACACACATGAACGGTCAGTTGATGTGTTATGGACTTAGGGCCCAGAACTCAAGGAGTTAAATTCCTTGATAGGTGTTGCCATGTTACCATATCCTTTCTCCTCTAATAGTGCTGCAGCGAGGCTGTAGTCAGATCCTCTGACAGCTCTTGGTTAAAATGAAAAATCTTCTTAAAAAATCATATTGTTATCTCCTTTTGTAGCAGTACAAATGAAGAAGCGAATAAAGTACACACAAACAAACTGTCATTTAGAGTTCACACCATTAAGATTAAACAAAAATACAAACATACAGTCGAACTTCTATGGCTCGAACACCGATGGCTCGTTTACCATGGCTGAGTTGAACCCGTTTTTGAGTCCCTAGGGAATTCATCTGCATAAGAAAAAGTGTGGGATAAATAAGGAGATTTTCGACTGTTATCTTGGAAATGTATGCTGTATTTACTCATTAGAATTGCCTCAATGAGGCGATTCTAATGAGTACACACAGCATGCATTTATGTTACAGAACACCGAAAAGAAGTCCAAAAATACCCCAGTTATGTTTTCTGGAAGTTTGCAACAGTGGCTCAACTACCACTGTTTCGAACGAATTTCTATGGTCCTGAAGGGGTTCGAGCCATCGAAGTTCGACTGTATATCTGTTTTCAGTTTGTTGGTAGCAGGGATAGCTGTGAAAGGACAGACCAAAAACCAGTCTATGAAATATCAACTGATGCTGGCAAATTATGGCCCCTCGTAGTTGTAGAACAGGTGGGTAAAATTCCTTTGTTATTCAGTCTTCACTCAGTAGTTTGTTATAATAAATTTGTTAACCCTTGTCATGCTGAGCCCGGATTTGCCTTATCTTTCAAACAATGTAAATCCAGATCAGATGGCTTCTGAAGAAGCCATCTGATCAGGACCTACATTGTTTGTCTTTCAGATTGTAAATTTGCTGCAATAATTTGCATCAAGTAATCTGATTGGTTGATAATCTGTAGTGGGTGTGGCAGATTAAAATATTCAGCAGGACAAGTGTTAAGAATGTCCAAGTTAGCACAGGATTGTTTAACCCATTTTGTACTGGAATCCCCAAAACAGGTACACTGGCATACAGTGCAGGCCAAGATCAGATGCCACATTCTGATCAGGGATTACACTATTTGCCAAAAGTTCAGCTATTTTTGGAAAATTTTTAATGATAACACAGCCTATCACCCCTAAATTTCGAAATGGACTCCTGCCATATATAAGAATGGTAGAAAAAGGATTAATTATCATTAGTTGAAGTACCGTATTTACCGTATGTATTCGGGTATCTCAGCTTACCAAAATTGTTCTAAAATTTGAGCAAGTACAAGTACTACCCAGTGTTGAGTGGCAAATAGTATAGACCCTAGTGAGATGCCACATCCTGAGGTGTATCATCTTGGTTTACACTGTATGCTCAGGCCTATCTATCCGAATATGTAGAGGTAAATGCGGTATTATACCACAAGTGACTGGCCCCTGCCCATCGGGGCTTGATGAAATAGATTGGGCTACTTGGTGCTTCCATGCAGAGCTGAAACTGACCACACATGAGTACTGGTAAACTGCTTAGAAGGACTAAGCCTGCCCAGGCAGTCATATGAACCAGACCGTCCAATGCATATAAGCCTTTTGGTTTCATTGAACGACTGGGCTTGAGATGTCATTTCATCTCGATGTCGGGTAAAAGTCCCACCAAATTGGAAGCAACATCTCCAAAATGACCTAAATAGTGTTGACGGGGATGCTAAACCTCGATTCAAACAAACATTGCCACAAATGACTCCAAGATTGTTGTCCTCAGTGGAGGTATATACTGTTTCACCATAATGACTCAAAAATGAAAATGTAGTATAAGAACAGTCAGTGTAGATACAGATAGAAGCTGCAGTCTGATCTAGTTCTGCTTATGATTCTGCTGGCACCATCCAATACAATGAGCAGGTTAAACAAAGTCATATTGCAATTGAAATATTATATTGCATCATAGTTCCATCAATAGAAGTGTGGTGTAGTGGTTATGCTACTCACCTCATAAACCAGGGGTCATAGGTTTGATACCGGGCTTCTCCAGACTTTTGGATGAGTCTTTAAACCGAGGTCCCATCTCTGTATGAAGCCGTTGAAACTGTTGGTGGGACGTATAACTCAAACACACACATGGTTCCATTAGCTGATAAAAGTGTCCTAAACTTCAGAGAAATAATGGTATTCTGGGCAATCATGTTTCTGAGTAACTCATTTGGGCTTTCCTGTACAAAATGGATAAACCAAATGGGAAACTCCAAAACAGGATGCTGAAGTCAGTGCAGACCCAGATCAGATGCTTAAGAATCAGATGTTGATCAGGTTCTCACTTTTTGCAAAATGTTCAGACATTTTCTAAATAAATTCCTAAATATAACAACATCCGACAATCTTTTGTTTGTTTGATTTGAGGTTTAATGTCCCCGTCAACACTATATTGGTCATTTTGGGGAAGTTACTTCCAATTTTGTGGGGCTTTTACCAAACAT
Source organism: Lucinisca nassula (assembly GCA_963580285.1). Taxonomy (NCBI): domain Eukaryota; kingdom Metazoa; phylum Mollusca; class Bivalvia; order Lucinida; family Lucinidae; genus Lucinisca; species Lucinisca nassula. Next base: position 174,805,351 of record OY757012.1, read on the forward strand.
TGATATGAAATGACATCTCAAGCCCTGCCATCCATTGAAACCAATAGGTTTTTATATGCATGAACGGTCTGACTGGCACCACTTTGCCTGCGCAGGCTTTGACCTTCTAAGCGGTTTACCAGTACTCATGTTTGGTTGGTTTCAGCTCTGCATGGAAGCACCATGCAGCCCAACTATTTCTTGAACCCCAAAGGACGGGGGCCTCCAACAATCCTGCGTGCTATATATAGGATGGAGGAGTTCATTCAATAAGTACAAAGTGATTGGAGGATTCAGATACATGTACTTCCAGATGCAACTTCCTGTCAAAAATATTCATTCTTTTTTGCAGGAAGGATAGACAAAATATTTCAGTTCATTATACGCCTTGGTGTGCTTCGTAAAATTCTGAAGAACTTAACCCCTTATCTTGCTGAATATTCATTTAAGCCACACCCATTTCTGTCTATCAACCAATCAAATTACTTGATGTTATTTATTGATACAAATTCATAAACATAATGCAAAATAGTGTAGATCCTGATCAGATGGCTTCTTCAGAAGCCATCTGATCTGGATCTACACTGTTTGCAAAGATAGGGATTGTCGTGAACCGCAAGATAAGGGTTAATAAGATGACAACAGTCTTCTTTTTCAGCAAAAAAGGCTAAATCGTGACATTCATGTGAGTCAACCTTCAGCAGATAATTCACATGTAATGTCAAGCCATATTTTCTCTGAAAAAAAAAGAGAAAAAAAAATGCTTTGAAAATGCCATTTGCTAGTCATGAGCAGGGCTTAAAAGGTTAACACTTTTTGTACCAAATGGAATCTTCCTCCTTATATACAGCATAAGTCCATTTTAAAATTTTTGGGTGTAAAATTGTGTTTTCTTCAAAATGTATCTGGAAAATGGCATTACTTTTTCCAAACAGTGAAGGCCCTGATCAGATACTGCATCCTGCGGCATCTGATCTTGGCCTGCACTGTTTGCCAGGGTATCTGTTTTGGAGTTTCCGGTACCCAGTATTGATGATATAAGTTCAGATGAGCAAATTAACTCATTTGGGTCTGTTGCTTCTTTTTCAGTATGGCTTGATATTTTGCTGTCTTCCGTTGGTTCTACAGGGATCACATCCAAGACCACCTCTCATCAACATGTAGGTACAGTGGGTTTAATTGCACACACAAGCCTCTTTATAAAACAATTGTTATGCCCCCACTTTGATATTCAAAGAGGGGGGTAAATTGGTTTACATCTGTCCTTCCATTGGTCACTCCATCCATTCATCCATCCATCCATCCATCCATCCATCCATCCATTATAATCTTTCATTCCTTAAGAACCATAAGAGCTAGTACCCTCAAACTTGGCACACTTTGCAATCATGATGACTTGTATTGTGTAAGAGGCAATGAGCATTATCCACTTATTTGTTCATTCAATCTTCTTTCTCTCCATATCAAGGCCAGCGTTAAAATGTTTGTCAAAGATTTCTCGATAACTGTGAAAGCTAGAAGCCTCAAACTTGTTATACTACACAATGATGATGACTTATATGTTGTGTAAGAGACAGTGGGCTTTCTCTGCTTATTTGTTCATCTTACGTCTCATTCTTCTTTCTTTCCATACAGGCGATTGTTAAATTTTCCGTCAAAAGATTTTTCAGAAACCATAAATAGAAGCCTCTGTGGTGTAGTGGTTATGCTACTCATCTTGTAAACCAGGGGTCGCAGGATCGATCCCGGGCTTCTCCAGACTTTCGGATGAGTCTTTAAACCGAGGTCCCATCTCTATATGACCTTAGATGTTGGTGAGACATAAAACTCAAACACTCAGGAACCAATAGTTTTTTTTTTAGTTGAGATTTAACGTCCCCGTCAACACTATTTAGGTAATTTTGGAGGTGTTGCTTCCAGTTTTTTGGGACTTTTACCTGGCCTTGAGGTGAAATGACATCTCAAGCCCTGGTGCCCAATGAAACCAAAAGCGTTATATGCACTCGACGGTTTTGACACACACCACTTTGCCTTGGCAGGCTTAGTCTTTCTAACCTGTGCTGTATTGAAATAATTTTATAAAGCTGGTTATGCGTTGTATGTAGTTTGGATCCATTTTATATGATGGTTAAAGGGAGAGAAGTGTTTCAAGTCATGATAAATTCATGTTTAAAATAGTTATGTATCTTGTCAACACCAAAGCCTCTAAAAATTCTGTAATTCTCCTATAATTTTAAAAATTTGTTTCAGCGATTCAGCAAGGAGTCCTAAAGGTGCAGATGGATGGCAAAAAGTGTAGATCCTGATCAGACTGCTCCTTCAGTCTGATCTGGGTCTGCACTGCTTGCTTATGCCTGTCTGTCCCAATACTTAGAATCCTTACGGTAGTTCATGTATTAAGTAGTTATGTATATTATAAACACCAAAGCAGATAGTATTACAGAGGATCCTCATTATAATTACAGTATTTGTTTCCTAAGACACCGAGAAAAACTTCATCTGAAAATGTTGTCTGCCTATGTCGTCTACTGAATTTTTTAGGCAAACTTTTTAAAAATATTTTTGCATACAGCAAACAGTGTGGACCCAGATCAGACTGCTCCTAGAGGAGCAGTCTGATCTGGGTCCAGACTGTTTGCAAAAAATTACTTTTAAGATAACCGGCAGACGGCAAAGCAGACAACAATTGTCGTGATTGGCATCTTGTGGGCTAACAGTTTACTGTTATATTGAACTTGCCTCTGTAAAGTAAATGTACAAAGATGAGGAAAAGATAGGTGATGTGTGTGTGTGTTTGAGTTTTACATCTCACCAATAGCTGAGGTCATACAGAGATGGGACCTAAGTTTAAAGACTCATCGTAAAGTCTGGAGAATCTCATGATTGAACCCATGACTCTGGTTTATGAGGCGAGTAACATAAACAGTACACCGCGGAGGCTTCTAAAAGATAGGTGACAAAGAGCAAGTTCTCCTTAATAAGTCTAAGAAATAAATGTTGTGGACATGCCTTTTTAACCCTTGTCCTGCTGAATATTCATATATGCCACACCCACTACCGATTATCAACCAATCAGATTACTTGATGCAAATTATTGCAACAAATTCACAATCTGAATGGCAAACAATGTAGATCCAGATCAGATGGCTTCGTCAGAAGCCATCTGATCTGGATCTACATTGTTTCAAAGATAAGGCATATCTTGGTTCAGCAGGACATGGGGTTAAAATCACCTAGCCGAGGCAATTTTAACAAATATCCATAACATCGCTTCTTTAATAAAGAAACATATATATTACATTGTAAATTTCCTTCTTCAAAATAATGGCTACACTTAACCTTCATATGCCATCAAATAGTTTCGGATAGGCCCCTTTCCAATTACAGGGTTGTCAGTTTTGAGTTTTGCAAAAATACCTGTACGAGGGATGTTTGAAAAGAATTGCTTATTTCTATCTGGAGACTTCAAATTTCAAGTTAGCCCAAAAGTGCTCATTTCATGCCCTTTAAGTACTCCCCGTGGCTAGAAATGCAAAGTTTCAGCCGATGTATCAACTCCTTGAAGGTGTCACGGTACGCTGATTTGGGCACAGTAATAAGGTACTAATAAATGGCAGATCCAAGTGCCTGTTGGGACTGGTATTTCTGCCCAGCAAGGAATGATTTCAATTTCAGAATCAAAAAGAAATCACATGGGGCAAGGCCTGGGGGTTGAGGCAAAACAAATACCTTTTCTTTCTTCAAAAACGCCGTTACCATTGCGGAGGTATGAGCGGTTGTATTGTCATGTAGAATATGGACATGTTTAAAACCAGTGGCAGGGCGTCGTTTCTGATAATCCTTTTTCAGTTTCTCCAGTACTACGTCTTTGTTGTACTTTCCGGTAATGCTTTTGCCCTTTTTCACTGGCACTTTTATTGCGACTCCTTGACCAGAGCAGAAGATTACATACAAATCCTTCTTTGTACTCTTAAGAACGTTTGGCAAATTATTGGGCTGTTGCTGTGTTTAGTGGCCCAGATCTTATTGTTAACCTTTCTGGCAGGCTCAAAATAATTGACCTAGGTTTCATCACCTGTGACGACATTGGCAAACTGCTTTTTGTCATATTTTGGAAACATTTGAAGCAGCTTTTTGGGCACTTTAACCCGTTGCCTCTTTTGCTCGTCAGTCAACAGATTTGGCACCCATCTAGCAGAAATCTTTCTGACTTTCAAATGCTTCTTCAAAATAAGGTGAACCATTGATAGTGATATGCCTACCTTTCGTGCAATTTCATGTACTGTAAATCTGGTATATCTTCAATGAATTCCTTTATTTCGGAAACGATTTCTTTACGAGATGCAGATTTTGGCCTACCTGATTTTGGTGCATTTGTCCATCTCCGAACTGTGTCATAAGACACAAGAGAAGGTCCGAAAGCAGTAGAAAGTTCTGTCATCAGCTTATTCAAAGAACAACCAAGTTTTGAGCAAGCTTTGATTTAAGCCTGTCTTTCATCTTTTTAGTCGACACTTCTACCAACCATTTTTACTGCCGTGGTCAATGACTGCGTGTATTCAAATGGCAAATTTTATGTCTTACACTTAGTCTAACATGTACATTTATACACCATTGTGTAGATATTGAATAGCCCTATACAAGTATGTATTGGTTTTGATCGTGCCCCACGTGGATATCGAGCTAGGGGACAATAAGCAATTTTTTCGAACATCCCTCGTACTTTCTGCAAACAGTGTAGACTCAGATTAGAAGTCTGTTGTATCTGAACCTAGTCTACACTGTTTGCCAATCTCCAAAAATTGGGCACTAGACATATGTTGGTTGAAAAAAAGAATTTGCTCCCCTTTTAAGAGCAGCCCCCATTTTGGAAAACAACATTTTTCCTATGTTCTGAGTGAGGTTCGATATACAATGTAGTTCTATTCTGGTTATAACACTACTGTGCACTATCTTAAGTTGAATATGTACATTGTATAGTCATTTATAGCATTATTCCCTATTCTCTGTATGAATTTCAGTCCTGGAGTAACTCTAGGTTTTACTCTGATGTTAGCAATGGCAGACTTAGTGAGGGGGCTAACTTCAACCGAGGTAAGTTTTTGGCACATTACAATAACACATCCGTGTGACCATACAAAATTTTTTCACATCTCCATAATGGCTACTTTTGTGATAAAAATCTGTGATATTTTTCTTATTCATACTGCAAACATAGGTTGTGGGTGCTCCTTAGAACCACCTCATTCAGAAATAAGAAAAATAATGTATACCCCCATAAACCCCAGATTTCTATGTATAAAGTTGCTCAGCTCTTTGAATGGTCCTGGAGTTCTCAGTAGGGAAGATATGATACTAATATATTACTATTGCAGTAGAAAGAAATCTATCTATTTGAGATGCTTTTGAGATTAGTACACAATTGTTAGCATTTTAAAATTTATGAGCAGGTCAAATAACAGTATGAACTGATTTTGTTTTGAGCAGGAAAATTGCCTGATGTGTTTGCATTTTAACCCTTATGAGCATTATTAATTGCATGCTTAGTTGAGTTATCATAATGATCCTAAGTATTAGGACAGATAGGCCTAAGCAAACCGTGCAGACCCAGATCAGACTGCTCCTGAAGGAGCAGTCTGATCAGGGTCTACACTGTTTGTCATTCCATTTGCACCTTTTGGACACCTTGCTGGATCATGAAACAAATTTATGAAAAAAAAAAATTAGGAGTATTATAGCAAGTCCATAAGGTGTCCCATTTTTTAGGGTTTTTACGGTTTTGATTTTTGTTTGATCTGAGGTTTAACGTCCCCGTCAACACTGTAAAGGTCATTTTGGAGACGTTGCTTCCAATTTTGTGGGACTTTTGCCCGACATTGAGATGAAATGACATCTCAAGCCAAATGAAACCAATAGGATTTATTAGCATGGACGGTCTGCCTCGCACCGCGGTTCCTGGACAGGCTTAGATCCTCTAAGCGGTTTACCAGTACTAGTGTGCGGGCCGGAATCAGCTCTGCATGGAAGCATCATGCAGCCCATATATTTCTTCAAGCCCCTATGGGCGGGGGCCGATGATTTTTACGGTAAGCTTGAAAAAAAGATTTATATTGTCCTAAGATAAACAGAATAGCACACTGATTGTTCATATGAAATTTATGAAATTTGTCCAATACTTGTTTCACAGTTTTTAGATGAGATGTCAGCTCCTGTGAGATCCTCTTTTAACCGTTGTCCTGCTGGATGATTTAAAGTTTGCTACACCCATTTGTGACTATCAACTAATCAAAATCTTGAAATAATGTATTCAATGAGTTCACAGACTGAATGACAAACAGTGCAGATCCTGATCAGATGGCTTCTGAAGAAGCCATCTGATCTGGATCTACACTGTTTGCAAAGGTAGAATTGTTGTGATCAGCAGGGCAAAGATTAATGAACAAATGAATTAATGGGTCAGCAACATTCTTTCTTGGAGATAGATTATGAAATATTTTCTACATTCCCTTGCTTCTACTGACTCAAGAAGGGGCAGTTGTCAGTTTCTGTTGAAAGCAGTGCAATATACTGGTTAGACACCAATGTATAAGCCTGCCCTGGAAAACTGTGGTTAGGTAATCAAACTGGCTTAACATGACCTTACAGTGTTTACTTGGCCACTAAACTCAAAACCATGAACCATAATCTGTAAATATCTGTCCCTGCGGACTACATGTTTTTTCTCCAGATTCCTCAAATATATTAAATTTGCATTGTATCCAATCCATTTTACTTGGGAAACTCTTAAACAAGAAATTTCCAAACAGTGTAGCCCCAGGTCAGAAGTCACAAAATGCTATGTCTTATCAAGGCCTTTGTTAAAATGTTTGCAAAAAAAAATTCAGACAAACTTTATACTCATCCTCCAGCTTGAGGCACTCACCATGGCAAGTAGACAAGTGTTTTTTTAGCCTTGAGGCTCCTGCCATAAATAGTGGGGAATATTCTATACAGTTGAAATGGGTTAAATAAAATACTGTAAAAATCCTAAAAATTTTGGACATCTTAAGGAACTCTCCTAAAATTTTAACAAATTTGTTTCACAATCCAGCAAGAGTCCAAAAAGTGCTGAGCAGTCTGATCTGGGTCTTCACTGTTTGCTTATGCCTATCTGTTCCAATCGTTAGGAACATTACAGTTTATCCTTACAAAAACACATGTGCTAAAATGGCATCTTTCTTATCTCTAGAACTAGCTTTTTTTCTGATGAAATATTTTGACTTTTTTCTATTTTTAGTCCAAACATAGATTGTTGAGGCAGTTCTAAGGAGTACCCACAATCTATGTTTTGGAGCACAAATAAGGAAAATAATTAATACCTTGTAAACTCCATTTTTCCTCTTTATAACGTGTGTTTTAGAGGTGTGTTCATTTCACAAACTTGTTAACTTGAGGATATTGTGTTATATCTCGTTCCCCCATCCCATGGTTGCTCCACATGAAATTTGACTTCATTTGCCTGTTACCTGCTATTTTGTATTTTTCATCTTTTACCTACCTCTGTAACCTACTATTTTGTAGATAGATGAGAAGACAGGTGAAATCTACTCATTCCTGACTCAGGCTGCACCATTTGGAACAATAGTAGATACCACAGTATTCTCAGTGATTGACAAGATGTTCAATAAAGCCAGTCCTATACCTAAAACACAGAAGGTCAGTTAATTATTTCATTAAGATAACACACCTGTACGACACAGTGCATTCTTTCATATTATTTCTGATGAAAATTTATGATATTTGTCTTATTTATCTTCAAACATGGGTAGTTTTTAGAATGGCCATGGTGGTGGTTCTAAAGAGTACCCGCAAAATATGGCTTGATGCAGGAATAAGAAAAATAATACATGTATAAACCCCTGTTAACCTCAGTTTTCTCAAAACAAAGTGGGGTTTAGAGGGATATTTAATCCATAGATTTGTTAACACGATGTCTACTTTCTTGGGGAAAGTTGTTCAAAACTAACAATATCGTTAGTTAATGTATCATTATAATTTTGATCATTTGACATGGCAAATATGGTTATATTTTTGCTGAATAAATGACAGTAGTTTTTGTATCTACAGAAGCTACTTTTTTTTTTCAGCAAAAATGTCTGATAGGTTTTCTTTGAAATTTTATTAATCATGAAATATTTTCTAGTCATTCTCTCCCTTTGGCTGATTCAAGAAGGGCAGTTGTAAAATTCTGTAAAAAGAATGTGCTCTGTACTGTTCAACTGCTTATGTATATGCCTGTTCAGGAAAAGTGTGGTTAGGTAAAGTGAATGACTTGACATGACCTTAATACATGTAGTGTTGACTGGGCCATAGAGCTCCATCCCCAATAAAGAGCCTAAATAGTGTTGACTGGGCCATTTAACTCCACCCACTCTCTCCGCTAAAAAAAGCAAAGGTGCCATTTTGTTTGAAGTTTCATTTTATTGACGCGCCTGCCATTAGCATGGCATGATATAGGCGTCCGGTTTTTAGCTCACCAGAGCACAAAGTGCTCATGGTGAGGTATTGTGATCACTGAATGTCCGTTGTGAGTCAACAATTGGCTTTAAATGCGAACTCCTCCTAAACCCTTGGGCCAATTTGATTCAAACTTAACAGGAATGTTGCCTAGGTGGCTCCCTACCAAAACAGCTAAAATCCTTCCGCTCTGATGATTAAGATGGCCACCAGAGCTAAAAATAGAAAAATCTTTAAATGCGAACTACTCCTGTACACTTGGGCTGATTTCATTCAAACTTCATAGAAATGTTGCTTAGGTGACTCTCAACCAAAATAGCTAAAATGCTTCCACTCATTTAAGCAAAATGGCTGCCAGAGCTAAAAATAGAAAAACACCATACATTTGCCTCAAATTGGAACTCCTCCAAAACCCTTGGGCCAATTGTATTCAAACTTCACAGGAATGTTGCCTAGCTGACTCAGGGGTGTAAAATTCCACTTGCCCGCTCGCATTTGCGAGTTTTAAGGCAGGGCGAGTAAGGTTTTCAAAACTGACCTTACTTTTTCTTCATTTTTAGCATCTAAATGAAAAGTTTAGACGATAAGGGCGAGTAAGTTTGAGGGAAATTTTACACCTCTGGATTCCCAACGAAAATAGCTAAAATCATTCTGCTCTGACAAAGAAGATGGCCACCAGAGCTAAAAATAGAAAACGTCTTTGAACGACAAGTCCTCCTGTACCCTTTGGCCAATTTCATTCAAACTTCATAGGAATGTTGCTTAGATGACCCTCTTCCAAAAAAGCTAAACCAGTTCACCTCTGATGTACAAAATGGCCACCAGAGCTAAAAATAGAAAAAAACATTGTAGATTTGCTTCAAATGTGAATTCCTCCTCAAACCTTGGGCTAATTTGATTCAATCTTCACAGAAATGTTGGCTAGGTGACTCCCTAACAAAATAGCTAAAATTGTTCTGCTCTGATAAACAAGATGACCACCAGAGCTGAAAAAAAAAAAAAATATTTAAACGACAACTCTTCCCGTACCTTTGGCCCAATTTTATTCCAACTTCATAGGAATGTTGCTTATGTAACCCTCTAAAAATGGCTAAAATTATTCCGCTCTGATGAACAAAATGGCCTACAGAGCTAAAAACAGAAAAAACCTCGTAAATTTGCTTCAAAGGCGAACTCCTCCTAAAGCCTTGGGCCAATATGATTCAAACTGCACAGGAATGTTGCCTGGGTAACTCCCTACCAAAATAGCTAAAAATATTCCGATTTAACAAACAAGATGGCCGCCAGAGCTAAAAATAGAAAAAATCTTGAAACAACAACTCTTCCTGTACCCTTAGGCCAATTTCATTTAAACTGCATAGGAATAATGCTTAGATGACCTTCTACCGAAATAGATAAAACAATTTAGCTCAGATGAACAAAATGGCTGCCAGAGCTAAAGATAGAAAAACATCGTAAATTTGCTTCAAACGTGAACTCCTCCTAATCCCTTGGGCCAATTTGATTCAAACTTCACGGGAATGTTGCCTTGGTGACTCACTACCAAAATAGGTAAAATCGTTTCACTCTGACAAACAAGATGGCCACCAGAGCTAAAAGTAGAAAAAACTCCTCCTGCACCCTTGGGCCAATTTCATACAAACTTCATAGAAATATAGATAACCCTATACCAAAATAGCTAAAAGGATCCCGCTCCGGTGAACAAAATGGCCATCAGAGCTAAAAATAGAAAAACATTGTAAATTTGCTTCAAACGTGAACGCCTCCTAAACACTTGGGCCAATTTGATTCAAACTTCGCAGGAATGTTGCCTGGTGACTCCCTTCCAAAATAGCTAAAATCATTCTGCTCTGACGAACAAGATGGCCACCAGAGACAAAAATAGAATGTACTAGAGACAGTGACACACAGGTGAGCGAATAAGGGCCCAGAGGGGCCCTCTTGTCTATCCATTCATCTGTCCATCCATTTGCCTCTTCATCTGTTTGTCAAGGCATCAACATTTGCGACCACCCTAGTGTTCACCCAGATGGTCAAGTTAATTTCTCAAGAACTATAAGAGCTTCATTAATGATACTTGGTACAAACTTGTATCTGGGGATGGCAGCTTGAATGCAAGCATCCCTATTTGACCTTGTCCTACATTTCATGGTTCACTTTATAAAATATTGCAACCACCTTAGCATTCACCCTAATGGTCGATTTTATTTCTCAAGAACTAGAAGAGCTTCAATAATGATACTTGGTACAAAGTTGTATCTGGGAATAGCAACTTAAATGCAAGCAACCATATCTGACCTTGACCTACATTATATGGTTTACTGCTTTTGTAAAATATTGCGACCACCCTAGCTTCACCGAAATGGTTTAGTTAATTTCTCAAGAACTGTAAGAGCTTCATAAATGATCCTTAGTACAAGCTTCTATCTGGGGATTGCAACTTAAATGCAAGCATGCATAACTGACCTTGACATACATTTTATGGTTCACTGACTTGGTGAAATATCGCGACCACCCTGGCATTCACCCTAATGGTCAAGTTAATTTCAAAAGAACTTTAAGTGCTTTATTAATGATACTTAGTACGTACTGGTATCTAGGGTTGACAACCATAATGCAAGCATCCATATTTGACCTTGACCTAATGTTTATGATTCACTGACTAAGTGAACTATTGCATCAACCTTAGTGTTCAACCTAATGTTTAAGTTCATTTTTCAAGAGCTATTAGAGCTATATAAATGATACTTAGTCCAAGCTTGCATCTAGGATTGGCAATTTTTATGCAAGCATCAGTGTTTGGTCTTGGCCTAGATTTTATGGTTAATTGACTTTGCACCCCTCACATGCACAACATAGCCCTTGGCAGAATTATGTCTCCCCCGAAAAATTTTTTTTCGGAGAGACATATTGTTTTTCCCCCGGGCGTCTGTCTGTCTGTCTGTCTGTCCGTCTGTCCATCTGTCCATCTGTCACACATTCGTGTCCGCTCTGTAACTTGAAAACCGTTAGAGCTATCTTCACGAAACTTCGTATAAATATTAATCAGCATTAGACGACGTGCAGTGCGCAAGAACTATAACTCTCGCATTTATACTTTTTGAATTACCTCCCTTAGAATCTTGTTGGTATGTATATATGTATTGGCAAATCGTGTCCGGTCAATAACTTTCTTATTTTTTGATGGATTATAAAATTACTTGGCAGAAATATTAACAACCATAAGACGATGTGTGGTGCGCATTAGGCAGGTCTGTACCTCAAAGGTCAAGGTCATACTTAGAGGTCAAAGGTAAAAAAAGGGGCCTTTTTTCGTATTTGGTCTAACTTTCTTATTTTGAGATGGATTTTAAAATTACTTGTCATAATTATTAACAACCATAAGACGATGTGTGGTGCATATGAGGCAGGTCGGTACCTCAAAGGTCAAGGTCATACTTAGAGGTCAAAGGTCAAAAAAGGGGCATTTTTTTCGTATTTGGTCAATAACTTTCTAATTTTGAGATGGATTTTAAAATTACTTGGCATAATTATTAACAACCATGAGCCGATGTGTGGTGCACAAGAGGCAGGTCAGTACCTCAAAGGTCAAGGTCATACTTAGAGGTCAAAGGTCAAAAAAGGGGCTTTTTTTTCGTATTTGGTCAATAACTTTCTTATTTTGAGATGGATTTTGAAATCACTTGGCAGAAATGTTAACCAATATAAGACGATGTGTTGCGTGCATGACCCAGGTTGGTACCTCAAAGGTCAAGGTCACACTTAGAGGTCAAAGGTAAAAAAAGGGGCCTTTTTTCGGGTTTTGTCAATAACTTGCTTATTTTTAAATAGAATTTGAAGTTACTTGGCAAACATGTTAACTAACATGGGACGATGTGTTGCATGCATGATTCAGTTTGGTACCTAAAATGTCAAGGTCATACATAGAGGTCAAAGGTAAAAAAGGGGCCTTTTTTCGTGTTTGGTCAATAACTTTCTTATTTTTAGATGGATTTTGAAATTGCTAGGCAGAAATGTTAACCACCATGAGATGATGTGTTTGTTTGTTTGTTTGTATTGGAGTTTTACGGCCCAGTCAACACTATTTAGGTCATTTTTGAGCCGGTCAGTTTACCTATCAACACTTTCCTGGGCAGGCTTATACGTAAGCGGTTAACCAGTTCAGTGCACATTCTTTCGCCAGAAACTGACAACTGCCCTTCTTGAATCAGCGGAAGGGAGAGAATGACCGTAGAAAAGATTTCATGATCAATCTCCACGAAAGAATGTTGCCGACCCCAGCGGGAGTCGAACCCGCGACCTCCTGATCACCAGTCAGACGCGCATCCGACTGAGCCACTGAGGCCGGCATGAGATGATGTGTTGCACGCATGACCCAGTTTGGTACCTGAAAGGTCAAGGTCATACATAGAGGTTAAAGGTAAAAAGAGAGCCTTTTTTTGTGTTCTGTCAATAACTTTCTTATTATGCCCCCAACTTTGAAAAAGTTGAAGGGGCATATTAGTTTTGGTTCGATCGCCCATCCGTTACGCTTTTGATGCATAGCATAACTAAAGAACTGTGTATGGTAGGGTTTTGAAATTTCATATATGGATTCCTCATGAAAAATTAGCTGACGCGTATTTTTTTTCTCGTCCGGATTATGCCCCCTTCAAGAGTTATTGCCCTTTGAAATTTTTTTAATAAAATCTTGTCAGCAAGATATCTCAAAAACTATTGGAGCTCGAGCCTTGAAAGATGGTGAATATATTGGTGTTGATGAGTAGATGAACTGATTAACTTTTGACAAAATTCCGAAAAATACTTTGTGAGTTATGGCCCTTTGTCATTTTGGTAATTTGTGCCCATTGTAATGTATGCTAAAAGTGATGCATAGCATAACTTTAGAACCGTGTATGCTAGGGTTTTGAAATTTCATATATGGATTCCTCATGGAAAATTAGCTGACGCATATTTTTTTTCTCGTCCGGATTATGCCCCTTTCAAGAGTTATTGCCCTTTGAAATTCTTTTTAATAAAATCTTGTCAGCAAGATATCTCAAAAACTATTGGAGCTAGAGCCTTGAAAGTTGGTGAATAGATTTGTTGTGATGAGTAGATGAACTGATTAACTTATGACAAAATTCCGAAAAATACTTTGTGAGTTATGGCCCTTTGTCATTTTGGTAATTTGTGCCCATTGTAATGTATGCTAAAAGTGATGCATAGCATAACTTTAGAACCGTGTATGCTAGGGTTTTGAAATTTCATATATGGATTCCTCATGGAAAATTAGCTGAGACGATGAGACGATGTGTTGTACCTCAAAGGTCAAGGCCATACTTAGAGGTCAAAGGTAAAAAAGTGCTTTTTTGTTTACGGCCAATAACTTTTTAGCTCACCGTCACGTAGTGACGAGGTGAGCTTTTGGGATCACTTTTCGTCCGTCGTCCATCGTACATCCGTCCGTGTGTGCGTCTGTGCGTCCGTATACAATTCTTTAAACGACATCTCCTCCTAAACCACTGATCAGATTTTGACCAAACTTCACAGGAATGATCCTTAGGTGGTCCCCTTTCAAAGTTGTTCAAATGGTTCCGGTCCGTTGCACATCTAGGTCATAGGAGCCAAAAATAGATTTTTTTTCACCAAAAACTTAAAAAATCTTCTTCTCTGAAACCAAGATTGTTCAAATTATAGTGCTGGGGCCAAAAATGCCCCCGCTCCGGGGCCCTTTGGTTTTACATGGGCTTATAAAGGGAAAATCTTTAAAAATCTTCTTCTCTAAAATTGTAAGGCCCAGGTCTTTGATATTTGGTATGAAGCTTCATCTAGTGGACCCCTACCAAGATTGTTCAAATTATAGTGCTGGGGCCAAAAATGCCCCCGCTCTGGGCCCTTTGGTTTTACATGGGCTTATATAGGGAAGATCTTCTTCTCTGAAACCACAAGGCCCAGGTCTTTGATATTTGGTATGAAGCTTCATCTAGTGGACCCCTACCAAGATTGTTCAAATTATAGTGCTGGGGCCAAAAATGCCCCCGCTCCTGGGCCCTTTGGTTTTACATGGGCTTAAATAGGGAAGAGCTTTAAAAATCTTCTTCTCTGAAACCGTAAGGCCCAGGTCTTTGATATTTGGTATGAAGCTTCATCTAGGGGACCCCTACCAAGATTGTTCAAATTATAGTGCTGGGGCCAAAAATGCCCCCGCCCCGGGGCCCTTTGGTTTTACATGGGCTTATATAGGGAAAATCTTATAAAATCTTCTTCTCTGAAACCGCAAGGCCTATGTCTTTGATAAATGGTATGAAGCTTCATCTAGTGGACCCCTACCAAGATTGTTCAAATTATAATGCTGGGGTCAAATATGCCCCCGCTCCGGGGCCCTTTGGTTTTACATGGGCTTATATAGGGAAAATCTTTAAAAATTTTCTTCTCTGAAACCGTAAGGCCCATGTCTTTGATATTTGGTATGAAGCTTCACCCCACAAGACACCATTTTTCATCCGTTTTTCATCCATTTTATACACCTGTTATGAAATGATTCAGTAGAAGGTGCACTTTTTACATCACTTGATAGACAATTCCATATAATAGGCCCTGAAAATGCCAAACTACTTCTGTATAATTCTAAGTTAGGTTTTGGTAGGAGAAAATTTTCAACTGCTATGGATCGTAGACTATAACTTTCATTCCAATGTTATTCACAAGAGACCTTTTCGAAAACATATTATTGATATAAACTGGAGTCATCCCTTTTGAAACCTTATACATAAATTTTGCCTTCCTGAAAAAGACTCTCTCTGAGATGGTCATTATTCTTAAATCATTAAGAGATTGATACACATTGTTAACATTGTAGTCTAGGATAATTTTGCAGGCTCTTTTCTGAAGCCTTTCAATTTGCATCAAATTTGTTTTTGTAGTACCTCCCCAAACTATGTTTGCATAATCGAGATGTGGCTGAATGTAACTCCTGTAGTAGGTTATTCTGTGATTCAAGGATAAATAATTCTTAATTTTAGACAACAACCAGATATTAGTGGACATTTTCTTGACAACTTTGCTAATGTGATCTCCCCAGGATAGGTTATTGTCGAGTTGAACACCTAACACTTTGTCATTTGAAACTGTGGACAGTTGTATACCATTCAGCGATAGTTGTAAATTGTCATTTATCCTACTTCTTCTTTGGGAAGTTGTAATTAACATAGCTTTAGTCTTGTCGGTGTTAATGAGCATTCCATTTTGTTTACACCATGAAGACAAGTCAGAAAGAGCGTTTTGTAATTTTCTTTCAATCAGTTCTTTTGACTTACTTGTTTCATAAATGGTTGCATCGTCGGCATAGAGGTCTGTCTTCAAGTCAATATGTAAGGGGAGGTCATTAATAAAAAGAAGAAACAAAAGTGGCCCTAATATAGAACCTTGAGGGACACCATACTTTATAGATGCTTGACTTGACTGAATATTGTTGACAAATACTGACTGCTGCCTGTTAGTTAGATATGATTTAAAAAACTGTAAAGAGTTCGGATTAAGTTTATAGAATTCCAATTTTTTAATCAATACAGAATGATCAACAAGGTCGAAAGCTTTTCGGAAATCAACCAAAAGCACACCAACTAATTCGCCTTTGTCTAAGGCTTTCAACCACTTTTCCACCATGTGAATCAAGGCAGTCTCGCAGGAATGATTCGGTCTAAATCCCGACTGGGTATTGTGAATTAGTTTATATCTTTCAAGATAGTTCATTAATGACTCATGAACATGTTTTTCAAATAGCTTTGAAAGCACAGGAAGAATTGAAATGGGCCGAAAATTATTGAGATCGTTTTTTGGACCTCCTTTGTGAAGTGGCTTTACTTTTGCTTCCTTCCATCGTTCTGGAAAAGTGCCAGACTTAACACTTAAATTACATATATAATTCAAACTTTCAGCAATATAAGGTGCTGCCATTTTTAAAAGTCTTGGACTAATTTCATCAGTACCAGTAGATTTTCGTATATTAATCTTTTTAAGGGATTTTAATATATAATCTGCACTTAACAAAGGCATGTCAAAGGCGACATTTTCAGGGATCTTTGCATCACAAAAATCCTTAACTTTTTCATGATTTGCTGGGTCACTGGGCTCTTTTAAACTTTCAGATATGTTAATAAAAAAATTATTAAATGCATTGGCAATATCAGATGGCCCATTAGTGTCATTGTTTCCGGTTTTTATGGACTGAAGAATGCTACCAGAATTACATTTTTGCTTACCTGCACCCAACTCGCTGAAAATCTTCCAGATTGTTGAGGGCTGATTATTATTTTCTTCTATGAGGGTCTCGTAGTTGGACTTTTTTTACCTTTTTATCAAATTTACAACCTTATTTCTCCATATTTTAAACTGATCCATGTTACCAACTGCTTTAAAACGGTCTCTTGTTTTCATACCATCAATAATTTCAGGAGTGAGCCAGTTTGGCTGAGTTGCATTTTTTACTCTATGCTGCTTTAGGGGCACATGTTTATTGATTACATCACTGAATAGGGAATACCATGCATCTAAGGCATCATCTACATTGTCAAATACTTTTATTGCATCCCATGGGATCGAATTAAGTTCTTCATTGAACTTTGCTTCATCAAAATTTTTGAAAGATCTGTACCTAATAGTGTGATGAATTACTTTAGGGACATGGGCATTAACTTTACGAGTCATAAAGACTTGGTAGTGATCACTCAGACCAATTTTGGGAATGTCAATAAACTGAATATTGTCAGAAAAATTTGAATAAATATGGTCTAATAATGTTATAGAGGAATCAGGTACTACCCGGGTAGGTTCATTTACATGCTGAGTAAAACCATGTGAAGTCATATAGTCAAGCCATTGTTGTTTTATATGTTGATTAAGTAGATCCTTATTAAAATCTCCCAATAAAAATACTTCCTTTTCATCCTCAATTGCCTTCTCCACCTGCTCATCAAATACCTCATTCCAGGCAATTTTGGAGAGTGGATTCCTATAAAAATGACCAACTAAAAAAGACTTACTATTTGTTGGAAAGACTTCAAGCCATATACTTTCAAAGTGCTCATTCTCTAAATCTTTTCTGCGACTACATGAAATTTCATTTCTGACATAAACAGCCAATCCTCCGGACCCTTTTATTTTGCCTTTTCTAAAGCATTGAAAGTTGTTAATTTGGATGAAACTATCTGGTATTTCACTGCCAAGTTTGGTCTCACTCACACCTAACATACTTATATCATTTTCATCAGACTGCAACATTAATTTTATTTGTTCCATTTTTTATCCAGATCGAATACCTCTAATGTTAAAGTGACCGAAATGCATACCTTTCCCACGTAGCCTTAAATTTACAATGCTGCTGTTGGCCGACAAGGGAGAACTAACATCATGCACAGTAGGACAATCAGACAATAAATAAGAAGCAGTTTCTGCTGAATAAAAAGTGTTTGTATCCACAGAAGTGTCTTCTTCATACCCATTGCTCGTCACCTTAGCGCAAAAAGTCAATAAGTGCAATACATTTTGTATTGCACTTATTGACTTTTTGCGCTAAGGTGACGTGCTGGTATTGTCCGATAAAATAGGTGAAATATTGCCAGTACCATCATAGCCAATGGAAGAAGGCCTTTGGAAGCTACTACTGCGGGAAATACTTGATACACTTCTTTCACTTTTATTGTAATATTCAGTTCTGTTGTTCACATTTGTCAATTTCAAAATACATTCACAGGTTTGTCTGTCACATTCTGTACATAAGGACTGCAATAAACAGAATGTATTAGAAGATTCAAAAGAAGAGGCCTCATTGCCATTCTCCTATTGGCCTGGGCATTTTGATTTTTTATGGCCGAAAAACCCACAGGAATGACACTGTATTTGAGATTTGTGTTTGCAGTCAAAAGTGAAGTGGTTGGATTCCCCACACTTAACGCAGCTGGCTGATGCCCTCTGCTGTCCCGAAGGTTGATGAAAACCTCGATTTCTTTGCCGTTGATTCAGGGAACCAGCTCTTTGCTGAGTTGTCTGTTTCCCCACAGGTCTATTTTTCGTCATCATCTGTTTTCCTGCAGGTTGGTTGTACACACATTGATCAAAGCTCTCCACTAAAGCTAAAGAGTCTACTGACTTTTCAATAGTGTCTAACAACCTTCGAACTCCTGACTTTGATAAATGAATCCTGTCTTTTCCATAGTATCTGAGGACAGTTTGTTTGTTTGTTTGTATTTGAGTTTAACGGCCCAGTCAACACTTTTAAGGTCATTTTTGAGCCGGTCAGTTTACCTATCAACACTTTCCTGGGCAGGCTTATACGTAAGCGGTTAACCAGTACAGTGCACATTCTTTCGCCAGAAACTGACAACTGCCCTTCTTGAATCAGCGGAAGGGAGAGAATGACCGTAGAAAAGATTTCATGATCAATCTCCACGAAAGAATGTTGCCGACCTCTGCGGGAGTCGAACCCGCGTCCTTATCTGAGGACAGGATTCTCATTATTATCACAGAAGTAATTCTCCATCTGGACGAGTTTTGTTCCATGTTCTTCACTTAGGGACTTGATGATTTCGTTAAGTTCGGTGACATCACAGTCTTTCCGTGGGGCAGCTGTGCATAGTATGATGTTCAGATCCGAGTTAGCTTTCTTAATATACTTGAGAAGTTGGTCATATATCTCTTCCACATATTCAATGTTTGAACCATTGGAGATATTATTGCCACCTACATATATTATTATTGTAGAGAAATTCCGCAGATCATAGACAGAAATCTGGTCATACAGCTTATCGACAGTAGCCCCCGAGATACCGTTACAGTGGACATTGTTCTTCAGTCCTCTTGGATTAATGCCCTTTATTATTGAGTCTCCTACTATAAGGGTCTTTTTACCTCTTGGCATTTCTTTGGGCTGTTGAGGAGTATTTCTAATAGGCTTAGTTTGCGTACTGGGGTTACGTTTTTTCATCTGTCTTTTTTTCTGTTTTGATGGCTTTGGCCTTGGAAGAGATGGTGTCTGTTCAATATCTACATTTTGTTGCTCATTAGGGTTCACACTAAGTAAACTGGAGGAATCACTTTCTATTGATGACACAGAAAACGTCCTTGACCTAGCAGGTGGTTCAGTTGCGTTTTCTTCTGATGAGATCTTTCTTCCAGATGTCTGCTGTTGTAATTTGATTACCTCAGTTGTAAGTGTAGTTAGCTGTTCCTGTAGAGAGGTAATCATTTGGGAGTGATAAGCCAGGGATTCCAAGATTGCAACCATCTGCCTCTCCACAGGGGGATCTTTGAAGTCCAGTGGTCTCCACAGGAGGAATTGTAGGCAAGGACATTGTGGTAGGTCTTGTCACCATGGGGGTACTGGTCATCTGTGGCTGAACATTTGTAGTGTTTATACTGCTCTGTATGTCAACACTGAAGTTCTGAATAAACCTAGTAAACAAGTTGTTAGCCATCCTCTTGAAAGTTATGTCTCTCCATAGCTTATGACCTGGGCCAGATACTTCAATTGTCTTTTTGGCTTCAAATACCTTTATAGCCACATTCCTTCCTTGTATGTGTGAGCGTACTGTGAATTTGTCATCAAGATTACATGATGTGTCAAACTCTTTCTCAAGAAGTCCCATAAAATTATTGAAGAGCATAGGGATCACAAACTGAATGGTCACTTTCATTGCTGACGGCAGCACATGGTATAACTGCCCTTCAAATTTATCAGCCGTTGATCTGTCCATTTCAAATGATGAAATGTCTGAGCCCGAGTCACGTGTAGTATTCCCACCTATGCCGTGTCTGGAGTCTGAATTTCCTTGATTTCCGGATTCCATAATTATTCTCTTCTTGATGTGCTTCCAAAGCTGAATGAAAAACTTGAAAATGAATTTCACTCAGTTATCAGATAATTCAAATTTATTCCAAAATTTCACTAATAATGAATTACGAACTTCACATTTATCACTTTAATTTTAGAATTTTTAATTCCTGAAATTCAAAGTGGAATGAAAGGATGAAAAACCTGAAACTTGCATTCACCTGAATTTCACTGACACATCCGATATTTCAAATTTATTCTAAATTTCACTAATGCACATTAATCACTTGAATGTAGAATTTTTAATTCCTGAAATTTCCAAAGTGGAATGAAAGTATGAAAAACCTGAAACTTGCATTCACCTAAATTTTACTGACACATCCGATAATTCAAATTTATTCCAAATTTCACTAATGCACATTAATCACTTGAATGAAGCATTCTTAATCCTTCATCTCTGAAACAGCAAGGCTTAGGTCTTTGATATTTGGTGTGAAGCTTCATCTAGTGGACCTCTATCAAGATTGTTTAAATTATAGCCCTGAGGCCAAAAATGCCCCCGCCCCGGGGCCATTTGGTTTTACATAGGCTAATGTAGGGAATATATTTAAAAAATCTTCTCTGAAACCCGAAGGTCCAGGTCTTTGATATTTGGTTAGTAGCTTCATCTAGTGGACCTTTGCCAAGATTGTTCAAATTATAGGCTTTGTTGATATTTGGTATGAAGCTTCACCTTTTTAGACCTCCCTCAACATTATGCACATTGTAGTCCTTGGGTCAATAATGGCCCTCCCCGAGGCCCACTTGTTACTCTATCATATGGGTCAGGTGAGCGATCCAGGGCCATCATGGCCCTCTTGTTTATTTTTAGCTCACCAGAGCCGAAGGCTCCGGGGGAGCTTATAGGATAGGCAGTTGTCCGTCGTCGTCGTCGTCTGGCGTCAACACTTTCAAACGACATCTCCTCTGAAGCCACTGGGCCGATTGGGCCCAAATTTTATCTGTAGCATCCTTGGGCTGGGGGATTGAAAGTTTGTGTTTTTTTATCAAAATCGGCTCATTAGTTTGGTTGCTATGGCAACTTGTAGTTTCCATAGACTTATAATGGGGAAAATTGAAAAATGGCATTTACTGCCAAGCCTCTGCAGATATTTTGAGAAAACTTTCATAGAAATGTTCCATAGGTAATCTACTATCTGCTGTATGATTTTAAGCCTTCTGCTCATTTTTCTTGGTTGCCATGGAAACCAAAATGCAAAAAAATACTTAAAAAATCATCTCCTCAGAAACCATATGCTCTAGGAGGCTGAGACTTTATGAAAATATTCACCATATTTGCCTTTACAGGTTTTGTGTTTTTTATGAAATTTGGCCTTTTAGTTTTGTTGCTATGGCAACTTAGAGTTTCCATTGACTTATAATGGGGAAAACTGAAAAATGGCATTTACTGCCAAGTCATTGCAGATATTTTTACAAAACTTACATAAACATGTTCCTTGAGTAAACTTCTCTCAGCCATATGCTTTTATGTCAACCGGGGGGTCCCCTAGGTTGTGCCAGGGCCATGCCCCGCCCCCTCCACTTCATAAAATGCCTTATATCTCAGAAACCTTACAGATCCCAACCCCTAAACCATATATATTCTTGTTCCTTATGATAAGATGCATTAAGTGACACCAACCTGGGGGTCCCCCGGGATGTGCCAGGGACATGCCCTGCCCCCTCTATTTCATAAAATGCCATTTATCTCAGAAACCATTCAGATCCCCACCCCTAAACTATATATATTCTTGTTCCTTATGCTAAGATGCATTAAGTGACACCAACCTTGGGGTCCCCCCGGGATGTGCCGGGGACATGCCCCACCCCCTCCACTTCATAAAATGCCATTTATCTCAGAAACCATTGAGATCCCCACCCCTAAACTATATATATTCTTGTTCCTTATGATAAGTCACATTATATGATACCAACATTGGGGTCTCTCTGGGGTGCGCTGGGGCCATGCCCCACCCTTCCACTTCATAAATGCCATATACAGTCGAACTTCGATGGCTCGAACTCGCCGGGACCGCCGAAAAAAGTTCGAGCCATCAGTAGTTCATGCCATTGGAGTCCAACTCGGCAAGATCTATCTTTGTGTACTATGATTTTTATCATAGCTGTGGCGATTTTGGTGACTTCCGGTACATTTATCGGTCATAATTTAAGAGTGAAGGATGAGCCGTATTTTTGGTCTGCATTATGAAACTGATCACGCGCATGCGTGACTTGATCAATAAAATTGGAATTTTTAATAAGGTAATTAGTGCGAGCCATCGGTGGGGATTTTACATAGAAAATGCACCCTAGGGGCCAGGCTTAGAGTTCGAGGGTTCGAGCCATCGTGGTTCGAGCCAAGGGTGGCATGTTTAGTTAAAATGAATAGGGATTTTGCCGGGACTGAAAAGTCAGTTCGACCCAAACGTGGTGTTCGAGCCTACCGAGTTTGACCCATCGAAGTTCGACTGTATCTGAGAAACCATTCAGATCCCCACCCCTAAACTATATATATTCTTGTTTCTTATGATAAGACGCATTCAGTGGCACCAATCTGAGGGTCCCCCAGGATCCACTTCGTAAAAGGCTGAATATCTCAGAAACCGTTCAGATCCCCACCCCTAAACCATTTAAATTCTTGTTCCTTATGATAAGAGGCATTCAGTGATACCAACCTTAGGGTCTCCCTTGGCGCACGGGGGCTATGCCCGACCCCTCCACTTCATAAAAGGCCCAATATCTCAGAAACCGTTCAGATCCCCACCCCTAAACCATATAAATTCTTGTTCCTTATGTTAAGATGCATTCAGTGATATCAACCTAAGGATCTCCCAGGCCGCACCAGGGCTATGCCCCAACCTTCCACTTCATAAAAGGTGATATATCTCGGAAACCCTTCAGATCCCCACCCCAAAACCATGTATATTCTTGTTTCTTATGAAAAGACGCATTCAGTGACACCAATCTGGGAGTCCCCTAGGATGTGCCAGGGCTATGCCCCACCCCCTGCACTTAGTAAAAGCCCAATATCTCAGAAACCGTTCAGATCCCCACCCCTAAAGCATATAAATTCTTGTTCCTTATGATAAGAAGCATTCAGTGATACCAATCTAAGGGTCTCCCGGGCCGCACGGGGGCTGTGCCCCACCCTTCCACTTCATAAAAGGTGATACACCTCGGAAACCATTCAGATCCCCATCCCAAAACCATATATATTCTTGTTTCATATGATAAGACGCATTCATTGAAACCAACCTGGGGGTCCTCTGGGATGTGCCTGGGCCATGCCCAACCCCCTCCACTTCGTAAAAGGCTCAATATCTCGGAAACCATTCAGAACCCCCAACCCTAAACCATATATATTCTTGTTCCTTATGATGAGACACATTCAGTGATATAGAAGCCTCCGTGGTCGAGTGGTTATGCTACTCGCCTTGTTAACCAGGGGTCGCAGGTTCGATCCCGGGCTTCTCCAGACTTTCGGATGAGTCTTTAAATCGAGGTCCCGTCTCTGTATGACCTTAGCTGTTGGTGGGACGTAAAACTGAAACACTCACTCGCTCACTCATTCAGTGATACCAACCTAGGGGTCTCTGGGGGTGTGCTGGGGCTATGCCCCACCCTTCCACTTCATAAAATGCAATATATCTCAGAAACTGTTCAGATCCCCACCCCTAAAATATGTAGATTTGTGTTCCCTATAATAAGACTCATTCACTCACATCAATGTGTCTATGTGCTAGGGCAACATGCTGATGCCATGGCCCACGCCTCTACTTCATAAAAGGCCATATATCTCAGACACCATTAAGATCCCCACCTCATAATCATATATATTCTTGTTTCTTATGATTAGACACATTCAGTCACACAAACTTGGTGGTCCACAGGGGCCATTCCTCTCCTCATCATTTCATAAGAGGGCCTCATATCTTGGAAACTATTCATATCCCCACCCCTAAACAATATATTTTCTTGGTCCTTATTATAAGACACATTCAGCGACAACAATCTTGGCTTTCCTGGGGTCTGCCAGGGCTATGCTCCAACCCCTTCGCAGCTTAAAAGGCCTTATATCTCAGGAACAGTACACATCCCAACCCCTAAACCATATATATTCATGTGCCTTATGATAAGATGGATTCAGTGATACCATTCAGGGCTCTGTTGGGTCCAGGTCTCATCCTTCCTCCTCATAAAAGGCCTAATATTTCAGATACAGAGTCCACATGGGTGCTCATTTTGAAATGGGGGTTTGTTCGGGAGACTTTATAATCAATAAATTAAAACCTGAAACCATACATGGCTGCCAGTGGGCAGTGTCCGCCTGAGTTCTGGTGAGCATTGTGGCCCATGGGCCTCTTGGTCTATGAACATTTTTAAAGTTACTATGCAGAAATGTTCATCTTCATTAGATGATGTGTGTGTGTGAATTCTGGTTTAACGTCGCTTTCAACAATTTTTCAGTCATATCACGACGGTGTCTGGTTGCGACAGGGAGCTCAGTGCTCACTTTTATAGTGCTGCCTCACTGAAGTATCATGTCCCAGACACATTACATGACAGGCTCAGCAAACAAGGCACAATGCTGAGTCAGTCGGAAGGACAAATATTAATTGACATTATGAACGATCATGGCCTTGAACAAATTGTTAACTTCCCCACTTGTGATAAGAACACATTGGATCTGATCCTTACGACTTTGCCAGGACAATTCGAAGACATTCATTCCCCAGATAAACTAAGTGACCACGATGTTGTCTCCGGATATTTAAAAGTTCACATCCCACCAATAAAGAAACCTCGGAGGAAGGTTTACTCATATCAGAAAGGTGACTATGAAACTATGAGGAAGGATGCACTCAGATTTGCAAAGGAGAATTACTTTAATGGTCATTCAGATGCTCGGTCTGTACAGGAGAATTTTGATTTGATAACTTCTTTCATTCATACTTCGGCCGAAAATCATATCCCCTCAAACACTAGTAGGTCTGTATCTTCTATTCCCTGGATCACTCCAGAGATAAAAAGGAAAATCCGCAGAAGGAATAAGATTCATGCAAAGGCAAAAAAGACGGGAAGTGGTAAACTCCGGACAAAATTTGAAAACTAGAGACGTGAAATCAAGACTGATATAAAAAATCAGCATGATTTGTATGTGAATAACTTGGTAGGTGATGTAAAGGCAAATCCCAGAGACTTCTACAGATATATTAATAGCCAGAAGAAAGACAGGCAAGGTATCCCGCCCCTTAACAAAAGAGGAGGGGACGGGGTTGCTGAATCAGACTCTGAAAGGGCAGAGGAACTAGTTGGTCAATTCAATGATGCGTTTAATAAAACTGAGTTCACGGAGGTTCCATTGACTGGAAGATCGGCCCCATTCATGAATAATATTGTTGTGACAGCTGCAGGAGTGATCAAATTACTTCAAGGCTTAAACCCTAGTAAGGCCTTAGGACCTGATGAGCTTCATCCTAGAGTCCTGAAGGAACTAGCAAATGAGTTGGGTCCAGTTTTTGCACACTTGTTTCAAGTCTCTTGATACGGGTGAAATCCCCAAAGAATGGCTCTTAGCAAACATCTGTCCACTCTTCAAAAAAGGAGATAGGGCTCTTGCCCGTAATTATCGCCCTGTGTCTCTGACTTGTGTTCTGTGTAAATTGCTGGAACATATAGTCTGCTCGAACATCATGACCCACTTGGACGAACATAAACTTTTGTCAGACAGACATCATGCATTTAGGAAAAGGCACAGTTGTGAAACTCAGCTAAGCACAGTTATTAATGACTGGGCAAAAATCTTGGACAAAGGGGGACAGGTGGACACATTTATTCTTGACTTCGAGAAGGCTTTTGACACCCCTCCTCATGAACTACTTAACCCTTTACCACTCAGGGATTTTGTGAATTTCGCTGATTTTCACAGTGTTGCACCTGACAGCAACTTCATCTAGCCATTGTTTCATAATGGGTGGTCTGTTTTACACCAAACTCGGTATGAATGTTCATTGGGCAGTAGCCTTTCAAATGCAACCTTTCATGACTTGATCATTGTTGTCATGGTAAAGAGGGGGCATCTCAAAGTTGGCAAAAAGTGTGTTTTCACATGAATTTTTGACCACATTTTAATCTTCACACAGCTGTCAAGGCAACAATTAAGGTGTTTGGCACTGGCCATTTTCACTGTTTGCAGCATGTTTTATCAGCATCAATTTTCAGGCATATTTGACCCCAGACACCCTCAGATATAAATTTTAGCGGCCGGTTGGGCCATACACCCAAAATTTTTCGGGATGTAAGGGGGGCGTTGCCCCCCTTCAATCCCCCCCCCCCCCAGAATGTTTTTAGTGGGGAGGCACGCGAAAAAACAGGTCACTTTTTGCCCAACAAATTCTAAAGCAAACATAACTATCCAGGGGTAGAAATGCAGATTTTAGGTGCTTCTGGGGCTTAAAATGGGGGGGGGGGGGTGCAGACACGTAAAAACATGTATCTGAGTGGTAAAGGGTTAACTGAAATCTTGGAACATACTGAATTTTAGCCTAAAATGCATTAATTCTATCTGAAATATTGTTTCTTGCAATAAAATGATGAAAAAACATTATTTTGGTCAGTTAGGATTTTCTTCATTAACCCTTTACCACTCAGGGATTTTGTGAATTTCGCTGATTTTCACAGTGTTGCACCTGACAGCAACTTCATCTAGCCATTGTTTCATAATGGATAGTCTGTTTTACACCAAACTCGGTATGAATGTTCATTGGGCAGTAGCCTTTCAAATGCATCCTTTCATGACTTGATCATTGTTGTCATGGTAAAGAGGGGGCATCTCAAAGTTGGCAAAAAGTGTGTTTTCACATGAATTTTTGACCACATTTTAATCTTCACACAGCTGTCAAGGCAACAATTAAGGTGTTTGGCACTGGCCATTTTCACTGTTTGCAGCATGTTTTATCAGCATCAATTTTCAGGCATATTTGACCCCAGACACCCTCAGATATAAATTTTAGCGGCCGGTTGGGCCATACACCCAAAATTTTTCGGGATGTAAGGGGGGCGTTGCCCCCCTTCAATCCCCCCCAGAATGTTTTTAGTGGGGAGGCGCGCGAAAAAACAGGTCACTTTTTGCCCAACAAATTCTAAAGCAAACATAACTATCCAGGGGTAGAAATGCAGATTTTAGGTGCTTCTGGGGCTTAAAATGGGGGGGGGGGGGGGGTGCAGACACGTAAAACCACGTATCTGAGTGGTAAAGGGTTAAATCTAAGTTATTTGGCTATGGAATTGGGGGAAATACTCTCAAATGGATAGATTCCTTTCTTTGCTACAGAAAACAGCGGGTTGTTGTTAATGGTGAATCTTCGGAGTGGGCTCCAGTTTTGTCTGGAGTCCCGCAAGGGACCATTCTTGGCCCACTTTTGTTCTCCCTGTACATCAATGATATTTCCACTGACATTGACTCAGAAATAAGACTGTTCGCAGATGACTGTGTTTGTTACCCGGAAATTAGAGATACAGATGACTCATTGAAACTTCAGGCTGACATAGATAGATTAGGATGTTCGGCACGTAAATGGGGCATGAGATTTCAGCCAGTTAAATGCAATATTATGCAGATAACTAGGAAGAGATCTAATAAAGTTGAGGCTTCTTACACCTTAGAGGGAACGGTCCTCGAGAGTGTGGACTCCATTAAATACCTTGGAGTGACAATCTCACACAACTTGAGATGGAATACTCATATTAGCAACATGTGTACTAAGGCAAATAGAACGCTTGGTTTCCTGAGGCGAAATCTTCATCAGTGCCCTCAGGACTTAAAAGAGGCAGCATAAAAAGGTCTTGTTCGCCCAATCTTGGAATATGGTAGTTGTATCTGGGACCCCAGTGGAGTGGTCCTTAACGATGAAATTGAGAAAGTTCAGAATAGAGCTGCTAGATTTGTAACAGGCAATTACTGCTTTGAAACTGGGAGCATGACTGGAATACTTGGAAAATTAAAATGGGAGTCTCTCAAGAAAAGGAGAAAAGACAGTAGGCTAATCCTTTTATACAAAGGTCTAAAGGGTGCTGCCAGCATTCCAACAGATGACCTTGTTCCCCCAGCTAGACACTGTAGAAATCACCATTCGTTGGCGTTTCAGACCATTAGCGCAAGAACTGACATTTTTAAAGAGTCGTTCTTCCCCAGAACCATTAGAGATTGGACTGCCCTTCCCGATCCGATTATTTCGACAGCTGAAGGTGCTGATGATTGTGTAGCTAAATTTACCTCTTTGGTTAGAGTTAGGGACTAACTTCCCACATCACAGGTCCTGGTGTATGAATGTCATTTGACGTGTCACCAGTAATAATTCTGATTCTGATGATACCACACCCAGTCACATTATCCTGACACTGGATCGACCAGTCCTAGCTCTACCCCGTAAATCTGAGTGCCAAGCAAGGAGCAGCTAGTACCATTTTTAACGACTTTGGTATGTCGCGGCCCGGGATCGAACCCAAGACCTCCCGTTCCCCGGAGCGGACACTCTACCAACTGAGCTATCAGGGCCGGTCATTAGATGATGTGTTGCACACAAGACCCAGCTCAATACCGCCAATGTCAAGGTTATACTTAGCAGTCAAAAACGGGGGAGATATCTGTGTTTTTGTAGAAAAACAAATTCTAGTTCTAGTTTGTTAGTGGAGTGAGTGTGAGTTACATTTCCATATACTTTAAAGAGAACTGTGTAATATGAAAAAATGACATGAATCACATTATGCCTGGTGTGTATTGTATTGACTTGGCCCTTTCACCCCTGAGTTTCTGAGATGGACACTTACATCTTTGATCTGGCCTTGTCTGTTCTTCTTAAGGGATTCATTACGTAAACACATCTATTCAATTACATTTGTAAATTTTACCGCTGAAAAACGAAAAATGTCATAAGAAAAAATTGTGATATTTTTCTCATTTTTGCTCAAAATATAGATTGCAGGTACACATTAGAACTGCCTCATAGAGGCAGTTCTAACGAGTACCCACAATCTATATTTTAGAGCAGAAATAAGAAAAATAAGGTTTAACCATGTAAACCCCAGTTTTACAATATAAAAATGGTGTTTAAGGGGGTCAAAGTTATATAGATGTGTATTTGTGATGTAATAAAAAAAATTTTAACAGGTTGGTAAACAGTGTAGTTTCTGTTGAGATGGCTTAGGGTGTACTCAGATTGTTGTATATTTCAGCAACCAGCTTGGAAACCTGTACTACATAAAGGGAAGAACAGCATGCACCTCTGTGTCACAGAACTGGTAAAAGCAGTGCAGGTATGAAAATGTTACAAGTTAAAGTGAATAGATACACTACTTTCAGGGGAAGCAACTGAGGGATAACTGTATTCAAAGTTGTTATTTCAGGAGATAAACTGTTTTTTTAGGGTTGTAAATTTTGTTTTTTTTATTGCAACGCTTTAGCTGAGCCCTAAAATGTAAGCACTCATAAAAACATTGATTTACCTCCCCAAAAGATGATTCAATAGAGTTATTACAGTTCTAATTCACTTTCAAACTTGTTTTGTTCAAAATTGTTCCACTTGCACAAAACAGCAAGTGTATTTCAGCTGTGTAGATCCAGATGCAAGCCAATGAAAAGCAATATAACACGATGATCACCAGTTTTCGATAGTAAATAGCTATAATGTCAAACATTTTTGACATCCAATCAGATGTTGTGTTACATAAGGATATGCATTGGAATATGAATTTGTTTTTGCCATTCTTATCAGTAAGTCTTGAGCAATACTTTCAAGAGTAGACTGCATTTTAGATGGTCTCAACTTACAGGATAGCAAGCATGTTTGACATTACATGTAAACGCTCCATTTTAACCCATTGCATGCGGGGAACCCCCCAAACGTGTACTTTGGCAAACAGTGCAGGCCCAGATCAAATGCTGCAAAAAGTATCGTCTGATCAGGACCTTCACTATATGCTAACAGAATTTTCCATTTCAAAAAAGAATGAAAATGAAAAAATAGGCCTGACACCCCTTATATTACAAATGGACTTGTCCAACATATAGCAATGGAAGAGTCCACAGTATACAATGGGTTAGAAAAGAGGCAGTAAATGAGTTCATACATCATAACCATTTAAATCACTGATTACAACTGGCAGACAGCAGTTTCAAAACAGTCTTTTTCTTAATCCTTATCCTGCTGAACACGACAACACAGTCCTTTGCAAACAGTGTAGATCCTGATCAGATGGCTTCTGAAGAAGCCATCTGATCAGGATCTACACTGTTTGTCATGCTGTTTGTGAATTGAATGGATATTTTACATCAAA
This sequence comes from Lucinisca nassula, assembly GCA_963580285.1. Classification (NCBI taxonomy): domain Eukaryota; kingdom Metazoa; phylum Mollusca; class Bivalvia; order Lucinida; family Lucinidae; genus Lucinisca; species Lucinisca nassula. The sequence continues at coordinate 174,836,009 of OY757012.1, forward strand.
TAATTTGATTGTTGGATAGTCAGAAATGGGTGTGGCTCAATTACTTTATTCTGAGGATAAGGGTTAATTTTGAGAGAAAATAAGGTGCAACATTTCATGTGAATTCACATAAAATGTCAAGCATTTTTCTGTGAGTAATTTAGAAAAAATAAAGTTATCTGCTGTGGAAATTTTACATAGTGCACAAAGAGTTGAAGTTAATGAAAACATCTGAATATTTAATCCTACAACATCTTAAGGAAATTACTCAGACAGAAACCTTCTTTAACAAGACATTGACATGAGCGCCCTGGTAAACATTAATTTTCGTATTTCCACCCGAAAACATGGATTTTGTTGTTCATTAGAACTGCCTTCTAGAGCAGAAATATAAAACATTATTTCAGTAAGAATAAATTGAGTTTTGTTTACTTCTTCATAAATTAACTCTGCCACACCCATTTCTGACTATCATCCTATTGAATTGTTTGACTTAATGTATTCATTCAAATTCAATTCAAATACTGAATGGCAAACAGTGTAGATCCTGATCAGATGGCTTCCTGAGAAGCCATCTGATCAGGATGTACACTGTTTGCAAAGGTAGAGGTTATTGTGGTTCAGCAGGACAAGGATTTAACATAAAATACATTGTATTTTTTCTTCCTTAACTGTTTTTGTACCTCCTTATATATAGCAGGAGTTCATTTAAAAAATTAGGGGTGTCAAGTTGTGTTTTCTTCAAAATTGATTAGGTAGATAGATGAACTTTTTGCAACCAGTGTAGGCCCTGATCAGACACCGCGTTCTGCGGCATCTGATTTGGGCCTGCACTGTTCGCCAAGGTACCCATTTTGGGATTTCTGGTAGTAAATGGGTTAATATGTTGCTTTATTTTGTCTCAATCAGTATGACAGGGAAAACCTGGATGATGTTTGGGATATTTATGGCACTGTAACGTGTAAAGCAGAGCTGGAAGGGACCATGCCAGAGGTAACTCTGACCATATCTCAGGTATCAGAAGGGGAAGTAACTCCATTGGACCATCTAATCACCCACCAATGTGTTCAGAGTGCAGATGCAGACATTATTGATGAAGGTAATAGAAGAATATGATGCTGTCCTTTCATCAGTATATTTTTATAATCTCAAACTACTGCTTAAGTCAAAAAAAAGTTTGGGCTGGTTTTAGCCATAGTTTGACACAGGCATTACGATAACAAACCCATGCGACACAGTGTATTTTTTCACATCTCCAAAATGGTCATTTTCTTGATGAAAATCCGTGATATTTTTCTTATCAATACTGCAAACATAGGTTGTGTGTTCTCGTTAGAACCGCCTCATTAAGTCGGTTCTAACGAGTACCCACAACCTATGTCTTGGAGCAAAAATATGAAAAATAATGAATACCCCCGTAAACCCCAGTTTTCTCTATATAAAGTGGGGTATAGGGGGGTCTTCATTTCACGGACTTGTTCATGTGATGGGTGTGTTATTGTAATGTTTATCAGCCGCCCTGCATGTCCAAGCCTTTAACTGTGTGATTCAACATGGCATGATGAACCAAACCAAATTTTCAGAAGAAAAAAATAGAACACCAAACTGATACGAAAAACCTAAAAATAAATGCTCTTTTGTTAATTGTTGCACCTAAGATAGGGAGTTATTCTTAAAGAGGAGCAAATTCACTTCTTCAAGAGTAGATCCCATTTTCAGAGGGGTACAGATTATAGGAAAGTAATCTGCAAATCCCAGTAGTTGTGTCCCTTGTAGAAAGTTTTTGAAAAAAATATGCCATATGATTGCATTCCTCTTAGCCCTTATCCTGCTGATCATCATTACCCTGCCGGCCTCTGTAGCTCAGTCAGACTGACTGGTGATCAGGGGGATGCAGGTTCTATTCCTGCTGGGGTTGTCAACATTTGTTCATGGAGATTGATCATGAAATCTTTTCTACAGTTATTCTCTCCTGCTGATTTAAGAAGGGCAGTTGTCAGTTTCTGGCAAAAGAAGTAGTGGGTAACCGCTTAAGTATAAGCCTGCCCAGGAAAAGTGTGGACAGGTAAATTGACCAGCTCAAAAATGACCTAAATAGTGTTGATTGGGCCATCAAACTTCAATACAAACAAACAATGATTCTGCCTTTGCAAACAGTGTAGATCCAGATCAGATGGCTTCTGAAGAAGCCATCTGATCAGGATCTACACTGTTTGTCATTCAGTTTGTGACTGGAGCAGATACATGATAAGTGATTTGATACTTTAATATTCAGAAATTTAAAGTGGCAAAATTAATTTATTCAGCAGGACAAGGGTTAATGGTACATTTCGTTTATATAGGTAGAGACAGAGCTATACCAAGGCGGATCAGGTTTGCCCCACCCTCAGAAATGTTTACCCTATGTCACTATACCGTGTCCAGAGTGAAGAAGTTACCAATAACTGGCAGCTTTGAAATGTTTGTAAGTTACATTTGCATGGGCTTCTGTGGTCTTAAATACATCAAAATTCCGCTGTTAAGACCACCTAAAATTGAGACAAAATCTTCTTTGAAAAGCTTATTGAGAAGATATCAGTTATTCTTTCTTTGTGTTTTCTACACCCAGTCTCTCTTTATAAGAGACCACCTTTGGGACTGTTCAAAAGTGGTCTTAAAGACCACTTTTGAACAGTCTCAAAGGTGGTCTTAATATAGGAATTTTACTGTATTAATCTCATACTGCTGTAGGGTAGAGCCTAACTCAGGTCATATGTGAGACCCAAAGTTCTGCAGTGGATGGCCAGGTGATTTTTCCCCGGCACTCCAGTTTCCCCACACCTTATTAATGATCAGCTCCATATAAGTGGAATAACGTTGAAAAGGCCAAAACATCCAGATTAAAGAAAGAGGCAAGCATGCTAGCGTTAAACCATTTTGTACTGGAAACCCTAAAATGGAACATTGGCAAATATTGTGCAGCTCCAGATCAGATGCCCTAGAATGTGGCATCTGATGTTGACCTGCACTGTATGCAGAATGTTCAGCCATTTTCTAAATAAATTGAAAATACTTAAACTGGACACCCTTTAATTTTAAATTGGACTTTTATATATAATGTAAAATTCTGCTATATAGACCAGCATTTGCAAAAGCTGCTCATGTTTTATTTTCTGCAGAAGTTATTAGTATATTTACTATAGTAAATGATCAAAGTTTTAATGGTATGATAATTGGGCCCCGTCAAGCGATTTTGGTACTTATCGCATATGCAAGCAGCGAAGGTTCAGGCGAGACTGCGCGGATGCATCCGCGCAGTCTCGCCAGAACCTCCACTGCTCGCTCATACAAGCAGTGAATCAAGGGGAACCTTCAGACCGAAAGCCATTTCTCTGGCCCCTCTGAATGGCTGGGCATGCGCAGTTAAAATTTGTCATGACGGAATGCTCGAAGACACAAATTCGCTCGGCGGGGCTCAATTAATAATGTTGTTAGTTTTGAACAAACAAACCAGCCCACAAGGTGTGGAATAGAAACTCTGCCAGTTAAACAGTCCTGTAGCAGAACCTCAATGGCTAGAACGCCTTTGAGACAATAAAAATTTGTTTGAGACCAGGTTAGTTCTAGCCGCCTAGGGACTAGGCTAGGGTTGATCTTAGAACCAGATCAGGAGGAATAATATGGATATCTTTTCAATTTTCATCAAAATAAATGAATGTTGTGTGTGCTAATCAAGGCGATTCTAGTGAGTACATACAATATACATTTTCAAGATCAAAATTAGACAATTATCCAAAATATATTTATATCTGCAGTTATCGAATGTGTTTCCTAGTGACTCCAGTACGAGTTCAAAATCGCCATGGTAAAAGAGTCATCATTGTCCGAGCCATAAGTTTCTCTGTATATAGTTTATAAAGAATAATCTGAACCATTTTGGGCTCAGTCTTTTTACCCATTTTGTACTGGAAAGCCCAAAATGGGTACCCTGGCAAACAGTGCAGGCCCAGATCATACACCACAGAATCTGGCACCTGATCAGGGCCTAGGTTATTTGCAAAATGTTCAGGCAATTCCCGAGTAAATTTTGAAGCAACACAACCTGACACCCATAAATTTTGAAATGGACTCGTGCTATATATAAGGTGGAAGATTCCATTTGGTACAAAAAGGGTTAAATGTGTTAAATCGATGAAAAGCAGTATAAAGGGGTTTAGGTATACATGCTAGATAAGGTTCTTTATTGATTTTTCTTTTATGATTTTCAGGTTGAAGATAAAACAGCAAAGTTGAGTGTAAGGTTAAAGTTACTAGACAGGACTAGGAATAACTTTGATTACTGTGAGCTACAAGTTCCTTTTCATAACAGGTAGGGGTCTATGTATCCATGGAAACAAACGGACAGTGCATTCCATACATTTATTTGCTTGCTTCCCGGGGATATCAGCTAATTCTCACGAACTAATCATGAAACATTTTGAATCATCGCGGCAAACGATTACTTTCTTATATTTTTTTATCCATCTGCAGTGTGAAAATGGCCAATGATTTCCCACCCCGGGAGGGGAATTTATTGTATAGTTCTGTAGGACAGTTTATATTTTATAAACAAATATTGAGAATCAAAAGCAGTAACACTTAACTCATTTTACACAAGAATAACCATAACAGGTGCAGACCCAGATCAGATGCTGCAGCATACAGTGCTGATCAGGACCTTCACTGTTTGCAAAACATTCAATCATTTTCAAAAACACTTACAGAAAATAATCAACCTGACACCTCTTTATTAGCTCACCTGAGCACGAAGTACTCAGGGTGAGCTACTGGGATCAGTGAATGTCCGTTGTGCGTCGTCCTGCGTCCCACATCAACAATTTGCTTTAAAAGACTTCTCCAAAACCCTTGGGCCAATTTCATTTAAACTTCACAGGAATGTTGCCTAGGTTGCTCTCTACCAAAATAGCTAAAATCTCTCTGCTCTGATAAACAAGATGGCCACCAGAGCTAAAAATAGAAAAACTTAAAAGGACTACTCCTCCCATACCCCTGGGCCAATCTCATTCAAACTTTATAAGAATGTTGCTTAGGTGACCCTCTACAAAAATAGCTCAGATCGTTCCGCACCCATGAACAAGATGGCCCCCAGAGCTAATTTTTATTCAAACTTCATAGGAATGTTGCTTAGGTGACCCTCTACTAAAATAGCTAAAACAGTTCTGCTCCCATGAGCAAAATGGCTGCCAGAGCTAAAAATAGAAAAACGTAAATTTGCTTCAAACGCGAACTCCTCCTAAACCCTGGGGCCAATTTGATTCAGACTTCACAGGAATGTTGCCCAGATAACTCCCCCACCAAAATAGCAAAAAATCATTCAGCACTGACAAACAAGATGGCCACCAATGCTAAAAATAGAAAAAAAATCTTTAAACAACAACTCCTCCTGTACCCTTGGGCCAATTTCATTCAAACTTCATTGGAATGTTGCTTAGGTGACCCTCTACCAAAAAGCTAAAACGGTTCTGCTGTGATGAGCAAAATGGCTGCCATAGCTAAAAATAGAAAAACATAATAAATTTGCTTCAAACGGGAACTCCTCCTTAATCCTTGGGCCGATTTGATTCAAACTTCACAGGAATGTTTCTTAGGTGCCTCCCAACCAAAATAGCTAAAATCGTTCTGCTCTGACAAACAAGATGGCCACCAGAGCTAAAACTAGAAAAATCTTCAAACAACAACTCCTCCTGTACCCTTGGGCCAATTTCATTCAAAGGTCAAAGGAATGTTGCTTAGATGACCCTCTAAAAAATAGCTAAAACGATCCCGCTCCAATAAACAATATGGCCACCAGAGCTAAATATAGAAAAACATTATAAAGGACTAGTCTCCATAAGGGGGTTTTCCTGGTACCTAAATTTTTCAATAATATTTTGGGAAAATATAGCCACACAGAGGGGACAATCATCCCTGGTAAGTTTGAATCAAACAGAACTCTAGTTTTGTGAAAAGGGCTTATCAAAAGTGGGTGGGGTAATTCCATATCAGTTCTACTAAGGACAATTACCGGTAATCAGCAATTAACTATATTCAGATAGCACACTGACAAAACTTTTTGCCATGTAATGCATAGACTGTGGGTACATATTAATGTGAAATAGGGTGATTGTATATTTTATTGAACTTTGCTAAAATATAATAATTTATTTGCACTTTGCGGATTTTCATTAATTTTTCATCTACCAACTTTGCCAAAAAGTTGAACATTTCTCTATTAAGCAACACATTCTTACCTCATTTCTAGAAAATACTTATCAATGCTTAGCCATTGCAGAATTCTAAGGATTTTTTTATAAATGGTCTGTGACATTGGTTATGTGCCCTTGAAAAGAGAAAATTGCAGTAAAATGTGATGAAAGTATCAAAACTTTGTTTTGCCTTTTTGCTATAAGTTTACTGGCGAGAAATGCTTACAGGAGTTAAATTCTAATGTATTTATTGTGTAAAAGGGTTGTACTATTATAGCAGAGACTAAATTGGTATCAGTTAGGGTCAAAATTACTTTTAGAGGTTTTAAGATTTGGATATAATTGACACACATTTACTCATCTCATTCCGTATCACTTTCTTCTGAGGAGTCGCTGTTGGTATCCCAAACTTCAGCTGCCGCATCTGTAAGAAAATCCATGTAATTATTATGTATCTTAGGCCCTTTTGTTGCTGGCTGGTGTCGCTCAAACCCCAAATACCATAAGACTGATGCAATATGGGCACAGCAGCCCACTACTCTAGCCCCTGATTTGCATGTGCAAAACCAACCGACGATAGGTGATAAGCCTGTGCTGTATTCAATCCATAAATTATAGGTCTTGCTACTGGTATGCCTTGAAAGTATTAGGGACTTGAGGACACCTTCTTGCTCTTTGTTTATAAGGATTTCATATTTGCCGTCATCTGTTTGGTGTTCTTTCGTGTAGGATTTGGCCTGGCGAATCTGATACACTCCCATTGTCAGGTCTCTTAATTCTGCTTCGTTCAGTTCGGGGAAATCTGGCATTTCAGATGCATCCATACTTTTCCAAATTGTGCGCCATTTGTCCCACTTATTGTCAGTCACCTTTTGTTGAAGTTTATTTGGTGACTTTGCTAAGGCCATCATTCGTTTGGCCATGACAACATCTGATTCCAAACTAGTCACCAAGGGTGGCCTGAAAGCGTTGCAAAGGGAGCAAACAATTCGCACATTATCAGCAGCAAACAGGATTTGAGAGTTTGGAAGCACATTACTTAAAGCTTTCCATTGCTTTATACGCCCATTTGCTGACTCAACAACCCATCGCACTTTGGTGACAAGTCTGGATTCATTTGCTTCCTCAGTGCTATGCTGTTTGTCTTTTTTCTTCAAGAAATGAGGCATTTCAGTATTGATCCCACAATCATTAATTAAGTCTGTTACATCCCTAAACCCCCTATCAACAATGAGAACATCCCCTTCAATGAACCAATTTCTAATATCCTCACTGTTGCTCTTCAGCATATGCTCTGTTATCTTGGCATCTGAGTTTTTACCATCAGCCAGGTAAGGTCCAAGCACTGTAAGTATGTAGCCGTCAGTTGCTACAAGCATCATCGGTTTAAGCAATGGGCGACCTTTATGAACAGAATAATAATGCCTTTGGAATGAATAGTCCCCGCTTTTCTCTATGTACACATAGGTACCATCAGCAACAGCAATAGCAACATCTTTCTGTGAATTAGCAAACAGAACCCTTGCAAATTCTGTAGTGTGATCTTCAATTATTTCATTTCGTTCTATATGTGACAGGCCAAGATATTTTGGAACGAAATTGGACATTAGACTTACTCTGGCTGAATGGATTGCCTTACTGCAAGTAGTTTTCTTCACACCAAACAATGTTGAAAGAACAGCCAGGGACAGACCAGTCCTAAGTTTTACAAGCAACATGGCAAGGGCTATACGAGTGCTCCTTGTTGATGTAGAACGCAACGAGGAGAGCAATTCATGTACATCATTGAACTGATCTTTTGTTATGCCTGTCAGTCTGACAAAGTCTTCAACTGTCATTTCATCAGCGTTGTCAAAATCCAGTGCATTAGATTTCCTGTTTGCCGTTTCGCGCAACTCATTTAGTAATTGAACAATGTCGTAATTTTCAACTTTTACTGAATCTGAAACAGAAGTTACTTTGCCATAACATTCATCCTTCAGACTATTGCCATCAACATGAGAGGCGCAAGCTCTCGCCCCCTCAGTAACTATTACCCCTGTTTTGATGAATATGTTAGCCCTCTGTTTCGGAGATAGCTTTGTCAAGTTAACAGAGCTACTTCGACGCCTGCTTTTCTGATAAATAATACATTTCACAGAGGAAGACTGTGCTGCAGGAATGTCAAAAAGCGGTGACTATTCATTCCAAAGGCGTTCTTATTCTGTTCATAAAGGTCGCCCATTGCTTAAACCGATGATGCTTGTAGCAACTGACGGCTACATACTTACAGTGCTTGGACCTTACCTGGCTGATGGTAAAAACTCAGATGCCAAGATAACAGAGCATATGCTGAAGAGCAACAGTGAGGATATTAGAAATTGGTTCATTGAAGGGGATGTTCTCATTGTTGATAGGGGGTTTAGGGATGTAACAGACTTAATTAATGATTGTGGGATCAATACTGAAATGCCTCATTTCTTGAAGAAAAAAGACAAACAGCATAGCACTGAGGAAGCAAATGAATCCAGACTTGTCACCAAAGTGAGATGGGTTGTTGAGTCAGCAAATGGGCGTATAAAGCAATGGAAAGCTTTAAGTAATGTGCTTCCAAACTCTCAAATCCCGTTTGCTGGCTATTATGTGCGAATTGTTTGCTCCCTTTGCAACGCTTTCAGGCCACCCTTGGTGACTAGTTTGGAATCAGATGTTGTCATGGCCAAACGAATGATGGCCTTAGCAAAGTCACCGAATAAACTTCAACAAAAGGTGACTGACAATAAGTGGGACAAACGGCGCACAATTTGGAAAAGTATGGATGCATCTGAAATGCCAGATTTCCCCGAACTGGACGAAGCAGAATTAAGAGACCTGACAATGGGAGTGTATCAGATTCGCCAGGCCAAATCCTACACGAAAGAACACCAAACAGATGACGGCAAATATGAAATCCTTATAAACAAAGAGCAAGAAGGTGTCCTCAAGTCCCTAATACGTTCAAGGCATACCAGTAGCAAGACCTATAATTTATGGATTGAATACAGCACAGGCTTATCACCTAACGTCGGTTGGTTTTGCACATGCAAATCAGGGGCTAGAGTAGTGGGCTGATGTGCCCATATTGCATCAGTCTTATGGTATTTGGGGTTTGAGCGACACCAACCAGCAACAAAAGGGCCTAAGATACATAATAAATACATGGATTTTCTTACAGATGCGGCAGCTGAAGTTTGGGATACCAACAGCGACTCCTCAGAAGAAAGTGATACGGAATGAGATGAGTAAATGTGTGTCAATTATATCCAAATCTTAAAACCTCTAAAAGTAATTTTGACCCTAACTGATACCAATTTAGTCTCTGCTATAATAGTACAACCCTTTTACACGATAAATACATTAGAATTTAACTCCTGTAAGCATTTCTCGCCAGTAAACTTATAGCAAAAAGGCAAAACAAAGTTTTGATACTTTCATCACATTTTACTGCAATTTTCTCTTTTCAAGGGCACATAACTCATGTCACAGACCATTTATAAAAAAATCCTTACAATTCTGCAATTGCCAAGCATTGATAAGTATTTTCTAGAAATGAGGTAAGAATGTGTTGCTTAATGGAGAAATGTTCAACTTTTTGGCAAAGTTGGTAGATGAAAAATTACTGAAAATCCGCAAAGTGCAAATAAATTATTATATTTTAGCAAAGTTCAATAAAATATACAATCACCCTATTTCACATTAATATGTACCCACAGTCTATGCATTACATGGCAAAAAGTTTTGTCAGTGTGCTATCTGAATATAGTTAATTGCTGATTAATTGTCCTTAGTAGAACTGATATGGAATTACCCCACCCACTTTTGATAAGCCCTTTTCACAAAACTAGAGTTCTGTTTGATTCAAACTTACCAGGGATGAATGTCCCCTCTGTGTGGCTATATTTTCCCAAAATATTATTGAAAAATTTAGGTACCAGGAAAACCCCCTTATGGAGACTAGTCCTTTGCTTCAAACACGAACTCTTCCTAAATCCTTGGGTCAATTTGTTTCAAACTTCACAGGAATGTTGCCTAGGGGGCACACTACAAAAATAGCTAAGATCATTTTGCTCTGATAAACAAGATGGCCTCCAGATCTAAAAATAGAATGAAAAAGAGACAGTGACATTCAAGTGAGCGAATCAGGGCCCTCTGGGTCCTCTTGTTTCAAAATGGACTTTTGCTATATATACTCATCAAAAAGTGTAAACTGGCCACATATTTTTATGAACCTTCTTTGAAAGACCCTATAAGTCCGCGGGTAGGCTCTCTTGCCTGATGCCTCCAGCTGACCTGTCTCATAGGCTACGTCAGTCAGTGTGTGCTCGGAGGGGGGATGTGCTGTGTTTGACGGGTCTTGTCCATCATCCGTTTTAGTTTCAAAACTTTGGGGTTGAGACACACTGATAAAGATTAAATATCAGAAAGGCCTCTGTGCCACTAAATTAGGTATAGTTACGCCTTAATTGAAACAAAAGAGAGAGGGAGAGAGAGAGAGAGAGAGAGAGAGATGAGACTGCCGGTTCTCAGTCAGAAAAAAACAACACATTTGTATGCTGACTTTCAGAGAAGGGGAGAGTCTAGACTGCCAGTTCTCAACCAGAAAAGTATCAGTAATATGCAGACTGTGAATCCATCAGAGAGAGAGAGAGAGAGAGAGAGACACAGAGAGAGAGAGAGAGAGAGGGAGAGAGAGAGAGAGAGAGAGAGAGAGAGAGAGAGAGAGAGAGAGAGAGAGAGAGAATGCCAGTTTTCGACCAGAATAAAAACGGAAGTATGCAGACTTAAATTCAATCAATCGATCAGAGAGAGAGAGAAAGAGGGAGAGCACAATTTTCAGTTACAAAAAAAATCAGTAATTTGCTGACTTTGATTCAGCCCGTCAGCTGTTTTTCTCGACATCACTATGATTCTGTCACAACTAACTACACATGCAGCATGTAAAGATACATTCAGTGTGGTGACATATTGTTGATGGTGAATGAATGTTGTTTGACGTGTCACCAGCAATGTAAATTGCGAACAGGACATGATTTGTGTGGTTCTCTTTTCAAGGAGATATGATATAACAAGATTTGAAATCAAGTCATGAGAGGATTTTTTTTAAGTTGCTCTTCACAAATTGAGCTGAAACTGCCATTGCGGAAAGATGAAAACGGTCTTCTACACATTTTCAGACCAGAAGTGGTCAGAAAAAATAGCACAAAAAATGGTCCCTCACCGAGTTTGACACAAATTTTCATGTGGATAGATGAATCTATGCTGGAGGTGTTGATATAGGTGAGAATAATTGCAAGCAACATTAAATTTGTTTATTTTTCATTTTCCTTATGGTACTGGTAGGGTTGAGAAATGGCCATTTGCAAACCACTGATGTGCGTACACTGAATGTAAAATTCCGGTTTTAGACATTTTCTGGAATAGAACCATATTTATACTTTTCATATGTATCATTGTCAAAGCTCGAAAGTAAACGTTAAGGAATTAGCTCTCAAAATAGGTAGTTGACTAGAAATCTAAAAATTGCAGGTGGTCCCATTGAATCAGTGCACAAGAATTTTGTTTTCAGCTCACCGTCACGTAGTGACGAGGTGAGCTTTTGGGATCACTTTTCGTCCGTCGTGCGTCCGTCCGTGCGTCCGTTCATCCATCCGGGCACACGAATGGGCACTAGTTGGGTAGGACGTTGTTGAGTATTTGCCGTTTATTCCGTTAGTGTCCGAAAAAGGATGTGCGTCCGTCCGTAAACAATTCTTTAAATGACATCTCCTCCTAAACCACTGATTGGATTTTGACCAAACTTCACAGGAATGATCCTTAGGTGGTCCCCTTTCAAAGTTGTTCAAATGGTTCCGGTCCGTTGCACATCTAGGTCATAGGAGCCAAAAACAGATTTTTTTCACCAAAAATTTAAAAAATCTTCTTCTCTGAAACTACAAGGCCTAGGTCTTTGATATTTGGTATGAAGCTTCATCTGGTGGACCCCTGCTCTGGGGCCCTTTGGTTTTACATGGGCTTATATAGAGAAAATCTTTAAAAATCTTCTTCTCTGAAACCGTAAGGCCCAGGTCTTTGATATTTGGTATGAAGCTTCATCTAGTGGACCCCTACCAAGATTGTTCAATTTATAGTGCTGGAGCCAAAAATGCCCCCGCTCCGGGGCCCTTTGGTTTTACATGGGCTTATATAGGGAAAATCTTTAAAAATCTTCTTCTCTGAAACCGCAAGGCCCAGGTCTTTGATATTTGGTATGAAGCTTCATCTAGTGGACCCCTACCAAGATTGTTCAAATTATAGTGCTGGGGCCAAAAATGCCCCCGCTCAAGGGCCCTTTGGTTTTACATGGGCTTATATAGGGAAGAGCTTTAAAAATCTTCTTCTCTGAAACCGTAAGGCCCAGGTCTTTGATATTTGGTATGAAGCTTCACCTAGGGGACCCCTACCAAGATTGTTCAAATTATAGTGCTGGGGTCAAATATGCCCCCGCTCCGGGGCCCTTTGGTTTTACATGGGCTTATATAGGGAAAATCTTTAAAAATTTTCTTCTCTGAAACAATAAGGCCCATGTCTTTGATATTTGGTATGAAGCTTCATCCCACACGGCCATGGTCCTTCTCCCCCCCCCCCCCCCCTCCCCACACTCGGGGGCCCTTTGGTTTTAAATGGGCTTATATAGGGAAAATCTTTAAAAATCTTCTTCTCTGAAACCGCAAGGCCCAGGTCTTTGCTATTTGGTATGAAGCTTCATCTAGTGGACTCCTACCAAGATTGTTCAAATTATAGTGCTTGGGCTAAAAATGCCACCGCCCCGGGGCCCTATGGTTTTACATGGGCTTATATGGGGAAAATCTTTAAAAATCTTCTTCTCTGAAACCCCAAGGCCCAGGTCTTTGCTATTTGGTATGAAGCTTCATCTAGTGGACCCCTACCAAGATTGTTCAAATTATAGTGCTAGGGCCAAAACTGCCCCCGACCTGGGGCCCTTTGGTTTTACATAGACTTATATAGAGATATTCCTTAAAAATCTTCTTCTGAAACAGCAAGGCCATGGTCTTTGATATTTGGTGTGAAGCTTCCTCTAGTGGACCTCTATCAAGATGGTTTAAATTATAGCCCTGAGGCCAAAAATGCCCCCGCCCTGGAGCCATTCGGTTTTATATAGGCTTATGTAGGGAATATCTTTAATAAAAATCTTCTTCTCTGAAACTGCAAGGCCCAGGTCTTTGATATTTGGTATGTAGCATATCTAGTGGACCTTTGCCAAGATTGTTCAAATTATAGCCTTTGTTGATATTTGGTATGAAGCTTCACCTTTTTAGACGTCTCTGAACATTATGCACATTATAGCCCTGGGGTTAATAATGGCCCTACCCAGGTCCCACTTGTTACTCTATGGATCAGGTGAGCGATCCAGGGCCATCATGGCCCTCTTGTTAAATCTGCCTATGCAGGCCACTCTGATGCTGAACTGGAAAGAATTGAGCAGCTATAAATAAACATTACCTGTACTGACCATGAAAGTCACATGGACAAAAGCAGGTGGGAAGCTTTTGGAGTATTAGTAATCTAGGGTTGACTGATAAACAATTGGCCCAAAAATGGTGTGGCAACTTTTTACCTCGTTTAATATTCCATCCTAATATTCCATAAAAGTGTAGCCCCCGATCAGACCATACAGGTATGGCATCTGATCAGGGGCTAGATAGTTTGTTTGAAATACAGACATCCATAAATTGGGAAATTGAACAGCCCTGTCCATAGTTACACAGAGGAAGATTGTTTGTTTCATACACTGTATGGGTTAACCATTTTATCATATGGGGTCGCGTCTGAGAGTGTAATAACACCATTTAATAAATTCAATAATCCACTAGTCGATTAAATGTGCAAATTAGCTAGATACACCCTGTTTGTTTGTATTGGAGTTAAACAGCACAGTCAACACTATTTTAGGTCATTTTTGAGCCGGCCAGTTTACCTATCCACACTTTACCTGGGCATGCTTATACGTAAGCGGTTAACCAGTACAGTGCACATTCTTTTGCCTGAAACTGAAAACTGCATTTCTTGAATCAGCAGAAGGGAGAGAATGACTGTAGAAAAGATTTCATGGTCAATCTCCCTGAAAGAATGTTGCTGGCTGCAGCAGGTATTGGATCCGCGTCCTCTTGATCACCAGTCAGACACGCATCTGACTGAGCCACTGAGGCCGGCTGGATATGCCCTGTAACGTTAATTAAAAAAATTCATGTAGCACTTCTGATTCTGATTGTCTATGGGGTTTAAACTGTCAGCATGTTGTACACAACTTCAACGAATCAGAGGTTCATATGTGATCGTCTGTTTCTCTTTTAGCAGAAGGATCTAAAATTCAAAATCTTTTGTTAATAGACACACAGGGTATCTAATAAAATATATCAAATTTTAGAAATCTTGGGTTTAGTGTAATTTTTATCATGTTAAATCTTAGCTTCTGAAAAAGTGACACAGTGACCCCTTTGGTGTTTTACACAATTTAGCCTATGATGACAAGTTTAAGTAAACAAATATAATTTGGGCTTTTGCATGGAAAAAATTAGTCCTCTAACCAAAAGAAAAGACATGTTGTGTAGTTTTCATTTGTAGTATCTCTAATCGTAGAGGTAATTTCATGTATAGGAACGTTTTTGAACAAGTATAGAGTAAAATTCCGCTATTAAGACCACCAAAAATTAAGACTTATTCTGCTTTAAAAAGCTTATTTAGAAAGTTTATTTTATTCTTTCTTTGTGTTTTCTGCATATAGTGTCCTCTGGTCAGGGACCACCTTTGGGACTGTTCAAAAGTGGTCTTTAAGGCCACTTTTGAACAGTCCCAAAGGTGGTCTTAATATAGGAATTTCACTGTATATTGTGCGTGTAAGAACATTTGACTACTAATGTGCTTGTTAAAGGTGCATTATTGAGCTACCGGGTCTCAAAATTTTTTTTCTGGTTTTTATCTTCAATGCATACTCCTTTGTCATGTGTACACTTTTGGAGCCAAATACAGCTTCAGAACTTTGTGAAAATGGTCGTTTTCATTCGTGTTTATCCTTCGCTCTGAACAGGTGTTTGGAATTTCTGTTCTAAAAATAAATCTGTCACTTTACACATACATGGCGACAGTATCGTCTCTGAGTGTCGTTACTGATGGCATGGTATTCAGCGTCATATTTTTTCCGATTCACGCATGGCCTAAGCAAACAAGGCCAAAAATGAACCTCGCATAACGTCATATATGGGGATTCTATTTTTGTCACGAACTAAAAATAGATGTAACTAGTGTTCGAAACCTAGTTAGGGAATCCCTCTCAAACTCGTTTACCTGTCATCATAATTGTTCGCATTTTTGCATAAAATGCATTCATTTGTATTGTTTTAAAGAAAAATACCGGCTATATGTATTTTATTTTTGGAAGCATTTTTTCCCGATAGCTCAATAATGCACCTTTAAGCTAATGATGCTTTGAACAATTCAACCCTTGATATTTCCAGAGGACCAATAGCAGTGTTAGATTCTTCAGTGAACCATGGAACTTTACTGCTGTCACCTGATAAGAATGTCCTAGTGTGGAATGTTGGTCAGAAATTTCCTGGGAAATCATTAGAGATCAGTATATCAGCTGTGGTTCAGCTAGGTGAAACTAAACAGGCAGGCTCTATAGAAGATAAATTCTGTGCTGGACAAAATGCATATGCCCAGGTAAAGTAGATAGTAATAACTCTGCACATAATTTAGGATATAGTACATTCTTTCATATCTCGAAAATTGATATTTGTTTTAACTGAAACTTTTTATTTTTTCTTGGGTCTGCTTCAAACCTTGACTGTAGGTTCTCATTAGATTCACCTCAATGATACAGTACCAAGGAGAACCCACAATATATATTTTGGAAAAAATGACAAGAATAACCGATACACCTGGCGTGATATGGAAGTCTCGTTTTCCATTTGTTTGTTCATTCATCTGTCCATTTGTCAGTCTGTCAACATTGGCTACAACCCTCACTTTCATCCCCATGTTCAAGTCCATTTCTCAAGAACTATCAGTGCTTCATTAACCCATTTAGTACCAGAAACCTCAAAATGGGTTCCTTGGCAAACAGTGCAGGCCCAGATCAGACACCGCAGATCGCGGCGTCTGATCAGAGCCTCCACTGTTTGCTAATAGTTCAGTCATTTTCCAAATAAATTTTGATGAACACACAACCTGACACCCCTAAATTTTGAAATGAACGCCTGCTATATATATTAAGAAGGAAGATTCCATTTGGTACAAAAAGGGTTAATAACACTTGGTAACACTTGCATCTAGCGGTGGCAACATTAATGCAACCATCCAGATTTGACCTTCACCTTTGTTTCATGGTTTGATAATGTTGCACCCCTTCAGCTTTGACATTGCCTTCTGTGCAATTCTTGTCTCTATATGAAGTGGGGTTTATAGGGGTGTTCATTACACAGACTAGTTAATATAATGAAATGTTGAGGAAGAAATTGATATAGATCATATTAAGTGCATTGAGAGAAAGGTTTGTTTAGGGGTTCTCTGATCAGCTGAAATATAGCATGGCTGAAGATGGGGTTTGGGGAGTTATCAGGATAATCAAAGGACCATTTTTGTCATGCCTGCTTTAATCATGGTTTTCTTCCAGTTCATCAAGCCTTCAACATTTGCAACCAAATTTTTACCTTGTTGTAAGAGTCCATTTCTCAAGAACTGTAAGACCTTCATTAATGATATTTGGTACAAACTTGCATCTAGGAATGGCAGCTTCAATACAAGCATCCATATCTGACCTTGACCTACATTTCATGGTTCACCGACTTTTCGCCCTAATTAATGTAAGAGTCCATTCATTTCTCGAGAACTGTAAGAGCTTCATTAATGATACTTGGTACAAACTTGCATCTAGGAATGGCAAGTTCAATGCAAGCACCTTTATCTCACCACGACCTACATTTTAGGGTTAGCTGACTTTGTTAATTATTACGACCATCCAAACTTTCAACCTAATGTAAGAGTCTATTTCTCGAGACCTAAAAGAGCTTCATTAATGATACTTGGTATAAACTTGCATCTAGGAATGGCAACTTTCATGCAAGCATCCAAATCTCACCTTGACCTACATTTCATGGTTCATAGCTATTACAGATTGAACCGTTTTAGAAAACTTTAAAAGTTTGACTTCTGACAAGCTCGTTAAGCTAATGATGCTTTAAACAACTGGTCCCAGAATGTTATACAGGAATAGTGTGGTTTATCCATTTACAATCAGTTATCAACAGCTTAACCCATCGTTTGCAGGAAACCCCAAAAGGGGTACCTTGGCAAACAATGCAGACCCAGAGCAGAATGCAGCGTCTAATCAGGGCCTGCACTATTTGCCAACAAAATTTTCCATGAAAAATAGAATGAAAATGAAAAAATAGGCCTGGCACTCCTTATATGACAAATGCACTTGTCCAACATAATGTTATGAAAGAGTCCACTAGCATACAATGGGTTAAATACCTTTTGGAACCATGAAAATTTGTAACAGGAGTAGTTCGAAATACTGAGGGTTACTTATAGTACCAGGTCATAAGGAATGATGGGATGTATTACCTTCATGGATGACATCTATATCACATACAGTAATACAAGGAGCAGCCTGTGCAGTTCTAATGAACACACACAATCTATTTTTTGGAGAAGAAATAAAGGAAATAATTCTAGGGACACAAAAGATGCCAGTTTAGCACACAATTAGTAACATCTGAAACACTGAAACTTCTAATGATTTTATGACATTATGACAGGAGCTTCACTGACTGTATGCAACTGGCCCCCTCATTGATGTTTTCTCATTCTTATGATTTCAGCTGTATTTCAAGATACCAGACTTCACTCACTCAGGCTGTGTAATAGATCCTAAGTCAATACAAGTTTCACCAGCCATGAAGTACAAGCTTACAACAGGTAATGATCACTGTTGGGAGACCCTGACAAACCCCATCTTTGTAACATACCTTTGTAATATAGTCAGCGCTCTTTATACCAACATTAGCTGTAACGACAAAACTCGTTATAACAACTATGTTAATGGAATTAAGGGGAATGGGAACACCTTCAGGGGAGGCCATTCCCGCTTAAAGTATTTTTGTCACCCATGTCAATAGGGGTCAACTCTTAATGGAAAGAATTTGCTCCTGAGGAGCAAATGCTTTCCTTTAAGAGTAGACCCCATTCTCAGTGGGACAGGGCTTATAGAAAAGCGAACAGGAAGTTTCGAAAGTTGTCTCCCTTTGAAAAATGGCAGAAAAATCTGCCATGTGTTCCCGTTCCCCTTATGGCTTAGCTGAAGGCTTAGCCTTGATTCCTGTGAACCTTTGCATCCCTCGGTGTGGAAACGCTTATATTGAAGTCATACTCTTGAAACATTTGTGTAACCTAATTCTCCAAGAATCAAATGTTATAGATATTTGATAGAATTGCCACACTGAGTTATTAAGTGGAAAAGGCCCTTTAGTACCTATCAAACTCCTTATCGGTTTTTTATGACAACAAATTCTTTATAATGCCATGATGTAGGGAACATGTACTGTTGCTATAATGAGAGTCTGCTGTATAACACTTCCTGGCCTCGCTAGCTCATTCGTGTGCATGCCGGGGCAGCCTGCTGGACTGAAAATTCACATGAAATATAAGAAGAAAAAAAAGATTATCATCTGCTCCAGAAATTCCCATTGTGCTTGAGGCATTAAAACCAGAATGATCACTGTACTTGTTTAGCAAGTATTTTTCAATAAGGGTATAAGTATTGTTGAAGTTATTTCTATCTCGGTGGAGCATGGCATAAACAAGTTCAGGAAAGGAACGACCCCTTAAACCCCACTTTATATAGAGAAAACTGGGGTTTATGGGGATATTCATTATTTTTCTTATTTCTGCTCCAAGACATAGGTTGTGGGTACTCGTTAGAACCAGCACTTGCAACCTATGTTGGAAGTAAAAATAACAAAAATATCAAGGATTTTCATCAGAAAAGTAACCATTTTGGAGATGTGAAACAATGCACTATGTCCCGTGCATTGTAATTGAGAATGCAAAGAAAGCAGTTTCAGCAGCAATCAAAGCACTAGCAATATTGATGGAAATTGTATCTGAGTGTGAGCTGGAAACTGTACAGAATCTGGACTTTCTCAGCTGCAACATTCTCTTCTTTCAGCTAAAAAAAGAAAAAATGATTTTTCTTATTGTCAGATCAAAAGATTTCGATTTACCTGTGTACCTTTGATTGCAAGAATGTGCACCATTTGTCACAAATCACTGTGAAGACAAGTCAGTCATGTTTGACAGTCAAGTGTGACAATTTAAAACCTGTGACCTCAAAACAGTACAGTACCTGATGTTCATTTCAACAATTATTATCATGACACAATATTTACCGTTGTTGGAAGTACATTGACCAATCAATTAATGGTCATCACTGTCAAGTGGATTTGCTCTTTATCTAGTACAGTTAACCTTCTGATGGTCAACATATTCCAGATAAAAGAAATTTGATTGCTATTAATATCTTTGATTTTTACATAGGGTCACTGTAGGTACATTCAGACACATTTATATACGAACGTCTGTACCTGTGAGATCATGCGTATTATTTCAAATTTTGAATTATGTATAGCTGCTTATATTATTCAGGATGTTTTTTAAGAACAGATGATAAAATCATTATTTTTCTTCCATTGACTGGCAACGATCAGCATGCTGGTACTGTCGGACGAATGGTGGTACATTCGGACATACTAGTTGGTACATTCGGACATACTGGTACGTTTGAATCCGAGTCGTTTCGCCCCCAAAACATTTCTCCCCTTGTCGTTTCGCCCCCAAGACGTTTCCTCCCTGGTCCCCCCCCCATCCTCCTAGTCGTTCCCCCCCCCCCCCACACACACACACACAAACACCTGGTCCCCATAGTCGTGTCGACCACTAACCAAGGTAAAACTATTTTCCACTGTAGAACTTTTATTCATCTTTAACAGGATAGCGTCATCGCCCTGTCACGTCAGCCTAATGATAACTTTATCCTTAGTTTCCGGCCGCATCATACCTTAAAAATGGCCACTCGGGGAGCTGTGACTAGGATTTGTTACTCAGAGTACACTAAAATTATTGAAGTTGTTTTCTTCAAACAATGTTCATCATTGTAAAAAATCAGATTATATTGCATAGACACGTCAATAGCATTTATGTTCAAGGGAAAATGGTCACTTTCTCGTCTGTATCTGGAGTCATTGTTTTATTTAATTTTGGGGTTTACGGGGGCGGTCTCCGTATTTGGTGACAAGAGGTAACAAAAAGTATTTTATGGTGACAAGAAGTATTAAAACGCATTTGTGGCTATTTTTTAGCTCACCGTCACGTAGTGACGAGGTGAGCTTTTGGGATCAATTTTCGTCCGTCGTGCGTCCGTCCGTGCGTGCGTCCGTAAACAATTCTTTAAACGACATCTCCTCCTAAACCACTGATCGGATTTTGACCAAACTTCACAGGAATGATCCTTAGGTGGTCCCCTTTCAAAGTTGTTCAAATGGTTCCGGTCCGTTGCACATCTAGGTCATAGAAGCCAAAAACAGATTTTTTTCACCAAAAACTTAAAAAATCTTCTTCTCTGAAACCACAAGGCCCAGGTCTTTGATATTTGGTATGAAGCTTCATCTGGTGGACCCCTACCAAGATTGTTCAAATTATAGTGCTGGGGCCAAAAATGCCCCCGCTCCGGGGCCCTTTGGTTTTACATGGGCTTATATAGGGAAAATCTTTAAAAATCTTCTTCTCTGAAACCGTAAGGCCCAGGTCTTTGATATTTGGTATGAAGCTTCATCTAGTGGACCCCTACCAAGATTGTTCAAATTATAGTGCTGGAGCCAAAAATGCCCCCGCTCCGGGGCCCTTTGGTTTTACATGGGCTTATATAGGGAAAATCTTTAAAAATCTTCTTCTCTGAAACTGCAAGGCCCAGGTCTTTGATATTTGGTATGAAGCTTCATCTAGTGGACCCCTACCAAGATTGTTCAAATTATAGTGCTGGGGCCAAAAATGCCCCCGCTCCAGGGCCCTTTGGTTTTACATGGGCTTATATAGGGAAGAGCTTTAAAAATCTTCTTCTCTGAAACCGTAAGGCCCAGGTCTTTGATATTTGGTATGAAGCTTCATCTAGTGGACCCCTACCAAGATTGTTCAAATTATAGTGCTGGGGTCAAATATGCCCCCGCTCCGGGGCCCTTTGGTTTTACATGGGCTTATATAGGGAAAACCTTTAAAAATTTTCTTCTCTGAAATCGTAAGGCCCATGTCTTTGATATTTGGTATGAAGTTTCATCCCACACATCCATGGTCCTTCTCTCCCCCCCCCCCCCCCCCACACACACACACACACACACACTCCGGGGCCCTTTGGTTTTAAATGGGCTTATATAGGGAAAATCTTTAAAAATCTT
The DNA here is from genome assembly GCA_963580285.1 of Lucinisca nassula. NCBI lineage: Eukaryota > Metazoa > Mollusca > Bivalvia > Lucinida > Lucinidae > Lucinisca > Lucinisca nassula. The sequence continues at coordinate 174,857,736 of OY757012.1, forward strand.
CTTCTCTGAAACCACAAGGCCCAGGTCTTTGCTATTTGGTATGAAGCTTCATCTAGTGGACTCCTACCAAGATTGTTCAAATTATAGTGCTTGGGCTAAAAATGCCACCGCCCCGGGGCCCTTTGGTTTTACATGGGCTTATATGGGGAAAATCTTTAAAAATCTTCTTCTCGGAAACCCCAAGGGCCAGGTCTTTGCTATTTGGTATGAAGCTTCATCTAGTGGACCCCTACCAAGATTGTTCAAATTATAGTGCTAGGGCCAAAACTGCCCCCGACCTGGGGCCCTTTGGTTTTACATAGACTTATATAGAGATATTCCTTAAAAATCTTCTTCTGAAACAGCAAGGCCATGGTCTTTGATATTTGGTGTGAAGCTTCCTCTAGTGGAACTCTATCAAGATGGTTTAAATTATAGCCCTGAGGCCAAAAATGCCCCCGCCCTGGAGCCATTTGGTTTTATATAGGCTTTTGTAGGGAATATCTTTAATAAAAATCTTCTTCTCTGAAACCGCAAGGCCCAGGTCTTTGATATTTGGTATGTAGCATATCTAGTGGACCTTTGCCAAGATTGTTCAAATTATAGCCTTTGTTGATATTTGGTATGAAGCTTCACCTTTTTAGACGTCTCTGAACATTATGCACATTATAGCCCTGGGGTTAATAATGAACCTCCCCGGGTCCCACTTGTTACTCTTTGGATCAGGTGAGCGATCCAGGGCTATCATGGCCCTCTTGTTAAAGTAAAATGTGATATATTAAACATCTTTGTAAGTGTCTGAATTCCTTTTTGACTCCTATGGTGCCCTGCAGCTAAGTGGGACCAAAGAGAAAAGCCAGAAAAATGCAAACGCTCACATACATATTAAAGCCTGTATATGACTACATCCCTGTCTTAAACTAAATTATGTCTTGCAATGACTAGCCAAATGATGCATTCATACCTAAAATGAATTTCATACAAGTTAGACCCACCCAGCAGAAACGTACCACTGTCTCTACAGATTTTCTTCCCGCGGGTGACAAGAGAATGTACATGTGTGTCGATCTACTAAATCTCTGTCTCACTTTAAAATGTATACAGGTCCCAGCAGGGATTCAGATATCAGACTGCACAGGCTGAACCATGCCTCCACTGGGCTTCACTGGGCACACATACTCAAAGACGCTTCAGTGCCGTTTCAGATTTTCTTGTCCATGTATGCGTTCATCTACCATGTTTCTGTGTCACATATTTTTTTATAATATATATATATAATCCCCAGGAGATATTCAGATATTAGACTGCGCAGATGTGCATGCTGATCTGGCATTCATGCTCGAAGAAGCATTTTTCTGATTGTAAATTTCAATTTAAATTTTGCACAGACCGGTTGGGTTTTTAAAACTGTTGGTTAAGAGAGAGAGAGGGAGAGAGAGAGAGAGAGAGAGAGAACGTGCGTGGGTATTTTAAAAAGGCAGAATATTATAATCAGAAAAAGATTTAATTTTTAACATATATTTGAAATTCGACATAAGAATATGGTATATTATTCTAATTTAGGCGGGTAGGGTAAGAGTGAGGGTGGGATTTGCTTTTCAGTTTGGTAGCGATGCTAAAACCATGGTAGCCTACTTGATGGGTCGAATGTTTATCCATAGACACAATGTTATTAAGCACAGTAGCGTCCGGCTGCTCACATGTACATGACTATGACCGACAATGTACAAAATCCAGAACGGTTATATTTATAGATCCGCTAGTCTTCTCCACTGCACGCCAGAGTGCTGTGTATAAAATAAAGACTCGACCGAGCTGGTGTATCGGGTCATTGGCAAACAGTATAGATCCAGATCAGACGCCATGTTATCTTATCAGGGTTGCTCTGTTTGCAAATCTGCATTTAAGTGTTAAACTTAACACTTAAATATTCAGTTCAGGACTACTTTACCAACTTACACCCAGAGATTATCGACCCTACAGATAAAAGCGGCAGTACAGTTTATAAAACAAATTCTGTGGTGTAAAGGGGTAGCCCCGTTCTAAAGTCTAGTACAGTCGCTATAATTTTGGGTTGTGGATCTAGTATGGAGGCGGTAATTCTACGCCATTTTGCTACCTTGAGATTTTGCAAAGAATTCTTATAGCCTATATGACTATATATTTTGGAAATGGACACTTTAAAGGTATATGGCTGACCACCAAGCCCCCTCTCCCCAGTGCCCTCCTGAGAAGGATACTCATGCGAGCTTTATTTTACATGTACATTAAGGCTGGTTCTACCGATGTGCACATGATCTTCATAACCTGGTATGTGTTTTTTTTTTCTTTCTGTCGCGTCTCAATATTTTCTACATCAAAGATAGGGTTAGGTGCGGATTGCATCCTCACTGTGTATTGAAAAAACAATCAAGTACACAGTGGCCGACTGTACCCGCTTTAAGATTTCCAATAGGCTGGTACATTTGGACACTTTTTCTAGCGAAATTACAACTTTAATTCAGATAGTTTTCCCAAAAAGAATATAATATTTACATAAATTAATGTCAAAAGAACAAAATGGTACATTTTGAAGCCACTTTAATCCGAAAATGCCCATAAAGTGGTCAGTGCTTAATCATTTGTGATCGTTCGGATTGTGTTTTGGTTTTTTAAAAACTGGCAATTTGAGATGTTGTTCTGACGTAAGCATTTTTCAACCAATAAAAAAGTATGTTTAATATGAACTGCATGTAATAGAATTAGACAAGTAACAAATGTTTTAATTGGGCTTTATATTGCATGCTCGATTAAGGATGACAATAGTAACACACAGATATACGTGATAAATAAAAGTGTCCGAATGTACCCATCTGTCCGAACGTACCTACATTGACCCTAGAAAAGAAACATTTGACAGCAGTGCAGCTAACAGAATGTTGCAGCCGATTATAAATTGGTAGTTTACCTTAAAATTTCTGAGCTTTAAGCAAACAGTGTGACTCTGATCAGAAGACACTTTCTGCAGCATCTGATCTGGGTCGACTGTTTTCCATTGTCCCAATAGATAACTTTTATTGATTGCAAATGCATTTAGAATGTTAGTACTAGCCCTTATGTTGCTGAATATTCAGTTTAGCCACACCCATTTCTAACTTTGAACCAATCAGATTACTTCATGTAATTTATTCTTACAAATCCATAAACTTCATGTCAAACAGTGTAGATCCTGATCAGATGGCTTCTTCAGAAGCCATCTGATCAGGATCTACACTGTTTGCAAAGATAGGGGTTGTCGTGAACAGCAAGATAAGAGCTAGTGCTTGAAGGCTTACATGTCTTACAATATGTTTCTGTGGTCTGTACATTTCAGTGAGAGAGTTCCAGTCAGTAGAATACAAGTTCTGGAATGTCCATGGAGACGCCATAGTATCAGCTATACCTAAATACCTACATGATCAACAAGCCAGCATTGATGATGATGATGATGAGGAGGAGGAGGAAGAATCATAAGATATTAACTCTTTGCATGCTTGGAAAATTTGCATGCTTTTATTGTGTGGAATTTTTTTTTTTTAATAAACTTTTAAAAAAAAAATCTTTCAGAAATACCGTCAGCATGTCAAACAGTTTGGATTCAGACCAGGCCCAACATTTTGTAGGGCCTTTTCTGGGCCCAAACAATTGGCAAAGGTTATCAGCCTGCTGATCTGGGTCCAAACTATTGGCAAAGGTTATCTGGCTGCTTATCTGGGCCCAAACAATTGGCAGTGGTTATAGCCTGCTGATCTGGGTCCAAACTATTGGCAAATGTTATCAGCCTGCTGATCTGGGTCCAAATATTTGCAAAGATCAGCCTGCTGATCTAGGTCCAAACTATTGACAAAGGTTATCAGCCTGCTGATCTGGGTCTCAACTATTGGCAAAGGTGGTAGGCCAGCTTATCTGGGCCCAAACAATTGGCAAATGTTATTGGCCGGCTTATCTGGGTTCAAACTATTGGCAAAGGTTATTGGGCTGCTGATCTGGGTGCAGACTACTGGCAAAGATTATCAGCCTGCTGATCTGGGTCCAACTGTTGGATAAAACCTATTGGTAAAGGTTTTCAGCCTGCTGATTTGGATCCAAACTATTGGCAAAGGTTAATAGCCTGCAGATCTGAGTCGAAACTATTAGAAAATGTTATCAGCCTGCACATCTGGGTCCAAACTATTGGCAGAGGTTATCAGCTTTAATAGTGATCTGGCTCCAAAATATCTGGGTCCTGACTATTAGAAAAGGTTATCAGCCGGCAAAAAGTCCCCACTAGTGGGGGAAAGAGTAGACTAACATGTATGGCTTAGTTGTTTAACCCATTGTGTACCAGAAACCTCAAACATGGGTACCCTGGCAAACAGTGCAGGCCCAGATCAGACGCCACAGAATGCGGGGTCTGATCAGGGCCTCCACTGTATGCTAAAAGTTGAGTCATTGTCCAAGTAAATTTTTATGAAAAAAACAACCAGACACCCCTAAATTTTGAAATGGACTCCTGCTATATATAAGGAGGAAGATTCCATTTGTTACAAAAAGGGTTAAAGCATTAAACTCACTACTGGTCAAATAATTAACTGATATAGCAAGTGCATTATCAAAGTGGTATTTTTGCTGAAAAAAAAAATGAGAATAACTTGCAAAGTACTTACTTTTATTCAGCAAAGGCATGAGTCTTTGCCATAATGAATAATTGAAGCTTTAACATCATAATGTAAACTAACAGCTTTGTTAGCTTTTTAACATTGTCCTGCTGAATAAATAAATTTTGTCACATACATTTCTGACTATCAGCCAATCAAATTACTTGATATAATGCACTTATTCAAAATTACAAACTGAATGACAAACAGGAAAGAAGCCTTTTGATCTGGATCTACAGTGTTTAACAAACAATAAAAGTGACTGGGTCATTAGTGTGTATTTCTGTTTATCATATGACAAGTTTTTAAGTGTGTTTCCTTACAGAAACTGACATATTGTCAAATGTCAATACCTTGAATACCATTGGGGCCATGAAAATTTGTTTGAGATATGGAAAGTTTGACCTACTGAGGGTTAATCTTTACCCAAAGCCATGACGTATAATGGGCATTTTCACTAACAGTGTGATAACATTTCACGACGTAACTTAGAACAGCTGTGTTTCTATTTGATTGGATGTCTTGATGTTATACCACTGCTTTCAACTTTTGTTATGATTAACAATAATGTTAAGTTCTATATTTTAAAAAGAAGTGCAATAGTTTTATAATGTTGATATTAAAGATTATGTACATATTTATTGAACCTTTTGGTTATTATTTCTCCAACATAACGTAATGATACTAAGTATTGGGACAGGCAGGCCTAAGCAAACAGTGCAGACCAAGATCAGACCGCTCCTGAAGGAGCGGTCTGATCAGGGTCTACACTATTTGCGATTCCATTTGCACTTTTTGGACTTCATGCTGGATTGCAAAATAAATTTGTAACAATTTTAGGAGAGTTATAGCAAGTCCTCAAGGTGTTTGTATTTTTATGATTTTTAGCTCACCTGGACCGAAGGCTCCAGGGGAGCTTATAGTATAGTGGGTCCTCCGTCGTCCGTCCACACTTTTGAGCAGCTATATCTCTGCAACCTGCAGACTAATCCCAATCATTTATCATCTCATCTGTTGCATGCCTCTGGTGGGGCATTGATGACATAAACTTTTTTTCGAAATCGCTCTAAAACTTTGTTTGCTATGGCTATCACAAGGTCCCATAGACTTACAATAGGAAAATGCTTGTCATCACCGTAGCGCCTTCAGTTTTGATCGAATCTTTCTGAAACTTATATGTAAGGTGGCTGGGGATAAAATCTCGGACGAGTCGGCCCATTTATCGCAGAGTAACGTCCCTTTGATTGCTGAAAATGCTGATTTTTGTCGCGCCTGCTATTAGCATGGCACGATATAGGCACCCGGTTTTTTGTCCGTTCGTCCATTTGTCCGTCCATCCGTCTGTCCGTCCGTTTGTCAAGGTGTCAACATTTGCGACCACCCTAGCGTTCATCCTGAGGTTCAAGTTTATTTCTCAAGAACTGTAAGAGCTTCATTAATGATACTTGGTACAAACTTGTATCTGGGGATGACAACTTACATGCAAGCATCCATATTTGACCTTGACCTACATTTTATGGTTCACTGACTTTGTAAAATATTGCGACCACCCTAGCGTTCACCCTGAGGTTCAAGTTTATTTCTCAAGAACTTTAAGAGCTTCATTAATGTTACTTGGTACAAACTTGTATCTGGGGATGACAACTTACATGCAAGCATCCATATTTGACCTTGACCTACATTTCATGGTTCACTGACTTTGTAAAATATTGCGACCACCCTAGCGTTCACCCTGAGGTTCAAGTTTATTTCTCAAGAACTATAAGAGCTTCATTAATGATACTTGGTACAAACTTGTATCTGAGTATGGTAACTTAAATGCAAGCATCCATATTTGATCTTGACCTATATTTTATGGTTCACTGACTTTGTAAAATATTGCGACCACCCTAGCGTTCACCCTAATGGTCAAGTTTATTTCTCAAGAACTATAGGAGCTACATTAATGATACTTGGTACAAGCTTGCATTTAAGAATGGAAACTTTTGTGCAAGCATCTTTGTTTGACCTTGACCTACATATCATGGTTGGGTGACTTTGCGCCCCCACAGGCGCAACATAGCCTTCGGCGGAATTCTTGTTGACCTTGTCATCACCGTAGTCCTTTTCAGTTTTGATCGAATCTTTCTGAAACTTATATGTAAAGTGGCTGGGGATAATTCTCGGATGTGTTTGAAAACCAGCAAAGTTGGTCCATTTATTACAGAGTAATGTCCCTTTGATTGCTGTAAATGCCGATTTTTGTCGCGCCTGCTATTAGCATGGTTTTCCGTCCGTTTGTTCGTCCGTGCGTCCATCCGTCCATCCGTCCGTTTGTCAAGGCGTCATCATTTGCGACCACCCTAGCGTTCACCCTGAGGTTCAAGTTTATTTCTCAAGAACTATAAGAGCTTCATTAATGATACTTGGTACAAACTTTTATCTGGGGATGAAAACTTACATGCAAGCATCCATATTTGACCTTGACCTACATTTCATGGTTCACTGACTTTGTAAAATATTGCGACCACCCTAGCGTTCACCCTGAGGTTCAAGTTTATTTCTCAAGAACTATAAGAGCTTCATTAATGATACTTGGTATAAACTTGTATCTGGGGATGACAACTTACATGCAAGCATCCATATTTGACCTTGACCTACATTTCATGGTTCTCTGACTTTGTAAAATATTGCGACCACCCTAGCGTTCACCCTGAGGTTCAAGTTTATTTCTCAAGAACTTTAAGAGCTTCATTAATGATACTTGGTACAAACTTGTATCTGGGGATGACAACTTACATGCAAGCATCATTATTTGACCTTGACCTACATTTCATGGTTCACTGACTTTGTAAAATATTGCGACCTACCTAGCGTTCACCCTTATAGTCAAGTTTATTTCTCAAGAACTATAAGAGCTTTATTAATGATACTTGGTATAAACTTGTATCTGGGGATGACAACTTACATGCAAGCATCCATATTTGACCTTGATCTACATTTCATCGTTCACTGACTTTGTAAAATATTGCGGCCACCCTAGCATTCACCCTGAGGTTCAAGTTTATTTCTCAAGAACTATAAGAGCTTCATTAATGATACTTGGTACAAACTTGTATCTGGGGATGACAACTTACATGCAAGCATCCATATTTGAATTTGACCTACATTTCATGGTTCACTGACTTTGTAAAATATTGCGACCACCCTAGTGTTCACCCTGAGGTTCAAGTTTATTTCTCGAGAACTTCTTCATTAATGATACTTGGTACAAACTTGTATCTCGGGATGACAACTTACATGCAAGCATCATTTTTTGACCTTGACCTACATTTCATGGTTCACTGACTTTGTAAAATATTGCGACCACCCTAACGTTCATCCTGAGGTTCAAGTTTATTTCTCAAGAACTATAAGAGCGTCATTAATGATGCTGGGTACAAACTTGTATCTGGGGATGACAACTTACATGCAAGCATCCATATTTGACCTTGACCTACATTTCATGGTTCACTGACTTTGTAAAATATTGCGACCACCCTAGCGTTCACCCTGAGGTTCAAGTTTATTTCTCAAGAACTATAAGAGCTTCATTAATGATACTTGGTACAAACTTGTATCTGGGGATGACAACTTACATGCAAGCATCCATATTTGACTTTGACCAACATTTCATGGTTCACTGACTTTGTAAAATATTGCGACCACCCTAGCGTTCACCCTTATAGTCAAGTTTATTTCTCAAGAACTATAAGAGCTTTATTAATGAAACTTGGTACAAACTAGTATCTGGGTATGGTAACTTAAATGCAAGCATCCATATTTGACCTTGACCTACATTTCATGGTTCACTGACTTTGTAAAATATTGCGACCACCCTAGTGTTCACCCTGAGGTTCAAGTTTATTTCTCGAGAACTTCTTCATTAATGATACTTGGTACAAACTTGTATCTCGGGATGACAACTTACATGCAAGCATCATTTTTTGACCTTGACCTACATTTCATGGTTCACTGACTTTGTAAAATATTGCGACCACCCTAACGTTCATCCTGAGGTTCAAGTTTATTTCTCAAGAACTATAAGAGCGTCATTAATGATGCTGGGTACAAACTTGTATCTGGGGATGACAACTTACATGCAAGCATCCATATTTGACCTTGACCTACATTTCATGGTTCACTGACTTTGTAAAATATTGCGACCACCCTAGCGTTCACCCTGAGGTTCAAGTTTATTTCTCAAGAACTATAAGAGCTTCATTAATGATACTTGGTACAAACTTGTATCTGGGGATGACAACTTACATGCAAGCATCCATATTTGACTTTGACCAACATTTCATGGTTCACTGACTTTGTAAAATATTGCGACCACCCTAGCGTTCACCCTTATAGTCAAGTTTATTTCTCAAGAACTATAAGAGCTTTATTAATGAAACTTGGTACAAACTAGTATCTGGGTATGGTAACTTAAATGCAAGCATCCATATTTGACCTTGACCTACATTTCATGGTTCACTGACTTTGTAAAATATTGCGACCACCCTAGCGTTCACCCTTATAGTCAAGTTTATTTCTCAAGAACTATAAGAGCTTTATTAATGAAACTTGGTACAAACTAGTATCTGGGTATGGTAACTTAAATGCAAGCATCCATATTTGACCTTGACCTACATTTCATGGTTCACTGACTTTGTAAAATATTGCGACCACCCTAGCGTTCATCCTGAGGTTCAAGTTTATTTCTCAAGACTTATTAGAGCTTAATGATACTTAGTACAAGCTTGCATTTAAGAATGGAAACTTTTGTGCAAGCATCTATGTTTGACCTTCATATCATGGTTGGGTGACTTTGTGCCCCCACAGGCGTAACATAGCCTTCGGCGGAATTCTTGTTGACCTTGCCATCACTGTAGATCTTTCAGTTTTTATCGTATCTTTCTGAAACTTATAGGTAAGGTGGCTGGGGATAAAACCTCGGATGAGTTAGAATACCGGCCAAGGTGGCCTATTTTTCATAGAGTTAGGTCTCTTTGATTGCTGAAAATGCAGATTTTTGACCTTGTCATCACCATAGCCCCTTCAGTTTTTATCGGATCTTTCTGAAACTTATATGTAAGGTGGCTAGGGATAAAATCTTGGATGAGTTCGAAAACAGGCCAAGTCAGCCCATTTATTGAAGAGTTGTGTCCCTTTGATGGCTGAAAATGTTGATTTTTGACCTTGTCACACTGTAGCCCCTTCAGTTTTGATCAGATTATTTGATAGTTATATGTAAGGTGGCTGGGGATGAAACCTCGGCTGAGTTCGAAAACTGGCCAAGTCGGCCAATTTATTTTAGAGTAACATCCCTTTGATTGCTAAAAATGCCAAATTTTGACCTTGTCATCACCGTAGCCCCTTTCAGTTTTGATCCGATCTTTCTGAAACTTATTTGTATGGTGGCTGGGAATAAAACCTTGGATGAGTTTGAATACTGGCCAAGTCGGCACATTTGCCATAGAGTTACTTGCCTTTGATTGCATAAAAATGCCTATTTTCGACCTTCTTAGCACTGCTGCCCCTTCAGTTTTGATCGGATCTTCATGAAACTTACAAACAAATAAGTCAGGCAGAAAAGCTCGGAGGAGTTTGAAAACTCCTGAGGTTTGCCTATTTGTCAGAGTAACATCCCTTTGATTGCAGCAGTTAATTGTCTATTTTTGAACTAGTCATCAGCATAGTCCCATTATATCGGATCTTCTTAGCAAGTCAGGAATAAAAGCTTGAATAAGTTTGAAAACTGGTGAGGTCAGCCTATTTATCATAGAGTTACATTCTACTTGATTTGCAGAAATTGCTTACCCTGTCATCACCATGTCCTTCCATTAATCCTTCAGTAAAGGTTGGCACTTCCTGAAACTTTGAATCTGTTAGCTCGGGTGAGCGATACAGGACTGTCCTCTTGTTACGGTATGCAATTACACACACAGATAGAATGAAACACATAAGTCAATATCATTGCCAAATTGTGAGACAAATCACAGATAAAAGACCCTAAGACTGATCTGATCTGTGTTCTTCAAATGAGTGTGCAAAGCCAAGTAACAGGGCTACATGCATTGCATCTCGGTTTCCTCAATATGTCTGCAAGCTGCAAAGGCTAGCCAGACAAGTCTGTGTACTGAGCAACTCTAAAAATCCCACTTTATAGAAAAAAGCGGGGCTAAAATGGGTATTCATTATTTTCTTTATCTAGCCAGAAATAAAGATTATTCTTGCACACCAGACAAGGAAATCCATGATTTTACCCTGGGATAGAAATCTATTTTCTGACCCTGGTGTTCCGACCCAAAATCGAATATAATCGTGTGTTTGATAAATGCACTAGTTGATTACGACCTTGTGTGCGCCGCCGTTAAGGTTGACATCATGCACGATCAGTGACGTCACTTTACATTCCTGCGGTGTCAACACAATATGGCAGACATTGGTAACCAAAGTGACTGCAGCATTGAAATTCCGCTCTAAGAAATGGAAGGTATGCAAGAAAAAGAATCCAATATGGATGTGAGGGGGGGGATAGAAAACTCCGTCCCTCGGGATCACTGTCCGGCATCACGAGGCTTCTCGGCAAGCCTCGTGATGCCGGACAGTGACCCTTGGGATGGATTTTTCTATCCACCCCTCACATCCATATAAGATTCTTATATTGTTGCATACCAGACAAGGAAATCCGTGATTTTACCCTAGGATAGAAATTTATGTTCTAACCCTGGTGTTCCGACCCAGGCAACTAACAAAAATGCGCTTCAATTATATTCAACTACCCGAACTACTTCCGCACTACTTTCATTTTGTAAACAATCTGTCAAAACTAGTCGGCAAAAAAAAAAAAAAATGAAATATATAAAAAAATCAATAAGAATGATAATTATTTGACTCATTTATTCTTAAAGGACTCTGAATACAGGAATTTTGTATGAAATCTTAACAAAGAAAAGAAATACTATCTTTAGTTCTGCTATTTGCTTCAAAATAAGAAAAGGAAATGTTTGGGAGGTGTTGTGCAAGAAAAAGAATCCGATATGGGGTTCTATTGCTGATGGCCGTTTCCAACCCTCGGGATGACTGTGCTGAGCGGAACCTCGGCGTTGTGTCGGTTGTGCTCAGCACGGTCATCCCTCGGGTTGGAAACACCAATCTACAACAGAACCCCATATCAGGTTCTCATATGATTACTTGTTAGAACCGTCTCGTACGGTGGTTCTTACAAGCACACATAAATTACATTTCGACTGGAAATAATACCCCTGTCACACAGTCACGAGTTTAGATACAAGTTGTCCAAAGTTAACAACAAGTAACATGTCATAGTTTTGTCACCAGTTGTCATATGCATCTGACCTCAACTTGCCACGACTCCCAGCTTGACAGGAAGTGCCTGTGAGAATTTCAAACAGTTTAAAATTCTCTGGTCAACTCATAGTCAAAGTGGGCGAATCTTCACTCGTACTGATCTTGTATCTAATTTGTAGCTTTTTAGTGTAAATATTGTAGGAATGCAGCAGGATTTCATGTGGGTTTAGTGTGCTGTTAGCACTATAACACACGAGTTTACTACGAGTTTGTCATGAATTGCTGCTTCGAAGTAAGATATGATGCCGAGATATCACGGGTTGGCTACGGCATTCCTATGAGAAGACAAAGACGACTGTATGACTAAGTACGTGTTTGTACAAGTTGTGACAATATTACTAGCTACATGTATAAAAGCAATGAATACAATTTTTCCCAAATATGTCACATACATGTCATGAGGGACTCGTCAAACAGTTTCTGCCAAAAGAACAAAGCAACGACTAGCGTTAACTCATACAACATGCCCCGAGTTAAAACTCTTAATACCTAGGCTCATGTTGCGTAAAAACTCGTGACTATGTGACAGGGGTATAATAAAAATACTTATCATTTCCATCCTGTGAGAGAAGAAACACAACATTCTTTTGCTTGTGGGGTGTTATCATATAGTAAATGTGATAAGTATCCTTTCATTATGAGCTGGCTTATTTGATGGTTAATATAATGTTATTAATCAAGTAATTTCATATTGGCCCAGTTACAGGTCCAAGGTCTACTGTTTAGGCACAAGGCCGAAGGCCAAGGCCAATACAGCTGGCCGAGATCCTGTTACTTGGCCAATACAAAAATACTGGATTAATGACAGTTTTATTAATTGATACACTTAAAAAACGATTATTGATTTTTGACCTGGTGTTAATACGGATGACCTCCTATCAATACAGGATAGTCAGTTAATAATTTGGGATAATTATCTTTATTTCTCAACAATTACAGTTCCAGCAGGACTCGGTGGTGCTCATATTTAAGAAAAAGATCAGCTCTTGCAGTGCATGGAGTAATAAATGACTGGTGGTCAGTTGGAAAGAACATCAAATCACAGGGGTGTAGGGCAAGTGATTTCTCTACTTACAACTGACTGACAAACTGTGATTTATTACACTACAATTCACTCACAAGAGCTGATCTATTTCCATTCTAACTCACCAAATATTGTGTTGTTTCCTTCGAATTCTCCCAAACATTTGCCATTCTTAGAATAACTCCTGCCTGCAGTACAAACTATAACACATGCATTTAAGTTCTTTCTTAACATATTTTGGACGGGTTTTTCAAGGAAAAATTCCGTCGTTTAGAATTGTGATGTCCGTGCGGGCGGGCAGACGTCCGCGTCCGGGTTTACCTTTTCGGTTTACCTTTTGGTTAACCTTTTTTAGCTCACCTGTCACGTAGTGACAAGGTGAGCTTTTGGGATCACTTTTTGTCCGTCGTCCGTCGTGCGTGTGTGCGTGTGTGCGTGCGTGTGTGCGTAAACTTTTTCTTCAAACGACATCTCCTCCTAAACCACTGATTGGATTTTAACCAAACTTCACAGGAATGATCCTTAGGTGGTCCCCTTTAAAAGTTGTTCAAATGGTTCCGGTCCATTGCACATCTAGGTCACAGGAGCTAAAAATAGATTTTTAAAATGAAAACTTTAAAAATCTTCTTCTCTGAAACCGCAAGGCCCAGGTCTTTGATATTTGGTATGAAGCTTCATCTAGTGGACCTCTACCAAGATTGTTCAAATTATGGCCCTTGGACCAGAAATGCCCCCGCCCCGGGGGCCTTTGGGTTTACATAGGCTTATATAGGGAAAATCTTTAAAAATCTTCTTCTCTGAAACCACAAGGCCCAGGTCTTTGATATTTGGTGTGGAGCTTCACCTAGTGGACCTCTACCAAGATTGTTAAAATTATAGCCCTAGGGCCAAAAATACCCCCGCCCAGGGGGCCTTTGGTTTTACATAGGCTTATACAGGGAAAATCTTTAAAAATCTTCTTCTCTGAAACCGAAAGGCCAAGGTCTTCTATATTTGGTGTGAAGCTTCATCTAGTGGACCTCTACCAAGATTGTTCAAATTATGGCCCTTGGGCCAGAAATGCCCCTGCCCCGGGGGCCTTTGGATTTACATAGGCTTATATAGGGAAAATCTTTAAAAATCTTCTTCTCTGAAACCACAAGGCCCAGGTCTTTGATATTTGGTGTGAAGCTTCACCTAGTGGACCTCTACCAAGATTGTTAAAATTATAGCCCTAGGGCCAAAAATACCCCCGCCCCTTGGGCCTTTGGTTTTACATAGGCTTATACAGGGAAAATCTTTAAAAATCTTCTTCTCTGAAACCAAAAGGCCCAGGTCTTCTATATTTGGTGTGAAGCTTCATCTAGTGGACCTCTACCAAGATTGTTCAAATTATGGCCCTTGGGCCAGAAATGCCCCTGCCCCGGGGGCCTTTGGATTTACATAGGCTTATATTGGGAAAATCTATAAAAATCTTCTTCTCTGAAACCACAAGGCCCAGGTCTTTGATATTTGGTGTGAAGCTTCACCTAGTGGACCTCTACCAAGATTGTTCAAATTATAGCCCTAGGGCAAAAATGCCCCCTCCCGGGGGGCCTTTGGTTTTACATAGGCTTATACAGGGAAAATCTTTAACAATCTTCTTCTCTGAAACGGAAAGGCCCAGGACTTAGATATTTGGTATGAAGCTTCATCTAATGGACCTCTACCAACAATGTTCAAATTATGGCCCTTGGGCTAGAAATGCCCACCGCCCCGGGGGCCTTTGGGTTTACATAGGCTTATATAGGGAAAATCTTGAAAAATCTTCTTCTCTAAAACCACAAGGCCCAGGTCTTTGATATTTGGTGTGAAGATTCACCTAGTGGACCGCTACCAAGATTGTTCAAATTATAGCCCTAGGGCCAAAAATGCCCCGCCCCGGGGGCCTTTGGTTTTACATAGACTTGAACAGGGAAAATCTTTAAAAATCTTCTTCTCTGAAACCACAAGGCTCAGATCTTTGATATTTGGTGTGAAGCTTCATCTAGTGGATGTCTACCAAGATTGTTCAAATTATAGCTCTGGGGCTAAAAATGCCCCCGCCCCGGGGGCCAGTGATTTTACATAGGCTTATATAGGGAGAATCTTTAAAATCTTCTTCTCTGAAACCACAAGGCCCAGGTCTTTGATATTTGGTGTGAAGCTTCACCTAGTGGACCTCTACCAAGATTGTTCAAATCATAGCCCTTTGGCCAAAAAGGCCCCCGCCCCAGGGGCCTTTGGTTTTACATAGGCTTATACAGGGAAAATCTTTAAAAATATTCTTCTCTGAAACCACAAGGCTCAGATCTTTGATATTTGTCGTGAAGCTTCATCTAGTGGACCTCTACCAAGATTGTTCAAATTATAGCCCTGGGGCCAAAAATGCCCCCATTCCCGGGGCCCTTTGGTTTTTCATAGGCTTATATAGGGAAAATATTTAAAAATCTACATCTCTGAAACCACAAGGCTCAGGTTTTTGATATATGGTATGAAGCTTCACCTAGGATAGCCCTTGGGCAGAGAATGTACTAGAGACACTAATTCTCAGGTGAGCGATTCAGGGCCCTCTGGGCCCTCTTGTTTCAAAAACTCGTCCATAATGTCATTTGGCGTTTTTCTTGTTAATGTGGGAAAATGATGCTATACCCTCTGACATCAATCATGATAACAAGTCTGTGAAATGTACATCAGTCTAAACCCCAGTTTATATAGAGACAACTGGGGTTTACAGGTGTATACATTATTTTCCTTATTTCTGCTCCCAGAAATAGGTTGTGGGACTTGTAAGGATCGCCTCAGTGAGGCAATTCTAATGAGCACCAACAATCAATTTTTGCAGTACAAATAAGAAATATCACAAATTTTCAATGAAGAAATGCACTATGTTGCATGGGTGTGTTATCGTTATGAAAGAATCAGTAAGTTACATTACATCAAACTCTTCTGCCCAGTGATTTGTTTCAGAGTAAATCACAGTTCCTTTCAATTACCTTTATAGTTTGATTTGAGGTTTAATGTTCCTGTCAACACTACTTGACCATTTTGGTGACGCTGCTCCAAATTTTGTGGGCCTATTAAAGGATATTGAGAGCCGGCCTCGGTAGCTCAGTCAAATGCGCATCTGACTGATGATCAGTAGGATGGGGGTTTGATACCTGCCGGGGTCGGCAACATTCTTTCGTGGAGATTGATCATGAAATCTTTTCTACGGTCATTCTCTCCCCTCCGCTGATTCAAGAAGGTCAGTTTCTGGCGAAAGTATGTGCACTGTACTGGTTAACCGCTTATGTATAAGCCCGCCCAGGAAAAGTGTGGATGGGTAAACTTACTGGCTCAAAATGACCTAAATAGTGTTGACTGGGCCATTAAACTCCAATACAAACAAACAAACAAACACGACATCTCATCCCCTACTGCCCAATGAAACCATATGGTCTATATGCATGGACTGGCACCATTTTGCCTGGGTAGCCAATCAAATGTCACTTTGTACCTGTGGATAAAGGAGCATGGACAACTTTGACAATTAGAAGTTATGTGTTGTCTTAACAATCTTTCCTGGTAGAACACTTTGCTTTTACAAGTTATGTGCCTGTGTGCTGTATACTAAGATGCTGTTAACACAGTGCTTTCGAAGCCCCTGTGGTGCAGTGGTTATGCTACTTGCCTCATAAACCAGGTATCGTGGGTTCGATCCAGGGCTTCTTCAGATATTTAGATGAGTCTTTAAACCAAAATCCCATCTCTGTTTGACCTTAGCTGTTGGTGGGGTTTAAAACTCAAACAAACAAACCCAGTGCTTCATTATTTTTCTTCTGACGAGTGACTAGGCATGCTGATTTGCATCTTTGATGACTGTGCATGTCGGAGCTCACATTTTACCTTGAGGATGCTAATAAGATTGCTAGAAAATTAAGTGAACATAGTTTTAATGAATACATTAAGCTTTCAAATACAGGCATGATAAGCAGCTGACATTTTCAGAGCATTTTTCTTCATTTTCAGTAAATTAAATCATAGTGTAGTTTATATTTTCTTGTCCGTTGGGATCATTGATTCCATTGTTGAATTTTGAAAATATTTGAGGGTCACTGATGAGGCTTGACATTACATGTGAATCGTCTGCCTTCAGCAAAAATAAGGCTTGACGTTACATATGAATAGTCTGCAGTCAGCAAAGAAAAGTCCTGACATTACTTATGAATAGTCAACCTACAACAAAAATAAGGCATGACCTGTGAATAGTCTGCCTTCAGCAAAATAAGGCTTTCCATTACATATGAATTGTCTGCCTTCAGCACAAATAAGGCTCGACATTACATATGAATAGTCTGCCTTCAGCAAAAATAAGGCTTGACATTACATATGAATAGTCTGCCTTCAGCAAAAATAAGGCTTGACATTACATGAATAGTCTGCCTTCAGCAAAAATAAGGCTTGACATTACGTATGAATCATCTGCATTCCGAAAAACAAGGCTTGGCGTTATATATGAATTGATCCATGTGTAATGTCAAGCCTTGTTTTCGCTGAAAAATAAAGCAAACTATTATATTTCTATCTGCTCATGAATTTTCAGCAACACTTGATGAATTAAGTTACAAAATGACAAGTTACAGGATGCCAATAAATAAGCATAAGCCTCAATCTTAAAAGATCCGTAAAATCAAAATAGAAATAGTAGCTGAATAGTTTTTATGTGTGTGTTTTACTGAATTGGGGTTTAACGTCCCCGTCAACACTATTAAGGTCGTTTTGGAGATGTTGCTTCCAATTTTGTGGGACTTTTACCCGACATTGAGGTGCAATGACAATTCAAGCCCTGCCGCCCAATGAAGCCAGAAGGCTTAAATGCATTTTTACGATCTGACTCACGCCACTTTGTCTGGGCAGCTTAGTCCTAAGTTGTTTACCAGTAATCGTGTTTGGTCAGATTCAGATCTGCGTGGAAGCATCATGCAGCCCAATCTATTTCTCCAAGCCCCGATGGGCGGGGGCGAAGCTGAAGTTTACCAGTAATCATGTTTGGTCAGATTCAGCTCTGCGTGGAAGCATCATGCAGCCCAATCTATTTCTCCAAGCCCCGATGGGCGGGGGCGAAGCTGAAGTTTACCAGTAATCGTGTTTGGTCAGATTCAGCTCTGCGTGGAAGCATCATGCAGCCCAATCTATTTCTCCAAGCCCGGATGGGCGGGGGCGAAGCTGAAGTTTACCAGTAATCGTGTTTGGTCAGATTCAGCTCTGCGTGGAAGCATCATGCAGCCCAATCTATTTCTCCAAGCCCCGATGGGCGGGGGCGAAGCTGAAGTTTACCAGTAATCGTGTTTGGTCAGATTCAGCTCTGCGTGGAAGCATCATGCAGCCCAATCTATTTCTCCAAGCCCCGATGGGCGGGGGCGAAGCTGAAGTTTACCAGTAATCGTGTTTGGTCAGATTCAGCTCTGCGTGGAAGCATCATGCAGCCCAATCTATTTCTCCAAGCCCCGATGGGCGGGGGGCGAAGCTGAAGTTTACCAGTAATCGTGTTTGGTCAGATTCAGCTCTGCGTGGAAGCACCATGCAACCCAATCTATTTCTCCAAGCCCCGATGGGCGGGGGCGAAGCTGAATAGTAAATAAGGAAAACTACCAAGCGAAAGCCACAGTCAAGCATCGGCGAGTTTCATAAATTGCATATGAAATGACCACTCTTGTAAGATCCTCTGTATACAAAACATGATCGGACAATGACAGGATTACAATGCAAAAAAAAACATCACACATGATAAAAGTTCGCTGTGGAAATGTGTGTGACAAAAAAATCCGTTCCGATGGATCACTCTCCTTGTTCAGTGTCCTTCCGGTCCGACTTTTGAGTCAGCACCAAAAACCATGTAAGAATGTATATACAGACTCAGGGCATTGCAAAATCGTTGTATTGAGGACAAACTTCCAAGGTTAGACATTTGACGTTTTGTTTGTCTAATTAAAATTACTACTGACATGTTAAGCCACAGAAAAACTACTGTTTTGTTATTTGCAAACGGGCCCCGTCAAGCGATTTTGGTACTTATCGCCTATGCGAGCAGCGAAGGTTCAGGCGAGCCTGCGCATCCGCGCAGTCTCGCCAGATCCTTCGCTGCTCGCTCATGCAAGCAGTGAATCAAGAGGAACCTTCAGACAGAAAGCCGTATCCCTGGCCCCTCTGAATGGCTGGGCATGCGTAGTTAAAATTTGTCATGACGGAATGCTCGAAGACACAAATTCGCTTGGCGGGGCTCAAATAATAAAGGTCTGAGCAGCATCTCTATGTTCTCTATGTGGATGGTACCATACCTCTAGCGTCTATATCTAAAATGGCAAGCCCATACACTAGTAAGCAGGCTGGGTTGTGTCTTACCTGGTCGCAAACCCCAAAGACATGTTTTCATGTAAATGAATTTAATATGCTGTCTGTTGTACATGGGCCGTACGAAGCGAAAATGTGACTTCGGACACGTGTGTTCGGTGACTCATAACAAGGATAGCTTTTACAAAAAGCTAGGTCCACGGATCGAAGTGGAATCCGACTTGACACAAAACTGAAAATGTGGCTTCGGGCACGTGTGTTCGGTGACTCATTACAAGGATAGCTTTTACAAAAAGTTAGGTCCACGGATCGAAGTGGAATCAGACTTGACACAAAACTGAAAGTCTACAGAGCAGTGTTGCTGCCAACACTATTGTATGCATGTGAAACATGGACAGTTTACCAACGGCACGCCAAAAGACTGAATCACTTCCATACTAGCTGTCTTAGAAAACTCTTCAAGATTAAGTGGCAAGACAGGATTCCAGACACGGAAGTCCTGAACAGGACAGGGATGCAAAGTGTACATGCTCTTCTGAAGTTAGCACAGTAAAGATGGACAGGCCATATTACCAGAATGCCTGAGGAACGTTTACCAAAGAAAATTCTCTATGGAGAACTAGAAATGGGCAAACGCTCCCAAGGTGGCCGAAAGAAGCGCTATAAGGATACCCTCAAAGCCTCCCTCAGGGACTTCAACATTCCAACAGAGTTGTGGGAACAAATTGCACAGGACAGAGCAAAGTGGCGAAGTCTCATCAAAAGGGGTACCATTGAATATGAGGCAAGAAGAATCAGTGAAGCTGAGCCGAAACGTGCACAGCTCAAAGCCAGAGCTAATGCATCACCAACAGAGCTGTCTTCCTCTAGCCTCTGTTGCTCTATTTACAACAGACAGTTCAGAGCTAGAATCGGTCTCTCATCAGCCATCTAAGAACACACAAATAGTAACAAATATGATAAAGATTGGTCATTGTCAGTAATGACAGACGAACGAACTATTATTATATTATAGGTCTACGCTTAGCACATATTAACTGTGAATGTATAGAATTACATAAGCCCCGCCAAGCGAATTTGTGTCTTCGAGCATTCCGTCATGACAAATTTTAACTGCGCATGCCCAGCCATTCAGAGGGGCCAGGGATATGGCTGTTTGTCTGAAGGTTCCTCTTGATTCACTGCTTGTATGAGCGAGCATCGAAGGTTCTGGCGAGACTGCGCGGATGCGCAGGCTCGCCTGAACCTTCGCTGCTCGCATAGGCGATAAGTACCAAAATCGCTTGACGGGGCCCACATGTAAATCCCAGAAATATGTTTTATACAATTTACTGTCTCTGGCAAACTTCTAATTGACAGTCTGGAAGTTAGTGGTACAACTAGACCGTATAGAAGCCTCTGTGGTGTAGTGGTTATGCTACTCGCCAGATAAACCAGGGATTGCAGGATTGATCCCGGGCTTCTCCAGACTTTCGGATGAGTCTTTAAACCGTGGCCCCGTCTCCGTATGACCTTAGCTGTTGGTGGGACGTAAAACTGAAACGCACATACACACAACCAGACCGTGTGCATTTCCAGTCTTGTCTTGTACTTGTGGACCTCATCAAACCAGTGAGACGTTTTAAGTTCGCGACCGGTTGATTGAACCATCCTGTCTAAGCGCTTATACATGTACAAGTACAAACATCATGACGGCCCCCGCCCATCGGGGCTTGGAGAAATAGATGGACTGCATGATGCTTCCACGCAGAGCTGAATCCGACCGCACACGAATACTGGTAAACCGCTTAGAGAATCTAAGCCTGCCCAGGCAAAGCGGTGCGAGTCGGACCGCCCATGCTTATAAACCCTATTGGTTTCATTGGGCGACAGGGCTTGAGATGTCATTTCATCTCAACGTCGGGTAAAAGTCCCACAAAATTGGAAGCAACGTCTCCAAAATGACCTATACAGTGTTGAAGGGGACGTTAAACCATAAACAAACAAAACAAACGTCATGGCGATACATAAAATATCCTCTATGCGGTTTACAAGTACTCGTGTGCGGTCGGTTTCAGCTCTCATCATGCAGCCCAAATATTTCTTTAAGCCCCGAAGGGCGGGGATGGAATTTGCATGCTAAACGTATTGATATGATTCTCAATAAAAAATTTGCTAACGGTGAGATAAATATTGAGCTCACCGGAGCCTTCTCACCAGAGCCGAAGGCTCCTGGGTAGCTAATAGGACAGATAGTGGGTCATCGTGGTCGAGAGTCTATAGATGTATAATTTTAGTATGTACAAATATGACAGCAAATATGGGCTTGTTCAATTGGTTGATAGCAATTCAGTGCCAGAGCTCTGGTCGTGGGCCCTTATGCTTGTTATGGGCCTCTTTGGCTTGTACAAATGTAATAGCAATTCTGAGCCAGAGCTCTGTCCGTCTCTTTTATACTTGTTGTATTATAAGTATAAAGGTCAACCTGCATTTTTGGTTAAAAATGACTGTACTTTCGAGTTAAACCCTAAGTCTATAGTGTCTACGCCCATTGGTGTAGACAATAACAGACCCGTGCGATATTGAGGTGGTTCTAACGAGTACCCACAACCTATGTCTTGGAGCAGACATAAGAAAAATAATGTATACCACCCTCCCTATATAAAGTGGGGTTTAGAGGAAGTTCATTTCAATGGAATATTCCGTGATGCAAATTAGCATGATCAAAACAGTCTTTGGTCTTTGCGGGATAACAGGCATCCATTAAGCGCACAGCGAAGTTTCTGATCAGCCGTTTTTGCTGTGCGCTCATTTTCAAAGACATATTTTTATTTTCACGGCTCACATTTTAGCTCACCTGGGCCGAAGGCTCCAGGGGAGCTTATAGTATGGCTGGTCGTCCGCCGCCCGTCGTCTCTTCGTCACCACCTGTGACCAGTTATATCTCTGCAGCCTGCAAGCTGATCTCAATCATTTCTTATCTGTAGCATGCCTTGGATGGGGCAACGAAGAATTTAGCTTTTTATCAAAATTGAATAAAATCTTTGGTTGCTATGGCAACCCCAATGTCCCATAGACTTAAAATGGGAAAAAGCTTGTCATCACCGTAGCGCCTTCGGTTTTGATCGGATCTTTCTGAGACTTATATTTAAGGTTGCCGGGGATAAAAACTCGGATGAGTTCGAAAAACGGCCCAGTCGGCCCATCTATCATAGAGTTACGTCCCTGTGATTGCTGAAAATGCCGATTTTTGACTTTGTCATTTCAATAGCCCCTTCAGTTTTGATCGGATCTTTCTGAAACTTATATGTAAGGTGGCTGTGGATAAAAACTTGGATGAGTTCGAAAACCTGCCAAGTCGGCCTATTGATCATAGAGTTACGTCCCTTTGATTGCTGAAAATGCAGATATTTGACCTTGTCATCACCGTAGCCCCTTCAGTCTTGATCAGATGTTTCTGAAACTTATATGTAAGGTGGCTGGGGATAAAAACTCGGACGAGTACGAAAACCGGCCAAGTCGGCCCATACATCACAGAGTTACGTCCCTTTGATTGCTGAAAATTCCGATTTTTATCTTGTCATCACCGTAGCCCCTTCAGTTCTGATTGGATCTTCCTGAAACTTAAGTACAAGTGGGCCGATTACTGGTGGAGTTATGTCCCCTCCTTTGCTGAAAATGCTTATTTATGACCTTTTCATCACCGTAGCCCCTTCAGTTTTGATCGGATCTTCTTGAAACTTATAAACAAGTAAGTCAGGGATAAAAGCTCGGACGATTAAAAAAAACTGACGAGGTTGGCTCATCTGTTGTAGAGGTGCATCCCCTTTACTGCTGAAAATGCCTATTTTTAGCTCACCAGAGCCGAAGGCTCCGGGGGAGCTTATAGGATAGGCAGTTGTCCGGCGTCGTCGTCGTCGTCGTCGTCGTCGTCGTCGTCGTCGTCGTCTGTCGTCGTCTGACGTCAACACTTTCAAACATCTTCTTCTCTGAAGCCACTGGACCGATTCAGCCCAAATTTTATCTGTAGCATCCTTGGGCTGGGGGATTGAAAGTTTTTTTTTTATGAAATTCGGCTCATTGGTTTGGTTGCTATGGCAACTTAGAGTTTACATAGACTTATAATGGGGAAAATTGAAAAATAGCATTTACTGCCAAGCCACTGCAGATATTTTGACAAAACTTTCATAGAAATATTCCTTAGGCAATCTACTATCTGCCATATGATTTTAGGCCTACTGCTCATTTGTATTGGTTGCCATGGAAACCAAAATGAAAAAATAGAAAAAAAAATACTTAAAAAATCATCTCCTCAGAAACCGTATGCTCTATGAGGCTGAAAGTTAATGGAAATATTCACCATATTTGCCTTTACAGGTTTTGTGTTTTTTATGAAATTCGGCTCTTTAGTTTGGTTGCTATGGCAACTTAGATTTTCCATAGACTTATAATGGGGAAAATTGAAAAATGGCATTAACTACAAAGCCTTTGCAGATATTTTGACAAAACTTTTATAGAAATGTTCCTTTAGTAAACTTCTCTCAGCCATATGCTTTTATGTCAACCTGGGGGTCCAGTAGGTTGTGCCGGGGCCATGCCCCGCCCCCAGTACTTCATAAAATGACTTATATCTCAGAAACCTTACAGATCCCCACCCCTAAACCATATATATTCTTGTTCCTATTGATAAGACGCATTCAGTGACACCAACCTGGAGGTCCTCCGGGATGTGCCGAGGCCATGCCCCACCCCCTCCACTTCATAAAAGGCCCAATATCTCGGAAACCATTCAGATCCCCACCCCTGAACCCTATATACTCTTGTTCCTTATGATAAGACGCATTCAGTGACATCAAACTGGGGGTCCCCCGGGATGCGCCGGGGCCATGTCCCGCCTTCATTTCATAAAAGGCCCAATATCTCGGAAACCTAACAGATCCCCACCCTAAACCATATATATTCTTGCTCCTTATGATAAGACGCATTCATTGAACCCAAATTGGGGGTCTTCCGGGGTGCGCCGGAGCCATGCCCCACCCCTTCACTTCACAAAAGGCCATATATCTCAGAAACTGTTCAGATCCCCACCCCTAAACCATATATGTTCTTGTTCGTTATGATGAGACACATTCAGTGACACCAACCTGGGGGTCCCCAGGGATGTGCTGGGGCCATGCCCCACCCCCTCCATTTCATAATATCACAATATCTCGGAAACCTTACAGATCCCCACCCCTAAACCATATATATTCTTGTACCTTATGATAAGACACTTTCATTGACACCAACCTGGGGGTCTCCCTGGGCCTTGCCCCACCCCTGCACTTCACAAAAGGCCTTATATCTCAGAAACTGTTCAGAGCCCCACCCCTAAACCATATATATTCATCTTCCTTATGATAAGGCACACTCATTGACACCAGCTTGTGAGTCCCCGGGGCATGCCCGGGCCTTGCTCCACCGCTTGACTTCATTAAAAGCCACATTACTCAGAAATAGTTCAGATCCCCACCCCTAAACCATATATATTCTTGTTCCTTATGATAAGACTCATTCAGTCACACCAACTTGGGGGTCTCTTTGTGCTGAGGCAATGTGCCCCGCCCTTCCACTTCATAAAAGGTCATATATTTCAGAAACCATTCAAATCCCCACCCCATATTCATATACACGTATGTTCTTGTTCCTTATTATTAGCACACCTACTGTAGGGGTGTCCGCATGGGCCAGTCCTCTCCTTTCCACTTCATGAAAGGATATCTTGGAAACCGTTCAGATTCCCACCCCTAAACCATATATATACTTGGTCCTTATGATGAGACACATTTAGGGACAACAATCTTGGGCTTTCCTGGGAACGACAGGGCATGCTCCAACCCCTCCACTTATATCTCCAGCCATGCAGATCCCCACTGCTAAACCATATATATTCTTGTTCTTTGTGATAACACATTTAGTGATACCAACCAGGGCTCCATTGGGTCCATGCCCCACCCCCTCTACTTCATAAAAGGCCTAATGTTTCATATACTGAGTCCACATTGATGCTCATTTGGATATGGGGGTTCATTTGGCAGATTAAAATGATATCATGTTAAAATACATGGCTGCAATTTGGCAGTGCCCACCTGAGCTCTGGTGAGCATAGTGGCCCATGGGCCTCTTGTTTACCTTGTTATCACCATAACCCCTTCAGTTTTCTTCGGATCTTTTTGTAATTTACATGTTAGAAAGTAAGGGTTAAAACCTTGGATGAGTTCAAAAATGGCTAGGTCGGCCTATATTTCGGAGATTTATGTCCCCCCTTGATTATAGAAAATGCCTATTTTTTAACTTGTCATCACCGTAGCCCCCTTCAGTTTTGATCGGACCTTCCTGAAACTTACACACAAATAAGATGGGGTTAAAAGCTTGGATAAGTTCGAAAATTAGCGATGTCGGTCGATTAGTCAAAGAGTTATGTCTCCTTCTTTGCTGAAAATGCTTAGTTTTGACCTTGTCATCACCGCAGCCCCTTCAGTTTTGCTCGGATCTTCTTGAAACTTACAAACAAGTAAGTCAGGGATAAAAGCTCGGAGGAGTTCGAAAACTGTCGGGATTGGCTTATCTCCATAGCCCCCTTCAGCTTTCATGGATCATCTCGAAACTTAGATGTAAATAAGTAAGGGATAAAACCTCGGCTGAGTTAAAAACAAATGGTGAGATCAGCCTATATTTCAGAGAGTTTTGTCCCCCTCCATCACAGAAAATGCATATTTTTGACCTAGTCATCACCGTAGCTCCTTCAATTTCATTGGATCTTCTTGAAACGTACATGTTAGTAAGTCAGGGATAAAACTCATCCCTTGGATTGCAGAAAATGCCTCTTTTTACCGTAACTCTTCAGTTTACATCGGATCTTCTTGAAATTTATATATTAGTAAGTAGGGATAAAAGCTCAGACAAGTTTGAAAAATAGCAATGCCAGTCAATTAATCATAGAGTTATGTCCTCTGCTTGGCTGAAAATGCTTATTTGCGACCTTGTCATTACTGGTGCCCCTTCAGTTTTGATCGGATCTTCATAAAACTTACGAACAAGTAAGTCAGGCAGAAAAGCTCGGAGGAGTTTGAAAGCTGGTAAGGTTTGCTTATTTATCAAAGAGTTACATCCATTTGATTGCAGCAATTGATTGCTTCATCACCATAGCCCATTCAGTTTATATCGGATCTTCTTGAAAGTTACATATAAGCAAGTCAGGGATAAAAGCTTGACTGAGTTAACCGGTGAGGTCAGCCGATTTATCATAGAGTTACGTTCTACCTGATTGCAGAAAATGCTTACCGTGTCATCACCTTGTCCTCGCATAAATCCTCCAGTAAAGGTTAGCACTTCCTGAAACTATGAATCTGTTAGGTCAGGTGAGCTATATAGGACCATCTTGGTCTTGTGGTTTTACGGCTTACGGCACATATTATCAAGGTCGTTGAATAAAGACATTGACTTAAGTGAAAAAGAATACGGACTTTAGAACGCGCAAATGCACATACGCACGCAAGCCTTTAAAAAAAAAAACGTATTTTAAAATGGCTTGTCATGTGTCTGCATGACTTGAAAAATGCATGTCAAAATTATGCATGGACTAGCATATGGCAAAAACAGTATCATGTCTGTCAGTCTGCACATCCATCGTGCGATCAGGAGGTTACACAAAACAGTATAGTACTTACTGAAGTTGGAGGGTCTGCACATGTAGGCTGCCTGGTCATCAGGCTTTCCAAGACCGAAGGAGCCACGTCATGAGAAAACATACTTTCTGCCATATGCGAACAACTAAGGTGCAGCTCAGACTACGCGTCCGCGTCCGCTTAGCCTGATCTGCACCTTTGTATTCGCTTCTTAGATACATTACGAAAACACGCTTATACAAATACATTGCCACTTTTATCGCCGAAAAAAATAAAAATTTTATGATGAAAATTTGTGATATTTTTCTTATTTCTGCTCAAAATATAGATTGTGGGCACTTGTTGGAACCGCCTCATCGAGGCGGTTCTAACGAGTACCGACAGTCTATATTTTAGAGCAGAAATAAGAAAAATAATGTATACCCCCGGCAACCCCAGTTTTGCTATATAAAAGTGGGGTTCAAGTGGGTCAAAATTGTATAGGCTTGTTTCCGTGATGGCACACTACCTCTTGTTTCTTTATATAAAATGTCAAGACCTTTACTAACATAGAATGTAGCTATACATGCCTGCCTTCCAGCGGGCACACAACATTCGGGCGACGTAAAGTAATCGTCGATGCAACGTCATGACGTTTATGCGACGTTGCTTAGACGTGATATGCCCGCTGGGCTGTATGTATCTTACTGGTAGCAAACCTTGAAGACACGTTTTCTCGCGATGTGGATCATGTGAACCATTATACGAGGAAGGCAACTTTTGTGTATTCCCGTTTGCTTACCTGTAAATGGACCACCCCCCCCCCCCACCACACACACACACCAAACAAAAAAGAGATCTTCCCTCGGTGGAAAGAGTTTGCTGCTTTGTTTGTCTGATTTGAGGTTTAACGTCCCCGTCAACTCTAGATACGTCATTTTGGAGACGTTGCTTCCAATTTTGTGGGACTTTTACCCAACATTGAGATGAAATGATATCTCAAGCCCTGTCGCCCAATGAAACCAAAAGGGTTTATGAGCATGGACGGTCCGACTCGCACCGTTTTGCCTTGGCAGGCTTAGATCCACTAAGCGGTTTACCAGTACTCGTGTGCGGTCGGTTCCAGCTCTGCGTGGAAGCATCATGCAGCCTATCTATTTCTTCAAGCCACGATGGGCAGGGGGGTGTGTTGCTGCACCATATAAATGTTTGCCATTGTACGTGTCATCAGTAACAATCTTGATTCTGATAGGCATTATTAAGAAGTTGGTATGTCAGTTCAACTTTCAATAACTGCGTCAGGATTTGACTGCTAAAGGACAAATGACCTCCGTCCCCGCGCATAGCTGTAGTTTTCCTGGACGCCTGATGAATTGGGATACTATCGAATGCGCAGGATAAGCCGTTGCTGGGCACGCTTGACTCCAAAGACGTTCCAAGCGAAATAATGTTTCCGGCCATGTGCGCAAAGCAAAGAACCAGCCGCGCATAATATAAACCTTGGCGAACCATACGCTTTTCTTCATCAGGCAAAACACCCCTATATAATTTTGACTCCCTGAGACTCCACTTTTATACAGTTAAAACTTGGGTTTACAGGGGTAAACCTTATTTTTCGTATTTCTGCTCTAAAATATAGATTGTGGGTACTCGTTAGAACCGCGGTTCTAACGAGTACCCACAATCTATATTTCGAGCAGAAATAAGGAAAATATCACGTTTTCATCCTAAAATTTTAGTATTTTTGGCGAAAAATTTACAATGTATTTGTATAGGCGCGTTTTCGTAATGTACAAAGTGGGGTTTACCAGTGAGTTCTTTTCAAGGACTTAACTAGATGCTTATTGACAATATAGGCATACACTTCCTAACTGTTCCTTATTTTGGAGTTTTACGGGTTAGTCAACATTATTAAGCTCATTTAGAGCATACCATAACGGAGTAGGCTAAGGCTACCAGAACAGCGCCTATTGTTTTCGTCACGAAAAGACGACTATATAGTTTTGACCCCTTTAGACCCACTTTTATATAGTAAGACTGGAGCTTACAGTAATATACATTTTCTCATTTCTGCTCCGACAAAAACATAGATTGTGGATACTCATTAAGACCGCCGTGCCGAGGCAGTTCTAACGAGCTTCCACAATCTAATGTTTTGAGCAGAAATATGAAAAAGTATCATTTTCTTTTGTCTGAACATTTCAATTGTTGGTGGTAAAATTCTCAGTATATTTGAATAGGCGTATTTTCGCAGTGCACAAAAAAAACACGTTCTCATAATGTATTGCGTTGTCATAAGCCGCAAAAAATGTGAACAGTGGTGTAACAGTGACGAAAAATCGCCATCGGCCTATGCTGGCTGTTTAAAAAGCTATTAAGGCCAGCTAAAATAAAGACTTATTTTAACTCTTATCTTGCTGTTCACGACAACCCCTATCTTTGGAAACAGTGTAGATCCAGATCAGATGGCTTCAGAAGAAGCCATCTGATCAGGATCTACATTGTTTGGCATTCAGTTTATGAATTTGTAGCAATAAATCACATCAAGTAATTTGATTGGTTGATAGACATAAATTGGTGTGGCTTAAATGAATATTCAGTAAGATAAGGGGTAAAGTTTTCAGTTAAGCCTTCTTTGTGTTTTCTACACCCGGTGTCCTCTACTAAGAAACCTTCTCTGGGCCTGTTCAAAAGTGGTCTCGAACAGTCAAAAAGGTGGTCTGAATATCAGAATTTCACCGTACATCGCTCAAGTCATGTTTATACACCCGTTTTCTCTCCTAAGAGACCATATCTGGGCCTGTTCAAAAGTGGTCTTCAAGACCACTTGAACAGTCCCAAAGGTGGTCTGATATCAGATTTTCACCGTACATATCTCAAGTCATGTTGAGATGAATTTTGCTGGGATTTTATATCAAGATTAGCATGTGTTTGTAAAATAGTAAGGTAATCTAAGAACAACAAGTTGTTTTAGGTCGAAAAATATAATTTATTTTTTTAATATAAAAAAGCCGTGCAGGTAAATGTAAATATGATATTGACGTTATCTTTGAAAGCCCTAACAAATATAATATAAATCGTTGTGATAAGCTCTTGGCAAGACTTTAACCCTTTTTGTACCCAATGGAATCTTCCACCTTATATATAGCAGGGGTCCATTTCAAAATTTAGGGGTGTCAGGTTGTGTTTTCTTCAAAACTGTTTGGAAAATGGCTTAACTTTTCACAAACAGTGGAGGCCCTTATCAGACGCCGCGTTCTGCGGCGTCTGATCTGGGCCTGCACTGTTTGCCACGGTACCCGTTTAGGGGTTTCCAGTCTGAATTGGGTTAACGAACGAAAACTTAACTCTTCCCAACATACATATGACATGTAGGCAGTGTCATATCACGTCCATGCAACGTCATGACGATGTAACGTCATGACGTTGCATCGAAGATGATGCGTCATGTGCCAATTGGGTTCTGTCGCCAAATTCGTTGTGCTCAAAACAAATTTAAGCCCTATGGGCCGGTGCATGTTTTTTTTTCAAAGAAAGACTGGTCCCTGTGCTAGTCAGACAGCTTACGAAACTGTCTGATGGTACACTTTTCCCTGTAGTTTTAAATTTTAAATGATGCAACAGTCATTTGTAAATATCACCAAGCGATGGAGGGCAGAGGGTTTGGGAAGCAGGAGAAAGGACGAGAGCATTTACTTCAGGACTATGCACCTCCCACCCCACCCCTCATAGCGCGGCATGAATGATTGGACTTGCGGTGTAGCCACACCAGTTAGTTTCTGGAGGTGCGTTTGCAGCTAAGACAGTGCAAACCTTCATTCATGGTTTTGCTGAAAGAAGCTATTTCGCAAGGAAAAAGGGCTCTTGATTTCAAATGACACCAGCATAAGCGTTTTCAAACTGACTGAGCAAATTCATTTCGACGGTTTAAGAGTTAAATTCTGGTCAGATATGGACGCACAACACTATATTAGAAAACACATTTAGGTCTTCAAGCATATGGACCCAATAAGCACTCAGATTAGTCTGCCTATTCTTGTAATAGTGACATAATAACTTACTATCCCAGCAGGCACATGACGTAATTGTGACGTCATATCAACAACGGTACATGACGTTTATGCAACGTCACATCTACGTCGGTGCAACATCGTGACGTTGCATCGACGTTGATTTTACGTTGCCCTAGCGACGTTTGCCTGCTGGGTTTAAATCAATTGTTATCCATAAATGATCCAGCCATGGTTCTGACCAAACAGGCTTAGTTTTGGCTGGATACACGTGCTTAAGGGCATGCTTTGTCGCGGCGCATGTTTGACCCTATTCGACTGCATGTTTTCAATAATGAGACTTGAATAGCTTTAACATTGAGTGGTGAAGATATTCACATGAACCTGAGCGGGGTAACTGGCAAAGTTTGCACATTCGATCTGCGTAAAATATACTCATCCCTGCAGGCACAAAACGTTGACTCAACATTGAACTAATGTTGAAACAGCGTTTTCAACGTTGTTTCAACGTAAGTTCAACGTTGAGTGCCTGCTGGGATTCAAAACATTCTTGAAACACAACTCCAATTCGACAACGCAAATGTGTAGAGCTACCTCACTGCATGCCTCGCGTGCAGCTTTGTAGAGTTTGCTATGTGCACACTCTTCTGTACCTTGCATCCACTCAGATCACCTTGCATACCTACTGATAACAAACAATTTAGGTATAATTAAAGATCAACAATTTGATACGATTCAATTCAAAATTATAAATTGACACAAAACAATTAAATTCCTGGGCGTGTTCCATTGTTTAAAAATGTAAACCTGATCATGTGTAATAATGTAAAAAAATGCATATATATATATTGTGGCAAGAAAAAAACGACTCTTCCTCTATAGCTTAACTCTTGTCCTGCTGAATATTTTAATCTGCCACACCAACTATCTATTATCAACCAATCAGATTACTTGATGCAAATGATTGCGACAAATTCACTATCTGAATGTCAAACAATGTAGATCCTGATCAGATGGCTTCTTAAAAAGCCATCTGATCAGGATCTACATTGTTTGAAAGATAAGACATATCCAGGCTCAGCAGGACAAGGGTGTACTGCATCATAGGGTAATCACTTTAAAACTGCAAAAACAAACAAAAAGCACATGTTTATGAAACACGAATGCCCACCTTTACCACGCTTGTCAGACAGTTTGTAAGTCAGAGGTCACAACCAAGTTCATAGGTTCGAAAGCAGTGGTACCAAAAGAAATGACTTGTCCATAACAGCAGATAAAGTAAGTATTTTGTGATAATTGGAGAACAGTTTTCTCATTTCTCCTTAAAAACCGATGTTACGGGTATTCATTCGAGAGATTCTAATGTACCCCTCCACATAGGTTTTTTATGAAGAAATAAGGAAAACTATCCTTTAATCATTACAAAATTCTTTCCTTATCGGTTGCTATGCGTGTCACAAGCAATATACATGCCATGTGAGTGTTTGAGTTTTACGTCCCACCAACAGCTAAGGTCATATGGAGACAGGACCTCGGTTTAAAGACTCATCCGAAAGTCTGGAGAAGCCCGGGATCGATCCTGCGACCCCTGGTTTACAAGGCGAGTAGCGTAACCACTGCATCACGGAGGCTTCTATTATAAACATGCCATATGTGAAAGCTATACGGCAACTGATTCAAAAGTAAAGGTCAATATTAAAGTTTGTAAAAAGCAACTTTAAGGTCACAGCGAAAACCATACAGCATGAACATTGGTCAAAAGCTATATACACCAAATCGTTGATTTAAGTGGCACAAATCTAAACAAAACAAATACAAATGGAAAGAAAGAAAAGAACAAAAGGGGAAAAACGAGGGTCCCGTGGGCAACTACGCTCACCGGAGCTCTGCTGGGTTCCCCATCCCCTTTGCAGCAATGTACAGTGAAATTCTGCTATTATGACCGCCTAAAATTAAGACTAATTCTGCTTTAAAAGTCTCATTTGGTAGGGGCAGTTATTCTTTCTTTGTGTTTTCTGCATACAGTGTCCTCTGGTCTTAATATAGGAATTTTACTGTATTTCAAAGATCATTAGCGGGTGCAAACTGTACGGAAAGTAGAGGCCCATCTAGCTTTTATGGAATATTAGTATAAATATTTTTCAAAACATCAGCAATGGGTTGGCAGTAAATACTATTTTGTGCTTTACCCTATTGTAAGTCTAAGTTGCTGTAGCAACCAAGCTGAAGGACCGATTTTCATTAAAAAAATAATAAAAAAACAAGCACAAAACCTGTAAAGGGGAATATGGTGAATATTTCTATAAAGTATCAGCCGCATATAGCTCCTGAGAAGATATATTGTTTTTTTTTTTTTTTATTTTGATTTCCATGGCAATCAATAAAGTGGACATAAAAGCATATGGCTGGCAGAGGATTACTCAAGGTACATTTCCATAATTTCTACACAAAAGTTTTTTTCAAAATACCCGCAATGACATAAAGTAGCAGTAAATGCCATTTTTCAATTGCCCCCATTATAAGTCAATGGGAACTCTCAAGATGCTATTGCAGACAAGCTAAAAAGCGATTTTCATTAAAAGAAAAACTTTCAATCCCCCAGCCTAAGGATGCTACAGATGAAATTTGGGGTCAATCCGCTCAGTGGCTTCAGAGGAGATGTCCTTTGAATATGTTTATGCCAGACGATACCAGACGACGACGGGCAAGTGTACCTATAAGCGCCCCCTCCCCCCCCCCCCCCCCCCCCCACACACACACACACGGAAGCCTTTGGCTCGGAGCAAACTAAGTACTGTCCGCAACCATTGTGTGGAATGCATTTTCTGGTCCTTTGGAATCACTGAATCTATGCAAAAATTTGTAAAAATAACTTGTCGTTTATGAGACTTGCCGATCCTAGCGTATCTGTCCCAGGTAAATATCGACCTACTGTTGTCTTTTCTCTACCAGGGATTTCTCAGTTTTGTTCGAAATATATTTACATCGTGTGCACTCATTATTTTACTTATCCTACAGGGACAGCTTGAACGAACCTTTATAGTGCCGTTCATACCCTTGTCCTACTGAATAAATTAATTTTGCCAAACCACTTCTGATTATCAACCAATCAAATGACTTGATAAACTGTATTTTGAAATTCAGATTCGAAAACTGTGACTTAATTCTAATCAGATGACCATCTGGTTTGGACCTACACTGCCTGCAAATGTAAACACTATCGAATTCAGCAGGACAAGGGTAAATAGTCCCAGCAGGCACATGACGTAATTGTGACGTCACATCAACATCGGTGCAACGTCATGAATTTTATGCAACGCCACATCTTCGTCGTGACGTTGCACCGACGTTGATTTGGCGTTGCCCTTGTGACGTGTGCCTGCTGGGGTTCTACATAACATTTGGCTCAGTCTTGATCTATGTACGGTATATGTTTGTATTTCTCCTCTTCTGCCAATGGCCTTTGCCTCTGCAGCTCCAGATCCAGTTTTGTGCACAGTTTTAAGCAGTCCCTGTATTGTTGCCTACTACCACGATATGGCTCATCTTTCCTGTCTCTCATATCAAAGCACTTTTCCATATAATCTGCCTGTCTACAGTAACCCTGCAAGAGTTTATTCCGGCGTTCATATGCTGCAACTTCATTCTCCATTCTGGTTTTTCTCCGATCATAATAAATACTACTGGTAGTGGAGTCTAGACTGTATCGCTTGAATTTCCTGCTGTCACGTTTTTCTGGTTTTGATAAATTTGGAAGGGATTTAACAGAATGAGATCTTGATTTAGTTTTGCCGGACAGAGAGTCATCTTTTCTGAATAAAGATCTAAGAGAGCCTGTAAGTGATCTCAGCGAAAAACTGAAAGATCGTTTTAAAGATCTAATAGAATGTGAGAATGACGCAGATTTACTCCGCATAATTTTAGGTCTAGCTGATATGGAGTCTGTAGCCGTTGTCATTGATATAGACCTACTTGCTAGAGATTCAGTTCTACTTCTGGCAGAACCTGCAGCACTAATTGTTGACTCTTTTCGCGTGGTTGGCTCTTCAATATCTTCTCGTATGCTTGCATTCGATATCTGGCTGGCATATCTATACCGCCTTTTTGTACTTGAGCGCAAATCAGCTGCCCCACTTTCAATCGAAATTTCGTATTTAGTTTCAGAAGATGTAGCATCTTCTTTAAGCTGCTTTGTTTCAGTTGTTTCATTTAGACTGGCTTTTACTTTTTCATTCGTTATCTGCGTGACATAGACACTGTTATTCTGAACTTTGTACCGACTAGCACTAACTACGTTTTCAACAGACTCATCTACGTCTTCATTATCAACCGCTACAATCGTTACTGACTGGTTTTCATCAAGTTTCGGTTTAGAATTTTCTGTTTCCCTTGCATTCGTTACAAGACTGGTATTATCGTGTTTATTGTTACCCGAAGTATCGTGTGCTTCACTTTCAACAGAACCACTTACTTCGTTTTCAATATTATTAACACCATCTGTGATATGCTGTATTTTTCGATTTAGATTCTTAGGACTTTCAGACATGTGTTTCATATAAAGCTTTATTTCTTTATCCTCTTCGAAGTTTTGATCACAAGTAACTGATGCCGATGGTGAACTTTCGACATCTTTAGCATAATCTGAAATATCGTTTGAAGTCTCTATCACTGCAATTACTGTAACCGTTGTATCAGATTCCAACCCACGGAGTTCTTCTCGGGATGTATCTATCGCCAGCAAATCGGATTCTTCTGTCGATGTGTCTTTCACTGAAAGAAATCCAGAATCTATCGTACTGTCTCCGGCGTATGCATCACCTATATCGGCTATTTCATCATAGTCTCTTTGAATCTCTTCTAAAGCAAGTGCTTCGTCTAAATCACTGCTTAGTTCATCTTTATTTCTAATTTTCAAAACATGGTTATGATATGGGTGCTCTATGCACACCTCATGGTCAAACTGTTTCCCATAGATTTCTCCATTGTATCGCTTTGTGTCCTCGATAACAAAGTCACAATCTCTTGTTCTCGGTTTCTTGCGTTTTTCTTTGCGTGTTCTCTGAATTTCCATTTTTAGGCAATTTTCTCCTTTCAGAAACGATATGTTTTACAGACAATGTTGTAAATGCACCACTTTTATAAATGCGTTCACCAAGTTATTGAGTTTCTTTTTCGATATGTAGTTCGTTGTATGTCGTGCACATATACACTTAATAGCTTTCACTAGAATCTACTTTGTACACGTTATTTACAGTGTATATCACTGAAACTAGTCTATTAGTTGTCTTCAACACTTATCGTGTATAAAACGTTTTTATCAGGATCCACGTATAAAGTTGTAGGGTAGTAAGCTTCTTTGATGCTCTCCGGACGTTTGGTGACCAATGCTACGACGAGTACTAGAAATCCGATAAATACGAGTGCGCAGCCTACGATTACAACGACAAGACTCCATCCCAACTCCCAGTCATTATCTTTCAAGTTAACACCATAGATTATTACACCAATCACACCAGTGACAGCTGAAACATACAAAAAACATAAGTTAAAATATTTCTCATACTTAAGCTTACCTGGCACGTGGGCTAAAATTAAGGGTTACCCAGAATGTTGATGTTATCCTAGAAAAATAACCTTATATATAATAGGAATAATCATTAAACATGCATATCAGAAAGGTATTTTGTCAGAATTGTGTAGACCACCTGAATGTTGTTAATGGTGAATCTTCAGAGTGGGCACCAGTTTTGTCTGGAGTCCAATAAGGGAATGTTCTTGGTCCACTGTTATTATCATCATGTTGTTGTTGGATGCAAAAAAGAAAATATAAAATCATTCTGTAAGAAAACTACTATATATTGTAAGCAAATATGAAATTAACATCATAGAAAACCACGAGTAATCGCTATTAGCTATTGTAGTTGTTTGTGATCAAGTTTGTTCTATAGTTATACTGTTACAAAAAGCTAGGTCTACGCTTAGCACATATTAAATGCCCTATCATATGGGCAGATATTTTGTATGAGTGGGAAGCCCTTGTCAAAAGGAACATATATGCCAAATATGAAGGCTATATCTCAAAAAGTTCAAAAGTTATGATAATGTAGGTCAATGTTACAGGTCAAAATGTTTGAATGGATGGGAAGCACTTGTCACAAATAACATACATGCAAAATATGAAGGATCTATCTCAAATGGTTCAAATGTTATGATAAAGTAGGTCACAGGCCAATGTCTTCAAATAAGAAGGCTATATCTCAAATAGTTCAAACGCTATGGCAAAGTAGGCCAATGGTCAAGGTCACAGGTCATTTTTGTATGGGTGGGAGGCCATTGTCAGAAGGAACATACATGCCAAATATGAAGGCTCTATCTCAAATATTTCAAAAGTTATGATGACGTAGGTCACATGTCAAAGTTACAGATCAAAATGTTTGAATGGGTGCGAAGCCCTTGTCACAAGGAAAATACATGCAAAATATGAAGGATCTATCTCAAATGGTTCAAATCTTGTGATAAAATAGGTCACAGGTCAGCCTGGGTCAACGTCACTGATCAATGTTTTTGTATGAGTGGGAATCCCTTGTCACAAGGAACCTACATCCCAAATATGAAGGCTCTATCTCAAATGGTGTGTGTGTGTGTGAATTCGGGTTTAACGTCGCTTTCAACAATTTTTCAGTCATATCACGACGGTGTCTGGTTGCGACAGGGAGCTCAATGCTCACGTTTATAGTGCTGCCTCACTGAAGTATCATGTCCCAGACACATTACATGATACCACACCCAGTCACATTATCCTGACACTGGATCGACCAGTCCTAGCTCTACCCCGTAAATCTGAGTGCCAAACGAGGAGCAGCTAGTACCATTTTTAACGACTTTGGTATGTCGCGGCCCGGGATCGAACCCGAGACCTTCCGTTCCCCGGAGCGGACACTCTACCAACTGAGCTATCGGGGCCGGTATATCTCAAATGGTTGAACAGTTATGACAAAGTAGGGCAAAAGCCAAGGACACAGGTCAAAAAGTTTTGTATGAATAGGAAGCCCTTGTCACAAGTAACCGACATACTGAATATGAAGGCTCAATCTCAAATGCTTCATAAGTTATGACAAAGTAGATCAAAGGTCAAGGTCACGGGTAAAAATTTTTTTATGCATTATGATAACACACCCGTGCGACATAGTGCATTTTTCACATCTCCAAAATGGCCATTTTTCTGATGCAAATCCGTTATATTTTTCTTATAAATACTGCAAACATAGGTTATGGGTGCTCGTTAGAACGAGTACCCACAACCAATGGCTTGGAGCAAAAATAAGAAAAATACTGTATACCCCCGAAAACCCCAGTTTTCTCTATATAAAGTGGGGTATAGGGGGGTTTTCATTTCACGGACTTGTTAACGTGATGAGGTTGGAAGACCTTGACGCAAGAAACATAATGCCAAATATGAAGGCTCTATCTAAAATGGTTCAAAAGTTATGATAATGTAGGTGAAAGGTCGAGGTCACGGTCATGTTAGGTATGTGTTGGAAGCCCTTGTCACAATGAACTTACATGCCAAATATGAAGAATCTATCTCAAAGGGTTCAAAAGTTATTTCAAAGTGACCTACTGATCTACTTTTTGATTCGACATGACCCATATTCGAACCTGACCAAGATAGTGTCAAGATGACTATTCTGAGCAAGATTTATGATAATTGGACCAAAACTGTGGCCCCTTGAGTGGTCACAAGGTTTTACTATGATTTGATTGACATAACTTTTGACCCGACATGACCCATATTTGAACTCGAGTGAGATATTGTCAAGATGATTATTCTGAGCAAGTTTAATAAGGATTGAACCCAAAGTGTGGCCTCTAGATTGTTCACAAAGTTTTTGTATGATTTGTCCTCCTGGCCTACTTTTTGACCACACTTGACTTATATTTGAACATAACCGAGATATTGTCAAGATGATCATTCTGAGCAACTTTGATTATGATTGGACCAAAAGTGTGGTCTCTAGAGTGTTCACAAGGTTTTTCTGTGATTTGACGTCCTGACCTTTTTTATCCAACATTACCCATATTCGAACTTGACCGAGATATTGTCAAGATGATCATTCCGAGCAAGTTTGATGATGATCGGACCAAAAATATTGCCTCTAATGTGTTCACAAAGTTCTTCTACGATGTGACCTACTGACCTACTTTTTGACCCGACATGACCCATATTTGAACTTGACTGAGTTACTGTCAAGATTCTGAGCAAGTTTGATGAGGATTGGATCAAAAGTGTGGCCTCTAGAATGTTCACAAGGTTTTTCAATGATTTGACCTACTTACCTACTTTTTGATCTGACATGACCCATATTCGAACTTGACCGAGATATTGTCAAGGTGACCATTCTTGGCAAGTTTTATAATGATTGGACCAAAACTGTGGCCTCTAGTGTTCACAAGGTTTTTCTATGATTTGACCTGCTGACCTACCTTTTGATTCGAAATGACTCATATTCGAACGTGACTGAGATATTTTCAAGATGATCATTCTGAGCAAGTTTAATGATGATCGGACCAAAACTGTGGCCTCTAGCGTGTTCACAATTTTTTTTTATATGATTTGACCTATAGATCTATTTTTCGACCTGACATGAACCATATTCGAACTTGACCGAGATATTGTCGAGAAGATCGTTCTAAACAAGACTGATGATACTCGGACCAAAATTGTGGCCTCTAGTGTGCTCATAAGGTTTTTCTATGATTTGACCTAAAGACCTACATTCTGATCCGACATAACCCATATTCAAACTTGAACAAGATATTGTCAAGATAATCATTCTGAGCAAGTTTGGTGATGATCGGACCAAAACTGTGGTCTCTAGTGTGTTCACAAGGTTTCTTCTATGATTGGACATACTGACTTACTTTTTTACCCGATATGACCCATATTCGAAAATGACCGAGATATTGTCAAGATGATCATTCTGAACAAGACTGATGATGATCGGACTAAAATTGTGGCCTCTAGTGTGTTCACAAGGTTTTTCTATGATTCAACCTACTGACCTTCTTCTTGACCCGACATGACTCATATTCGAAAGTGACCGAGATATTGTCATGATGATCATTCTGAGCAAGTTTGATGATGATTGGGCATAAACTGTGGCCTCTAGAGTGTTCACAATAAAAGTTTACGCACGGACGACACATGAGGGACGACGCACGACGACGCCGGACATCTCACAGTCACAAAAGCTCACCATGACCTTCGGTCAGGTGAGCTAAAATCTATTCGTCGATCCAAACTCGCTCAAATTTTGTCAAAAACGCTCGCTCATATTACCCCATATATAATACATAGAACCATACTTACAACTTCAGACACATTCAAGGGGGTGCAACACATGTTCAGCTTATGAGTTTTACAAAACTTTTTGAGCCTTCGACAAACAGTTTGTTTGTTTGAGGTTTAACGTCCCCGCCAACACTGTATAGGTCATTTCCCCAATGGGCGGGGGCCGCCGACAGTGTAGACCCTAATTAGATGCTGCATTCTGCAATCTCTGATATGGTCGCTGGGTAATTCACACCTTAACACCGAAGCGTAAACTTACTTGTAATTTAGAAATAAATCAAACTAAATACACATATTATTCTTCCCAGCTGAGCTGATTAAATTTGATATTCCATATTGAAATCACAAACTTTATCACTGACAAATGTACATATATCATTATATACATATATTATTTCGGTCAGGTTTTAATGTTGATTTTTGCACCAGTACGTAGACTGCGTCACTATATCTCTGTACTGAATAACATTATTCATTTTTTTTTAATTAAAACTGGAGTTGAAATTGGAACAGACATGTCAGGCATAAAACAATGACTCATGAATAATCATTTTGTCTTCTTAATTAGCTAGGGCACAAGAAAACCAAATATTAACAGTGGCGGCAATCGAAGACTCAGATCAGCCTGCGCGACTGCGCAGGCTGATCTGAGTCTTCGCTTGTCGCAATGGACTGCCCAGTATCTTTAGAAATCCCATACAAACAGAGAAAACTCAGATAATCCGCGTAGTTTGATCTGTATGTTTGCGAGTCGTTCTGGTCATCTGGAATGATTTATTGTGTCCGAGCTCAAAAAGACAGGTTTATTGTCCAGCTCATTGATCGATCAATTATATAACGGTATTTGATCAGACAGATAAAGACAACAGAGGGTGATATCGAACAGTTTGAAGTGGATCTCTTTGAAATTTGGTCAAAATTGGCAAAACCAAATAATTTGATCGCATCATTCGAAAATGCCCATGTGAGCATACATTGTACAACAGATTTGCATTTTAATTTCTACAGTAACGAATACGATTACTTAGAAAAACTTCCACAAGTTTCAAAGCCACTGAGTTTACCATCATCTCGGATGTACCCTAGAGAACCGCAGATGTCTAATGATCACCCCATCAAACAAAGGTACCCTAAATTTGACTGGTACTAGAAAATACACTTAGTGACGATGCCTAGACCACAAATGATGCAAACATACACTGTACAACAGAACTGCACAGGGACACAAACTGGCAATTTCTACACAAACTACTAGAGGCCCATGTGGGCCAGAAA
Source organism: Lucinisca nassula (assembly GCA_963580285.1). Classification (NCBI taxonomy): domain Eukaryota; kingdom Metazoa; phylum Mollusca; class Bivalvia; order Lucinida; family Lucinidae; genus Lucinisca; species Lucinisca nassula. Next base: position 174,899,366 of record OY757012.1, read on the forward strand.
TCGCTCACCTAAATGACGCTCTGTCATGGTGGTAGATAAAGGAGTACAGAGCGTTCTCTCTTAATCATTAGGTCTCTCACCGCTTTAGGTTCGAGCCTCAACCAGGTCATATCCGAGACGCTAAATTCTGCAGTGGAAATCCAGGTCGTTCTCACAGAGTATTCCGATTTTCGCCCACCACTGATTAATGATCGATTGGCAATAAGTGAAATGAATCTGAAAGGATCCTAAGACCATACAAAAGACGGCCATGGTGGCATAGCTCGCCTGTTTTGCGACTCAAAATATAAGGTACAACTACTGAACCATGAAATATAGGTCACACTCACCTATTCTGAGGTCAATCATCAGGTCAGAGGGAACATACATTCCAGATATTACATTTCAGAACCAAATAGTGCCTGAATTATAAGGCAAAATCATTGAACCATGAAAATAGGTCACACTGACATAGATATATTTCTATGTCAATCATCTGGCCACTTGGAATTGATTATTCAGATATGCTGTTTCGCCATCAAATAGTATTCAAGATACAAGTCAAAGTCACTGGACCATGAAATATAGGTCACATTGACCTACATATATGTTGAGGTCAATCATCTGGTTGCAATGAAGTAATATCCCAGGTATAACATTTCATTATCAAAATAGTATTCAAGATAATAGGCAAAATCACTGAACCATGAAATACAGGTCACACTGATCTACATATACTTTGAGGTAAACCGTTACATAGAACTAATAATCGATATATGACATTTCTCCATTAAATTTCATTCATGATAATAGGCTAAATCACTGAACCATGAAATATTGGTCACACTGATCTAGATATATTTTGAGGCCAATTAGCAGGTGACATGGAACTAATAATCAAGGTGTGGCGTTTTCTTCATCAGTTAGTATTCAAGATAATAGGCAAAATCACTGAATCATGAATTATAGGTCACATTGACATAGATATATTTTTAGGCCAATCATGGGGTCACATGGAACTAATAATCCAGTTATGACATTTCTCCATCAAATAGTATTCAAGATAATAGGCAAAATCACTGAACCCTGAACCCTATATCATTTTGATCTCCTTGAGCCCTAGATATATTTTGAGGTTAATCACGGGGTCACTTGGCACTAATATCCCAGGTATGACATTTATCCAACAAATAGTCTTCAATATATAAGGCAAAATCACTGGACCGTGAAATGTAGGTCACCATGACCTTCACCCTTTTACGATTGAACCAGTGTCACATAGTTGGCTTGTAAGTATATAGGCCCCCGCCCATAGGGGCTTGAAGAAATATATGGGCTGCATGATGCTTCCACGCAGAGCTGAATCCGGCCCGCACACTAGTACTGGTAAACCGCTTAGAGGATCTAAGCCTGTCCAGGAACCGCGGTGCGAGGCGGACCGTCCATGCTAAAAGACCCTATTGGTTTCATCGCAATTCTGAATCTCCATGTTGCCGAGGCCACCTCCCAGCAAATATCAGATCAATCTGACCGTCCTGGAGGAGATTTATAGGACGGCGACGAACAGCCCAGTCGTGGGTTGTTTTGTGAACAGAATACGACCATGGACAAACATGGTAATTAAGTAGATATCATTACATTGTGTAATTATTGCATGCCATATTGCATTGTTTTATAGAATATATTTTGAATATCCCAAATGAAGGGATGAAACAATAAACATATTGCATTGTACTGTATTGTATTGGACAGTGCAAACAGTGTAGCAAAGATCAGGCCACGCGGCGTCTGATCGGTATTTATACTGTAGGGGAGTTTAACCAGAATCTGGAAATGGGCTTATCCAAAGAGATAAACCTATATATGACAATGGAATATTCCACCTAATAAGTTTTAAAATGAGCCATTTCCAATTACAGGTGTGTCAGATGTGTTTTGCTTGTGGAAAAGTTTTACAAAAATGTTTGTACTTCAAGCAAACAGTGTAGATGGCGATCAGACGCCGCGTTCTTCTGTGTCTACATTGCTGGCCAAGAACCAAAAATGGGCCGCTATCCATGTATGGGTTAAGAATGCGATTGGATCTTCTCATCTTCTCCAAAGATAAGGTGCAATATGGCTACATAATGTTATTTGCCTCTGTACGCAATTTAATTAAATGCATGACATTGAATTAGCATAAAGCAACGCGCGAAATGTCGTCTTAACATTAAAATCGCACTGAGGGCGAATGTGGGCGATGACCTTCAGCATTCGGTCACCGTCACGATAACACTGTTTTGTAGTGTAGGGTGGGTTGTTTGATCTGCACATATTGACTAAGACGATACTTCCTGTTGATGACCCATCTTACCCACCAGCACCAGTCTTCGAGGGTGAAAAACATGACCAAGACGTGTTCAAATGCTCATAATAGGAAATCGAGATGGTCATTCTTTAGGGAGACGGGCATACCGTTTTAGTAGGAGAGCGGCAAAGTCTCGTGTTTTACACGGTGACCTATTGTGGTATTACACCAGTTTATTTGACTTGATGCTTTGCGTCTCCGTCAACACTATTAAGACCATTTTTGAAATATTGTTCCGATTTTGTGCTACATTTACCCGCATTTAGATGGAATGATATCTCAAGCCCTGCCACCCAAAGAAACCGCTTGGGTTTATAACTAGGGACGGTCCGACTCGCAACACTTTACCTGGGCAGGCTTAGACCTTCTAAGACGTTTACGAGAACTCATGTTCGGTCGGTTTCAGCTCTGCGCGGAAACATCATTTTGCTTTAACTATTCTCTCCAGGCAACATTAATATGGAACATGTATTTATGAACTGGTCGACTTTATCAACAGACTCAAAGTTATAAAGCGCAGAAGCTTTTCGAAGTTGAAGTCCATGTGACTATCACTGACTTGTCGAAAACCAAGGTAACGGTCATTGATAGAATATAGCCTCACTATACTTATCACTGTAATGTTAGAGTGTTGCGTAAGAGAGCTATCTATTGAATATGGACTAAAATCATATACAGGGTAGACCAAGATCAGACGCCGCAAAACGCAGCATTGGATCGGTATCTACACTATTTGCTTGAAGTACAGGAATTTAAGGGTTAAAGTAAACAGTACATGTCCTTGCTCAGGACCATTATCCCCATAGCGTCAATTAAGGTAAGTATTTTGTATTATTGACGGATAGTTGTTATCAGTTCTCCATAAAAATCATATGTTGTGGGTATTCATTAGAACCGCCTCGGCGAGGCGGTTCTAATGAATACCCTCAATATAGGTTTATTTATATTTTTATGGAGAAATAAGGCAAACTATCCTTCAATTATCACAGAATACCCACCTAATCTGTTGCTATGATCATCGCAGCCTAAACCCAAACGCCTAAACCCAGAGACAATCGACCCACCAGTGCTGCCAGTGCTTTGATTTTTTGTGTGGGTTCTGTCGTCATTTCAAGAGCAATTTACTTACATTGAGACAATTGTTAAGTATCAAGATGATCGGAATTGGGGAAAAGTCCACATAATTCGCATTCATATACTAATGCACTATTAGGACCACCTAACAATTAAGACAAATTATGCTTTTAAAATCATATTTAGAAGGTTTCAGATACATTTTCATTTTGTTTTCGACACTCAATATGCTCTTGTGGGAGACCACCTCTGGGACTGTTCAATTTGAACAGGACAAAAGGTGGTCTTAAAATTGATATTTTTCTGTATACGAAAACAGAGTCAAAATATAGGAAAACACAGTCAACTTTTCTCTACATACAGTAGAATTTGCCATGGTGCTCACGGATGACGCTAGTCTTGCCCTTAAGACGCCATGAAAAACTGCATCTGAAAACATCGTCGGCTTTTGTCGTCGTCTGCATCGTTTTGCAAGCTTTCAAAACATAGTTAGCATACAGGATAGAAGTGTGGACCCTGATCAGACTCCTCTGATCTGGACTCAAATTGCTTTTAACAGCGTCTTTTAAAGCAATAGCAAGCAGCAAGGCAGACGATATTTGTTGTGATCGGCAACAAAAGAAAACGTTATCAAGTTTGTTTGCAAAACAAAGCTTGTAAACATTGCTTACTGGTTGTAAATCACATTAACCCTTTCAACCCGGGGTTCCTTAAGAGGACTCGCCCATCTTTGACTACGGACACATCCATTCTATAAAATAGGGGGCTTAGTCTTTAACATACAGGATGGCGAGCAATGTAGATCATTATGAGATGACTCAGTATCAACCATCTCCTCTTGATCTGCAATGTTTGCACAGGCAGAGGGAAAAGGGTTGACCTTCAAAAGGTAAAGGAATCCGCAACAGAACAGTTCAACGAATCGTGAACGAGCATGCTAAACGCGAACTCTGTTGGCCCTATCACGTTGTATAAATTAATTTAGCCACACCCATTCACGTCTCAGCCAATCAAATTCGTTGATGTAATTTATACATGCAGATTCACAAACTGCATGGCAAACAGTGTAGATCCAGATCAGATGACTTCTTAAGGAAGAGGTTGTCGAGAGCAGCAGATTAAGGGTTAAATCATCAAGCAAAACCGACGCCGACCTATTTGGTTCGCATTTTCAGAGAAAAAAAGGTCTTACTGTTGGTTAAAAGAAGATGCATCACGGTGTCGGGTAAAAGTCCCACAAAATTGGAAGCAACGTCTCCAAGATGACCTTTACATTGTTGACGGGGACGTTAAACCTCAAATGTAACAAACAAACAAACAAAATACCAACCCTTATTTTACATGCAAAATAGGAAGAAAGAAAGAAAACAGAACATGAAAATGTCGACTGTTATGTTGTGTTCGGCTCGTTTTCACAAACTTAACACCATCCTAGCGTGTTGAAAGTTAGTTATTCAGGTAATGGAAACAGATACGTTTGCGACATACCTGAAATAATGTGCCGAGTTTGTAATATAGCTTATATTTTATGTGCCCAGTTTATAATATTTCAATACATTTTATGTTCAACTCCTCGAAGCTAAATAACTTTGCTGAAGCAATGAAGCAATAAGAACACATTACGAAGTCGATTTAGAAAAAAAAAAATCTTCGGCAATGCAAAGACCAGAACATCATATAAAATATGGAAGATGGATTAATATAAGGCCTTGTTAACACCACTTTCTCCCTATAAATTTTGATTCTATCGAGTAGCCATGAAACAATTAAAGACGAATCCATCTTCAGGGGAGGCTACTCTTCAAACGTATTTTTGTCTACCGCATGTCAATAGGGGTCAACTCTTAAAGTGAAGAATTTGCGCCTGAGGAGCAAATTCTTTCCTTCAAGAGGAGACCCCTATTTCGGCGGGATAGCGTTCATAGAAAAGCAAACAGGAAGTCCCGAAAGTTGTCTCCCTTTGAAAAATGACTGGAAAATCTGGTTGCAAGGTGTATTCATTCCCCTTAAGAAGAAATAAGGAAGTTATGGTCAGATACGGTCGACAGATAGCTTAAGTTGAATGGTTCTTATAAATTATGACATTGTTATATACAATATTGTGCATGCATTTTTTATTGCTTGAATATCTATACCTCTGATACAACCCAGCAGGCACACGTCGCTAGGGCAACGTCAAATCAACGTCGGTGCAACGTCACGACGTTGCACCGACGTTGATATGACGTTGCATAATCGTCATGACGTTGATCCGACGTCGATGTGACGTCACAAATACGTCATGTGCCTGCTGGGAAGATTGTCTTTGTCTTTGCTTTGACACATAGCACAATCTTTCATATCTCCCAATCGGCCATTTTTCAGATGGCAATATGTTATATTTTCCTTATTTATACTCCAAACATACTTGTGGGTGATCGTTAGAACCGCCTTGTTGAGGCGGTTCTAACCAGTACCCACAACCTATGTTTTGGAACAGAAATTCGAAAATGTATTCCGCTGTAAATGCTAACGTTCTCTATATAAAGTGTGGTTTAGAGTGGGGCGTGTTTACATGTGGACAGTGCAAAACCAGCAGGTAAACCAGCCTGTCATGCACACCCGTGTAAAACCCGCTTTACAAGTAAGCACTGTTGTTAAGTGTAGACAGGTTTTTCTTATATCTGATCTTAAAAAGATTATGGGCGCTCATAAGAATCGCCTCAATAAATCAATGTTCAGAACCCACAATAAATATTTTAAGCACAAATACGCAAGAAAAATATCACAAAATTTGATATGAAAAACTGCTACGTAAGATTTAAAACGCGTGTGATCTTTATGCTGGAACTTCGTCTCAAATTGAATTTAATATTAATGTAAATTTGATGTCACCTATCAACGAGGTATTTATGGATCACTAGTTAATCGTTGGTTTATGATACGCCTCGGTGCATAAACCTCACTTTATATGACAGACAAGCGATGCTTACATAGGTATACATTATATTCCTTATTCTTGATCAAAAAGAGAGTGTGGGTACTCGCAAGAACTACATCATCGAAGCGGTTCTAACGAGTACCCACAAGCCGTGTCTGAAGCAAACATACGCAAAGGTATACATTACTTCCCTTGTTCTTGTTTAAAAACATTGATTGTGGGTACTCGTTAGAACCGCCTCAACGTGGCGGTTCTAACGAGTACCCACAATCTATGCTTGAAGCAGAGATATGCAAAATATGTAAAAATATTCAACAACAAAAAAAAAAAAAAAAAAAAAAAAACAACAGCAACAAAAAAAAAAAACACCACTTTACAGTCATGAAAGAAAATTTTATGTCACATGAGTATGTAACTCCTCAAGGTGAAAGATAAACATTAGATGACCCTTATAAAGTTACGTTGTGTCTACCTGAGCAGGTCAGACATATGGACAGGTAAACAGAATAAAGTGTATTATTACCTACGTAGAATTTATAGTCCCATGCGGTGCGAAAACTCAAAACTGACTTAATATACTGATTGAATTTCTGATTCAATTTATTCATAATCCTACATACACGAGAAGCCTCCGTGGTGTAGTGGTTACGCTACTCGCCTTGTAAACCAGGGATCGCAGGATCGATCCCGGGCTTCTCCAGACTTTCGGATGAGTCTTTAAACCGAGGTCCCGTCTCCGTATGACCTTAGCTGTTGGTGGGACGTAAAACTCAAACACTCACTCACTCATAATCCTACAAGTTTATGCAAAACTGTAACGTTCTACTTTTGAACAAAGATTACATCATATAAGTCAATCGCATCTTTTCACATCCGTGTAAATACCTTTAAAAAGACATATATACGGTCTATATAATTACACGTATCAGTTTTCGCAAAAGTTTATAGACAAAATGCCTCTGTTACCTTGATATGAGAAAAATCCTACTTTTTTGTCAAATTGTCTCACTAGTTGAGTTTTAGTTAAGCCCAGAGGCAATTTTGTGTTTTATTGAAATTACTCCTTTTGACAGCAACCGTGTGTTTTCCCTTTATTTTTCTTCCTTTTTTGGTTTTGGCTTTACGGCCCTTTCAGTATCATTTCACTGATTTCCAACCGATCAGAGGTGAGCGAAAACCAGAGTAGTCAGAGGAAATAAAACATGACCTTCCGTTGCAGAACTTGGCGTCTATCATGTGAACCGAGCGAGGCTCGAACCACACCGGGAAATAGACATGATGAGCGGAATATTGATATTTTTGTACAAAAAGAATTAATTAAATGCGTTTTTTAATGTCATATAAATAGGATCTTGCATTCATGTTCATGTATTACTGAATTTATTAAACTTGTTGAGCTAAAGGCATAAAATACTCGGCTAATCATCGCATTTTACCCTTTTTCTTCTACTCGTTTAATGAATTCAATAATACATTAACACTCATTTAAAAATTTTTATTTATGTTGAAATAGAAGTACATGTACCTATGGAACAAGTCAGATCTGGTGCTACTCTGTTTGTACAAGTACTGGGATACGCCAAACGAAAAGGGATATTCAAGCTTGTACGCCCAGCGAAGACTCAGATCAGCCTGCGCGCAGGCTGATCAGAGTCGTGGCTGTGCGCTATATGGAAGACCATGAATACATAGCTTCTCCACGCAGTTGGGGAAACATGTACTCTGAATAAGTTACAGTGCAGACTTTCGATGGGCGCATGCATAGAGAACCCTTTTCGCTTGCTGCGACCTTACTTAAGGACTAATGTAGGCTTTGCTGATCTTGTCAAGGACTACAATGGGGGTGGGAAGTCTGATGATTTTTATTCTCACGTCTGTACAAATAGACAATATTTGATTTTTTTTTCAGTGAAAGGTCGATTTTTATTTCACCGAATCGACATCGAATGTTTTCACGAGTGGCGAAGCCAAGAGTGAAAATACTTCTTTTGGTGTTCATGGGTGAAATAAAAATCGATCATGCTCTGAAAACAAATCAATTTTCTGTTTCTTTCATGCTTTTAATTGTAATTTGTAACGCAATTTCTCAAAGCGTCAGCCATCGTCACAGAGATAAAACTTTTTCCATGGCGATTTCCGTCGATGTAGAGGTGTTCATCGTGTTAACTGGGTATGATACTGGGTGTGAACTGAAAGTTTGCACCTGGAAATACCTTGGAAATGGCAGTTTCTAAGCTTATTTGGCGTCGCGTGCATTATTTACGTCGTGCAGGTGGAAAAGGTGACGTAATCAACGTTTGAAAATTACTGTCACATAGTTATAAATTGTACATGTAAAACATCTAAACTTTGTTTGTTTGTTTGCTTGGGGTTCAACTGCTCCGTCGACATCGAGCCGGACAGGCCTATATCTCGGACACAATATACACAGTGTGTCCGCCCCCATGATTAACCAGTACCGGGCAAGTATTTTCGCAAGAAACTGACAAAGTTCTTGAATCAGCGGAAGCATGAGTATGGCCATATAGTTTTCATTATCAATCTCCACGAACGAGTGTTGCCAACCTGGTTGGAATCGAACCCGTTATCTCCTGATCTCGCCGCCTTGGTAGCTCAGTCGGATGCGCGTCTTGACTGGTGAGCAGGAGGACCCGGGTTCGATACCTTCCGGGGTTGGTAATATTCTTTCGTAGCGATTGATCATGAAATCTTTTATACGGTCATTCTCTCTCTTCCCGTGATTCAAGAAGTTCAATTGTCAGAATGTACACTGTACTGGTAACATGTAACCACTTACGTATAAGCCTGCCGAGGGGTAAACTGGCCGGCTCATAAATGGCCCAAATATTATTGAATGGGCAGTTAAACTACGATACAAACAAACAAAACCTCCTGATAACCTGTCAGACGCGCAACTCAGAGCTTCCGAGTCTGGCACTTTTCTAAATAGAAGAAGAGTTTACTGATAGGTAGCATTGCACTAAATACTTGGAGTGCCGGGTTTTATCACTTTGGGACCGAGCTTTTAGTTGCGTGCTAAATACCAGACTTGCTTCCATTGGATATATACCCCATGTTTTATTTCAATGTGAGAAAATGATAGGTATAAGGGACTAAAATGATGCATATTTTATAGATATATCTGCAAGCTCAAAGAAATGTTTGCTGATTTTATATGGTCACCCCTCCTTTAAAAATGTTGGTTTGTATTTACTCCGTTCTAGTAGGTAACCAAACCTGGTTGACTGTAACTTGAAAAGGAGCAGAACAACATGTGGATTTTTTTTCTCAGTAACTTGTTGGGCTAGGATGGCTCTATAAACAAGCAAGGTATGAAAAGTTTTGTATGTGTAGTTTTTGTGGGAGCAGGTAAAAGGTTACTATTGTCACATATGGAAAACATTTAGTGGAAAGCTCCCTATAGCAAAAGTAGAAATGTCAGTCACCACTGTCCTGTTTTCAGTCATTACATACTATTTCCACACATTTGTAGGTTATGTCCAATTCTGTTTCATAAAATGTATCTTCATGGCATGTATTTTGACATAGTTACTGTAAAAATTTGATGGTAGTGCTAATTTAGGCCTAACTGGGTGTATTTGATGAATTTTGCCTCTGATCTATGATCTTGGGAGAGTGGGGGGGGGGTACTTTAAAGCCATGTAAATCAGTTTTATTGATGTGTTTGGAAAGGAGACTTGCAGTAATTGTATTTGCACAAACCCAAGAATGAATCTACTCCATCTGGAATATAAGAGTAAACATTTTCTTGCCATTTTTGTCCTCAAAATATCCTCAAAATGTCATTTTTACTTTAAAAAGGGGTAGTAGGTGTGAAAATAACCATAAAATGAGTATTGGTGCTATTTAGGCATAATTCTGTGCATTTTAGTATTGCATTGTTCCAAAGACATTGGAGAAGAACCACTGATGCAAGCCAGTGTCTGGATTCCATTCCAGAAAGAGATAAACTTTTGCGCTTTTCAAAAACTATGGTTTGTTCGGCTTTCATTGTTGAAGCTGCATGAAAGGGATAACTTTTTCACAAACTTGAAAGATTCTTTGTGACTGAACTTTTATTATGCATGACTAAATTATTAGATATGACCTTACTTTCTATTTGGCAAGTCTTTTGATGCATCATAAAGAAAATAAGGGTTTGGTATAGCTGCAGATAGGTACTTTATCAACCTAGTATTACAGATAGAAAACGTTTCCATTGTGAAATCTATGGCCGTCGGGAAACGGTGTCAACCCAAGGAGTGTGTGATTAGCTCCTCTCCTACGTAGGCAAAGACAAAGATCGGCATACTGTTACTTACTTGAAAGAATTGACAACAGGCTCATCCATCCCATCATGCACTTGTAATACATCCCCAGAGCAATGTACATATACACCGGTAGGATGACCAATGGTATGGAGATACATATGACGGACACACATTCGAATCCCCGGACCACGTGAAGCCATGCTGGAAATAAAGAAAAGGGGGCGTTTTTAACCACGAAGTCGCGTGACAAAGTGCTTCATTTCATTTTTTTTCCAAAACGGTTACTTTTCACATGAAAATATTGATAATGTTTTCTTATCTTTTTTCCAAGCATAGTTTATGGATGCTCGCTAGACCCGCCTCATTGAGGCGGTTCTAACGGGTACCCACAACCATAGTCCTACGTCTTGGACCAGAAATAAGAAAATTATATATACCCATGCAAACCCTAGTTTTCTCTTTATATAATAAAGTGGGATTTACAGGGGTGTTCATTACACAGAACTGTAAACATGATGTTAAAGAGTGGCACATACAGCTTTAAAACGTTTACATATCCAGATGAGACAGTTCATAACGAGCCCTCTGATCAGGATCTATCATTACGAAAACAAACCTATACAAATACATTGTAACCTTTATCGCCGAAAAAATGAAAATTTTAAGATGAAATATTTTGATATTTTTTTTTTATTTCTGATCTAAAATTTAGCTTTTGAGTACTTGTAAGAACCGCCTCGGTTCTCACGAGTCCCCTAATCTATATTTTGAGCAGAAATAAGAAAAATAAGGTTAACCCCTGTAAACCCCAGTTTTACTGTATAAAAGTGGGGTTCAAGGGGGTCAATATTATATATAGGCGTGTTTTCGTGATGCCTGTTTGCCATCCTATTCATTACGATAACACGTCCAATTGATATAGGGCATTCTTTCATTTCTCCAAAACGGTTATTTTTTCTGATGATTTTTTTAGAATTATTTCTTATTTTTACGCCAAACATATAGGTTGTGGGTGCTCGTTAGAACCGCCTCATTGAGGCGGTTCCAACGAGTACCCACAACCTATGTCTTGGAATAGAAATAACAAAAGTAATATATACCCCTGTAAATCCCAGTTGTCTGTACATCAAGTGGGGTTTAAGTGGGGTCTGTAATATGATGATATGACTTTGACAAAAAGACTAAAACCATTAAGTACAAAAACAGTGGTGAAATAGTCTACTTTAAAAATTCAAGGATGAAAGATGAAAGAATATAAAGTAATATTCAAACATTATTTTATTTTAACATAACCAAAAAAGCACCACCGAAAAAAAAAACAGCCGATGGCAATTTTTTATTTTTTTTTCGAGATATTAAGGCTTGAAATGCCATGTAAAAGGGCTGTCAAGCTGTAAAGTGTCTACCCAGCAAACGATTCACATGTTATATCAAGCCAGATTTCCTCTGAAAATATGACAGAAAATATTTTAAAATGACGTCTGTAAATGTCGTGATTAGTAGTTATAGGATTAACATGAGGTGTGCAATGAACGAAGTCAACATTGCCCTTAGCTTAATTTGCATTTTTGTTGTAAATTAATTCACACATTTTGTAGGCATTGTATAGCCACAATGTGCTCCCAACACACTGAGCTCCATTACGGAAACACGCCTATACAGATGCATTGTAAACTTTACCGCCAAAAAATCGAAATAATTGTGATATTTGTCTTATTTCTTGTCAAAATATTGATTGTGTATACTCGTTAGAACCGCCTAATCGAGGCGGTTCTAACGAATACCCACAATCTATATTTTAGAGCAGAAATAAGAAAAATAATGTTTAACCCTGTAAACCCCAGTTTTACTATATGAAAGTGGGTTTTAGGGGGTCAGAGTTATATAAGCATGTTTTAGTGATGTTTCGAGGAGTATTGTGTACTGTATCTGTATTGCTGACACTGCCTTCACAATATGCTACCCGGATAGCACATTGTGTAGGTTGGGTACATATGGCTTTTTGTCTTCCGAGGGTACACAATATACTCCTAACATGGTTGTTTATTTGTATAGGCAACAATATTTCAGCCATTTGGAGACGTTTCCTTCAATTTTGTGGCATTTGTACCCTGCTTGAAATGAATGAAACCCAAACCCTGAAATATATCTTTCATTTACAGTCCCAGTAAGTATCTATGGTTCCGACACGTATCACTTAGACGAGCATTACTTAAGCTCGAACCCATTTGCAGGTCTGTCGCGGAGGCGCCAAAAAGCCCTTTTACTACTGTTGTCAGAGACTCAAAACCGCAATACAAACAAACACACAGACGTGACACATGAATTCGTAACACCCTAAAATCGTTCTGTTTGTGTATGAAAACGGATCAGCTAGAGGGAATATTGTATTGGTATATATACTTAGTCAAAAAAGTAACTATAACAACTTTCGGGTGAAACTCACTAGATATCCTGCAGCTATTGAGCTAAATTTGGCTGTAGACATTTAAATCGGACGTTTAGCTAGAGAATGCTCAAACTTGCATTTGTCAATAACTTTCTGCTCCAGAGTTGTCTTCCAATATGTGCCTAGAAAGATTTTGGTAGAATATGGACATTGCGCATGCGCAGAAAGTTCTTTTCTGTCTAAGATGGAAGACAATATTCTCTGAACATCGGATAACACTTTACTTTTACAATATCTCGTGATCTCGCATTATAAGCGAGGTTTTAATTTGTGAAATTCTCAAATTATCTCCCTTGCAATTAAAAATATAGCAAGTTTCGAACTGCTGTAATTTTTATTCCTGTCAATCAATTTTTGCCATTTTTTCAAAAAACGCTTTGTGTCCACCATTGCTTTTAATCACTATGGTAAAAAATACAGAAAATTCATGTAGCATGTAGCACTATCGATTGCGATTTTCTATGGAGTTCCCATTGAAAGCAGCATTTGCACACAGCTTCTAAGAATTGAAGGTCAATATGTGATAGCCTGTTTCTCGTAGCTGATGCAACTAAAGTTCCAAATCTTTTGTGAATATATGCAAATGGTATCTAAAGAAATGTCACATGTATCGAATTTTAGAAATGTAGGGTACAGGGAATTTTTTTGATGTTAAATCATAGCATGTTTTAATGATTTTCTCTGCGAAAATGACACAGTGACCCCTTGGGTGTTTAAAGCATTATACTACGATGATGTGTTAACGAAAACAAAAACGAATGGTGCTTTTGCACGGGAAAATGAGTCTTCTTATCAAAACATAACAAACTTTGTTTAGTTTTTATCTGTAATAGCTATAGTAACAGAAGCAATTTTAGGTATAGAAACTTTTTTGACTGAGTATATATAACATAATGCTACCAATCCGACGGTAGCATGTACACGCATGTACACAATGTGCTTCTTCTTGGTGCATATTGTGTAGGGAGTCCATTGTGGCTCTACAAGGCATGCTGTAAAATTCCTTCCTATTACATACATTCGAATACGTAAGATGCAAACTGGGCTTAAACAGTTACACTAGCCCCCATTACTGTGCCCGCAGGAGTCCATCTTACATGTTACACGCACAGTGAAATTCCATAATTAAGACCAGCTGAAAGTTACACTAATTCAGGTTGCTTTCAAAAGCAAATTTTAGAATGTTTTAGTTATTCAATCTTGTGTTTGCTACGCCCAGTGTACTCTAGTAACAGACCACATTTGGGACTGATCAAAAGTGGTCTTGAGGATCACAATTGGGACTGTGTGGTCTTAAATTTAAGACTTTTGAACAGTTCCAATGGTAGTTTATATATACTCAGACATTGAGCCCCAGGCCTATATCTGAATTGCCCCCCCCCAACCTGAACCCCACTTTTGTATAATAAAACTGGGGTTTACAGGGGTAAACCTTATTTTTCTTATTTCTGCTCTAAAATATATATTGTGAGTACTCGTAAGAACCTCATCGAGGCGGTTCTAACGAGTAGCTGCAATCTATATTTTGAGCAGAAATTAGAAAAAATATCCCTTTTTTTTTCAGCATAAAATTTTCCGTTTTCGGCGGTGAAGTTTAAAAGGTATTTGTGTAGGCGTGTTTTCGCAATGATCAATGTAATATAGGCAGATTTAACAAGGGCCATTACATCATAGCAACAGATAATGAGGGTATTTTGGTGATAAACTGAATGACAATTTCCCTTATTTCTCCAAATGAACCTATATTGCTGGCATTCGTTAGAACCGCCTCGGCGAGGCGGTTCTAATGAATACCAACATAATAGTTTTTTTTATCGGGAGCATGTAATTATCACTTATCCTTCAGCATTTGATACACAGATTGATTAGACAGTACATATGTATTTTCTACTTTTGACACAAAGCTGTTGCATTCTGTTTAGTGGGCAGGCTGAACGTTCTCATTTATGCTCCAAAAATAGATTGTAGATACAGCCGCCTCAAAGCGACGGATAACGAACTGCCTCATCTATGACTTTTGGAACAGAAATAATAAGAATAACGCATCCCTCATGTGAACCCAGTTTTCCTATATAAAAAGGAACACGGTGTTCAGTACAAGGTCTTGTTAACATAACGGAATGCAAAGAATCACCTGAGCATTCGACGTTCGCCTGTAGTGCCCTTGATCACATTACATTACCGCTTTCCTTTCATTTCATTTCTTTTTTTTTTTTTTTTTTTTAGTTTTTTGGTAATTTCTAAATAAAACCATACCTGCGCAATTATTATCCTTCGTTACCAAGGCAACTGCCTCGCAATCCCGAATATTTCATTGTAATCACCGTCAGCTGCATACTTGAGTTACCTTGGGCGATTGAATGACTCTTGTTTGCATGTATTGGGAATGTTGTGTTTAGTTTAAAGGTCATAATAGCCAACATTTTTACACAATTATCTATCAAACTGTAAACAGAAAATACTTTGACTTACTTTCTCAAAATACTGACATGGGGCAATGCGTCGAATAAATACATTAATTCAGATGTAACCATATCAAACATATGAGGGGAAGTCAAACAGGTCACAGAAAAAAGCAGCCGTCAACAAGCGTAGCGCCCATTTAATACGCATAAGGGGCATGTGCGTAATGTCAAATACTTGAAATAAAATACAGTCAAACTTCAATGGCTCGAACACCTTTGGGACCTCGAAAATCTGTTCGAAACAGGGGTAGTTCGAGCCACTGAGGTTACTGCCAGGAGGCATAACGAGATACTTTTAGACATCTTTTCGGCGTTCTATATTGAAAATGTATGTTGTGTGTACTCATTAGAATCGCCTCATCGAGGCGATTCTAATGAGTATACACAGCAAACATTTGCAAGATAAAAGACTAAAATCTCCTTAATTATCCCACACTATTTCTTATGTAGAGGATTTCGCTAGGGGCTCAAGAATGGGTTCGACACATCCATGGTAAACGAGCCATCGGTGTTCGAGCCATCGAGGTTCTACTGTAGGATTTTCGCTGTGATTATTATTACCGCGCCCATACGAAATTTGTCGATTTATGCTCCAAATATGGATTATGCGTTCGTCAGAGCCATGGCACTGAAAATATTAAAATGTGGTATGTTGTGTTAATTTATAAGCAGATTTTGCAGATGCTGTTTAGAAACGCCTTCTTGAGGAGGGTTTCGTTAGTATCAAATAAGTCGGTTAAGTATCGAGTTAAATCGGTCGAGTATCGAGTAAACTCTGTCGAGTATCGAGTTAAATTTGTCGAATATCGAGTTATGTTTAAAATTGTCGAGCATCGTATTAAAGTTGTGGAATATCGGGTTAAATTTGTCGAATATCGATTTAATTCGATACTCGACATGTGTAACTCGATACTCGACAATTTTAACTTGATACATAAAGACCAGCTTAAACCTCAAATCAAACGATCAAAAACAAAAAACCAGCTTACATTAAAATTCTTTCCTCTTTTAAAACAAATTTTAACCTATATACCTTTATTTGTGGGACATAAGTAAACGGTGTAGACCCAGATCAGACGCCGCACAACGCGGCGTCAGATCTTGATATACTCTAGTTGTTCAAAATATATATACATTTTGTAAAATTTTCCACAAACAAAACAAACCTGACACCCCTATTCTTAGAAATGGACCATTCCAAACTTATTTAGGTGGATGATTTCATTGTTATATACGGGTGAAAGGTTAATTTTTCTTTCTTTGTGTTTTCTATACCCAGTGTCTTTGACCGGTAAGAGACCACCCTTGGGACTGTTCAGAAGTGGTCCTAAGACCACATTTGAACAGTCAAAAGGTGGTCTTAATATAGGAATTTTACTGTACTTACAACTTTACAGATCGTGATATTCCTCAGTGAAACGGGTTTAACGAGTTACACACGGAGACGGTTTTAACGAGTATCCACACGGAGACGGTTTTAACGAGTACCCACACGTTACACAAACATAAGGGTATTATTGTAAACCATTATAAACCCATCGTTTTGTGCGTACGCGATGGCTAGAAAGGACAAACCCTATAGAAGTATGGGGAGATGTTTGGCGGTTGGTTCTGTTGGTCCACTATTGGCACTGTTGTCGAAGCCTTATTAAAGGCTGAGCATGTACCATATGAAAAGCAGACTTTCGGATGAATCTTTAAACCGAGGTCCCGTCTCGGTATGACCATAGCTACTGGTGAGACGTAAAACTCAAACACCCACTCACCATATGAAAAGCATAGATGAGGCTTGTCTGTGGGACTTCCCCGACAGATAAGCAGGAACTCATTTGTGGCGAAACAAATTCTTCAAATAGCCATCTCAATGTGATTTTATAATAAAGCCTTCTTCTTTAATTAATTAAAACTGTGTGATCTCGGTTTATACTGTTTACCAAATTGTTTGTTCCACTGTTTTTTTGTTGTTTTTTTTTTGTTTGTTTTTTTGTGTGTTTTGTTTTGTTTTGTTTGAACGGCCCAAAAACAATAATACGCCACGCAAATCATTAACCAAACACACTTTTTTGAAGGCAACGTTAAACCTTTTCACTGGCTAATCAGTTCAGTTCAACTTATTTCGGTAGTAACTGATAAGACGCCCTTCTTTAATCAGCAGAGAGAAGGAGCAAATTCTTTCCTTTAAGAGTAGATCCCTTTTCAGGGGAACTCAGTCCTAAAAGTTGTCTCCCTTTCAAAAATTGTGAAAAAATGGGGCAGATGTATAAATTCCCCTTAACTTTTATAGGCGTATTCTCTAGCGTTGGTAAATATATTCTTTTAACAGTTTATGTTTTATGCAAAATCGAGTCTTTTTACATCAAAGCACTGACAGCACTGATTGGAGCACTGATTGGTCGATTGTCTCTGAGTGTAGGCTGGAGAAATTGTCCAGAACGGGGACTGTGACTGTTTCATTTATATACTTGAAGTACACAGTGTAGACCCTGATCAGACGCCGTGATCCGCGGCATCTGATCTTGGTCTACGCTGTTTGCTAATTCTCAGGACATAAGACCAGTCCATGTTTTACAAATAACCATTTTACACAGCCCTGTAACGCCATAAAGTATGAGGTGCCGTTTTACTATAAATCCTCTATTTCTGATATCACAAAATCGATTTTGTGATATCACTAAATATTTTGTGATATCACTAATTATAAATGGACTTGCCCAACATATAGCAGTGGAAGAGACCACTAGTATACAATGGGTTGGGTAGTAAACATTGCATTGTTTCAAATATAACATATTTAGTGATATCACTAATTCGATTTTGTGATATCACTAATTCGTTTATATTTAGTGATATCACTTATTCTATTTAGTGATCTCACAAAAACCGAATTTGTGATATCACAAAATCGAATTAGTGATATCACAAAATCAATAGAGTGATATCATTAATTCAATATCGATATCACAAAATAAATTTAATTTAGTGATATCACTAATTCTATTTAGTGATATCACTAAATCGATTTTGTGATATCACTAATTCGATTTATTGATATCGCAAATTCATCTCTATTTAGTGATGTCACTAATTGCATTTAGTGATATCACAAAATATGGGATTTATAGTAAAACGGCACCTCATACATGTAATAAAGACAAGAAAGACTCTGCTATAAATAACCGTTGTCTAGATAGTGTACAAATGCTATTTGCACGGGATCAGTGATACTAGTAATCACGTGGACAATAGCAATATAACTTTTCGACTCTAAAACTCTGTGATAAAACCTATAATAGCTTCATACATGTATTTGTCTGTAATGTTTGGTGGCTGATCAATAGTCTTATCTCCAAAATCGTCATTGATTTCCTTTAATTGATCTGCTAAATGAGAGCGTTCAATGTTCAACAGTGAGCCCATGGCTCCAGATAAGGCGTTTTTATCATCCGAAAAGTTCTGATATTATTGTTAATCCTGCATAAAAACATATGTTGTGGGTAATCATTAGAAGCGCCTCGCCGAGGCGCTTCTAATGAGTACCCACAACATATGTTTTCATGCAGAAATAACAAAAATAATATTTGGATGCCCCCTGTTATCTGGGGCTTCGTTGCCCTGACAGTGTCATGTGAAAATTTGTTATTTTATACACTATACAATCAAACTTCTATAACTCGAAAACCGATGGCTGGATTACCCTGACTGAGTCGAAAGAATTCTTGAGTCCCTATTGAAGTAATCGGACATAGCTCCAGATAATAAATAGTGAGGGATAATTTCGGGAGATTTTCTTAACCCTTATCTTGCTGAATATTCATTTAAACCACACCCATTTCTGTCTATAAGCCAATCAAATTACTTGATGTAATTTATTGCTACAAATTCATAACCTGAATGCCAAACAGTGTAGATCCTGATCAGATGGCTTCTTCAGAAGCCATCTGATCTGGATCTACACTGTTTGCAAAGATATGGGTTGTCGTGAACAGCAAGATAAGGGTTAATATTATCTTGAAATCTATGTTGTTAAGAAATAGTGATGGATAATTTAGAGGGATTTTCTTTCTTTCATCTTGAAAATCTATGTTGTATGTAATTATTAGAATTCCCTAGATGATGTCTCCCTATAGCTCCAGATAAGAAATGGAGAGGGGTAATTTTGGGAGATTGTCTTACATTAATCTTGAAATGTATGCTGTGTGTACTCATTAGAATTCCCTCGATGAAATCTCCCTATAGCTCCAGATAAGAAATAGTGAGGGTTATCTTTCTTTCATCTTCCTATCTATGTTGTGTGTCGTCTCAATGAAGTCTCTCCATAGCCCAGATAAGAAATAGGGAGGGATAATTTAGGGATCGTTCTTACATTTATCTTGAAATCTATGCTGTGTGTCCTCATTAGAATCACCTCGATAAAGTCTCCCTATAGCCCCAGATAAGAAATAGTGAGTCATCTTAAAATCTATGTTGCGTGTCTTCTCGATGAGGTCTCCCTACAGCCCCCAGATAAGACATAGGAAGGGATAATTTAGAGAGATTTTCTTACTTTTATCTTGAAATCTATGTTGTGTGTACTCATAAGAATAACGTCGTTGCAGTCTCCCTATAGTCCGAGATAAGAAATAGGGATGGATTATTATGGAGAATTTCTTTCTCTCATCTTGAAATTTATGTCGTGTGTACTCATTAGAATCGTCTCGATAAAGTCTCCCTATAGCCCCAGATTAGAAACAGGGAGGGGTAATTCAGAGAGATTTTCTTACTTTTATCTTAAAATATACATTCTGTGTACTCATTAGAACTGTTTCGATGAAGTCTCCCTATAGCCAGAGATAAGAAATAGTGATGGATAGTTTAGAGAGATGTTCTTTCTTTCATTTTGAAATCTATGCTGTGTGTACCCTTTAGAATCGTCTCGATAAAGTCTCCCTATATCCCCAGATAAGAAATAGTGAAGGGTAACTTTCTTTCATCTTAAATCAGTGTTGTGTGTCGTCTCGATGAAGTCTCCCTATAGCCCCCCCCCCCCAGATAAGAAATAGGAAGGGATAATTTAGAGAGGTTTTCTTACAATTTTCTGGAAATCTATGTTGTGTGTACTCGTTAGAATAACGTCGTTGAAGTCTCCCTATAGCTCCAGATAAGAATAGGGATGGGTAATTTAGGGAGAATTTCTTTCTCTCATCTTGAAATCTATGTTGTGTGTACTCATTAGATTGTCTCGAAGTCTCCCTATAGTACCAGATTGGAAATAGGGAGGGATAATTTAGAGAAATTTACTTGCTTTTATCTTGAACTCTAAGTCGTGTGTACTCCATAGAATCGTCTCGATGAAGTCTCCCTATAGCTCCAGATAAAGAAATAGCGAGGGATAATTTTGCGAGATTTTATCTTGAGTGATTTTCTTGATTTTATCTTGAAATCTTGCTTTAATCTTGAAATCTATGTTGTGTGTATTCATTAAAATCGTCTCGTCGAAGTCTCCCTATAGCCCCAGATAAGAAATATTAATGGATAATTTAGGGTGATTTTCTTTTATTTTCATCTTGAAATCTATGTTACGTGTACTCATTAGAATCGCCTCGATGATCTCTCCCTATAGCACCAGATAAGAAATAGTGCGGGATAACTTTCTTTCTTGTTAAAATCTATGTTGTGTGTCGTCTCGTTGAAGTCTCCCTATAATCCCCAGATAAGAAATAGGGAGGGATAATTTAGAAAGATTTTCTTACTTTTATATTTAAATCTATGTTATGTGTATTCTTAAGAATCGTCTCGATGAAGTCGCACTATAACCCAAGATAAGAAATAGGGAATGATAATTTAGGGAGATTTTCTTATTTTTATCTTGAAATCAATGTTGTGTGTACCCATTAGAACTGTCTCGATGAAGTCTCCCTATAGCCCCAGATAAGAAATAGGGAGGGATAATTTAGAGAGATTTTCGTTCTTTCATCTTGAAATCTGTGTTGTGTGTACTCATTAGAATCGCCTCGATGAAGTCTCCCTAAAGCCCAAGATAAGAAATAGTGAGGGATAATTTAGGCAGATTTTCTTTCTTTCATCTTGAAATCTATGCTGTGTGTACTCATTAGAGTTGTCCCGATGAAGTCTCCCTATAGCTCAAGATAAGAAATAGGGAGGGATAATATAGGCAGATTTTCTTTCTTTCATCTTGAAATCTATGCTGTGTGTACTCATTAGAGTTGTCCCGATGAAGTCTCACTTTAGCTCAAGATAAGAAATAGGGAGGGATAATATAGGGAGGTTTTCTTACTTTTATCATGAAACCCTACATTTCGTGTACTCATTAGAATCGCCTCGATGAAGTCTCCTTATAGCCCCAGATAAAAAAGTGAGGGATAATTTAGCCAGACGTTCGTACATTTATCTTGAAATCCATCTTTTGTGTACTTTTTTGAATTGCCTCAATGAAGTATCCCTACAGCTCCTGATAAACTAAAGAAAGTGCCCAGTGGGTCACGTATACCCCCGGCCAGTGCCATCCCCTTTTAGTGGAAATGACAATTTGTCTGTAGCATTGAACCTTTCCATATAAACTTTCTATTTAGTCCACTGAGAATAAATATTGCATTTCCACAACAAGGAGTATAATGAAAACAGTTAACACAAAACTTGGAGGTAATTAAAAATGCCAAAGTCTTAATTATTGACCCCTAGCCCCACCCAGGGGCTTGACCCAGGAGCTTAGATATTCCGTATGCCCTAGCCCCACCCAGGGGCTTGACCCAGGAGCTTAGATATTCAATATGAAAGTTAATACTATAGCTATATTCTGTACCAAATATGAAGAGAATCTAACATGAGGTTACAGAGATACGAGCAATCAAAAAGGTGTAACACAAAACTTTGACATAAAGTTGACAAACGGACGGACAGTCCACCCAAGGGCTTGACCCAGGGGCTTAGATAGCCCATATGAAAGGTAATGCTATAGAGATATCCTTTATTACCAAATATGAAGAGAATCTAAGATGTGGTTACAGATATATGAGCAATCAAAAAGGTTTAACACAAAACTTTGATATCAAAGTTGACAAACGGGCGGACAGCTCACCCAGGGGCTTAGATATTCTATATGAAAGGTAATGCTATAGAGATATCCTTTACCAAATATGAAGACAATCCAACATGTGATTACAGAGATATCAGCAATGAAAAAGGTTTAACACAAAAAATGACGTAAAAGTAGATGAACAGACAGACGGACAGACAGACAGCCCACCCAAGGGCTTGACCCAGGGGCTTAGCTATTTCATATGGAAGGTTATGCTATAGAGATATCCTTTACCGAACATGAAGAGAATCTAACGTGTGGTTACAGAGATACCAGCAATGAAAAAGGTTTAACACAAAACTTTGACTTAAAAGTAGATGAACAGACAGACAGACGGACAGACAGCCCACCCAGGGGCTTGGCTTAGGGGCTTAGATATTCCATTGAAAGGTAATGCTATAGATATATCCTTTACCAAATATGAAGAGAATCTCAGATGTGGTTACAGAGATATCAGCAATGAAAAAGGTTTAACATTAAACTTTGACATAAAAGTAGATGAACAGACCGACGGACGGACGGACAGACAGCCGCCCCAGTGGCTTGACCCAGGGGCTTGACCCAGCGGCTTAGATATTCCATTGAAAGGTAATGCTATAGATATATCCTTTACTAAATATGAAGAGAATCTAAGGTGTGGTTACAGAGATATCAGCAATGAAAAAGGTTTAACATTAAACTTTGACATAAAAGTAGATGAACAGACAGACGGACGGACAGACAGCCCACCCAGGGGCTTGACCCAGGGACTTAGATATTCCATTGAAAGGAAATGCTATAGAAATATCCTTTACCAAATATGAAGAGAATCTAAGATGTGGTTACAGAGATATCAGCAATGAAAAAGGTTTAACACAAAACTTTGACGTAAAAGTAGATGAAGAGACAGACGGACAGACAGACAGCCCACCCAGGGGCTTGACCTAGGGGCTTTGCTATTCCATATGAAAGGTAATGCAATAGAGATATCCTTTACCGAATATGAAGACAATTTAACATGTGGTTACAGAGATATGAGCTATTAAAAAGGTTTAACACAAAACTTTGACGTAAAGGTTGACGAACGGCGGGACAGACGGAAGTAAGAACGAACGAACGAACGAACTAACGAACGAACCAACCAACGAACGGATGAACGGACGGAAAGACGAAAACTATATACCCCCTGACATACTTCGTATGCCGGGGGTATAAACATAGTGAGGGATAATTTAGGGAGGGTTTCTTATTTTATCTTTTTTTTTTTTGTTGTGAGTACCACGATGGGGCGTTTCCAATGTTGACCCAGCAGGTACACGTCGTTAGGGCAACGTCAAATCAACGTCGGTGCAACGTCATGACGTTGCACCGACGTTGATGCGACGATGCAGAAACGTGATGACTTTGTGCGCACGTTGGTTTTTGTTTGTTTGATTTGAGGTTTAACGTCCCCGTCAACACTGTAAAGGTCATTTTGGAGACGTTGCTTCCAATTTTGTGGGACTTTTACCCGACATTGAGATGAAATGACATCTCAAGCCCTGTCGCCCAATGAAACCAATAGGGTTTATTAGCATGGACGGTCTGCCTCGCACTGCGGTTCCTGGACAGGCTTAGATCCTCTAAGCAGTTTACCAGTACTAGTGTGCGGGCCGGATTCAGCTCTGCGTGGAAGCATCGTGCAGTCCATATTTTCTTCAAGCCCCTAGGGGCGGGGGCCGACGTTGGTGTGACGTCACAACTATGTCATGTCCCCGCTGGTTACACACCAGATGCCTTTATCTCATATAACATCGATTTATTCTCACTATGCTACCTGGCCTGGCACTATGAGAAACCTTCAATGACTCGAACTACCCTTGTCTCGAACAAATTTTCATGTGGTTTCAAATGTATTCCAGTCATCGAAGTTGGAAAGATAAGAAAGTATAGAAACAGTGCAAGTCATGTGATTTTAACCCATATAATGCCAATCAGGACAATTATCGTCGGCTTTGTCGTTTGCCGGTTACCTTAAAAGTACTTTTTGCAAACATGGTGGACCCTAATCAGACTGCCGTATGCAAAAATATTTTTTAAAAAGTTGACTAAAAAAATCAGCACACGACATTTTCAGAAGTAGTTTTTCTCGGCGTCTTAAGGATTAAGATGCCAAATAGTACCATCCCACTGCTCACATGACATTCAACAACGTCGCATCAATGTCTACTCAATGTCATGACGTTTGCAACGCCGCATCAACGTCGACGCAACGTCATGACGTTGCATCAACTTTAAACGAGGTTACCTACACATTTTGTGCCCGTTGGAAACCTGTAGCAGAAGCTTCACGCAGAGGTCGCATATGTCTTACTTGTCTTTCTTTCTTTCTACTGATACTGCGTCGGTCACATTTGACCATTACCGCAGGTGTACATTACATACACTCCAGGTTTTGCAGGATGAAAGCCTACACAGTAATCATGAAATTACAGTAGGGATCTTTAATCTGCACAGGGGATGGTTCTCCCTGCACAGGGGCCTCCAGATAACGTCCCGATCCGAAGGACGGTGCACTTTATGACATTCATCCCTGCAAATGATGCCAATGGAGCGTGTTCAGACACCGAAATTTTATCGCCGCTGCCGGGGATCGAACCCGGGACCTCTAGCATCAGAGGCAAGTGCACTAACCACTGAGCTATCACGCTCTATACCATAGAATGCTTTCTTACAATGTTGTAAGGATGACATTGCTGAAAACCTGTGACGTTTCTCTTATTTCTGCTCCAAACATAATGAGTTAAATAAACCTGCCAGTCAGCAAAAAATGCCGGGCCAACGTCGGGCCGACAGCGATACGTATCGCTGTCGGCCCGACGTTGGCTCGCCGTTTTGTGTTGTTTGGGCTGACATCCCTCATATTGGAACTGGGTACATTCAGTACTATTAGGTGGATGATTATGTTGGTCATTAAAGCTTAAAAGGCAAGAGAAGTGCCCTTTCTTAAATCTTCTTACTTAAGGGGAATGGGAATGCCTGGCAGATTTTTCCGCCATTTTTCAAATGGAGACAACTTTCGGGCTTTCCTGTTCGCTTTTCTATAAGCTCTGCCCCACTGAAAATGGGGTCTACTGTTAAAGGAAAGAATTTGCTCCTTAGGAGCAAATTCTTTCCTTTAAGAGTTGACTCCTATTGACATGGGAAACAAGAATACTTTTAGAGGGTTGTCTCCCATGAAGGGGTTGTCATCCCCCTTACAGAATGTGATAAAAGACGAAAGTAAAATGCGTCTGATTGAAATAAGAGGCTGAATTCTTCATTTCATGTCAAAAAAGTATTTTAACACAAATATGATAGAATTTGTCACTTACATTGCGTATGTCCGATTAGTTTAATTTGCCGTTAGTTTTAAAAACTTCCCCCATATCACTACCTCATTGCATACAGTGTAGAATCTGATCAGACGCCGCGTAGGGCGTCTTGACCTGGGTTTCTGTTTATACCATTTGCCAGGTCCCTTTTTGGACTAGGCATACTGTTGCCTTAGCGGTACATTGTTGCAGCGGCGTGAGTGAGTGAGTGTTTGAGTTTACGTCCCACCAACAGCTAAAATCATACGGAGACGGGACCTCGGTTTATTGACTCATCCGAAAGTTTGGAGAAGCCCGGGATCGATCCTGCGACCCCTGGTTTACAAGGCGAGTAGCGTAACCACTACACCACGTAGGCTTCTGCTTGCAGCGGCGTAACCAGAAAACTATTGTTACGAACTAACTGTAAAATTTTAGAACAAACGCATTGTTTGTGGTATGAAAGAATCTACTTCTGAGGAGACATCATGATATGGATTTATCTGTGTGGCTAATGCACCCGTAATGGGCAATGAGCGCTATGTCTGCTTGATTGGTTTCATTGATTTTAGAGGATTAAACTGAAAAAGAAAACTGTAAACATTAGCAACTTACTTGGCACTAGAGTGAAGCTTGGCTGATCATAATGGTAACACTCCTTGTAGCCACTTTCTCTACAGTTCCCGTACCGCCACAACCCTACATAGTTGGTCCCATCAAAAGCCCAATTCGGAGTGGCGAAACCAAGAATAATCAGTATGGCTCCAGCCAGGAGGGCGATACACGAAATTAGGGGCAGGGCAGCTCCACCAAACCCCGCCATCTTGTCAGTTATGTCACGTGATATTCCACCGGAAGAAGTCTCGCAGAAAAGTCAAGCTGCAGTAAAACTGAACCTGACGCCTAATGGCGAGGACCCGCACTCCGAATCCAAATTCAATGCCCGAGACGCAAATGGTATTTTCCTAATATTATGAGTCCCAGGTAACACGAAAAACTAATTTTGTCAAGCTGAAGAATGTTTATTTCTGTGGGACAAGGTCGATTAACTGTTGCCTTCTTAATGAATTCAGGTCACGTGTTCAAAAGTTGCAGGGCAACTTTTTTCGCATGACAGGATATTTGATATTAGTTATTGGTTTGACAGAGATGGTGATTTCATGAGTCAGTGACTACACCTTGCGTTTTACCCATATGCGACACTTAGAATCATCCATTTCATACCTTAGGACAGTTCCATTCACTGACTTAGGGTGTGCTGGTTTTGCTTTAACTGGTGTAAGTTTTGAGAAAAAAATACAGAAAGTAAAAAATGTGGACCCTGATCAGACGCCGCGATTTGCGGCGTCTGATCTGGGTCTACTATTTTTGCCAGTGTAACACTTTTTGGGACGCCAGACATATATGGGTTAAAATTTGTCAGGCGTAGAGATGAATAGTAACACTGGAGTACAAGTCCGTATAATGAGAACGCCAATAAAAATTATATAATACTGAGTGGGGTATACAAGGGTATATGTTTGTTTGTTTGTTTGATTTGAGGTTTAACGTCCCCGTCAAAACTGTACAGGTCATTTTGGAGACGTTGCTTCCAATTTTGTGGGACTTTTACCCGACATTGAGATGAAATGACATCTCAAGCCCTGTCCCCCAATGAAACCAATAGGGTTTATAAGCCTGGATGGTCCGACTCGTGCGCACCGTTTTACCTGGGCAGGCTTAGATCCTCTAAGCGGTTGACCAGTACTCGTGTGCGGGTCGGATTCAGCTCTGCGTGGAAGCATCATGCAGCCAAAATATTTCTTCAAGCCCCGATGGGCGGAGGCCGCTGAGTGGGGTGTGCAAGGGTATATGTCCTTTTTCTTACTTTTACTCAACAAAAAAATAAAGGTACTCGCATAATACCTATGACATGAGCACCAACAACCTATGTTTGCAACAGAAATGAGACAAATTTAAGTTTTTAGCAGAAGTGCGAAAAGTTTTTGTTTACTTTTTCTACACTCGACTCTGTCTATGTGTTATGAATGGAATGTTCCGAAAGTCGTCACGTGACAGCGTGGCATAGATTAAGATATTGTTATTGTTTTCCTTTCCTGGCAGTCTTATCGTGCCTATACTATTTCATTTAATCCATAAATGCCACTACTTAAGCAAACAGTGTAGTCCCTGTGCAACCGGCAGACTCCATATTCCGCGGCGTGTGATCTGGGTATTCGGTGTTTGCCAAACCCAGCACACGACTCCTGTCCAGACTCTATAAATAGCTCTGACCTACATGCAGCATCGATAGTAATAGCGCGACTTTTTATATTAATAAACATAATATTGGTTTTCCCAAATCAGTGATGGTCATGTGGACAACAGCATGGTTTCGGATTTTGTTATTTAGTAAATGTGAGTCCATCCAAAAAAAGGCATTTTTTTTTAGATATGGGAGAATTCAGTATGTCACACGGATGTACTAACCGAATGCGCAGTCAACTACAGTCGAAACTGCCAATGCCTTCCGCGCGGCTGCAATCTGAAGCAATGTCAAAATGAAGACTACTGTCGCAGAACAGAATTCGCTAATTTTCAAGAACATATATTTGGTCGATTGCTTGTAATTAGACCCAAAATCAACAATACTGGAGCGCATATATTGCTAATTTCAATGTGATTATCACTAGCCATTCACATCACGTGAACAAATCCGTGAAATGAAGACCCCCCAATACTCCGCTTTATATAGAGAAAACTGGGGTTTACGGGGGTATACATTGTTTTTCTTATTTTTGCTCCAAGACATAGGTTGTGGATACTCGTTAGAACCGCCTCAATGAGGCGGTTCTAACGAGTACCCACAACCTATGTTTGCAGTATTTATAAGCAAAAACATCACGGATTTCCATCAGAAAAGTAGCCATTTTGGAGATGTGAAAAAAAATGCACTATGTCGCACGGATGTGTTATCGTAATGAGACGTTAATCCACGCGCAATTTCAAGGTTTTGTATACTGTTTAACAGAAAGCGCGCAATGGAAATAAAGGACACGCAAGTTAACAGAAAGTGATTTTGAATACTGAATGTGTTTGCCTAGGATCCAAAATAGGACATTGTTAATAAGTGTAGACCCAGACCAGCCGCGACGGAACTCGGCATCTGATCTATCTCTGCATTGTGTAATTAGAGTAAGAAATTTAGCCTTAACCGAAACAGTCTAGGTGGCCAGTGGTCACATTTCCTGTCTACACTCAGGAGCAATAAACCCACAGGTGCTGTCATTGCTTAATAGTAAAAGGAGGAAAACAGTTCTATGCGAGAGTTGCCGCCCTTTCAGGTGTTTCCATTCACATGACGACAACACGCAACACTGGGACTTCGACTGACACTTTTATTTTGTACAAACCCTTTTTTCTTGAATAAAATCATTAACTCTATAAACGCCAAATGAAATATTGACAGACGACAATTTATTTCTTTTCATGAGCCTGTGCGACGATGAAGCGACATCAACTTCTTCACTTTTTGTTTATCAATCGACACAAAGTTACTAAGCACCAAAGTTAAACATTCGTGTTGTTCATGTATTTTATGACAGTTTGGTACAAAATCCAGATAACGATTACTTATAACATCACTCTTCTTATCCGTGTTGTTAATTCAGAGTGTTATTTAAAGAAGGTTGACTGTAGAATTCATCTGGACTAGACTTGTGTTGGGTTTGGCAAACAGTGTAGACATAGATCAGACGCCGCTGATCAGGGTCTACATTGTTTGCGAAAAGGCTGAACTAAGCAGTCAAAGTCCCGCACAGGACACACTCCGACTCCGTCTTCCACCAGTGCTGCCAGTGCTTTGATACACTCTGGATCAACACATTACGATAACACACCCGTGCGTTATATAGAGGATCTTACACGAGTTTTCATGTATTATTGAATTTATTAAACGAGTTCAGGAAAAGGGATAAAATGCGAGGCCGAGCATTTTATCCCTTTTCCTCAACTCGTTTAATAAATTCAATAATACATGAGCACGAATGCTTAAAACGCATTTTATTCTCGATTGTTTACAAAAATGCCATCCGCCGTTAGTAAACGCGACGTCGTTAAGGTCGTCGTACATGTTCAACGTTACGGGACGTATCTAGATAATTTGCATATTTAATCAACCAGTGGATTATCGAAAATATTACACGGCGGTATATCACTCTCAGACGCGACGTCATATGATAAAGTGAATTTTTCACATTCCAAAATGGCTACTTTTCTGATGAAAATCCGTGATATTTTAATCACTTATACTGCAATCATAGGTTGTGGGTGCTCGTTAAAACCGCCTCATTGAGGCGGTCGTAACGAGTATCAACAACCTATGTCTTTGAGTAGAAATAATAACAATAATGTACATCCCCGTAAACCCCAATTTTCTCTGTATAAAGTGGGGTTTGAGAGTGTAAATTTATCGGGCTTGTTCACGTCATTACGAGAACATGCTTATATATTAAAGTATCAAAAAATTCGGTTAAGTATCGAGTTAAATCGGTCGAGTATCAAGTTAACTCTGTCGAGTATCGAGTTAAATTTGTCGAATATCGAGTTATGTTTAAAATTGTCGAGCATCGTATTAAAGTTGTCGAATATCGGGTTAAAGTCGAATATCGATTAATTCGATACTCGACATGTGTAACTCGATACTCGACAATTTTAACTTGATACATTAAGACCAGCTTAAACCTCAAATCAAACAATCAAAAACAAAAAAAAACAGCTTATATTATAATTCTTTCTTCTTTTAAAACATATTTTAACCTATATACGGCTAGCGTCCCTTTTGTGGGACATAAGTAAACAGTGTAGACCCAGATCAGACGCCGCACAACGCGACGTCTGATCTTGATCTATTCTAGTTGTTCAAAATATAAGTCAAAATATATACATTTTGTAAAATTTTCCCCAAACAAAACAAACCTGACACCCCTATTCTTAGAAATGGACCATTGTTATATACGGGTAAAAAGTTAGTTTTTCTTTCTTTGTGTTTTCTATACCCGGTGTCTTGGACAGACCAGGAAGAGACCACCCTTGGGACTGTTCAGAAGTGGTCCTAAGACCACATTTGAACAGTCAAAAGGTGGTCTTAATATAGGAATATGACTGTACTTACAACTTTACAGATCGTGATATTCCTCAGTGAGACGGGTTTAACGGGTACCCACACGGAGACGGGTTTAACGAGTACCCACACGTTACACAAAAATAAGGGTATTATTGTAAAACATTCTAAACCCATCATTTTGTGCGTCCCCGATGGCTGGAAAGGACAAACCCCATAGAAGTATGGGGAGATGTTTGGCGGTTGGTTCCGTTGGTCCACTATTTGCATGCACTGTTGTCGAAGCCTTATCAAAGGCTGAGCATGCACCATATAAAAAGCAGACTTTCGGATGAATCTTTTAACCGAGGTCCCGTCTCGGTATGACCATAGCTACTGGTGAGACGTAAAACACAAACACCCACTCACCATATGAAAAGCATAGATGAGGCTTGTCTGTGGGACTTCCCCGACAGATAAGCAGGAACTCATTTGAAGAACTCATTTTCTTCAAATAGCCATCTCAATGTGATTTTATAATAAAGCCTTCTTCTTTAATTAATTAAAACTGTGTGATCTCGGTTTATACTGTTTACCAAATTTTTTTTGTTGTTTTGTTTTGTTTTGTTTGAACGGCCCGAACAACAATAATACGCCACGCAAATCATTAACCAAAAACTTTTTTGCAGGCAACGTAAACCTTTTCACTGGCTAATCAGTGCAGTTCAACTTATTTCGGTAGTAACTGATAAAACGCCCTTCTTTAATCAGCAGAGAGAAGGAGCAAATTCTTTCCTTTAAGAGTAGATCCCTTTTCAGGGGAACTCAGTCCTAAAAGTTGTCTCCCTTTCAAAAATTGTGAAAAAATGGGGTAGATGTATAAATTCCCCTTAAATTTTATAGGCGTATTCTCTAGCGTTGGTAAATATATTCTTTTGACAGTTTATGTTTTATGCAAAATCGAGTCTTAAAACCACACTGTCATAAAATGAAGTTTTTACATCAAAGCACTGACAGCACTGATTGGTCGATTGTCTCTGAGTGTTGGCTGGAGAAATTGTCCAGAACGGGGACTGTGACTGATTTATATACTTGAAGTACACAGTGTAGACCCTGATCAGACGCCGCGATCCGCGGCATCTGATCTTGGTCTACACTGTTTGCTAATTCTCAGGACATAAGACCAGTCCATGTTTTACAAATAACCATTTTACACAGCCCTGTAACGCCATAAAGTATGAGGTGCCGTTTTACTATAAATCCTCTATTTTTGATATCACAAAATCGATTTTGTGATATCACTAAATATTATGTGATATCACTAATTATAAATGGACTTGCCCAACATATAGCAGTGGAAAAGACCACTAGTATACAATGGGTTGGATAGTAAACATTGCATTGTTTCAAATATAACATATTTAGTGATATCACTAATTCGATTTTGTGATATCACAAAATAGAATTAGTGAAATCACAAAATCAATAGAGTGATATCATTAATGCAATATCGATATCACAAAATAAATTTAATTTAGTGATATCACTAATTCGATTTTTTGATATCGCAAATTCATCTCTATTTAGTGATGTCACTAACTGCATTTAGTGATATCACAAAATAGGGGATTTATAGTAAAACGGCACCTCATACATGTAATAAAGACAAGAAAGACTCTGCTATAAATAACGGTTGTCTAGATATTGTACAAATGCTATTTGCACGGGATCAGTGATACTAGTAATCACGTGGACAATAGCAATATAACTTTTCGACTCTAAAACTCTGTGATAAAACCTACAATAGCTACATACATGTCTGTCTGTAATGTTTGGTTGCTGATCAATAGTCTTATCTGCAAAAAATGTCATTGATTTCCTTTAATTGATCTGCTAAATGAGAGCGTTCAATGTTCAACAGTGAGCCATAGTTCCAGATAAGGCGTTTTTATCATCCGAAAAGTTCTGATATTATTGTTAATCCTGCATAAAAACATATGTTGTGGGTAATCATTAGAAGCGCCTCGCCGAGGCGCTTCTAATGAGTACCCACAACATATGTTTTCATGCAGAAATAACAAAAATAATATTTGGATGCCCCCTGTTATCTGGGGCTTCGTTGCCCTGACAGTGTCATGTGAAAATTTGTTATTTTATACACTATACAATCAAACTTCTATAACTCGAAAACCGATGGCTGGATTACCCTGGCTGAGTCGAAATAATTCTTGAGTCCCTATTGGAGTAATCGAACCATAACTCCAGATAATAAATAGTAAGGGATAATTTCGGGAGATTTTCTTTATATTATCTTGAAATCTATGTTGTTGAGAAATAGTGATGGATAATTTAGAGGGACTTTTTTCTTTCATCTTGAAAATCTATGTTGTGTGTACTCATTAGAATTCCCTAGATGATGTCTCCCTATAGCGCCAGATAAGAAATGGAGAGGGATAATTTTGGGAGATTGTCTTACATTAATCTTGAAGTGTATGCTGTGTGTACTCATTAGAATTCCCTCGATGAAATCTCCCTATAGCCCCAGATAAGAAATAGCGAGGGTTATCTTTCTTTCATCTTCCAATCTATGTTGTGTGTCGTCTCGATGAAGTCTCCCAATAGCCCCAGATAAGAAATAAGGAGGGATAATTTAGGGAACGTTCTTACATTTATCTTGAAATCTATGTTGTGTGTTCTCATTAGACTCATCTCGATAAAGTCTCCCTATAGCCCCAGATAAGAAATAGTGAGTCATCTTAAAATCTATGTTGTGTGTCGTCTCGGTGAAGTCTCCCTATAGCCCCCAGATAAGACATAGGAAGGGATAACTTAGAGAGATTTTCTTACTTGTATCTTGAAATCTATGTTGTGTGTACTCATAAGAATAACGTCGTTGCAGTCTCCCTATAGTCCGAGATAAGAAATAGGGTTGGATAATTTAGGAAGAATTTCTTTCTCGCATCTTGAAATCTATGTTGTGTGTACTCATTAGAATCGTCTCGATGAAGTCTCCCTATAGCCAGAGATAAGAAATAGTGATGGATAGTTTAGAGAGATTTTCTTTCTTTCATCTTGAAATCTATGCTGTGTGTACCCATTAGAATCGTCTCGATAAAGTCTCCCTATATCCCCAGATAAGAAATAGTGAGGGATAACTTTCTTTCATCTTAAATCAGTGTTGTGTGTCGTCTCGATGAGGTCTCCCTATATATAGCCCCCAGATAAGAAATAGGAAGGGATAATTTAGAGAGATTTTCTAACATTTATCTTGAAATCTATGATGTGTGTACTCTGTAGAATAACGTCGTTGAAGTCTCCCTATGACCCCAGATAAGAAATAGGGATGGATACCTAAGGGGGAATTTCTTTCTCTCATTTTGAACTCCAAGTCGTGTGTACTCATTAGAATCGTCTCGGTGAAGTCTCCCTATAGCCCCAGATGAAGAAATAGGGAGGGATAATTTAGAGAGATTTTCTTTCTTCCATCTTGAAATCTGTGTTGTGTGTACTCATTAGAATCGCCTCGATGAAGTCTCCCTAAAGCACCAGATAAGCAAAAGTGAGGGATAATTTAGGGAGATTTTCTTTCTTTCATCTTGAAATCTATGTTGTGTGTACTAATTAGAGTTGTCCTGATGAATTCTCCCTATAGCTGAAGATAAGAAATAGGGAGGGATAATTTAGAGAGATTTTCTTG
The DNA here is from genome assembly GCA_963580285.1 of Lucinisca nassula. Taxonomy (NCBI): domain Eukaryota; kingdom Metazoa; phylum Mollusca; class Bivalvia; order Lucinida; family Lucinidae; genus Lucinisca; species Lucinisca nassula. Next base: position 174,934,034 of record OY757012.1, read on the forward strand.
ATTTTATCTTGAAATCTTGCTTTTATCTTGAAATCTTTGATAGTCTCGATGAGGTCTCCCTATAGCCCCAGATTAGAAATAGGGAGGGATAATTTAGAGAGATTTTCTTGATTTTATCTTGAAATTTTGCTTTTATCTTGAAATCTATGATCGTCTCGATGAAGTCTCCATATAGCCCCAGATTAGAAATAGGGAGGGATAATATAGAGATATTTTCTTGATTTTATCTTGAAATCTTGCTTTTATCTTGAAATCTATGATCGTCTCGATGAAGTCTCCCTATAGCCCCAGATTAGAAATAGGGAGGGATAATTTAGAGAGATTTTCTTTGTTTTATCTTGAAAACCTGCTTTTATCTTGAAATCTATGATCGTCTCGATGAAGTCTCCCTATAGCCCCAGATTCGAAATAGGGGGGGATAATTTAGAGAGATTTTCTTGATTTTATCTTGAAATCTTGCTTTTATCTTGAAATCTATGATCGTCTCGATGAAGCCTCCCTATAGCCCCAGATTAGGAATAGGGAGGGATAATATAGAGATATTTTCTTGATTTTATCTTGAAATCTGTGTTGTGTGTACTCATTAGAATCGCCTCGATGAAGTCTTCCCTAAAGCACCAGATAAGCAACAGTGAGGGATAATTTAGGGAGATTTTCTTTCTTTCATCTTGAAATCTATGTTGTGTGTACTCATTAGAGTTGTCCTGATGAAGTCTCCCTATAGCTGAAGATAAGAAATAGGGAGAGATAATTTAGAGAGATTTTCTTGATTTAATCTTGAAACCCTACATTTTGTGTACTCATTAGAACCGCCTCGATGAAGTCTCCTTATAGTCCCAGATAAGAAATAGTGAGGGATAATTAAGGACTTTCGTACATTTATCTTGAAATCTATCTTGTGTGTACTTATTAGAATTGCCTCAATGAAGTCTCCCTATAGCTCCTGATGAAACATAGTGAGGGATGATTTAGGGAGAGTTTCTTATTTTATATTTTTTTATGTTGTGATTACCCCGATGGGGCGTTTCTAATGTGTACCCAGCAGGCCCACGTCGTAAGGGCAATTTCAACTCAACGTCGGTGCAACGTCATGGCGTTTGCACCGGCGTTGATGCGACGTTGCAGAAACGTGATGACTTTGTGCGTACGTTTGTGTCACGTCACAGTTACGGCATGTGCCCGCTGGTTACACACCAGATGCCTTTATCTCATATTACATCGATTTATTCTCACTATGCTACCTAGCCTGGCACTATGAGAAACCTTCAATGACTCGAACTACCCTTGTCTCGAACAAACTTTCATGTGGTTTCAAATGTATTCCAGTCATCGAAGTTGGAAAGATCAGAAAGTAGAAACAGTGCAAGTCATGTGATTTTAACCCATAAAATGCCAATTAGGACAATTATCGTCTGCTTTGCCGTTTGCCGGTTACCTTAAAAGTATTTTTTGGAAACAGTGTGGACCCAAATCAGACTGCCGTTTGCAAAAATATTGTTTAAAAAGTTGACTAAAAAATCAGCAGACGACATTAGCAGACGATATTTTCAAAAGGAGTTTTTCTCGGCGTCTTAAGGATTAAGATGCCAAATAGTACCATCCCAATGCTCACATGGGATTCAACAACGTCGCATCAATGTCTATTCAAAGTCATGACGTTTGCAAAGCCGCATCAACGTCGACGCAATGTCATTACGTTGCATCGACTTTTAAACGACGTTGCCTACACGTTCTGTGCCCGCAGAAGCTACACGCAGAGGTCACATATGATCAAAATGCCCTTTCTTTCTTTTCTTTCTTTCTTTCTTTCTACTGATACTGCGTCGGTACATTACATACACTCTAGGTTTGGCAGGATGAAAGCCTACACAGTAATCATGTAATTACTGTAGGGATCCCCCTGCACAGGGGGCCTCCAGTTGACGTCCCGATCCGAAGGACGGTGCACTTTATGACATTCATCCCAGCAAACGATGCCAATAGAGCGTGTTCAGACACCGAAATTTTATCGCCGCTGCCGGGGATCAAACCCGGGACCTCTAGCATCAGAGGCAAGTGCACTAACCACTGAGCTATCACGGCCTATACCATAGAACGCTTTCTTACAATGTTCTAAAGATTACATTGCTGAAAACATGTGACGTTTCTCTTATTTCTGCTCCAAACATAATGAATTAAATAAACCTGCCAGTCAGCAAAAAATGCCGGGCCAACGTCGGGCCGACAGCGATACGTATCGCTGTCGGCCCGACGTTGCCTCGCCGTTTTGTTCTATTGGGCTGACATCCCTTTTATTGGAACTGGGTACATTCAGTACTAGTAGGTGGATGATTATGTTGGTCATTAAAGCTTAAAAGGCAAGAGAAGGGCCCTTTCTTAAATCTTCTTACTTAAGGGGAATGGGAATGCCTGGCAGATTTTTCTGCCATTTTTCAAATGGTGACAACTTTCGGGACTTCCTGTTCGCTTTTCTATAAGCTCTGCCCCACTGAAAATGGGGTCTACTGTGAAAGGAAAGAATTTTCTCCTTAGGAGCAAATTCTTTCCTTTAAGAGTTGACTCCTATTGACATGGGAACCAAGAATACTTCTAGAGGGGTTGTCTCCCATGAAGGGGTTGCCATCCCCCTTACAGAATGTGATAAAAGACGAAAGTAAAATGCGTCTGATGGAAATAAGAGGCTGCATTCTTCATTTCATGCCAAAAAAGTATTTTAACCTATATATGACAGATAGAATTTGCCATTTACATTACGTATTATGTCCGATTAGTTTTATTTGCCTTTAGTTTTAAAAACGTCCCCATATCACTATCTCATTGCATACAGTGTAGAATCTGATCAGACGCCGCGTTGGGCGTCTTGACCTGAGCTTCTGTTTATACCATTTGCCAGGTCCCTTTTTTGGACTAGGCATACTGTTGCCTTAGCGGTACATTGGTGCAGCGGCGTTAGTGAGTGAGTGGTTTACAAGGCGAGTAGCGTAACCAATACACCACGCAGGCTTCTGCGTGCAGCGGCGTAACCAGACTCTAGAACAAACGCATTGTTTGTGGTATGAAAGAATCTACTTCTGAGGAGACATCATGATATGGATTTATCTGTGTCGCTAATGCAACCGTAATGGGCAATGAGCGCTATGTCTGCTTGATTGGTTTCATTGATTTTAGAGGATTAAACTGAAAAAGAAAAGTGTAAACAACAGCAACTTACTTGGCACTAAAGTGAAGCTTGGCTGATCATAATGGTAACACTCCTTGTAGCCACTTTCTCTACAGTTCCCGTACCGCCACAACCCTACATAGTTGGTCCCATCAAAAGCCCAATTCGGAGTGGCGAAACCAAGAATAATCAGTATGGCTCCAGCCAGGAGGGCGATACACGAAATTAGGGGCAGGGCAGCTCCACCAAACCCCGCCATCTTGTCAGTTATGTCACGTGATATTCCACCGGAAGAAGTCTCGCAGAAAAGTCAAGCTGCAGTTAAACTGAATCTGACGCCTAATGGTGAGGACCCGCACTCCGAATCAAAATTCAATGCCCGAGACGCAAAGTGTATTTTTCGTAATATTATGAGTCCCAGGTAACACGAAAAGCTAATTTTGTCAAGCTGAAGAATGTTTATTTCTGTGGGACAAGGTCGATTAACTGTTGCCTTCTTAATGAATTCAGGTCACGTGTTCAAAAGTTGCAGGACAACTTTTTTCGCATGACAGGATATTTGATATCAGTTATTGGTTTGACAGAGCTGGTGATTTCATGAGTCAGTGACTATACCTTGCGTTTTACCCATATGCGACACTTAGAATCATCCATTTCATACCTTAGGACAGTTCCATTCACTGACTTAGGGTGTGCTGGTTTTGCTTAAATTGGTGTAAGTTTTGAGAAAAAAAAATACATAAAGTAAAAAGTTTGGACCCTGATCAGACGCCGCGATATGCGGCGTCTGATCTGGGTCTACTGTTTTTGCCAATTTGACACTTTTTGGGACGCCAGACATATATGGGTTAAAATTTGTCAGGCGTTAAGATGAATAGTAACACTGGAGTACAAGTCCGTATAATGAGAACGCCAATAAAAATTATATAATACTGAGTGCGGTATTTGTTTGTTTGATTTGAGGTTTAACGTCCCCGTCAACCCTGTAAAGGTCATGTTGGAGACGTTGCTTCCAATTTTGTGGGACTTTTACCCGACATTGAGATGAAATGACATCTCAAGCCCTGCCGCCAAATGAAACCAATTGGGTGTATAAGCATGTGCGCACCGCTTTGCCTGGGCAGGCTTAGATCCTCTAAGCGGTTTACCAGTACTCGTTTGCGGGTCGGATTCAGCTCTGCGTGGACGCATCATGCAGCCCAAATATTTCTTCAAGCCCCGATGGGCGGAGGCCGCTGAGTGGGGAATGCAAGGGTATATGTCTTTTTTCTTACTTTTGCTCAACAAAAAATTAAAGTTACTCGTTAGAGACTCCAACTTAATACCTATGACATAAGCACCAACAACCTATGTTTGCAACAGAAATGAGACAAAATTTTCATCTGAAAAAAAAATCAAAGCATTGAGAGTTCTGTAGTTCGTGAAAATAGTCCTGAACTCAGAATCGAACAGTTCGTTTAACCCTTTAAGCAAGCACAGTAGGCCTGATCAAACAATAATGTGGCGTCTGATTAGGTATACACTGTTTGCCAATGCAAAAGTGCACGATCACAGTCCAGCATTTACTTTTTACGCAACGCGCTGACGTCTTGGGGAGGCGACTATGGATTTTGTTCAGGGTCGGCGGCAGTCAGATAGTCATAGTTGCGCGGACAACAGTAGAATGTGGGTACTCGTTAAAACGCTTCATAAAAAAAAAAGTATTCAGCACATTTTTTTTTTATAACGATACCACCTTTAAAAGTCTGCGATGCTCATTTTTGCTCTTAAACAAATTTAAGTTCTTAGCAGAAGTCCGAAAAGTTTTTGTTTACTTTTTGTACACTCGACTCTATCTAAGTGTTATGAATGGAATGTTCCGAAAGTCGTCACGTGATAGCGTGGCACAGATTATGATATTGTTATTGTTTTCCTTTCCTGGCATTCTTATCATGCCTATACTATTTCATTTAACCCATAAATGCCACTATTTAAGCAAACAGTGTAGTCCCTGTGCAACCGGCAGACTCCATATTCCGCGGCGTCTGATCTGGGTATTCGGTGTTTGCCAAACCAAGCACACGACTTCTGTCCAGACTCTATAAATAGCTCTGACCTACATGTAGCATCGATAGAAATAGCGAGACTTTTTCTATTAATAAACATTATATTGGTTTTCCCAAATCAGTGATGGTCACATGGACAACAGCATGGATTCGGATTTTGTTATTAAGTAAATTTGGATCTATCCAAAAAAGGCATTTTTTGAGATATGGGAGAATTCAGTATGTCACACGGATGTACTAACCGAATGCGCAGTCAACTACAGTCGAAACAGCCAATGCCTTCCGCGCGGCTGCAATCCGAAGCAATATCAAAATGAAGACTGCTGTCGCAGAACAGAATTCGCTAATTTTCAAGAGCATATATTTGGTCGATTGCTTGTAATTGGACCCAAAGTCAACAATACTACAGCGCATATATTGCTAATTTCAATGTGATTATCACTAGCCATTCACATCACGTGAACAAATCCGTGAAATGAAGACCCCCAATACCCCGCTTTATATAGAGAAAACTGGGGTTTACGGGGGTATATATTGTTTTTCTTATTTTTGCTCCAAGACATAGGTTGTGGGTACACGTTAGAACCGCCTCAATGAGGCGGTTCTAACGAGTACACACAACCTATGTTTGCAGTATTTATAAGCAAATTATCACGGATTTCCATCAGAAAAGTAGCCATTTTGGAGATGTGAAAAAATGCACTATGTCGCACGGATGTGTTATCGTAATGAGACGTTAATCCAAGCGCAATTTCAAGGTTTGAATACTGTTTAATAGAAAGCGCGCAATGGAAATAAAATACACGCAAGTTAACAGAAAGTGTTTTTGAATATTGAATGTGTTTGCCTAGGGTCCAGAATGGGACATTGTTAATAAGTGTAGACCAAGACCAGCCGCGACGGAACTCGGCATCTGATCTATCTCTGCATTGTGTAATTAGAGTAAGAAATTTAGCCTTAACCGAAACAGTCTAGGTGGCCAGTGGTCACATTTCCTGTCTACACGCAGGAGCAATAAACCCACAGGTGCTGTCATTGCTTAATAGTAAAAGGAGGAAAACAGTTCTATGCGAGAGTTGCCGCCCTTTCAGGTGTTTCCATTCACATGACGACAACACGCAACACTGGGACTTCGACTGACACTTTTATTTTGTACAAACCCTTTTTTCTTGAATAAAATCATTAACTCTATAAACGCCAAATGAAATATTGACAGACGACAATTTATTTCTTTTCATGAGCCTGTGCGACGATGAAGCGACATCAACTTCTTCACTTTTTGTTTATCAATCGACACAAAGTTACTAAGCACCAAAGTTAAACATTCGTGTTGTTCATGTATTTTATGACAGTTTGGTACAAAATCCAGATAACGATTACTTATAACATCACTCTTCTTATCCGTGTTGTTAATTCAGAGTGTTATTTAAAGAAGGTTGACTGTAGAATTCATCTGGACTAGACTTGTGTTGGGTTTGGCAAACAGTGTAGACATAGATCAGACGCCGCTGATCAGGGTCTACATTGTTTGCGAAAAGGCTGAACTAAGCAGTCAAAGTCCCGCACAGGACACACTCCGACTCCGTCTTCCACCAGTGCTGCCAGTGCTTTGATACACTCTGGATCAACACATTACGATAACACACCCGTGCGTTATATAGAGGATCTTACACGAGTTTTCATGTATTATTGAATTTATTAAACGAGTTCAGGAAAAGGGATAAAATGCGAGGCCGAGCATTTTATCCCTTTTCCTCAACTCGTTTAATAAATTCAATAATACATGAGCACGAATGCTTAAAACGCATTTTATTCTCGATTGTTTACAAAAATGCCATCCGCCGTTAGTAAACGCGACGTCGTTAAGGTCGTCGTACATGTTCAACGTTACGGGACGTATCTAGATAATTTGCATATTTAATCAACCAGTGGATTATCGAAAATATTACACGGCGGTATATCACTCTCAGACGCGACGTCATATGATAAAGTGAATTTTTCACATTCCAAAATGGCTACTTTTCTGATGAAAATCCGTGATATTTTAATCACTTATACTGCAATCATAGGTTGTGGGTGCTCGTTAAAACCGCCTCATTGAGGCGGTCGTAACGAGTATCAACAACCTATGTCTTTGAGTAGAAATAATAACAATAATGTACATCCCCGTAAACCCCAATTTTCTCTGTATAAAGTGGGGTTTGAGAGTGTAAATTTATCGGGCTTGTTCACGTCATTACGAGAACATGCTTATATAATTTTGACCCCCTCATACCCCACTTTTATATAGTAAAACTGGGGTTTAAGGGGGTATACATTATTTTTCTTATTTCTGCTCAAAAACATAGATTGTGGGTACTCGATACAACCGCCTCGTCGAGGCGGGTTCTATCGAGTCCCCGCAATCTATGTTTTGAGCAGAAATAAGAAAAATATCACAATTTTTCATTATAAAATTTCTAACTTTTTGCCAAAAAAATTAGCAATATATTTGTATAGGCGTGTTTTCGTAATGTGATGTGAGATCACTCTTGCGAAAACCTATGCGTACAGGAAAGCCGATCTAATTCTTATCTGCTCTCACACATCACGTTAACAAGTCCGTTTAATGAACCTCTATTTATACAACATGATTTTTTTTTTATTTATTTCTGGTCCAAAATATAGGTTGTGGGTACACGTTAAAACCGCTGTAACGTAAAACAAGTTGGCTGCTTTAAAAAAGCATCCAATAGGTTTGGTCTTGTCAGTCTACATTCTGATTTGAGCCAGCTGATATCATTATCCCACTTAATGCATTTTTTTTAAATAAAAATAATAAACTTTAAACGTTCCAAGGCGGTTCTTCTGTCGAGGTATATTTTTGTTATGGTTTGTCTGAAGTCTGGAGGCCTTCATGCGGACTGAGCAAATTATTTGTCTAAATCGCGACGGAAGTAAGGGCGAGGATTGTGGCCACGTAAAATCGATTTAAGCCCCCAGTGGAATTCGTTTCCGCTGACCGTTCCAAGGCGGTTCTTCTGTCGTGGTTTGTTTTTGTTATGGTTGTTTGTGTCGTTTATATTATTTTATTTTGGATAGCCTATTGGCCATTTTATGGGAAAGTAACTGTCCTTTTGGCTTTCCGCTGTTGGTGTTTCCATTAGGGTCTGTTGTTTCATGTTTATGTGTCTTTCCCTTTGGTGTCTCTGATGGGAGCTGAGGGTTGATTGTAATGATTCCTGATCATTGCCTCCACTTCTATTTTTTAATACAAAACGTGTATATAAAATGTCAAAGTCTGTGACCTTGGTATCAGCAGTGGTGGGTAGTGATGAGTATTCTGTGGTAAATTGTTTAACGCCATGGCAAGTATAAACTAAATGTAACTTACATATGTTTTACACATGTATAGCACAAAACTTAACCATACGAAAATGTAAACCGAATTTTTCAAAGGTCATAACTCTGTTAATATTTGGTGGACAGTAATTCTCGAAACTTAAGGCATATCTTCACATCTTAGCCTTACTACATACACATTTTAGGCTTAATCGGATGAAAACTGTATAGTAGGAGTTATACGGAAACGAAAAAAAAGTTTACGAACGGACGGATGGACACCAACCAAAGCATAACTTAATACGACCGTTTTTGTTGTTGTTGTTGTTTTTCAAACGGGTATATAGAAAGATTTTTCCTAAGTCATCATGCATTCTATAGGGCCTTGGTTATCTATTTCATTTGTTGTTAATGTCCCTGTTAACACTGTATGAGTCTTTTTTGAGACATTGCTTCAAATCTGCCGCCCAATGAAACTAAATGGTTGAAATGCATGAACGGTCCGACTCGAGCAACTTTTCCTGAACAGGCTTAGAACTTCTTGGCGATTTAACACTACTCATGTGCGGCCGGTATCAGCTCTGCGTGGAAGCATCATGCAACCCAATCTATTTCTTCAGTTCCCGATGGACTGGGGCCGATCAGACCTTGGGGCAATATATTTGACTGCATGAGCTGAAACCGACCGAACTTTGAAGTATTGCTGAACCGCCTAGGAAGATCTAAGCCTGCCCAGACAAAGTACTGTGAATCAGACTGTATCTTAAACCTCGACAGTTTCTTTGAGCGGTACCTCCGCAAAAACCTGAAATTTGCAATCCTTTTGTATATCTTTCTGGATCACAACTTAATTGTAAAAGAAACTGATTAGTAAAACGTCAAGTATTGAGTGGTTATCTGATACAATAGCTCCCATCGAATGCGCCAAAAAAGCTTTTAACAACTCGGTCTGTAACTGGTGGCAGGTCACTTAGTAGTCATGAAGTTTTTGAACAGAAACCCATCAACGTTATGACTGTTTCGCTCCCTAAATGTTTTATATATTTGGAAGAGTTAGAAGGTTCGACCTTGGCACTGACGTTAATTCTAGTACCAAAAACATGTTTTTACACACCCAGCGATCTTTTTTATGTTTCGTTTAACGATCCTTTCAAGATTATTTCACTCACATCAAGCCGATCGTTAATCAGAGGTGAGCGAAAACTGGAGTACCCGATGAAAAACCTTCTGACCTTCCGTTGCAGAACTTCTCATTATGTGACTTGAGCTATGCTCAAACCTACAGCGTTGAGAGACCTAATGATTAAGAGTCAGCACTCTTATCCACTAGGCCACGGAGGCCCGTTACACCCAGCGATCTTTATAAATGAGGAAAAATAACGTTCTCTGTCTTTCCAACATTTACATGTACGTATTATTAGAGCTATTAGCGTACCGAAAGCTGTTCAGAATATATAAATCTGTTCTATCTGTGTGAAGTAAACTTTGCAAGTTTTTTTTTATTTAACGGCCCAGTCAATACTGATTTGGGTCATGTTTGGGCCCGTCAGTGTACCTATCCACGCTTTTCCTGAGCAGGCTCATCCGTAAGCGGTTTACCAGTTCAGTGCACATTCTGTCGCCAAAAACTGACCCCTGCCCTCCTGAATCAGCGGAAGGGAGATAATGACCATAGAAAAGATTTCATAATCAATCTCCACGAAAGAATGTTGCCGACCCCGGTTGGTATCGAACCCGAGTCTTCCTTATCACCAGTCAGACTGCATCCGACTCAGCTACCGCAGCCAGCCACACTTTGTGAGTAGTAGTATAGTTATAATCTGTTGTTTTTCGTTTCCATGGCCCCATGGACTTACTCCATAATGGCATTGCAAGACGTAAAATTTGCGAAAATGACTGCGGCTGTTATAAGTTCACCATAAGGGAAATAGACACGCCTTAAAGGGGTGGGGCTACTCCTGCAAAAGTAGTTTCTCTTTGGATATGTCTAAGGGATATACTCTTAAAGGAAAGAGTTTGCTTCTTAGGAGCAAATTCTTCCCTTTTAGAGTAGACCCCTTGAGCAGCAAATTCTTCCCCTTTTAGAGTAGACCCCTTTTTCAGTTGGACAGAGCCAACAGAGTAGCAACCATAAGGTCCTTAAAGTTGTATTTCCATCACGAAATCATGCCTATAGAATTGTGATCCCCTTTATATGTTCTATAAAAGGGTTATCCTTTGGAAGCAAGGAATACACCACAGAACTGAAAAATATGGTGTGCACATGTTTTCTGGGCCAGGCTAGCTAGTTTCAGCCAATTAGGCCTCATCAGTGACCCTAAGATATTATCAAAATTCCACAATGGAATCAATGATCCCAAAGGGCAAGAAAATATAATCTACACTATGATGTAGGGCAGGGAGACGTTTTACCGCCGCCACACATTCCCATACACAAGTTGAAGTGAAGTTTAATATGTTCTATAAAAGGGCTATCCTTTGGAAGCAAGGAATACACCACAGAACTGAAATATATGGAGTGTACATATTTTCTGGGCCAGACTAGCTAGTTTCGGCCAATTAGGCCTCATCAGTGACCCTCAGATATTTTCAAAATTCCACAATGGAATCAATGATCCCAAAGGACAAGAAAATATAATCTTCACTTTCATATAGTAAAGCACAGGTTTGCCGGGGTATACATTAATTTCCGTATTCATGCTCTGAGACACTAGATTGTGAGTACTCGATAGAATCGCCTCGTCGAGGCGTTTCTGTCGACTCCCCGCAATCTATGTTTTGAGCAAAAAAGGCAAATATTCCAATGTTTCTTTTTAAAATTTCTTTTTCTTTGGCCAAGAAATGACAATGCATTTGTATAGGTGTGTTTCGAAAGATTTCCAGACACTTCGGCCCCACTACCACCTCGGCCCCTAGACAGGTCGGCCCAAAACCAAGTCGGCCCTAGACACCTCGGCCCTAGTCACCTCGGCCCTAGACACCTCGGCCCCACTGTCATCTCGGCCCCTAGACATCTCGGCCCCATAGACACCTCGGCCCCACTTTTGATAACTGTTAGGGTATGGGCATTTATATCATGTTAAAATCGGCCCCGCTTATCGGGACCTCAAGAAACCGACAGCCTGTGACATGAGTATTGGTAAACTGCTTAGAGGTCTTAAGCCTGGCCAGGAAAAGCGGTGCGAGTCGGACCGTTCATACTTATAAACCCTATTGGTTTCATTGGGCTGCAGGGCTTGAGATGTCATTTCATCTCAATGTCGGGTAAAATTCCCACAAAATTGGAGGCAACGTCTCCAAAATGACCGAGATAGTGTCGATTTGGGCATTAAATGTCAAATCTAACAAACACAACATCATGTTAACAAGCTCGTGTAATGAAGACCCCGCTCAACCCTAGTTTATATGTGGAAAACTGGGGCTCATAGGGGCATACATTATTTACATCACGAAGACACGCCTTCATCGCGAAAACACGCCGATATAATTTTGACCCCCTTGAATCCCACTTTTATATAGTAAAACTGGGGTATAAAGCGGTAAACCTTATTTTTCGTATTTCTGTTCTAAAATATAGATTGTGGTACTCATTAGCACCGCCTTTTCTTAGATCCCTTTCATATAAGTTAACAGGTATGTGCGATGAACCACCTCCTTGAGAATTATTGAACCAGTACCAAAGATCTGTGTTTTCGAGCAGAAGTAAGAAATATAATTTTTATCAACCGCTCGTTATATAATTTTGGTTTTACGGAATCTTGTATTAAGTTGTTAGGAAATAAGATCAAATTATTTTATTGCTATTTTTCATATAAAAAACAAAACAACAACAACAACAAAAAAAATAACCAATGAGACGTTTATAATAAATATAGCAACGCATACACGACATTTAACTTGGACTAGACTCTTACAGCTAATGCCCCGCCGCCTTCAACCGTGACGTTGACCTTGAGTCAGCATCACGAAAAGTGGGGTTTAGCGGGTTGTTCTAATTGTGAATATTTGATACTGATAGTTAATGAGCGTTTTCTACAAAATATATAGCGCCATGAAGACTTTGCACTCAGTGTACATCCAGATCCATCTGATCTGGATCTACACTGTCATTCAGTTTGCGAATTTTAAATGAATACAATATACATGCATCAAGTAATTTGAGGGCCTGATAGTCAGAAATAAATAAATAAATAAATATCAAATAAATAAATAACATGTATCAAGTAATTTGAGTGGCTGATAATCAGAAATGTGACTAATAAATAAATAAATAAATAAACAAATAAATAAATTATACAATATACTCGTTACTGTCCGTCTTTAATATGAGCTAGAATGACAATCAAATGTGTGAAAATTGATAACAATGATCTGTTTATCATCAAGGATCTCTTTATTGGGGAAAAGGGATCAGTAACGCCTGCCATGGTTGTTTATTGAGCTTCACACTTATACTAATTTATGTCAATAATTAATTGTTCTTGTAAAACTTTTTGCTAAATAGTGTACTAACCTGAATTTCATTAATCCTTACCCCGCTGAACACGATAATCCTTAACTTTGCAAACAGTGTAGATCCTGATCAGATTGCTTCTGTCCTCTGAACCGGATCGCACCGTTTTTCATGCAGTTTTTGAATTGCATGCATACATTATATTAATTGGTTTACTTACGAGGATAGTTCTAGTTCAGCGAACCCGAACACTGTTAACTACCTAATAAATAAATTAATAAATTGTTTGTTTGTATTGGAGTTTAACGGCCCAGTCAACATTATTTTAGTTCATTTTCGAGACGGTCAGTTTACCCTGGACAGGCTTATACGTAAGCGGTTAACCAATACAGTGCACTTTTTTTCGCCAGAAAATGACAACTGCCCTTCTTGAATCAGCAGAAGGGAGAGAATGACCGTAGATAAGATTTCATAATCAATCTCCACGAAATAAAGTTGCCGACTCCGGTAGGTATCGAAGGTTTCTGGTCAACTCGTACCTAAGTCAACTCGTACCTTAGTCAACTCGTACCCGAATTTGGTCAACTCATACCTTAGTCAACTCGTACCTAAGTCAACTCGTACCTTAGTAAAAATAAAATTTGTTTTGGGGTAAGTTTGGCTTAAGTACACATATATACAGGTCAACTTTATGGTCTATGCAGACTCCTGATCCTTTTCCCGACGATGAAGACGATACATAGTGTGTGCACGACGCCATTACGCACGTGCGCCAAAATGGCGCCTTTCATGTGTATGACCCCATATCCCTTTAGCCAGACATAATTTATGGGTGCTCGTTTGAACTATCCCTGTGGGGCAGCTCTTACGAGTGCCAACAATCTATGCTCCAGGGGGGATGTGATTGGTACATAACATCATGCTCAACATAAGACGAACTTCATACGTAAATGAAAATAACGAGAAAAATATAATTGTAGAACTTACATTTCATGCTCAGTTGCAAATAAAATGTTGTTATACAATTATATTTTGTTCTCATATATGCTCAAAACATAAATGTTGGCTAACATAAATGTTGCATATTCCTTATTACTGTTACTTTACGATAACACACCCGTGCAATATAATGCGTTTTTTCACATCTCCAAAATGGCAATCTTTCTTACGAAAATCCGTGTTTTTTTTTTTTTTTTTTTGCTTTTCTTCTTATTTATACTTCAAACGTAGGCTGTGATCTTTAGTTGGAACGACTCTAACGGGGCCCTCAACCTATGTATTGGAGTATAAATATTGAAAGATAATGTATACCCCCGTAAACCCGAGTTTCTCTATATAAAGTGAGGTTTAGGGGTGTGCCCATTGCACGGACAAAACCGGTTACATGTCGGCGAGTATAAACACAGCGGGATGTACAGGTAGCACAATAAAAATACAGTTATTTATTTAATTTTATTGCTTAAATGATAAACATTTGTTATACCGTTTAACTAACAAACTCTTAAATAAAAACAATCATCACGAATGCAAGCCTATATGAATTTGTCCCTCTTAAAACCCACTTTTATATATAAATAGTAAAACTGGGATTTAGTTTTAAGTTTTGTCAGAACAAAAACAGCCGCTCGCCGGCAAACCGGTCCCGATAGCTCAGTTGGTAGAGTGTCCGCTCCCGGGAACGGGAGGTCACGGGTTCGATCCCGGGCCGCGACATACCAAAGTTGTTAAAAATGGTACTAGCTGCTCCTCGCTTGGCACTCAGATTTACGGGGTAGAGCTAGGACTGGTCGACCCAGTGTCAGGATAATTTGACTGGGTGTGGTATCATGTAATGTGTCTGGGACATGATACTTCAGTGAGGCAGCACTATAAAAGTGAGCATTGAGCTCCCTGTCGCAACCAGACACCGTCGTGATATGACTGAAAAATTGTTGAAAGCGACGTTAAACCCGAATTCACACACACACACACACACACACACACACACACACACACACACACACACACACGCTCGCCGGCAAAATTTAAGCAATTAAAAACAGTCTTTAATGAAGGACGATTAGATTAAATTAGTACCGATAATCGTTTTTTGCATCCACATTAATCGGTACACGATTAACTAAAGTGTTAATTAAATTAACCCATATGGAATCTTCCATCTTATATATTTCGAAATTTAGGGGTGCCAGGTTGTGTTTTCTTCAAAATTTATTCGGGAAGTGGCTAAACTTTTTCAAACAGCGTCCGCCCTGATCAGACGACGCCGACGCCGCGTTCTGCGGCGTCTGATCTGGGCATGCAGTGTTTGACAACCCAAATGGAATCTTCCATCTTATATATTTCGAAATTTAGGAGTGTCAGGCTGTGTTTTCTTCAAAATTTATTCGGGAAGTGGCTTAACTTTTTCAAACAGCATAGGCCCTGATCATACGACGCCGCGTTCTGCAGCGTCTGATCTGGGCCTGCAGTGTTTGACAAGGCATCCCTTTGTGGGTTTCTGGTTCTGAATGGGTTAAAAGTCAATAATAATAAAATAATAATAATGATAATAACAATAATAACAAATTAATAATAACTCAAGCAGGTTGATGGCGCGCCATCGCATATCCCCGCGTTCTGCGGCGTCGGATCTGGGCCTGCAGTGTTTGTCAAGGTATACCTTTGTGGGTTTTAGGGACGGAATCGGTTAAAAGTGAATAATACTAATAAAATAATAATAATTATAATAATAATAACAACAACTAGAGCAGGTTGATGGCGCGCCATCGCATATCCCCGCGCTGTGAAAATCATGTTACAATAAAAGGACCCAAAGTACTTCTTTCTGGCCTCCGGTGAACTCACGACATGTCTCGGGGCCAGTTATACCCCCCATTTCAACTATTGTTCGGCAAAAAATAGAGTACCCCACCTACCCCTGGGGTACGAGTTGACCAAAATAGGTACGAGTTGACGTGGGGGCACGAGTTGACCAAAGAACGGGTACGAGTTGACCAAAAACAGGTACGAGTTGACTCGGGTACGAGTTGACTTAGGTACGAGTTGACCAGTTACCGTATCGAACCCGAGTCCTCCTGATCACCAGTCAGACGCGCATCCGACTTAGCTACCGAGGCCAAAAAATAAATTAATTAATAAATAAATCATCACCATGATTGACGAAACAGAGAAATGCTATTTTTTTTTTTTTGGGGGGGGGGGTGGGGGGTGGGGGGGGGTGGGTTTACGGCCCCATCCACCAATCCATCCAGATTTCCATCCAATAAGTAAGGATAATTAGGTATCATGTTGTTATTGAAATTAATTTGAAAAGTACTTTAGCGGTGTGGAATTATTTCGGAGGATAAAAAAGCCTATAAATGATCAAAAGAGGAGAAATGAAGAAAAAAGAGCCTGCTCTAAAGCATGCCGCAATACAATTAGAATTATACATTGAAATAAAAGAGGGAAATTTTCAAATATTTCTTCCAATCTTCTTAAACACAGTAAATGGACATATAGAATATAGATTTTCTATTTAGTAACGTTATAATATATAATAAATATATATATTATAGGTTCAAATATTCGTGGCTCCCTATCAAAATAATCCAATCAGCAAATAAAAATAAAAAATAACTCATCGGGCATCCAACCCGATATCCTATTTAAGTGGAAGCCCCGTGAAACGCAAAGTGGGGCCGAAGTGTCTAGGTATATGGGGCCGACGTGTCTAGGGGCCGAGGTGTCCAGGGGCCGACCCATCTAGGGTTTCAATTTTATGTGGGGCCGAGGTGGTTTTGGGGCCGAGGTGTCTAGGGGCCGAAGTGTCTAGGGGCCGAGGTGGTTTTGGGGCCGAAGTGTCCTGTTACCTTTCGAAATACGGTAATAAAGTTTCCTTTAAAAAAAAGGCTAACTGTAGGTTTTCTTTTGCTCCAGCATTTCAGTTTTTTTTTTTTTTTTTTTTTTGTTTTTTTTTTTTTTTTGTTTTTTGTTTTTTGTTTTGCTGTCGAGTCCTCACCGTTGTCTCACCACTGTGGTTCTTTGATTTATTTGTGTTCACGGAGATGTTGCACTGATGAGTTAGGAGGCCTTCATGCGGACTGAACAAATTATTTGTCTAAATCGCGACGGAAGTAAGGGCGAGGATTGTGGCCACGTAAAATCGATTTAAGCCCCGCAATGGAATTCTTTCCACTGACCGTTCCAAGGCGGTTCTTCTGTGGCGGTTTATTTATGTTGTTGTTTGTTACTACTCACTGTGTGTATCACTTGTGTCTTTTTATTTTGGATGGCCATTTGGCCATTTTGTGGGAAAGTAACTGTCCTTATGGCCATCCTTTGTTCAGGTTTCCATTATGGTCTGGTCGCTTCATGTTTGTGTTTCTTTCCCTTTGGTGTCTTTGGTGGGTGGAGTAAGTTAATTGCTTGATTCCTGATCTTTGTTTTACTTCTACTTTCCCTAGATTGTAAAGTTGAAAATCTGCTCGCCTTTCAAAAGTAAGGGGGAGCTATTGCCATACCCCCGGCGTCCGGCGTCGGCGTAAGCATCGGTGTCCGCATTTGTTGAAGTTTACCTGCAAGCAATCATTTGTGCTGGTTTATTTTGAAGTAAAGTTATCAACTGGTATAAAAAAAAAAAAAAAAAAAAAACATTTTTTTTTCACATTCTTTTTCACTCGATTTCCCAGGTTTTGGGGCTGAAAAAGTTAATCATTTCTTCTGTATTACCTCCCTTATAAGCATATATTTTGTCAAATGCATGTGCGTAGCCAACTGAAACGCAACTTCTCTTCTACATATCCGAGAGCAGCAAAGGCTGTGGTAAGGCTGCACGTACTCGCAGGCTCGTTTAAGCCAGTGCTGGTCGCCTTTGTGAAAAAGACCCATGTCATGCCCATGAAGCCGATGCCACGTCTTGACGTTGCATCGATGTTGTCGCTCTAAATAAGCACGATATTTCTGGTAAGGCTTTTACGGAAACTGTTTCAGTGTTAGCTGTCCGTCTTAAACCATAGAAAGGAGGACAATCTAAGTAGAAACATATTCACGGACCCGGCGAGGAGCAAAACCGCAACGTCGGTGCGCATCTAACTGTATTGGTTAAAAAATCGGCATTTATGAACAGAGAAGGCTGAATGTTGGGAGCTGCTCATTCGCACAGGTTTTATGCTGGTGGAAAATTTGTCCATGTACATGTTAAGCTTTTAAATTGCTTGTTTGACATGCGATGAACAATGGCATGTTTGTAAAATTGACCATGTTGGTAGGATATGAGGTCTCTTTCCGCCTGAGTTCGAGGCACGATCGAGACAAGTTCTGCAATCATGGTTTAAAACTGTTTTTTTTTTTTCTTCACCCACCGCTTATAAAAGAATGGTTAATAATGTTGCTAAAGAAATGAAGAAAAAACGACATATCACTTTCATAGAGATCACCCTACAACAAGCACACTTGATTGATTTACTTCGTGAAATACAAATCGGATTTTTTTACGCAGTAAGTTATCGGCTAGTTAGACTATCTGCATGTACATGTAACTGGACTCTGCAAAACTATTTTTTACTGATTTCAACTGTCAAATTCTCTTCGTAAACTCGTCCTGGAAATTCTGAGTGACCATGAAAAGTTTGAGACTCCGAGAGAAGTGTGACTCGAGTGACAGAATTAACTTTTGTAATCTGTAGGCGTTTTTTTTTTTTTTTGTTCTTTTACAAATCCTTAAGAAAAGAAAAGCATTACATCAACAAGTCCGTGCACTGAACAACGAAGGTAACCAGGCACTAGAAGCACTTTGAGGCTACCGCATAAGTACTGAACAACCCTATAAACCCAACTTTATATAGAGAAAGTTGAGTGTACAGGGGTACATTATTTTCCTTTATAGGGTGTTCAGAACACCGTGCACCGACAATCTATATTTGGACTAGAAAAAAAAAAAGAATATTTTCTCACATCACGAAAACACGCCTACCTAATCTTGACCCCTAGACAATGGGTAGTCGTTAGAACCTCGTCATCGAGGCGGTTCTAAGCAGTACCCACAATCTATATTAAGAGCAGAAATATGAACAAATCTGAATTTTTTTATCGGGCAATTTTCATTTGGGTGGCCAAATTCTGTATATATTTGAATAGGCGTGTTTTCGTAATGAACTGAAAATGCTAGTTCATGAGATTTTAGCACATACATGTTGATGTTTTATAATGAGCCCAATGCAGAAGACGGGTTATAAAGACCATAGGGTTAGTTTCGAGTCACAACAGTCGAATACGGCAGTTAAGATAATTTCATCTTGCACGGGGTAGGCCAACTGGAATCAAGTACATTGACGAATTAACCCATATATGCCTAGCGACCCTTTTTCAGACATTGGCAAACAGTGTAGACCCAGATCAGACGCCACATCTGATCAAGATCTAAACTGTTTGCTCAACGTACATGCATTTTTGTAAATCTTACCTAAAAATGGCATCTCTATGCTTAGAAAATGACCACTCCAGGCTCATAAAAGTGGAATATTTTTGGCACCTATGGGTTAATTATGAGGTTACATCAAAAGGACGAAACTGAAAGTAGGACCTGTTTCTACTGTAACTTTTTTTCTTTGGTTTGACTTCTTGGAAACGCTTTATAAATAGATATCTGGAAACGCTTTATAAATAGACATCGACTGGCGCTGCATTCTTGTTTATTCTGAACCCGTTTTCACTGCGTAAATATCTGTAGGGCTTTCCTAGTTACGCCATAAGACGGTTAGAAATAAACTGGGGTATCACCAATCCAATCTAAAGGGCTTCCAATCGAAATCGGAAGCCAAAAATGGTAGACTAACTGCCACACCTGCCAGGTGTATCCATTTCCCTTAAGATATTTATTGTTGGAGTTAAAACGCTTGCTTTTCGGTCTGTTTCGCTATTCAGACAGGCTGTTTCCTGTAATTGCAGTATAGTATTGCATCATCGTTAAAGCTGATTGGTTGATCGCGTCACGTGCCCCTCCATGGAACAATGACGGTATTCGACTGGAGACATTTCGTGGAGCACGACTGAGCTCCGCCCATGATGCGCAGTGGAAAATTGTGCTCCACGTTTTTGTACCAGTCAAATGTGATCCGTGCTTCCAGTTTGATGCCTAAAGCAAGAAAATGAAAAACTAATGTGACTGTTTTATATTTTAGCATTCTTGAATGTCCCTCGGTTGCACAGAAAGCAATGACCTATACAGTGTTGACGGGAACGTTAAAACATCGAATCAAACAAACAAACAAACAGAAAACAAATTATCAAATATAGTCGTATATATGCTCTATATTGCTTGAATTCAATGACTCATATCGACGAATCTCGTGGCGCAGTGGATAAACTACTGAACTATGATTAAATAGTTAAATTTTGCACCACAAGGGGGGTCGTGAGTTCAAATCACAGTGAATGTTTCTTTCTTTCTTTCTTTTTTTGTTATTTAAACATATATACTGCTATTATCACTTGCACGTTTGTAGATTTTTTGTCAAAAACTGAAGAAAAATAATAATAATAAAACAAATGTGTTTTAAAATATATTTAATTCATTCTGATTAGTTCGCCGTCTTTTTAGCGGCAAAAACAGCAAGCTGAAATTGTATTGTTTTGTGAAACAGAAGCACTAAAATGAGATTTCTTGTTTAGTGGTTCATAGGGACACTTTCTGGTTGTCTTTTAATTGTTGTAATTTGTTTGGCTCTTTTGAAAAGAAATCGACATTTTGGGTCAAATAGTGTGTTATTTTTTTCGGCCCCCGCCCATATATAGGGGCTTGAAGAAATATATGGGCTGCATGATGCTTCCACGCAGAGCTGAATCCGGCCCGCACACTAGTACTGGTAAACCGCTTAGAGGATCTAAGCCTGTCCAGGAATGCGGTGCGAGGCGGACCGTCCATGCTAATAAACCCTATTGGTTTCATTGGGCGACAGGGCTTGAGATGTCATTTCAACTCAATGTCGGGAAAAAGTCCCACAAAATTGGAAGTAACGTCTCCAAAATGACCTTTACAGTGTTGACGGGGACGTTAAACCTCAAATCAAACAAAAGTGTTTTATTAAAATTTCATTTTTGATAACTTGCCTTCATTCAACTTAGGACACCATAGGCGAGCTATGTTGTCTTCTGACAACCCCATTTTATCCCCTCGCATCAACGTTGTGACGGGGATATAGCATCGGTACCTTGCGTCCATGTGTGTGTTTGTGTGTGTGTGTTAGTGTGTGTGTGTGTGTGTCCGTCCGGAACCTTGTGAACACGATAGCAGACACAGTTTTCATCGTAGAAGCTTCCAGCCTTCCACAAATGTTTCCCATGGAAAGACGACGACCCCTATAGGAGCTTTTTTCGTGACGCACTTCCGCTTCTAAAAAAAGAACGGGAAAAGCCCTGGCCGTCATCGTCGTATATGCTTCAAGGCAGTGGGACAGATAAAGTGTTAATTACAGCGTAAATTTAACTTTTGACGAATTCTAATGTAAGATAATGGGACAAACACCGATTTGCTAACAGGTGTGAAATTTCGCATTACGAAAACATTGGTTGGTTGATTTGAGGTTTAACGTCCCCGTCAACACTGTAAAGGTCATTTTGGAGACGTTGTTTCCAATTTTGTGGGACTTTTACCCGACATTGAGATGAAATGACATCTCAAGCCCTGTCGCCCAATGAAACCAATAGGGTTTATTAGCATGGACGGTCCGCCTTGCACCGCGGTTCCTGGACAGGCTTAGATTACGAAAACATGCATATATATACAACTATATTATCAATTTTTCGGGGGAAAAAAATGGAAATTTTAAGATGAAAAAATGTGATATTTTTTATTTCTGCTCGAAACATACATTGCGGGGACTCGATAGAACCGCCTCTACGAGATAAAGTTTTTTATTTATTTGCCCGTTTTTTTTTGTTTTTTTTTTTTCATTTAATCATTTATCATTTTGTGCATTAAGTACAGGCGGTTCTATCGAGTACCCACAATCTATGTTTTGAGGCGGTTCTATCGAGTACCCACAAACAGGAGTAAGAAAAATAATGTTTACCCTGTAAACCCCAGTTTTACTATATAAAAGTGGGATTTGAGGGGGTAAAAATCGCATAGGCGTGTTTTTCATGATGGCAAATCCCTAGTCTTATGTTTTAATTAACTGCTCTTCAAGATATATTGTACAAACGACCCAACAGGGTCCTCTCTCTCTCTCTCTCTCTCTCTCTCTCTCTCTCTCTCTCTCTGTGTAAGTGTGCCATGACCTACATGGTGCTCTCTCTCTCTCTCTCTCTCTCTCTCTCTCTCTCTCTCTCTCTCTCTCTCTGTCTCTCTCTCTCTCTCTCTCTTAGCGTACCAACACTTAGCGAGCGTAGGTAAATTACAGTTTCCACGTCAACTGACATGTAACGTGTCAACAACGTCGTGTCTACATCAAGCAAACATCCAACGCGATGCACTGAATTTGACTTTGCAACGTCGATGAAACGTCAGAACGTTGCGTTGCCGATAATACGGCGTTGCTTAATAAGATGTCATTTGCCCAGTGCTCGGACCCATCAAGACTCAGTGGGATTGGAACATTAAATTCAAAACAAACGTAGAACACCCTTTCAGTGCATGAGAATGAAACACTCCTTCGCAAGTGCAAGATTTTACAGTAAAATTAGGTAGATCAACCTGCCCAGCCCTTACATTACCAGGAACCCCAAAACGGGTACCCTGGTAAACAGTGAATGCCCAGATCAGACGCCACAGAACGCGGCGTCTGATCAGGGCCTACACTGTTTGCAAAAGTCAAGCCAATTTCCAAATAAATTTTGAAGTAAACACAACCTGACACGCCTTAATTTTGAAATGGACTCCTGCTATATATAAGGAGGAAGATTCCATTATTTGGTACAAAAAGGGTTAATGGCTTATTAGCTTAGCTCCACAATATCTTCTTGGATACACGGACCAGTCAAACTTCTCTCATCTCAACGGTCACGTGACATTGGCGTGAGTTGGAGTTGGTGTCGACAGCATGACGTTGATTCAACGTTGACTCGACGACCGTCTTTCAGTCCACTCATTAGCTTTTTTTCGACTGTCGGTATGTTTATTTTTCTGTCTGTTCGTCCGTACGTCTGTTAGTCATTCATTCATTCAGTCGGTCGGTCTTTCGTCTGTCAGTTTGTCAGTCAAACCTCTCTCTCTCTCTCTCTCTCTCTCTCTCTCTCTCTCTCAACGGCCATGTGACGTTGAAGTGAGTTGGAGTTGGTGTCGACGGCATGACGTCGAACCAACGTTGACTCGACGTCCGTCTGTCAGTCCACTCATTAGTTGTTTTCTACTGTCAGTATCAGTTTATTTTTCTGTCTAACTGTCCGTCCGTTCATCTGTTAGTCAGTCATTCAGTCAGTCGGTCTGTATGTCGTCTGTCTGTCTACTGTCAGTTTTTCAGTCAAACCTCAATGTAAACGGGTATATTTTCTCTCAAAATGTCTGAATATTGTTAGCATTTTAAGTTCCGCCAATACATTTGAATAGCGATGGCCGTTTCAGTTGGCGGACAGTGCTTTGCGCATGCGCAAGAATGACGTCATAAACGGAATCTCTAAAACCTCCTACTGATTTTCAAGGTCAAGGGTAAAAGGTCAAGGCTACAATGGCCTTGACAGTAAAAACCTTGTGAACAGGATAGAAGACAAATAGATCATCCTAGAATCTTCAAACCTTCCACAAATGTTCCCCATTGAAAGACAATGAACCCTATTTCTTTTTCAAGGTCAAAGGTCAAGGTCACAATGAACTTGACCTTAAAAACCTTGTGAACACGATAGAAGAGACATTTATCATCATAGAAGCTTCAAACCCTCCATTAATATTCCCCATGGAAAGACGATGAACGCTATTGATTCTCAAGGTCAAGGTTCAAAGGTCAAGGTCACAATGAACTTGACCTTAAAAACCTTATGAACAGGATAGAAGACACAGTTATCAGCGTAGAAGCTTCAAACCTTTCACAAATTTTCCCCATTGAAAGACGATGAACCCTATTGATTTTCAAGGTCAAGGGTCGGAGATCAAGGTCACAATGGACTTGACCTTAAAATCTTATGAACAGGATGGAATACACAGTTATCATCGTAGAAGCTTCAAACCTTCTACAAATGTTCCCCATGGGGAGAAGATGAACCGTATTGACTTTCAAGGTCAGTGGTCAGAGGTCAAGGTCACAATGGACTTGGCCTTAAAAATCTTATGAACAGGACAGAATGTACAGCTATCATCGTAGAAGCTTCAAACCTTCATGTCGATGAATGGTGTGCTGTTGCGAGGGGATGCTACGCTTGCGTTGCCTTGTTTGTTCTGTCGAGATTATTTCACTTATATCTAACCGATCGTTAATCACAGGTTGGCGAAAGTCGAAACCGGCATCCCCGGAGAAAAACCACCCGACCTCCGGTTGGCGTCTCACATGTGACCCTAGCCAGTTTCGAAACACAGCCGTGAGAGAGCTATGATTAACAGTCATAAGGCAAAGAGGCACCTCCAAGCCAATCATTTATAATCAGATAGATCCGAGCTGTGTCCTAGCTCCATATTAACTGCAAATGACAAGCACAATAAATAGTTTAAGTTTCGTATTTGTTTATAAAACTTGTATTATGGTTACTTTCTAAAATTGCCTCGAGGCCTCGGGCCAATGCAGCAGACCTCGGACCTTTCTTTCTTTCTTTCTTTCTTCCGGTTTCACCTTAACCCCAGGAGGGGACACAGACGGTGTACATTGCATACACTCCAGTTTTGCAGGATGAAAGCCTACACAGTGATCATGTAATTACGGCATGGTTCTTTAACCTGCACAGGAGATGGTTCTCCCTGCACAGGGGGGCTCAGTTAACGTCCCGATCCGAAGGTCAATGCGAAATTACTTGATCAATGACATTATATTATAAGCCAGTTACTTATATTTTTATGACCTCCAATGTTTATTATAGATATATATAATTTGATTTATAGATATCTATTATAAAATTATAGATATCTCGTAAAATTATAGATATCTCGAAATTGTATTAAATAGTAAAACGGCACGCGATATACTTTTCTATGTTCAGTCATATTAATTGAGTCACGTGACTGATTTCACGCTCTTTTTCAAACGTGGTCGTTGTGCTCCACGAAATTGTTCGAAATTTCACGAATCTCCCAGTCGAACACAAAACGTGCTCCACGCTTCAGTTCGTGGAACACGAAATCACCAGTCGAATACCGCCAATTATACCCGGTTTGCCCGCCTCATGGCGACCAAACCAAAAAGTGGACCGTGAAAAAATGAGACATTTCCGCCACGGCGCATGCGCGTTGCTAAGTGGGCGTTAACCGATTGTTTAAGGCGGGGCTTACACGATAAACAAATCAATAGTCACATTTTCAATCCTCCTTGAATGAACTATTGCCCAGCCTGCCAAAAACATCGGACCAACGTCGGGTAGACAGCGATACGACGTATCAAC
Source organism: Lucinisca nassula (assembly GCA_963580285.1). NCBI lineage: Eukaryota > Metazoa > Mollusca > Bivalvia > Lucinida > Lucinidae > Lucinisca > Lucinisca nassula. The sequence continues at coordinate 174,959,511 of OY757012.1, forward strand.
GTCGTTTCGCTCTCAGCCCCATATTGGCCGGCTATTGCGTAATAGCTGGGAAGTATACTATATACCATGCAATGAAAGTTTCTCCTCTGTGACTGTTACTGACATTTTGCTCTTGAACAGCAGTTGTCAATTTCTGGCGTAAGAATGTGCAGTGTGCTGGTTAACTGCTAACGTATAAGCCTGTCAAGAAAGAGTGTGGATAGGTAAACTGACCGGCTCAAAATGACCTGAATGGTGTTGACTGGGCCGTTAAACTCCACTACAAACAAAAAAAAAAAATGTTTTTTTTTTTTTTTTTTGTTTTTTTTTAATTAAAAATCTACCTCTCCCTCTGTTTAGTTTAGTGTTACACTTCTCTGAGTATTTCTCTAATCCATCTGGGAGATTTTGTTACCTCGAAAATTGTGTACAGGTGCCAAAAAAAGAGGATCGATGCATTTTAAAAGTAACATTAACAACGAGAAGATCCTGCATATGCTGCAGTATAACGAAACAACCTCACCCTGAGTTATGTAGACGAGCTATTGATCAGTACACATGAGAAAACCTAAATTTGCAGCCTGCGTGGAAAAGGAGATAGACGTGTAAAAAGTAAATAAGGCATCAATCCGTAAAAAAAGTGGACATGCGTGAAAAAAGTGAACATAAAGAAATGCAAAATAAAGGAATGAAAAAAGATGGATGTGCGTGAAAAGGGTTGAAAAGGTACCAGTCCGTGAAAGCAGAAGATGTGCGTGAAAAGGATAATCCCGAAGAAAAATGTACATTGACGTGAAAGAAAAATAGATAAGGCACCAATCCGTGAAAAAAGTGGACATCCGTGAAAAAAGTGGACAAATAGAAAAAAAAGAAAAGGAATGAAAAAAAAAGATGTGCGTGAAAAGGGTTGAAAAGGTACCTGTCCGTGAAAGAAGAAGATGTGCGTGAAAAGGATAATCACGAAGAAAAATGTACACTGACGTGAAAGAAAACAAGAGGACCTGTATCGCTCACCTGAGCTAACAAATTCAAAGTTTAAGGAAGTGCCAACCTTTCCTGAAGGCTTTATGGGAGGACATGGTGATGACAGGGTAAGCATTTTCTGCAAATCAAGTAGAATGTAACTCTATGATAAACAGGCTGACCTCTCCGGTTTTCAAACTCATTCAAGCTTTTATTCCTGACTTGCTAAGAAGATCCGATCTAAACTGAAGTGGCTATGGTGATGACAAGTTCAAAAACAAGAGTTTTCAAACTCCACCAAGCTTTCTGCCTGACTTTCTTGTTTGTAAGTTTCATGAAGATCCGTTCAAAACTGAAGGGTCAGCAGTTATGACAAGGTCGAAAATAGGCATTTTCAGCAATCAAAGGCACTCTATGATAAATGTGCCGACTTGGTCGGTATTTGAACTCATCTGAGGTTTTATCCCCAGCCACCTTACATATAAGTTTCAGAAAGATACGATCAAAACTGAAGGGGCTACAGTGATGACAAGGTCAAAAATCGGCATTTTCAGCAATCAAAGGGATGTAACTGTATGATAAATGGGTCGACTTGGCCGGTTTTCGAACTCTTCCAAGGTTTTATCCCCAGCCACTTTACATATAAGTTTCAGAAAGATCGGATCACAACTGAAGGTGCTACCGTGATAACAAGGTCAAAAATCGGCATTTTCAGCAATTAAAGGTGCGTAACTCTATGATAAATGGGCCGACTTGCCAATTTTTCGAACTCTTCCAAGGTTTTATCCCCAGCCACCTTACATATAAGTTTCAGAAAGATCGGATCACAACTGAAGGGGCTACCGTGATGACAAGGTCGAAAGTCGGCGTTTTTCAGCAATCAAAGGGACGTGACTCTATGATAAATGGGCCGACTTGGCCGGTATTCAAACTTATCCGAGTTTTTATCCTCAGCCACCTTACATATAAGTTTCAAAAAGATCCGATCAAAACCGAAGGGGCTACAGTGATGACAAGGTCAAAAATCGGCATTTTCAGCAATCAAAGGGACGTAACTCTATGATAAATGGGCCTACTTGGCCGGTTTTCGAACTCATCCAAGGTTTTATCCCCAGCCACCTTACATATAAGTTTCAGAAAGATCATATCAAAACTGGAGGGGCTACCGTGATGACAATGTCAAAAATCGGCATTTTCAGCAATCAAAGGGACGTAAGTCTATAAAAAATGGGCTGACTTGGCCGGTTTTCGAACTCATCCAAGGTTTTATCCCCAGCCACCTTACATATAAGTTTCAGAAAGATACGATCAAAACTGAAGTGGCTACCGTGATGACAAGGTCAAAAATCGGCATTTTCAGCAATCAAAGGGATGTAACTCTATGATAAATAGGCCGACTTGGCCGGTTTTCGAACTCATCCGAGTTTTTATCCCCAGCCACCTTACATATAAGTTTCAGAAAGATAGGATCAAAACTGAAGGGGCTACAGTGATGACAAGGTCAAAAATCGGCATTTTCAGCAATCAAAGGGATGTAACAGTATGATAAATGGGTCGACTTGGCCGGTTTTCGAACTCTTTCAAGGTTTTATCCCCAGCCACCTTACATATAAGTTTCAGAAAGATCGGATCACAACTGAAGGGGCTACCATGATAACAAGGTCAAAAAATCGGCATTTTCAGCAATTAAAGGGGCGTAACTCTATGATAAATGGGCCGACTTGCCAATTTTTCGAACTCATCCGAGGTTTTGTCCCCAGCCACCTTACATATAAGTTTCAGAAAGATCCGATCAAAACTGAAGGGGCTACCTTGATGACAAGGTCGAAAGTCGGCGTTTTTCAGCAATCAAAGGGACGTTACTCTATGATAAATGGGCCGACTTGGCCGGTATTCAAACTTATCCGAGTTTTTATCCTCAGCCACCTTACATATAAGTTTCAAAAAGATCCGATCAAAACCGAAGGGGCTACAGTGATGACAAGGTCAAAAATCGGCATTTTCAGCAATCAAAGGGACGTAACTCTATGATAAATGGGCCTACTTGGCCGGTTTTGGAACTCATCCAAGGTTTTATCCCCAGCCACCTTACATGTAAGTTTCAGAAAGATCATATCAAAACTGAAGGGGCTACCGTGATGACAAGGTAAAAAATCGGCATTTTCAGCAATCAAAGGGACGTAAGTCTATGAAAAATGGGCTGACTTGGCCTGTTTTCGAACTCATCCGAGGTTTTATCCCAAGCCACCTTACATATAAGTTTCAGAAAGATACGATCAAAACTGAAGTGGCTACCGTGATGACAAGGTCAAAAATCGGCATTTTCAGCAATCAAAGGGATGTAACTCTATGATAAATAGGCCGACTTGGCCGGTTTTCGAACTCATCCGAGTTTTTATCCCCAGCCACCTCACATATAAGTTTCAGAAAGATAGGATCAAAACTGAAGGGGCTACAGTGATGACAAGGTCAAAAATCGGCATTTTCAGCAATCAAAGGGATGTAACAGTATGATAAATGGGTCGACTTGGCCGGTTTTCGAACTCTTCCAAGGTTTTATCCCCAGCCACCTTACATATAAGTTTCAGAAAGATCGGATCACAACTGAAGGGGCTACCGTGATAACAAGGTCAAAAATCGGCATTTTCAGCAATTAAAGGGGCGTAACTCTATGATAAATGGGCCGACTTGCCAATTTTTCGAACTCATCCGAGGTTTTATCCCCAGCCACCTTACATATAAGTTTCAGAAAGATCCGATCAAAACTGAAGGGGCTACCTTGATGACAAGGTCGAAAGTCGGCGTTTTTCAGCAATCAAAGGGACGTTACTCTATGATAAATTGGCCGACTTGGCCGGTATTCAAACTTATCCGAGTTTTTATCCTCAGCCACCTTACATATAAGTTTCAAAAAGATCCGATCAAAACCGAAGGGGCTACAGTGATGACAAGGTCAAAAATCGGCATTTTCAGCAATCAAAGGGACGTAACTCTATGATAAATGGGCCTACTTGGCCGGTTTTGGAACTCATCCAAGGTTAAATCCCCAGCCACCTTACATGTAAGTTTCAGAAAGATCCGATCAAAACTGAAGGGGCTACCGTGATGACAAGGTCAAAAATCGGCATTTTCAGCAATCAAAGGGACGTAAGTCTATGAAAAATGGGCTGACTTGGCCGGTTTTCGAACTCGTCCGAGGTTTTATCCCCAGCCACCTTACATATAAGTTTCAGAAAGATCCGATCAAAACTGAAGGGGCTACCGTGAAGACAAGGTCAAAAATCGGCATTTTCAGCAATCAAAGGGATGTAACTCTTTGATAAATGGGCCGACTTGGCCGGTTTTCGAACTCATCCGAGTTTTTATCCCCAGCCACCTTACATGTAAGTTTCAGGAAGATCTGATCAAAACTGAAGGCGCTACGGTGATGACAAGCATTTTCCCATAGTAAGTCTATGGGACCTTGTGGTTGCCATAGGAACCAAAGTTTTAGAGCGATTTCGAAAAAAGTTTATGTCATCAATGCCCCACCAGAGGCATGCTACAGATGAGAAATGATTGAGATCAGCCTGCAGAATACAGAGGTATAGCTGCTCAAAAGTGTGGACGGACGACGGACGACGGACGGACGACGGACGGACGACGGACGACGGAGGACCCACTATACTATAAGCTCCCCTGGAGCCTTCGGCCCAGGTGAGCTAAAAAGATAAGGCAACAATCAGTGAAAAAAAAGTGGACATCCGTGAAAAAAGTGGACATAAAGAAATGCAAAATAAAGGAATGAAAAAAGAAGTTGTGCGTGAAAAGGTTGAAAAGGTACCAGTCCGAGAAAGAAGAAGGTGCGCGTTATAAGGATAATCACGAAGAAAAATGTACACTGACGTGAAAGAAAAATAGATAAGGCAACAATCCGTGAAAAAAGTGGATATCCGTGAAAAAAGTGGACAGAAAGAAATACAAAGAAACAGAGTGAGTGAGTTTTAGTTTTATGTCCCAGCAACAGCTAAGGTCATACGGAGACGGGACCTCGTGACTCATCCGAAAGTCTGGAGAAGCCCAGGATCGATTCTGCGATCCCTGGTTTACAAGGCGAGTAGCGTAACCACTGCACCACGGAGGCTTCTACAAAGAAAAGGAACGAAAATAAGGAGATATGCATGAAAAGGGTTGAAAATGTATCAGTCCGTGAAAGCAGAAGATGTGCGTGAAAAGAATAATCACGAAGAAAAAAGTACACCCACGTGAAAGAAAAACAGATAAGGCAACAATCCGTGAAAAAAGTGGACATGCGTAAAAAGTGGACATAAAGAAATGCAAAATAATGGAATGAAAAAAGATGGATGTTCGTGAAAAGGGTTGAAAAGGAACAAGCCCGAGAAAACAGAAAAGGTGCACGTGAAAAGGATAATCACGAAGACAAATGTACATTGACGTGAAAGAAAAACAGATAAGGCAACAATCCGTGAAAAAAGTGGACATGCGTGAAAAAAGTGGACATCCGTGAAAAAAGTGGACATAAAGAAATACAAAGAAAAGGAATGAAAAAAGAAGATGTGCGTGAAAAGGGTTGAAAAGGTACCTGTCCGTGAAAGAAGAAGATGTGCGTGATAAGGATAATAACGAAGAAAAATGTACACTGACGTGAAAGAAAAACAGATAAGGCAACAATCCGTGAAAGAAGTGGACATCCGTGAAAAAAGTGGACATAAAAAAAATTCAAAGAAAAGGAATGAAAAAAGAAGATGAGCGTGAAAAGTGTTGAAAAGGTACCTGTCCGTGAAAGAAGATGATGTGCGTGATAAGGATAATCACGAAGAAAACGTACACTGACGTGAAAGAAAAATAGATAAGGCAAAAATCCGTGAAAAAAGTGGACATCCATGAAAAAAGTGGACATAAAGAAATGCAAAATAATGGAATGAAAAAAAGAAGATGTGCTGAAAAGGGTTGAAAAGGTACCAGTCCGAGAAAGAAGATGCGCGTGATAAGGATAATCACGAAGAAAAATGTACACTGACGTGAAAGAAAAACAGATAAGGCAACAATCCGTGAAAAAAGTGGACATCCGTGAAAAAAGTGGACATAAAGAAATACAAAGAAAAGGAATGAAAAAAGAAGATGTGCGTGAAAAGGGTTGAAAAGGTACCTGTCCGTGAAAGAAGAAGATGTGCGTGATAAGGATAATCACGAAGAAAAATGTACACTGACGTGAAAGAAAAACAGATAAGGCAACAATCCGTGAAAGAAGTGGACATCCGTGAAAAAAGTGGACATAAAAAAATTCAAAGAAAAGGAATGAAAAAAGAAGATGAGCGTGAAAAGTGTTGAAAAGGTACCTGTCCGTGAAAGAAGATGATGTGCGTGATAAGGATAATCACGAAGAAAACGTACACTGACGTGAAAGAAAAATAGATAAGGCAAAAATCCGTGAAAAAAGTGGACATCCATGAAAAAAGTGGACATAAAGAAATGCAAAATAATGGAATGAAAAAAAGAAGATGTGCTGAAAAGGGTTGAAAAGGTACCAGTCCGAGAAAGAAGATGCGCGTGATAAGGATAATCACGAAGAAAAATGTACACTGACGTGAAAGAAAAACAGGTAAGGCAACAATCCGTGAAAAAAGTGGACATCCGTGAAAAAAGTGGACATAAAGAAATACAAAGAAAAGGAATGAAAAAAGAAGATGTGCGTGAAAAGGGTTGAAAAGGTACCTGTCCGTGAAAGAAGAAGATGTGCGTGATAAGGATAATCACGAAGAAAAATGTACACTGACGTGAAAGAAAAACAGATAAGGCAACAATCCGTGAAAAAAGTGGACATCCGTGAAAAAAGTGGACATAAAAAAAAAAATACAAAGAAAAGGAATGAAAAAAGAAGATGAGCGTGAAAAGTGTTGAAAAGGTACCTGTCCGTGAAAGAAGAAGATGTGCGTGATAAGGATAATTACGAAGAAAAACGTACACTGACGTGAAAGAAAAAAAGATAAGGCAAAAATCCGTGAAAAAAGTGGACATCCGTGAAAAAAGTGGACATAAAAAAAATACAAAGAAAAGGAATGAAAAAAGAAGATGAGCGTGAAAAGTGTTGAAAAGGTACCTGTCCGTGAAAGAAGAAGATGTGCGTGATAAGGATAATTACGAAGAAAAACGTACACTGACGTGAAAGAAAAATAGATAAGGCAAAAATCCGTGAAAAAAGTGGACATCCGTGAAAAAAGTGGACATAAAAAAAAAATACAAAGAAAAGGAATGAAAAAAGAAGATGAGCGTGAAAAGTGTTGAAAAGGTACCTGTCCGTGAAAGAAGATGATGTGCGTGATAAGGATAATTACGAAGAAAAATGTACACTGACGTGAAAGAAAAATAGATAAGGCAAAAATCCGTGAAAAAAGTGGACATCCGTGAAAAAATTGGACATAAAGAAATGCAAAATAAAGGAATGAAAAAAAGAAGATGTGCTGAAAAGGGTTGAAAAGGTACCAGTCCGAGAAAGAAGGTGCGCGTGATAAGGATAATCACGAAGAAAAATGTACACTGACGTGAAAGAAAACTATGATAGATAGGGCAACAATCCGTGAAAAAAGTGGACACCCGTGAAAAAAGTGGACATAAAGAAATACAAAGAAAAGGAGTGAGTGAGTTTTAGTTTTGCGTCCCACCAACAGCCAATGTCATACGGAGACGGGACCTCGGTTTAAAGACTCGTCCGAAATGCTGGAGAAGCCCGGGATCGATCATGCGATTCCTGGTTTACAAGGCGAGTAGCGTAACCACTGCACCACGGAGGCTTCTACAAAGAAAAGGAATGAAAAAAAGAAGATGTGCGTGAAATGAAGTTCATACCCTCATGAACGCATCGAGTCACAAGAGTCTCCGTACCGTCAAGTTACGTCAGTCTAAGCCATGGTTCTCTATACGGGCGTTGTTGACGTCAACGCTATTTCGCTGTTTGTAGAAAACAGCGTGTCTATGTTTTTCAGCTTTAGAATTTTGGCTTATAAGCTTTTGTTCGCCCATTGATGAGGGGCAAAGAATGTAAATATAAAATATAAACTTAATTTTTCTGCTTTTCATGAAAGTATGAACGACAGCGGTTCGCTAGCAAAGTTTGCATGGAACCCCTTCGGGATTCATTTACTTTGCACACGACCCACTGTGTTCATACTTCCATGAACAACAGATTCTTAAGAAGTTTTCCACAGAAAAAAACAACATTACATTCTACTTCTACATTTCCCAGCAGGTAAGCCCATTCATGAAAATAGCTTGTCTGAAAGAAACCAGACTTTACGCAATTGCATTTGAGACAAGAAGGTGACCATTACAACTCATTATATTCATTACAATAAAGGGGTTTATTATCCCCTATTTATATGTAAGGAACCCCAGTGTACACATTCATCCCCCGCGTATCGGGGCTTGAAGAAACAGATGGACTGCATGATGCTTCCACACAGAGCTGAACCCGACCGCATACGAGTACTGGGAACGCGCTTTGAGAATCTAAGCTTGCAAAAGCAAAGCGCTGCGACTCTGACCGTGCATGCTTATAAACCCTATTGGTTTCATTAGGCGACAGGGCTGAGATGTCATTTCATCTCAATGTCGGGTAAAAGTCAAACAAAATTGGACGCAACGTCTCCAAAATGACCTATACAGTGTTGGTGGGGACGTTTAACCTCAAATCAATTAATCAATTAGTGTACACGCAATATTTTTACAAATCTGACTACTATTTCACAGATAAGACAGCCTTTCAGGTGGCTTCCGAATTCGAAAGCGAATAAGGCCTTTGCATAAATCCATTATCGCTCCTTGACACAATCACTTGGTACAATAACACGTCGGCCCCCGCCCATCGGGGCTTGAAGAAATATAAGGGCTGCATGATGCTTCCACGCAGAGCTGAAACCGACCCGCACACGAGTACTAGTAAACAACGTAGAGGATCTAAGCCTGCCCAGGTGAAGCGGCGCGAGTCGGCCCGTCCATGCTTATAAACCCTACTGGTTCCATTGGTCGGCAGGGCTTGAGATGTCATTTCATCTCAATGTCGGGTAAAAGTCCCACAAAATTGGAAGCAATGTCTCCTAAATGACATTTACAGTGTTGACGTGGACATTAAACCTCATATCAAACAAAACAATAACAGGTATTCTCCATTTAAGACAATCTTGCTGTTCTGACATCTACAGATGTAGAATGGTTTCAGTCCCTCGTCCTACGTTTCAATGTTAAATCAACGGCTTTTGACAAAACTGGGTCCCGACGTGTTTCGCGTTCAAAACATCATTGGCGCTTCAATTTGTGCAAAGTTCTATAAGTCCACTGGGTCCGGCACTAACTGGTTTTGTTTGTTTGATTTGAGGTTTAACGTCCCCGTCAACACTGTAAAGGTCATTTTGGAGACGTTGCTTCCAATTTTGTGGGACTTTGACCCGACATTGAGATGAAATGACATCTTAAGCCCTGTCGCCCAATGAAACCAATAGGGTTATAAGCATGGACGGTCCGCCTCGCACCGCGGTTCCTGGGCAGGCTTAGATCCTCTAAGCTGTTTACCAGTACTAGTGTGCGGGCCGGATTCAGCTCTGCGTGGAAGCATCATGCAGCCCATATATTTCTTCAAGCTCCTATGGGCGGGGGCTGAGGCACTAACTGGTAGTTCTTCACTGTGTAAACATGGTACATGCGGTAGTCCATCGCACTTTACATAGCCATGCCCCATGTGTGCTGGATTTGTAGCTAGTATTCCTTTCTTAGTACCGATTATTGATAAAAGTGGCTGGTTTGTTTGTTTTATTTGAGGTTTACGGCCACGTCAACACTGTGTAGGTCATTTTGGATTTTGGAGACTTTGCTTCCAATTTTGTGGGACTTTTACCCAACATTGAGATGAAATGACATCACAAACCCTGTCGCCCAATGAAACCAATATGGTTTATACGCATGGACGGTCCAACTCGCACCGCTTTACCTGGGCAGGCTTAGATCCTCTGAGCGGTTTACCAGTACTTGTGTGCGGTCGGTTTCTGCTCTGCGTGGAAGCGTCATGCAGCCCATTTATTTCTTCAAGTCCCAGTGGGCGGGTGCAGAATAAAAGTGTCTGTTCCATCTGCAAACGCTTTTACAAGGAGAACTCACCTTAAAGCTCGCTAACAGAGCGAATGAGGGGAGGTAACTGCCAGACTACACGATAATTAAGCAAATAGCAATCCGATAAAAACGTATCTAAGGTAGGCGGAGCAAATGTGTTGCTCATGCGCAGTGGCGGAAATGTCTCATTTTTTCACGGTCCACTTTTTTACGTTACACCGCCTCATTTAAGCGGTTCTAACGAATATCGACAACCGACATGTATATTTGAAGCATTAGTAAGAAAGTATCAAAACATTTCCGTTTAGATATGAAAGAATGCATTTTGTCACCCGGATGTTTAATCGTAATGATTTCAACTTACACATTTTCTTGTGCACAGGGTATTATTATGTTTTCGAAGAAAATTATTATGTTTTCGAAGAAAATAGAGACAGGCGATTCACATGAAGTGCCAAGCGTTTTTAAATATATTAAACTTGTGCAGACGACTTTTGCTTAGCACGTGGATGATCAATAGAGATTTAATTCTTAAAGAAAAGAAGTTCCTCTTCCTCCTTCCCCCCCCACCCCTCCTTCCCCCCCCCCATACTATGTTACACATTTCTTCATTGGTGGCATCTGATAGGGTCGTCCAGACCTCGTGTCGTCTTCTAAAGACGTTCTACCGCGTTTGAATTCCCCAAACCATACGTTAACTTGTGCATCCGATGGTGCAGAAGACCCATAAACATTGGTCAACTTGCGATGTATTTCCTGACCCGCTTTCCCTTTCAAATACAAGTACCGAATTACAGCACGGTACTCAACTTTTGACGTAAAGCTTGCTTTTGCATCGCTAGCCATGTTTGACGTTCAATATCTTACGCATTACGCAAACACGCAAATACATTGCCACCTTAATCGCGGAAAAAATGAAAAATTTTGATGAAAAATTGTGATATTTTTCTTATTTCTGTTCAAAATATAGATTGTGGGCACTCGTTAGAACCGCCTCATCGAGGCGGTTCTAACGAGTACCTACAATCTATATTTTAGAGCAGAAATAAGAAAAGGTATACCCCCGGAAACCCCAGTTTTACTATATAAAAGTGGGTTCAAGGTGGTCTAAATTATATAGGCGTGTTTTCGTGATGGAGTAAATGAGACGATAAGAGTGCAATTTTGCCCTCATGCCGAAAACATGTATTGAAACAAGGCATGGAAATCTTGGATGTCTCGGTCAGTTCGAAATGGGATAGGCTGTTACTTACTGACAAAACGGCAATATTTAGCTTCACTCATTACGAAAACACGCCTATACAAATGCATTGTAAACTTTACCACGGAAAAAACGTAAATTTCAGGATGAAAAATTGTGATATTTTTCTTATTTCTGCTCAAAATATAGATTGTTGGTACTCGTTAGAACCTCCTCATTGAGGAGGAGGCATTGAGGCGGATCTAACGAGTACCAACAATCTATATTTAGAGCAGATATTAGAAAAATAAAGTTTACCCCTGTAAACCCCAGTTTTGCTATATAAAGTGGGGTTCAAGGGGGTCAAAATTATATAGGTGTGTTTTCGTGATGAACTGCGTCACTAAGCCTCAGAGAAAACTAACTTTGTTCCTGGTCGTTTCGCGCCAATTAAGTGGTGTCCAACGTATTTACTGGGCATAATATTGGGTGTAAACTGAAAGTTTGCACATGAGAAATAGTCTGGGATGGCATTTTTTTGAATGATTACTGAAACATTTGAGTGATAAGTTTCCCAAAGAAGGTGCGGGCAGATCTAACGTTGCGGGACAAAATACGTGACGTCAGCGTCGAAAATGACGTCATTTTTCGAGAAAAAAGTAGTCCCAAACAGTGAAAAATAATATCGTTTTCGATTTCACTGAGAAACCTCTATATTTCATTGAAAAGCATGTAAGAAACGACGTTGCACGCACGTTTTGTGCCAGCTGCCTCACTGTTTCCACTAGAATTCCCTAGGAACTCTACAATGGGGTTTCCACTCAACCATGGTTAACGCGACACTGGTGTTCGCACACCTATGGCTAATTTAGCATTGCTGATTCGATTCGAACTCTTCTTGACTTCGAGCTCGTTCTGGACTTCTTTCCATAGCTCAAGAACTCTATCCCACCTACACCAAATATTTAGGGCTAGTTTAACCTTGACAATATGTTGTGTGTACTCATCAGAATGGCCTCTCACTCTCACTCATATATAGAAGTTCGTAAACGTCGACAGGGCTCTAGGAACTACGAACTATAGAGAATTCGGAAAGTTTAGTAAAACATGACCAGCGGAAGCCTGAGAACAAGAATCGCAATTAGGTAAGATCTTAACACTATCTATCTATAACCCATTTTGTGTTTGCAGATAGGTCAGCCATTTAAGTTTTTAAATTTCCAAAATATCTCAGACTGGGAAGGTGTGTGTGTCTGGGGTGTGTGTGTGGGGGGGTGGGGGGGTGGGTGGGGGGGGGGGTGTTACTCTGAATTTTGTCTGCTACATAGGCTGGGACCCAGTATCCAGTGCTCGACCCCGCAAAACAAAATAACTAGATTGATAGTGTACCCCCAAACAAATATCCAGCATATCATCCGACGACAAAAATATCTGCAAATTTCAACCAAATTACCCCCAAAAATACATGTACTCCCTTAAATTGGCTTGCCATCTGTAAAGAAGACAAAATGTGTTTTAATTAATTAACGTTACTGTCTATAATGGTTGTATTTGGTAACAAAAGTGTTTTAAACGCTTTCTAACAATATAGCTATGTAACTGAACGATAATAATGATAATGAAACATAATTAAAACCACTTCTAATGTGGCAACAATACGCATTAAGCATTTAAACCGAAAACAAAATAACAAAGATATTTGACAGTCCCCCCAAAATAGTCAGTATAAGAAGTGACCCCCAACCAAACATATCTGCTAAATGGCCAGACCCATAAACATACCAACTTTTTTCTACCTCCCCCCACCCTCCCCCCCCCCCCCCCCCCCAATACTAAAATTTAAAATTTTGACCCCCACCCCTCTCCGATAAAAAAGTCCCAGCCTATGTAGCAGGCAAAGTTCAGAGTACCCGCCCCACCCCCACCCACAGGGACCGTGTATAAGACGAACTTGTCCACTTAGTATCAGCTACGCAAACAACATTGATATTCGGTATACATTGCAATCAAACAAACAAGATGAACTATAAAGATCGGTCCCAATTACGGAAACACACCTATTCAAATATATTGAGAACGTTGCCACCAAAAATTAACCTTTTCCGATAAAGACCTGATATTTTTCATATTTCTGCTATAAACATAGATTTGGGTACTCTTAAGAACCGCCTCGGCGAGGCGGTTCTAACGAGTACCCACAATCTATGTTATTGAGCAGATATAAGAACAATTATGTATATCCCTATAAACCCCAGTTTTACTATTTAAAAGTTAGGTTAGAGGGGGTTACAATTATATAGGGTGTAGGATTTTATGTAAAACTTACAACAAATAAAACAAATCTGACAACCCAAACTTTGGAAATGGATCTGTCCCAGGCTATAACGTGGATAGTTCCATTAGTCTCACATGGGTTAATTTCAGACAGACACAATTAGGAGATAAACATTGTTATTTGATGTTTCAAACATGTTAATCCCTTTGACATGTTTGAGGTTCTTTCAAAATATTCCTGGTATTTTGAAGCGAAATGTGAAAAAGAACAGAAACCTGAAAACTTAGTTAGGAAATTATTTTGTTTTGCGCTGATGCACAAGTTTTGCTTGATTTGTTAAGCTTTCGTCTACTTTCTTTAATTAAGTCGCTTCACGCATGAGACGTATGCACATGGGGGAGCGAGGGCCCAGGAGGGAATTGTTTATTTGCGCGAGATTGTCAGAGTAAAAACCGCTTTAAACACACAATTCAGTGTAAAGTAGAAGTAAAACAAAGATCAGGAATCGATACAATTAACTTACTCCACCCATCAAAGACACCAAAGGGAAAGAAACACAAACATGAAGCGACCAGACCATAATGGAAACCTAAACAAAGGAAGGCCATAGGACAGTTACTTTCCCACAAAATGGCCATCCAAAAATGGCCATCCAAAATCCAAATATGGCCATCCAAAATAAAAAGACACAAGTGATACACACAGTAAGTAACAAACAACAACATAAATAAACCGCCATAGAAGAACCGCCTTGGAACGGTCAGTGGAAAGATTTCCAGTGGAAAGATTTCCACTGGGGGGTGGGGGGGGGCTTAAATCGATTCTACGTGGCCACAATCCTCGCCCTTACTTCCGTCGCGATTTAGACAAATAATTTGTTCAGTCCGCATGAAGGCCTCCTAACTCACCAGTGCAACATCTCAGTCAACACAAATATTCAAAGAACCACAGAGGCGAGACAACGGTGAGGACTCGACAGCAAGAAACCACCGAAATGCTGGAGCAAAAGAAAACCAACAGTTAGACTCCGATAATTTGATGAGCGAAAGCTTATGAAACAACTACAAAAATGATAGTCGTTTTTGAAAGATCATCATACGTGGATGATGAGAGTAGTTGATGTGTATCTTGCATCACTGGGGCGTCCAACTGATACTGGCTTACAGTTGGACAAAGCCAGCTGTCCTTGAAGCAGGTACGGCAATAGGGGGAATGTTGTTATTTCATCTGTTTCTACACTTCCATTCCGTTCCCCCTTTCTCCTCTGTCCCTCACTTCAATATAGTCTGCTATCGCTTCACAAAATGAGCCACAAGGGTTGATGTGTCGTTAAACCCAAAGCAATCAATCATACATGCATGCATGCATTCTTGCTTTAAGTGGAATAACTACACATTCAGGGGAGACAAGCTTGCAGAATACTTTGTTCCCCTTGTAAACAGGGATTTAGTCTTTAAGTTAAGAATTTGCTCATAAGGAGCACGGCCCTTCTTTAAATGAAAACTCCGTTTTGAGACTGTCCCTAATGAGTTGGCTCAGGACAAAAACTACAATAAGGCCTGTACGAACAGTGAAGACCTTGATCCGCACAGTCTGATCATAGTCTTCACTGTTCGTATGTGCCTTCAATAGCATCTAAGTTGTTGAAAGGGAAAACGTTAGGACTCTGGCCAGACTGATCGAATGTGCATGTTGGGTCTAAGTCTTCGCTGGGCGCACATATCTTACTGTAGATTTTGTTGTATGCCGGCTCAGAAATGTTTGGCGTACCCTTTGACTTTAGACACATGTTATCATGACGCGACTAAATTGCTTTACATTTAACTACAAACTTGAGCATACAGCTTTGCGGTTACCTTATTGGGCTACGCCTGTGTTTTATTCAACTCTGACAAACTGACAAAATGGGGAACAAACACGGGAAATATGATCTTTGCAAACGGTAAGCATCTCTCTCTCTCTCTCTCTCTCTCTCTCTCTCTCTCTCTCTCTCTCATGGATATAATGTCATATCACTCCTACTGCCATGATCGACACCGTATTATTAGTATATTTCACTCTACCCATTTCCAGCTTGGACAGCCGGTCTTGAGAGCAATCATTTCTTGTCCTGTCTGTCACAGCTACGACACATTCTATGAGTTAGGAGCTTTGTATATCGTAAGAGAACTCGAGCTATCGTCATATGTCGTCGTTGTCATACACAGCTCTCCACAACTTGCCATTACTCATAGATTGTCGCAGAGCGCCTACAAGACGCCACAGCTCGTCGTCTAAAGTGGATGGAACATAACTCGCACTGATCTCGCAGCTCATCCACACACGGTCGAACAGATCTGGTGTTCATTTCGCGGTTTATCTTGCGTTTTCGGTTCTAAATACGACAACAAAGCGAAGTGTACGAGATACCGCAACCTTACCAAGCTGAAGCGGAGTTCTGACATTTCTTCGAGTATCCATCCACGATAGCTGTGCGACTGTTCACGAGTTGTCTATGATTTGCAAGGACTGGTTAAGCCCAATCTTGTTTCAATTTGGAAATCGACAGAAAACTATCGTAATTGTTGTGTTGAGATTAAGGTCGTCTCTTACATCAGGACTTGCAGTCGTTGTAGTACTGGTTGTTAGCGTAATGATATTTATTTCTCTCTCATCGACAAATGAGATAGTGAACATGGGTCTAGTGTACGTTCCAGTGTTTCTGAAGTCGTACAGAAATTGTACTATATCGCAGAAAGTCGTGCAGAAACCGTGTTGTATAGCGGGCAAATTCGAGAATCGTGACTCCGTGAAAATGTCGTAGTACGAGCGTATATCATACCAAATCGAATAGACTGGTAAGTGATCGTGCCGAATTCGAACTATTATGTCGCAGGAATGTCGAACTATTAGAAGAGCAGTAATCTACTGCCAATACTTCGCCGTAAATATCTTAGGATAAGTGTCACCCGTGTAACAGTTTTGGCCACGGCGATATACGGCGAGTTACAACACAAACTCGTGTTTACTTTTCTGGCTTATATCCTATCCCCTCCCCGTATAAGAAAGGCCAAGTGACATTTCCTGGCCAACAGAAGTAGTCTGCCATTATAGTGAATGTATTCTAATGTGCATGTACTCGCAAATCTAGCGCGGCGTCTTCCTAGATCACCATTGGATACCATTGGAAAGCAGACGTCAACAACGTTGCTCTAATTGGCTATTATTTGGTTTTACGCAGTTGGCGGCACTTGTCCTTTTGTGTAAATACTTTAATTTATCAACAGTGCATCAGAATGGGGAAAAATAGCGGACCACGTCCTAAGCCAGTATTTCAATGGGATGAGACAACTGGCGACCATTTTGAGACGCATATTTGCGACAGAAACGCTACATTGCGACCATTTTCACACTCCGGTCATACTGAATGGATGATTAAAAAGAAGAAGTAAAACAAAGATCAGGAATAGCTACAATTAACTTACTCCACCCATCAAAGACACCAAAGGGAAAGAATCACAAACATGAAGCGACCAGACCATAATGGAAACCTAAACAAAGGAATGCCATAAGGACAGTTACTTTCCAACAAAATGGCCAAATGGCCATCCAAAATAAAAAGACGCATGCGATACACACAGTAAGTAACAAACAACAACATAAATAAACCGCCACAGAAGAACCGCCTTGGAACGGTCAGTGGAAAGAATTCCACTGGGGGGGGGGGGGGGGGGGGCTTAAATAGATTTTTTCATGGCAATAATCCTCGCCCTTACCTCTATCGCGGTATACACTAATTTTGTTTAGCCCGCATGAAGGCTTCCTAACTCATCAGTGTAACATCTCCGAGAACATACAAATTAAACAACTAAACAACTACAGAGATGAGACAAGGTTGAGGACTCGACAGCTTACAACAACAGAATTGCTGGAGCAAAAGAAAACCAACAGTTAGACTCCGAGGGGCCCGACCAAAGACGGAAGACATATTTGCGACAGTCGCACGGATATCGTATGATTGTCGCACGAATCATTGGCAAACTCGAGCTCCAGTTCGCCACGAGTTCGAACACATGTTGCAAGACATTCGCGCGATATTCGCGAGGCACTCGCACGACAACTGCTAACATTTATCACCAACGACCGTCGCACGATGTTCTTGAAGGTCGTTCAATAGTCGCACGATGGTTCAGCAAGAAAATGATTAACTAAAATAAACGTTGTCAAGAAGGCTGGACCAGGACGAGGACCAGACAAATATGATAAGGGCTGAAGCATGCTTGCTTTCTGTAGCTGCAGTCAAGAAGTCGAAAACAAGAAAACGTAGTATGAGGCGGTCGAAGAGTGTGTGTACCAGGAAATGGTTATTAAAGAGAAAAAGAACTCAGCCAGCACATCCTGATGGGCATTTTTCCATAGGTATTTTTCCTCTCTTTTGACTGTGATTTTTCTTGTTTTTGTTGCAACATTCCCCGAAACTGTGGACGCTACTGAGCTTTCTTTATCGAAATCAGCAGGAGCTTGGTCGGATTCCCCGAAACTGTGGACGCTACTGAGCTTTCTTTATCAGAATCAGCAGGAGCTTGGTCGGATTCCCCGAAACTGTGGACGCTACAGAGCTTTCTTTATCAGAATCAGCAGGAGCTTGGTCGGATTCTGAGGGTTGGTGACACTAACAGCCCATGGGAATCAATGTGAGCAAACTGTTGTAAGACATACTATTATAATTGAGCCCGCCAAGCGAATTTGTGTCTTCGAGCATTCCGTCATGACAAATTTTAATTGCGCATGCCCAGCAATTCAGAGGGGCCAGGGATATGGCTTTCTGTCTGAAGGTTCCTCTTGATTCACTGCTTGTATGAGCGAGCAGCGAAGGTTCTGGCGAGACTGCGCGGATGCGCCTGAACTTTCGCTGCTCGCATAGGCGATAAGTACCAAAATCGCTTGACGGGGCCCATATATACCCTGGTCACATGTGACAAAATACGAACCATTCACGACACATTTGCGAGTGATTTAAGACTTTTGGACAATAATCTTGAAACATTCTTGCGATTGCCTCAAGACGTTCGCCCGAACGTCGCTCAGTTTTAGTTACTCGCAATTTAGTCATGATGTGTCGTATTTTGTCGCATTTGGTTCGCAATTTATTCCTATTTATTTCGCAAATCTGTCGTGTTCCAAGCCATCCACGACTACCGGAAACTAATTTCGAAGGTTCCACGACAAGTACGCGACGGGTTCGAGACACCCGCGATGAGTTTGCGACTATTTCGCGAGGAATTTTGCCGCATAAAATGTTTGAACATGTCCAAAATTTTTGGCGAACCTTTTGCGATTCTTTGCAACCCAAGCGAGGAAATAGCGAATCACTGCGACTGTTTCAAGATCGCTTTGAGACTCCTTCGCGAGTGTAAGTCGCAAGCTGTCGCAAACAGTCACATTCCGGTGAGATAGGGGCTTTACGATTTCGTAATTGGCCACGGTAAAGCCAACGAGTTGTCTGTCGAACTGACATGTTTGAAGACAATCTCCTGATTTCATTGCGACATCAAAATAAAAATTGAATACCCTTACACTTTAATTTCCTGGCTGCGCTTGTAACTTTACAAGCAGTTAATTGAATTTTACGATATAAAACGAGTTTCTCGTTGGCGATAGGAATAATTTCGTGAGTAAATATTCTATCGATTTGGCATGGGATATTGTTTACACGGACTTAATTATTGGTGACGGTGATGAGGCTTGGCTGATGAGGGCCTCTGCAATAAACGGGACAGTTCAGCGGAGGACATGAATAGGCATCAAGTCAACAAATCCTAATGACCCCCGCCCATCGGGGCTTGCAGAAATAGATTGGGCTTCCACATAGATCTGAAACCGACTGCACGTGAGTACTGGTAAACCGCTTAAAGGTCTAAGCCTGCCAAGGCAAAGTGGTGCGAGTCGGACTTCCATACATTCAAACCCTATTTTTTTATTTGGAGGCAGGGATTGAGGAGTTATTTAATCTCGACAACGTCTCTAAAATGACCTCAATTTTGTTGACGGGGACGTTTAACCTTAAACCAAACAAACAAATCAACAAGTCCGTGTAAAGAACACTCCTTTAAACCACGCATTATATTGAGAAAATAGGGTTTACCTGGGTTCAATAAGGCAATTCTAACGAGCACCCACAGCTTATGTTTGAAGAATAAATAATAATATAACCAATTTGTATCAATAAGTGACCATTTTGGAGGTATGAAACAATAGTGTACGTTACATGGGTGTGTACCAGTAAGAAGAACAGCTAGTATAACACCAGAGAGGAGTGGACAGTAATGGAGTTTGGTGGCATATTTATAGCTATCAATAGGGAAAGCAGTCCATTAGGTATCCATATGGTTGATGAGAGGTCGCGGGTTCAGTGTAGATTGATATTGAAATGTGTTTATACGATCATACTAATCTGATTCAATAAGTCCGAAGAAAGAATGTGCAATATATGTAGTTGTTACCCTCTTACGTCTAGGAAGTGTGAACTTGCTTAGTATAACCCAAAAATAATGTTGACTTGGCCTTTAAACTCGAAATTAATAAAGCAAAATATTGGTATGCTTAATTAAGGGGCTGAATTGAACTTAGCCGAGCATTAGAGCGTACGTGCACATGCGTTCGCGCGGAATTTGAGGACAATTTAAGTAAGTAAATTTATTAGTGATTTGGCCTCCGGCCCAAAATGCAATTTATATAATACGGTACATGCATGCTACAATCAAACATCATGAAACTGTTACCTCTGCTTTCGCTTTTCAAGAATATAATATAAATATCAGATATACTGCAGATAAATTTGTAGGCTTTTGATTCTCTCTCTCTCTCTCTCTCTCTCTCTCTCTCTCTCTCTCTCTCTCTCTCTCTCTTGTTGACACCGCCACTCATACTTGGCTAGGCTGTATCTTGCGCAATGACTGATTTTTATCAAGCCTCGGCTTACCGTCACATCCTGCACCGTAGGCTTGTATATTTATTCTATTTATTGAACTTTTATTCTATTGCTATCAAAATGTGTCGATACAATACGGTTTAAACCAAACCAAATTAAGTTCATGCACCACAATAATTTTCAGCTAATAAATAAATAAATTAAATAAACAAATAAATAACTTGTGATTGCGTTCTTTTATTTCGTTGTTTACCATTATAAAATGTCGTAAATAGCACCGCCTGCGAGCGAGTACTATATCATCAACCATGGTTAACCGTAGTAAACCAAACTTTGATCATCAATGGCGGGAAAGTCATGACGTAACGTTAGTCGGACCAGACCAAAGCGTAGGCTTTTCTGGTACAACAGTGTACAAGAAGATGGCGAAATCTAAGAAAATTTGTTGGCCCAAAGGCAAATACACATTTTCCGTGTTGTAAAATGATGTAACACGGTGAAATATGAAAGAAAGAATCGGCATCGCTATTTCTGAAGTGTTCAAAATGGGTGATCTTCCTCGTCGTCCAAAAATACCAATCGTGTCATGTGGGTGTCATGTTTGTTGGTTTGGTCGCCATGAGGCGGGCAAACCGGGTCTAATGACCAGATTGTAACTGTTCCATGGAGGGGCACGTGACGCGATCAACCAATCAGCTTTAACGATGATGCAATACTATACTGCAATTACAGGAAACAGCCTGTCTGAATAGCGAAACAGACTGAAAAGCAAGCGTTACAACTCCAACAATAAATATCTTAAGGGAAATGGATACAACTGGCAGGTGTGGCAGTTAGTCTACCATTTTTGGCTTCCAATTTCGATTGGAAGCCATTTAGATTGGATTGGTGATACCCCAGTTTATTTCTAAACGTCTTATGACGTAACTAGGAAAGCCATACAGATAAGACTGCTCTCCACATATTTACACCCGGAATAGGCGCCCGTCGATGTCTATTTATAAAGCGTTTCCAGATATATATTTATAAAGCGTTTCCAAGAAAAGCCAAAACGTTACAGTAGAAACAGATCCTACTTTCACTTTCGTCCTTTACACGTAACCTCATAATTAACCCATACATGCCATAGGTGCCAAATATATACCACCTTTATAAGTCTGGAGTGGTGAATTTCTAAGCATAGGGATGCCATTTTTGTGGTAAGTTTTACAAAAATGTGTGTATGCTGAGCAAACAGTTTAGATCATGATCAAATGCGGCGTCTGATCTGGGTCTTCACTATTTGCCAATGTCTCAAAAAGGGCCGCTAGGCATATATGGGTTAATTCTAACAATATAAGCGGTGTGTAAAAAGAAAGACAGTCTTAAACCATTGCAGAACTTGTCTCGATCGTGCCTCGAACTCGGGATATCCTACCAACATTGTCAATTTTACAAAACATGCCATTGTTCATCTCTGAAATCAAATAGCGTTGCAAACGAGTAATTTAAAAGCTTAACAACATAGTGAAAATAAACGTTTGTTGTGACTCGAAACTAACCCTTGGGATCATTATAAAACATCTATGTGCTAAAATCTCATGAACTAGCATTTTCAGTTCATTACGAAAACACGCCTATTCAAATATATACAGAATCTTGCCACCCAAATGAAAATTGTCCGATAAATCAGATTTTTTTTTTCATATTTCTGCTCTAAACATAGATTGTGGATACTGGTTAGAACCGCCTCGATAACCCGGTTCTAACAACTACCCACTGTCTAGGGGTCAAAATTAGGCAGGCGTGTTTTCGTGATGTGAAAAAGTTTTTTCTAGTCCAGATATAGATTGTCGCTGCTCGGTGTTCTGAACCCCCTAAAAAGGAAAATAATGTAACCCTGTACACCCAACTTTCTCTGTATAAAGTTTGTTTTATAGGGTTGTTCAGTACATATGGGGTAGCCTCAATGTTCTTCTGGTGTCCGGTTACCTTAAAACATGATCATCGTTGTTCCGTAGGCTTACACGGATGTGTTGTTGTAATGCGTTTCTTTTCTTAAGGATTTGTCAAAAAAAAAAAAAAAGAAAGAAAGAAAAAAAGAAAGAAAGAAAGAAAAGACAATGGCAAAATTTGACAAATGTCAATTCTGTCACTTGAGTCACACTTCTCTCGGAGTCTCAAACTTTTCAAGGTCACTCAGAATTTCCAGGACGAGTTTACGAAGAGAGTTTGACAGTTGAAATCAGTAAACATGAAAGGGTTATCCTTAGTCTATCTAGCTCTGATAACTTATTGTATAAATTTTTTCCGAGTTGTATTTCACGAAGTAAATCAATCAAGGGTGCTTGTTGTAGGGTGGTCTGTATGAAAGTGTGAGTCATTTTTCTTCATTTATTTAGGAAAATTATTAACCGTTCCTTATAAGCGGCGGGTGAAGAGAAAGAGAGTTTTAAACCATTGCAGAACTTGTCTCGATCATGCGTCGAAATCAGGTAAAAAGAGACCTCATATCCCACCAACATGGTCAATTTTTCAAAACATGCCATTGTTCATCTCCGAAATCAAATTGCGTGTCAAACAAGTAATTTAAAAGCTTAACATGGTTCTGTCTTTTCTAAAAAAGTTTCCACCAGTATTAAACTTGTGCGAGTAAGCAGCTCGCCACATTCAGTCTTCGCTGTTCATAAATGCCGATTTTTTTTAACCATTACAGTTAGCTGCGCACCGACGTTGCGGTTTCGCTCCTCGCCGGGTCCGTAAATATGTTTCTACGTACATTGTCCTCCTTTCAATGGTTTAAGACGGACAGCTAACACTGAAACAGTTTCCGTAAAAGTCTAACCAGGAAAATCGTGCTTATTTAGAGCGACAACGTCAAGATGTGGCATCGGTTTCATGGGCATGAAATGGGTCTTTTTCTTAAAGGCGACCAGCTCTCGGATATGTAGAAGAGAAGATGCGTTTTAGTTGGCTACGCACATGCATTTGACAAAGTGTATGATTATAAGGGAGGTAATACAGAGAAAATGATTAACTTTTTAAGCCCAAAAACCTTGAAAATCGAGTGAAAAAGAATGTGAAAAACATCGTTTTATTTATTTTTTTTACCAGTTGATAACTTTGCTTGAAAATAAATTTGTAAAACAGCACAAATGATTGCGTGCAGGTAAACGTCAACCAAATGCGGACGCCGATGCTTACGCCGACGACGGACGCCGGGGGTATTGCAATAGCGCTCCCCCTTACTTTCGAAAGACGTGTGCAAAATGGCGGATTTTCAACTTTACAAACTGGGGAAGCCTTCCTTTTAAAAGGAAACTTTATTACCGTATTTCGGAAAACACCCATACAAATACATTGTCATTTTTTGGCCAAAGAAAAAGAAATTTTAAAAAGAAAAATTGGAATATTTGCCTTTTTTGCCCAAAACATAGATTGCGGGGAGTCGACATAAACGCCTCGACGAGGCGAGATTCTATCGAGTACCCACAATCTCGTGTCTCAGAGCATGAATACAGAAATGAATGTTTACCCCTGCAAACCCTTGCTTTACTATATGTAAGTGAAGATTATATTTTCTTGACCTTTGGGATCATTGATTCCATTGTGGAATTTTGAAAATATCTGAGGGTCACTGATGAGGCCTAATTGGCCGAAACTAACTAGTCTGGTCCAGAAAACATGTACACTCCATATTTTTCAGTTCTGTTGTGTATTCCTTGCTTCCAAAGGATAGCCCTTTTATAGAACATATTTAAATTCACTTCAACTGGTGTATGGGAATGTGTGGCGGCGGTAAAACGTCTCCCTTCCCTACATCATAGTGTAGATTATATTTTCTTGTCCTTTGGGATCATTGATTCCATTGTGGAAGTTTGATAATATCATAGGCTCACCGGTGAGGCCTAATTGGACGAAACTAGCAAGTCTGGCCCAGAAAACATGTTCATACCATATTTTTCAGTTCTGTGGTGTATTCCTTGCATATTAAAGGGGATCACAATTCTATAGGCATGATTTCGTGATGGAAATACAACTTTAAGGACCTTATGGTTGCTACTCTGTTGGCTCTGTGCAACTGAAAAAGGGGTCTACTCTAAAAGGGGAAGAATTTGCTCCTCAAGGGGTCTACTCTAAAAGGGAAGAATTTGCTCCCCACTCCCTTAAGGCGCATCTATTTCCCTTATGGGGAACTTATAACAGCCGCAGTCATTTTCGCAAATTTTACGTCTTGCAATGCCATTATGGAGTAAGTCCATGGGGCCATGGAAACGAAAAACAACAGAACATATCTACTACGACTCACAAAGTGTGGCTGGCTGTGGTAGCTCAGTCGGATGCAGTCTGACTGGTGATAAGGAAGACTCGGGTTCGATACCTACCGGGGCCGGCAACATTCTTTCGTAGAGATTATGAAATCTTTTCTATGGTCATTCTCTCCCTTCCGCTGATTCAGGAAGGGCAGGGGTCAGTTTTGGGCGATAGAATGTGCACTGAACTGGTAAACCGCTTACGGATAAGCCTGCTCAGGAAAAGCGTGGATAGGTACACTGACAGGCCCAAACATGACCTAAATCACTGTTGACTGGGCCGTTAAATACAAATAAACACAACTTGCAAAGTTTACTTCACACAGGTAGGAACAAATTTATATATTCTGAACAGCTTACGGTACGCTGATAGCTCTAATAGTACGTATATGTAAATGTTGGAAAGACAGAGAACGTTATTTTCTTTATTTATAAAGATCGCTGGGTGTAACGGGCCTCCGTGGCCTAGTGGATAAGAGTGCTGACTTTTAATCATTAGGTCTCTCAACGCTGTAGGTTTGAGCATGACCCATGTCACATAATGAGAAGTTCTGCAACGGAAGGTCAGGAGGTTTTTCATCGGGTACTCCAGTTTTCGCTCACCTCTGATTAATGATTTGCTTGACGTGAGTGAAATAATCTTGAAAGGATCGTAAAACCAAACATAACAAAGATCGCTGGGTGTGTAAAAACATTTTCATGTCGTTGCTACTAGAATTAACGTCAGTGCCAAAGTCGAACCTTCCAACTCTTCCAAATATATAAAATATTTAGGGAGCGAAACAAAGTCATAACGTTGATGGGTCGTTGTTTATTGTTCTTGAGCCCAACACAGATAGCAATAGTTTCTGTTCAAAAACTTCATGACTACAAAGTGACCTGCCACCAGTTACAGACTGAGTTGTAAAAAGATTTTTGGGCGCATTCGATGGGAGCTATTGTATCTGATAAGCCGAGAGTGGTGTTCTTTATTTCCACTCAATACTTGACGTTTACTAATTAGTTTCTTTTACAATTATATTGGGATCCAGAAAGATATACAAAAGGATTGCAAATTTCAGGTTTTTGCGGAGGTACCGCTCAAAGAAACTGCCGAGGTTTAAGATACAGTCTGATTCGCAGCACCTTTTTCTGGACAGGCTTAGATCTTCCTAGGCGGTTCAAAGTCCGGTCGGTTTCAGCTCATGCAGTAGGTCTGATCGTCCATCGGAGAATGAAGAAATAGATTGGGTTGCATTATGTTTCCACGCAGAGCTGATACCGGCCGCACATGAGCAGTGTTAAATCGCCTAGAAATTATAAGCCTGCCCAGTAAAAGTGGCTCGAGTCGGACCGTTTATGCATTTCAACCATTTAGTTTCATTGGGCGACAGATTGGCAACGTCTCAAAAAGACTCATACAGTGTTAACAGGGACGTTAACAACAAATGAAATAGATAACCAAGGCCCTATAGAAGGCCTGATGACTTAGGAAAAATCCTTTTATATACCCGTTTGAAAAACAACAACAAAAAAAGGTCATATTAAGTTATGGGGTTGGTGTCTGTCCGTCCGTTCGTAAACTTTTTTTTCGTTTCCGTATAACTCATACTATAAAGTTTTCATCCGATCAAGCCTAAAATGTGTATGTAGTGATGCTAAGATGTGAAGATGTGCCTTAAGTTTATGACTGTCCACCAAATATTAACCCAAATATTAACAGAGTTATGACATTTGAAAAATTCGGTTTACATTTTCGTTTGGTTAAGTTTTGTGCTATACACGTGTAAACCATATGTAAGTTACATTTAGTTTATACTTGCCATGGCGTTAAACAATTTACCACAGAATACTCATCACTACCTACCCCTCCTGATACCAAGGTCACAGACTTCGAAATTTTATATACACGTTTTGTATTAAAACATAGAAGTGGAGGCAATGATCAGGAATCGTTACAATCAACCCACAGCTCCCATCAGAGACACCAAAGGGAAAGACACAAAAACATGAAACAACAGACCCTAATGGAAACAACAACAGCGGAAAGCCAAAAGGACAGTTACTTTCCCATAAAATGGCCAATAGGCTATCCAAAATAAAATAACATAAGCGACACAAACATCCAAAGACAAGCCATAACAAAAACAAACCGCGACAGAAGAACCGCCTTGGAACGGTCAGCGGAAACGAATTCCACTTGGAGGCTTAAAACGATTTTACGTGGCCACAATCCTCCCCCTTACTTCCGTCGCGATTTAGACAAATAATTTGCTCAGTCCGCATGAAGGCCTCCAAACTTCAGACAAACCATAACAAAAATATACCGCGAAAGAAGAACCGCCTTGGAACGTTTAAATTTTATTATTTTTATTCAAAAAATGCATTAAGTGGGATAATGATATCAGCTGGCTCAAATCAGAATGTAAACTGACAAGACCAAACCTATTGGATGCTTTTTGAAAGCAGCCAACTTGTTTAAACAATATCTACCGGAGGTTGTTCGATCACACTTGTGACGGAGCATGCGCAGATTGACTTCCGGTACCATAGCCCGGTTGGTAATCGAGTTCGCTCTGCAGAAGGGTGCCAATTATGACGTCACATATTGACATTCTGATCAGAATTGTTACTGGTGACACCTCAAATGACATTCATACACCGGGACTTGTAAAAAGGGAAGTTAGTCACTACACTAGCTCAAACCAAAGAGGTAAACTTAGCTACGCTTTCCTCAGCATCTTCAGCTGTGGAAATGATCGAATCTGGAAGACATTCCAATCTCTTATGGTCCGAGGGAAGAAAGAATATTCGTAAACGTCAGTTCTTGCAGTAAGGGTCTGAAACGTCACTACAGCACCTAGTAGCTGGGGGAGCAAGGTCATCTGTTGGATGCTGGCAGCACCCTTTAGACCTTTGTTTAACTGTATGAGCAGACTGTCTCTTCTTATATTCTTGAGAGACTCACACCTTAATTTTCTTAGTATTCCAGTCACACTTACAGTTTCAAAGCGGTAATTGCTTGTTACAAATCCGGCAGCTCTATTCTGAAGTTTTTCAACTTCTGCATTTAGGGTCCCAGATGCAACTACCATTGTCCAAAATTGGACGAACAAGTTATTTATTTGCTGCCTTGTTTAAATCCTGAGGACACTAAAAGAAACCAAACGTTTTGTTTGCTTTAGTACACACATTGCTAATGTGTGTATTCCATCTCAAATCTTTTGTGGTTGTCACACCAAGGTATTTAATGGAATCCACATTCTGGAGGACATTTTTATTGGTTTTCTTCCTAGTTATCTGCATAGTAGAACACGCGTTGAAATATCATGCCCCATTTTCATGGCCAACATTCTAGTCTGAAGTTTCAGTAATTCCGCAGCATCTCTAATTTCCCGGTAGCAAACATAGTCGTCAGCGAACACTCTTATTTCTTAGCCCATATCAGTGGAGATATCGTTAATGTGCATGCAAAATAAAAGTGGGCCAAGAACACAAAACTGGATCCCACTCAGAAGATAAAGAACTGACAACAACTCGCTGTATCCCGTAGCAAACGAATGGAACTATACATTTGAGACTCTTCCCCAATGCCATAATAAAATAATTTGGATTTCAGCAGTTAATGAGAGTTTGTGTCAAAAGCGTTCTTGACGTCCAAAATAAATGTGTCCAGCTGCCCCCCTTTGTCCAAGATTATTACTCTCATTAATAGCCCACACCCATCGGGGCTTGAAGAAATAAATTGGCTGCATGAATTGGCAGCGCTGAAACTAATAATAATAATAATAATAATAATAATAATCGACCTTATTTATAGAGGGTAACACATTTAGTACGAGTACTAATCTTCCATGACCGCACATGAGTACTGGTAAACCATTCAGAGGATCTTAGCCTGCCCAGGAAAAGTGGTGCGTGTCGGACTGTCCATGCATATAAACCCTATTGGTTTCATTGGGCAGCAAGGCTTGAGATGTCATTCCATTCCTGGGTAAAATTACCACAAAATTGGAAGCAACGTCTCCAAAATGACCTATACAGTGTTGAACGGGACGTAAAATAGAAGTGAAGGCAATTAACCCACAGCTCCCATCAGAGACGCCAAAGGGAAAGAAACAAACATGAAACAACAGACCCCAATGGAATCATCAATAGCGGAAAGCCAAAAGGACAGTTGCTTTCCCACAAAATTGCCAATTAGCTATCCAAAACAAAAAAAGTATAAGCGATACAAACACTCAAAGACAAACCATAACAAATATAAACCTCAAATCAAACAAACAAGCAAACTCTCATTAGTACCCGTGCTCAACCATGTTTCACGTCTATGCTTTTTCCAAAATTCATGTTGTTTGTTTGACAAAAGTTTATGTTCATCCAAGTGGGTTATGATGTTTGAGCAGACTATATATTCAAACAACTTACATGCAACACAAGTCAGGGACACAGATCTTCAATTACGAGCAATAGCCCTATTTCCTGGTTCAAAGAGTGGACATATGTTCGCTAGAAGTCATTATCAGTCACCCCCTATATTAATTGCATTGTAGCACATTGACCTGATAAACATATGCTATCTCAGGACAAGTGAGGTTTATCAGGTCAACATGACATTGCACTTTTATGAGTGAGCCGGACTACTTGAAAATGGCCAAAAATGTTATTATTTAAGAGTGTACAAGGGAATAAACTGATAAATAGAATACCAGATTCGTGTCATTTGATATCAAGTTTATCAGGCTCGGCTTCGAGAACGCATGTAGAATCGCTCGGCAAGCCTCGCGATTCTACAAGCGTTCTCGAAGCTTTGCCTGATAAACTTGATATCAAAAGACACTCACCTGGTATTCTCTATTTATTTGGGGATTTCATATCAAGAGAGTGTTGTAACAGATGCGCAAAAACTTGACCTAGCTCATATGCTAGTTCCTTCAGCACTCTTGGGTGAAGCGCAATCAGGTCCCAAAGCTTAAGATTGATTCAAGCCTTCTATTTAAGTAACTTGATCCTCCCCGCGATGTCACAGCAATACTATCCATGATAGGGGCCGATTATCCAGCCAGTGGAAATCATTGAACTCAGTTTTATTGAACGCATCATCAAAATTGTCCAACCAGTTCATATGCAATTGCGAGTTCCATTCAGTGCTCATACAAATCATGCTGAGTTTTGTCTTAATTTCTCGTCTCAAATTTTCAAATTTTGCCCGGTGTGTACCACCTCCAATCTTTTTTTGCCTTAGCATGAATCCTATTCCGTCAGCGAATCTTTCTCATTATCATTGATGTGATCCAGGGAATCGAAGATACAGACCTGCTAGATTTTGTGGGGGAATGGTTTTCTGCCAATGCTTGTATGAAAGAAGTTATCAAATTAAATATGTTCTACAAAATGGTTATCGTTTTGGAAGCAAGTCCTCCTGCACAGACCGAACATCTGATTGATCATCAAAGTATATCTCCTTTGGAAATCTTAGAGCATCGATTTTACGTGGCCGAAATCCTCGCCCTTTCTTCCGTCGAGATTTCGACAAATAATTTGTTCAGTCCGCATGAAGGCCTGAGACTGAATGCGACAAAGCTGATTTTTAAACAAGTGTGGGGGGGGGGGGGGGGGGGGTTCGACCGTGCTATTTTGTGATCGATACCGACTTGCTTCAAAATGACACGTTTTGAAATTCAGGAAAAATATATACATGTACTTGCAATGATTTAAGTACCCAATTTCTTAAAATCATTCTTCGATATAAAAGAATGGGTACAACATAAATACTATACGACAGACTACATGCATGGTAGTTAACCTAATCACGACTGATAACTTTGCTTCCCTCTTTAATTGCACGCTGGTGGGTCAGGCCTCAGATTCAATGACGGTTCTAGGGTAAAGGCTTACTTATGACATGTTGGTTGGTAACTGATGTTCTGTCCCTGGTTGGGCCCATCGGAGTGTAACTGTTTTTTCTTTTGCTCCAGTATTTCAGTGGTTTCTTGCTGTCAAGGCCTCACCGTTGTTGATATATTTCTGTGCTCTCACACGGCTCAGGGATGTTGCAATGATGAGTTAGGAAGCCTAAATGCGGACTAAACAAATTATTTGTCTAAGTCGCGACGGAAGTAAGAGCGAGGATTGCGGTCGCGTAAATCGATTTATGGCCCCCACCCCCGGTGAAATTCTTTTCACTGACATTTCAAAGACGGTTCTTCTGCCGCGGTTTATTTTTGTTATGGTTTGTCTTTGAGTGTGTGTATCGCTTATATCTTTTTGGCTCGGACAGTCAGTTGGCAATTTTGTGGGAGGAGTAATTGTCCTTTTTATTTTTTTCGCTGTTGATGTTACCATTAGGGTCTAGTTATTTCATGTTTGTGTTTCTTCCCTTTGGTGTCTCTGATGGGAGGTGTGGGTTAAGTTTTATCGATTCCTGATCATTGCCTTCACTTTATTTTGTTGCAAAAACAATAACCCAGATCGTTTCTGAGTCGTTTTCCAGTTCCACGAATGGTATCCGAGAGATGTCTCCGCGAATTAGCAACATCGCTCCACAATCATGAGTGTATATATATTTTATGTACTGGCAAGTTTCAGGGAAATGACTGAACTGTCAGTCGTTGTTTCATTAAAAGCCACGATACATATATGCGGTTGGTGAGTAACCAGGAAAGCTAGAAATTCAAGTAGTTTGCCCTTAATACCACTTATGTTTATACTGCATGGTTTCAAGCCTTTTACAAACTTTGACTTTCTTGTGTCAGTAGACAAACATATAACTCCCCTTTCCTTTGACAGAGATTCAATTGATTACTTTTCATTGGAGAAAGGGTCTGAAAAGTTGCAAACCTCACAATTTGGGCAAACCCATGAGCAGTTTGAGTTTATCAAAGGGCCATACTCCTCATCTGAGATGAAAGATCATTCAGTGTGTATTCACTTTTCACACAAATCGCATTTAACAGTACCACAACACAGGCCTAGAAGCCTCCGTGGTGTAGTGGTTACGCTACTCGCTTGGTAAAGCAGGGATCGATTCCGGGCTTCTCCAGACTTTCGGATGAGTCTTTAAACCGTTGTCCCGTCTCCGTATGACCTTAGCTGTTGGTGGGTCGTAAAAATCAAACACCCACTCTCACTCACAACACAGGCCAAAAAGTCGGCTTTACAGTCGGTGCTATGCCAAGTTCCAAGTACAAATACAAGCCTATCGACTTCAAAACATGACGCGTGAATAAATGTTCGCAGTCCTCACATGCAACCCATTTCACTGAAGTTTTACAGTGTTTTTGCAAAAATGACAACGAAAACTTGGGCCGGGATGAGTTTCAATGTCTCCGGCCAGGATAAGCAAATATCACTTCTCACGATGTCCGTTCCAAAAGAATTCTTTTGGAAACATGGTTTGTTTGTTTGTTTGTATTGGAGTTTAACGGTCCAGGCAACACTATTTAAGTAATATTTAAGCCGGACTTTTCCTTGGCAGACTAATACGTAAGTGGTTAACCAGTACAGTGCACATTCTTTCACCATAAACTGACAACTGCTCTTCTTGAATCAGCGGAAGGGAGAGAATGACCGTAGAAAAGATTTCATGATCAATCTCCACGAAAGAATGTTGCCGACCCCGGCAGGTATCGAGCCCACGTCCTCCTGATCACCAGTAAGACGCGCATTCGACTTTCCTACCGAGGCTAGCTTTGAAAACTTAGTAACAATTTGCAAAATGTGAAAAAGCTTTGTAGTATACAAATTCTTGTTTTGATTCTTGACGGTGAACATGGGATCACACTCCCCGCCTGAGACCAATATTTGTCCTCGCCTAACGACTCGGGCAAATATTGGGCAAATATTGCTCTCAGGCGGGGAATGCGATCCCATGTTCGTGTCAAGAATCAATATAACTAATATTGTTTTCAACATTTGCATAATACATTTATGCGACTTTGCTGCCTAAAATATTTGGTTGCGTTAATCTGTTTATTCTTTATATATTAAAATAAAATCGTATTCATCCTCAACTGTGTTGCGACAAATTTCCAATCTCTTTGTTGTCTGATTACATCTGTGTATATCCCTCTTTCTATTTCAAGTTTGTCTGTATTGGAGTTTAACGGCCCAGTCACCACTAGTTAGGTCATATTTGTGCCGGTCAGTTTACCTATCCACACTTTTTCTGGACAGTCTTTTACAAGTTTGTGACATGATAAAGAGAATAACGGTACGTGCTTGGACGAAACGATGTTTTTCGACGGAGATTATATACTACTCAAAGTTTGATAGGGATCACTTTGTATATACCAAATTTTGCACTTCATGACAGAATTTGTACTCCGTATATTGATAAACATTTGAAGCAGAAACTAATGAAATTCATGCACCCCAAAAATTTTGCGTAACTTGGCCTTCTAACAATTAATAAAATTTGTCAGTGTTCCTTTACTAAGCGTAAAAGGATTCCATTTGATTTCAGAGACAATGAAATGCCTAAGGGACAGTTAAGAAACCCGTCTGAGCCCCGAAGAAATGAACCGTGGCGTCGGAATGTTAGAATCTTGCGTCTCTCAACGTCGTGTTGCCGGGATTCTGAATGTGTCTCAGAGCGGTGTTTCCCGAATGTGGAGTCGGCATCTTACCCACGGAAATCCTTCAGACACAGACACGTCGAGAAAGGGCTACAACTCAAAGTCAGGATCGTTTTTTGTTGATTCAGTCTCGACATCAATCGTTCCTGAACGCTCCGCGTTTGATTAACGAGTTTAGGAACGGAACTGGAATACGAATTTCAACAGAAACTGTCAGAAACAGCCGCCACGAATTCGGACTTAATGCCAGGAGGCCTGCTGTACGTGTTTCGTTGACGTGATAACACGTGCAAGACAGGTTGGGCTTTGCCTGAACTCGCGTCAGGTAGACGATTCGTGGCTTGCCGCCAGTACTGTCTGCTGATGAAGTTCAGATTCTGTCTTGGCTTCACCGGTAAACGTCGGTAAGTGTGGCGACTGTCTAAAGAGCGATTCGATGACTT
Source organism: Lucinisca nassula (assembly GCA_963580285.1). NCBI lineage: Eukaryota > Metazoa > Mollusca > Bivalvia > Lucinida > Lucinidae > Lucinisca > Lucinisca nassula. The sequence goes on from OY757012.1 coordinate 174,993,207, forward strand.
GAATGTGGCAGAGCATGATCACTATGGAAAGGGATTAGCCATGGTTTGGGAAGGGATAAGCGTGAACGGTAAAACTGACTTGTACGCCGTTGAAAACGGAACGTTAAAGGCAGTGAGGTACTGTAATGAGATTCTTGATCAGTTTATGAGACCATATGCTGGTGCTATCGGCCAGGACGTTATTTTGATGGATGATAATGCCCGTCCCCATCGTGCCTAACTGGAACGTGAAACAATCGTTCGTATGGACTGGCCTGCTCGATCACCGGACTTAAATCCGATTGAGCATGTGTGGGACATAGTACAGCGTGCTGTGTAAGCCCGATCTGTGCAGCCGAGGACTTTACAGGAGCTCAAAGATGCATAGGTTGCTGAATGGGGCTGATTCCCCAAAACCGGATACTGCCTTTAATTACGAGCATGCGCAGGCGATGACGTGCTGTAATTGATGCCCGTAAACGCCATACACGTTATAAGGCACGTTTGTCTAAAGAAATTTGGAAATTTGTTTAAAATCATTTGACCAAATCCCTTCGTGTTTCGGCAAATTTTGTGGGTGCCAAGACGGTTGTTGTGGTCACGCTTGAATGCAGTGCCAATTGACAAAATTAATCACTGGTCTTTATGTATCATTATGTATCAAATTCGGATTCAGCTGATTAATTTATCCAAAAATTATTTTGCATTAAAAAGTGATCCTTATCAACTTTGAGTAGTATATATAGGAATATATACAGAAACGCCTATGCTCTTGAAATGAAAATCGAACAGCATGTATATCCTAGCATTTTGAGTCTATCCAAATGTCTTGGAAAAGAAAAGATATTAGGACATTTTCTTTAATGTTCTTGTGTCGTTTAACCCCTACTTTATTAACTGACCAAATTTTGACGGATGCCAATCTGTACTAAATATGTAGCCGAGGGGATGTGCAAGTTGGTAACAACGTGCGCTAACCTACAGAGCCTGTTTTATTTTATAAACTTTATTTATTCGTAGAAATGCAAAGATACAGATGTACAACTTCCTTTTTTATGTGTCTGGATATCGTTACATCAAAGATTGCTCACTCTAGCCCAACGAAGACGATGCTCTGTCATAGGAACGGTTAAGATGTTTATGAATCACATCAGGAGAAAATATAATTTTAAACATGATTAAGCAGCCAGTAAATGCTCAAGTCCGATTGCTGATCTTGGCAAACTGACCGCGAAGGCTCAAATCCGACTCCGCATGGGGTAACCAGCCATTGTCTTCTGAACTCGGACTGCGCCAGTATTGGCTCAAATATGAATGCGCATTTGGCAACCAGCTAATAAAAGCTCAAATCCTGCTGCGCGTTTGGCCACAAAGCCTCAGAGGATTACATCCGACCACACATTGCGCAACTAGCAAGTAAAGGCTCATATCCGACTGTGCATTTGCAACAGGCCATGAATGCTCAAATCCTACAGTGCATTGTGTAGTAAGCTAGTAAAGCCACAAATGGCAACCAGCTAGTTAAGCCTCAAATCCGACTGCGTATTGGCAAGACACAAATTCGACTGTACATTTAGCATCCAGACAGTAAAAGCTCAAATTCGACTGCGCATTGTGCAAACAGCGAGTAAAGGCTCAAATCCGAGTGTACATTTTGAATTTAGTCGGTAAAGGCTCAAATCCTACTGTGCATTGAACAACCAGCCAGTACAGGATCAAATTCCACTATGCATTTTGGCTACCAGCCAGTAAATGCTCAAACCTACTGCGCTTTGAGCAATCAGTCAGTAAAGGCTAAAATCAGACTGTGCATTGGGCAGCCAGACAGTAAAGACTGCATTTTGGCAACCAGCCGGTAAAGGCTCAAACCTACCGCGCTTTGTAAAGGCTAAAGGCTTAAATCAGACTGTGCATTGGACAACCAGCCAGTAAAGGATCAGGCTCCACTATGCATTTAGTAAAGGCTAAAATCCGACTGTGCATTGGGCAGCCAGCCAGTAAAGGCACAATTCCGGCTGTGCATTGCGCAACCAGCCAGTAAAGGTTCAAATCTGAGTCCAATTGGGGAATCAGGCAGACTCAACTCCGACTGTGCATTGGGCAGACAGCGAGTAATGGATCAAATCCGAGTCCCATTTGGAGACCGACGGTAAAGACTCAAATTCGACTGCGCGTTAGGCAACCGACCAGTAAAGCCTCAAATTAGACTGCACACTTGGCATCCAGCCAGTTAACGCTCAAATCCGAGTGTCTGCGCACTAAGTCGCAAGCCAGTAAAGTTTCCAAGCCGACAGTGCGCTTGACAACCAGGCAGCAAGCGCTCAAATCCCACTGCTTATTGAGCAGCCAACCGGTAAAGGCTTAAACCTGACTGTGCATTAGACAGCCTGCCTGTTAAGTCTCAACGCTGGCTGCGCGTTGGGCAGCCAGACAGTAAAGGTTCACGTCCGACTGAACTTTGGGCAACCAGACTGTCAAGGCTCCAAGCCGATTGCATATTGTCAGCCAGACAGTAATGGCTAAATTCCGACAGCGCATTGACCAACCAGGCCTTAAAGGCGCAAATCCGACTGCGCTTTGGGCAACCGGACAGTTATGGCTCAAATCCGACTGCGCATTGGGCAACCAGACCTTAAAGGCTCAAACCTGACTGCGCTTTGGGCAGTCAGACAGTTAAAACTCTAATCCGACTTCGTATTGGGCAACCAGCCAGTCAAGATTCGAAGCTGACATTGTGCGCGTTGGGCACCCGGCCAGTTAAGCTCCTAATCTGTCTGCAAATTGGGCAACCAGACAGTTGAGGCCCAAATCCGACTGCGCATTAGGCCACCAGATAGTAAAGGCTCATATCCGTTAACGCATTGGGCAACCAGCCAGTAAAGGCCCAAATCCGTCCGCGCATTGGGAAACCAGCCAGTTAAAGCTCAAATCCGTCTGCGCGTTGGGCAACCAGCCAGTAAAGGCTCCAGTCCGACCACGCATTGGGCAATCAGCCGGTAAAATCTCAAATCCGTCTGCGCATTTGGCAACTAGATACATGTAGTAAAGGCTCAGATCCGTCTGCAGGTTGGGCAACCAGTTAGTAAAGGCTCAGATCCATCTGCGCATTGGGCAACTAGCCAGTAAAGGCTCAAATCCGTCCGAACATTGGGAAATCAGCCAGTCAAATCTCAAATCCGTCTGTACATTGGGCAACCAGCCAGTAAAGGCTAAAATCCGTTTGCGACTTCTGCTACCGGATAGTAAGGGCTGAAATCAAACTGTGCATTGAGCTACCAGATAACAAAGGCGCATTGGGCAACCATACAGTCAAATCTGAAATCCGTCTGCACATTTGGCAACCAGCCAGTAAATTCTCAAATCCGTCTGCGCATTGGGCAACCGGTCAGTTATGGCTCAAATCTGACTTTTCGTGTGTGCGACCAGATAGTTAAGGCTGAAATCTAAATGTGCATTGGGCAACCAGCCAGTCAAGATTCGAAGCCGACATTGTGCGCGTTTGGCACCCGGCCAGTTAAGCTCCTAATCTGTCTGCAAATTGGGCAACTAGACAGTTGAGGCCCAAATCCGACTGCGCATTAGGCCACCAGATAGTAAAGGCTCATATCCGTTAACGCATTGGGCAACCAGCCAGTAAAGGCCCAAATCCGTCCGCGCATTGGGAAACCAGCCAGTTAAAGCTCAAATCCGTCTGCGCGTTGGGCAACCAGCCAGTAAAGGCTCCAGTCCGACCACGCATTGGGCAATCAGCCGGTAAAATCTCAAATCCGTCTGCGCATTTGGCAACTAGATAGTAAAGGCTCAGATCCGTCTGCAGGTTGGGCAACCAGATAGTAAAGGCTCAGATCCATCTGCGCATTGGGCAACTAGCCAGTAAAGGCTCAAATCCGTCCGAACATTGGGAAATCAGCCAGTCAAATCTCAAATCCGTCTGTACATTTGGCAACCAGCCAGTAAAGGCTAAAATCCGTCTGCGAATGGGGCTTCCAGCCAGTAAAAGCTCATATCCGTTTGCGACTTCTGCTACCGGATAGTAAGGGCTGAAATCAAACTGTGCATTGGGCTACCAGATAATAAAGGCGCATTGGGCAACCATACAGTCAAATCTGAAATCCGTCTGCACATTTGGCAACCAGCCAGTAAATTCTCAAATCCGTCTGCGCATTGGGCAACCGGTCAGTTATGGCTCAAATCTGACTTCTCGTGTGTGCGACCAGATAGTTAAGGCTGAAATCTAAATGTGCATTGGGCAACCAGCCAGTATAGGCTCAAACTCGTCTGCGCGTTGGGAATCCAGATAGGAAAATCTCAAATCCGTCTGCGTTCACAAATCCGTCTGCGAATTGGGCAACCAGAATGTAAAGGCTCAAATGCATCTACGCGCTGTGCAAGCAGATAGTAAAGCTCCCTCTGGACATTGGGCAACCAGCCAGTTAAGACTCAAATCCTACTGCGCATTATGCAACCAGCTCAGCGAGTGAGTGAGTGAGTGTTAGAGGTTTACGTCCCACCAAAAGCTAAGGTCATATGGAGACGTAACCTCGGTTTAAAGTCGGGAGAAGCCCGGGATGGATCCTGCGATCCCTGGTTTACAAGGCGAGTAGCGTAACCACAACACTACGGAGACTTCTACCAGCTCAGCGAATTTCATTCGCTGTCCGCTATGAATTTGTTGTTAAAACACTTTTAAATTCCGCTATAAAGAAAGACTAATTCTTTTAATGGCGTTATTTAAAAGGTTTCACATCTTCGTTCTTGTTGTGACCACCTTTGAGACTCTTCATAAGTGGTCTTGAACAGTCTCAAAGGTGGCTTTTATATTGAAACTTTACTGTATAGAAAAAGAAAGTCCTGGCAGAAAGCACAGGCTTGTCTGGTCTTGATAGTTGCCAATGCCAAAATAAAATAATATTTCTCCATATTTGGACTAATAATCCATTTTCGGATGATGTTTCGATTGGCAGCTCAGACAAGCACATTATTTATTGATTAAAAAAAAAAACAGATATCATACACCAGTATATTAGTTATTGCGTTAACGAAACCGATGTCCATTACACAAAAGTATATTATTGAATTATGAAAATATGAATAATGAATTTTGACAACGGCATATCTGTTTTTGGTCTCACTCATAGAGTACTTGATTTCATTGTTATGGATGAATAAATATTTGTACTATTTTCAACAAAAAGAATACTATAGCCTGTGCACATTACAAAGCGCAGGTTTGGGATGTGCGGCAAGTGGAGACTCAGTTCGCGCAGTCTGATCTGAGTCTCCGTTGGCCGTAAGGTTCGTCTATGGATCCTGTCACATCCTGGGAGTGAGAAAGGATATTGACATGGCTCTGTGTATACAGGCTAGTTACAGTCTTCGCTGATCCTATATGCCAAACAGTACGTTTTCGTGCTAACAGACTCATATACTTTATATTGTCTAAATGTACATGTAACAGTTACTGGATATGCCTTTCCCTGAACAAAAAACAGATTACAATGGTAAGATGTATTTCAATTTTTTATTATTTTTTTCATTATCCGAAAAATATATATTTGTTTGTCCGTTTGGTTGCATGCAGATTATTATTTTATTTATTTAGTTATCTTATTTTTTTGTTGTTTTTTGACACTATCGTATTTGTTGCATTCTCCAGCTAAAAGGTTAACAGCATTTTAGCATAACAATATTTTGACAACTTAATATTTGACTCCCGTCCTAGGAGAGGGGAGGGTGGAGACGGGCTATAGAAATGGTCATCGTTCGGCTTTTCGTGTATGCATCCGTCCATCCAAAATTTGGTGTCCGTAGGCACTTTCAAACCAGTTTGTCGATATTTGTGTGAAACATCGGGGTTTCTTATTTTGGCATGAAGTGCGCGTGTGGTTTGGGATTTTTTAACCAATAATTTTACGGACCTATTATTACCCCTACTGAAGCATGTCTGCATCTCGCCAGTTTATTATGATTTTGTTTTGGCTATGACATGGTTTTGGATTTTAGATTCGATCATTTTGACGCAGTTATGAACGGTTTCTTTTCCAAAGCGTATGTCTTCCACTCCTCCTACATCTATTTATCCAAATGATTAACCTATTGTATACTAGTGGTCTCTTCCATTGCTATATGTTGGATAAGTCCTTTTGTCATATAAGGGGCGGTAGGCCTATTTAATATTTTTTTATTTTTTCGTTTTTATTCTATTTTTGACGGAAAACTATGCTACAAAATAGTGCAGGCCCTGATCAGACGTTGCGTTCTGCCAAGGTACCCCTTTAGGGTTTTCCCGCATGCAATGAGTTAAATTAGAAGGTTAGCATAGTAGATATGTTTTTATTCACCATCAAAGTAATTTTGATAAACTTCAGTCAGTTGTGTTTCGACCTAGTCCATTTTGAAGGCGTTAAAGCCCTTTTGTGTGTTTGGAGTTTAATGTCCCAGTCAGCACTGTTTTGGTATTATTAAGTCAGTCAGTCTACCTAACCATACTTTTTTTTAACCAGTGCAGCACACATTCTTTCTGACAATTATCGTTCTGGAAACAGCAGAGGAAGATAATGGCCGCAGAACAGATTTAATGATCAAACTCAAAGAAAGACTACTATCAACCCGGCATTTACTGAACCGCGACCTCTTGATCGCATCTGGCTGAGCTGCCGAGGTTAATAATCCATTCCCAAGGTCCGTGTAAAAGAGTATGGTAGGCCCCATCACATCACGTGAACAAGTCCGTGAAATGAAGACCCCCCCTAAACCCCATTTTATATAGAGAAAACTGGGGTTTACGGGGGTATTCATTATTTTTCTTATTTCTGCTCCAAAACATAGGTTGTGTGTACTCGTTAGAACCGCCTCACCGAGGCGGTTCTAACGAGCACCCTCAACCTATGTTTTGAACATTTATAACAAAAATATCAAGGATTTTCATCAGAAAAGTAGCTATTTTGGAGATGTGAAAAATGCACTATGTCGCATTACGATAATGGTTTGATTCCTGCCAGATTGGCAAGGGCATTGGGTGGCTTGAAGATCAGAAACCACAAAGCGTGGTATCTGATCAGGGGCTTCACTTGTTGCTTAAAGTAACAAAATCGATGTAAAACTCAAAACACATGAATATATGGTCACTCAATGGTTAACCTTCGACCTAATTTTCCCACATGTCCATTAGCAGTATGAAGTTGATGCGACGCTGTCTGTAAGTTGTGGGAGACCTGGGTTGTGGCAACTCATAGTTACCTGCATAGTTTTTTTAACAAATCAGTGATTTCCGAGACTGACGTAGGAATGATGTTGCTCACCTGGCTATAAAAAGATATGACCATCTTCAGTATGACGTCAGAACATCATATTCGTAAATAAAATTGATGTTATCTGTTGTAATGTCGCATTCAAGGTACACAAAAGTAAACCATAAAGATACGACTAACAATCCGTTGTGATGGATAAACCATATACCCTCTCAGTATTTTCAAATGAGTAAGTACACATTTTATTTTTGATAGACACCAGGGCTGTTTCATGATCGTTCTTCCTGGAATTTGAGGCAGTCGATTTCGTAGTCATGTATTTCTTTTTGTGGGTAAAACTATGTATTTGCAAAGAAACCGAAAAAAAGTCACTTAAATGTATTAAATTGACATACCGAAAATAGATTTAAAACACATTTCACAACTACATAAAATATTATTCTTTAAAATTTAACCCATAACATGTCAATCACGATAGTTGTCGTCTGCGTTACCATATAAGTATTTCTTTTTGCAAACAATGTGGACCCAGATCGGACTGCTCCTCTGATCTGGGCCCACATTGTTTACCTGTATGCAAAAATATTTTCAGAAAGTTTGCAAGAAGATTTAGCAGAAGACATATGCAGATGACATTTTCAGATGTTGTTTTCCTCGGCAGAAATAATTTTGAACCAAGGCTTAGAATTGATTTTAACATCCAATTGTTAAGGTACGCAAACAGTCCTCTCTATAACCACCCTTTAAAGCATCAGCAGACGTCAGTTTCATTCTTTCAATTATTTTTAGGGCAAAATCAGAAAAAAATATATGTCAATGACGTCTGCACGGCCCCCGCCCATGTGGGCTTGAAGAAAAAATAGGCTGCGTGATGCTTCCACGCAGAACTGAAAATCCGAACGCACACGAGTACTGATAAACCGCTTAGAGGATCTTAGCCTGCCCAGGCAAAGCGGTGCGAGTCTGGCCGTCAGGGCTTGAGATGTCATGTCATCTCAATGTCACAAAATTGGAAGCAACGTCTCCAAAATGACCGGGGACGTTAAACATCAAATCAAACATGTCGTCTGCAAATGTCATGATTGGCTATTTAAGGGTTAGACCATAAATGGTTTCGTTTACAACACGCACTTAATGGCCCGGATAGCTGATCAGAATATATGTCCCAGAAGTGGGCTGTATCTATCAAATCCTAAGTGTAAACGTTGTCACAATATTGGGAAGCCAGCCTGAGCCTTACTCACCAACAGAACTGACCAACTTCTTCGCACGGAATTTTCCACCTAATAGCTTTGGACAGGTCCATCTCAAATTCGAGGGGTGTCAAACTGATTTTATTTATTCAATGTTTACGTTTTACAAAGTCCCTGTACAATCAACTTTTTTTCCGACATTCTATATAAACACGAACGTCGTTATAACAACAATTTCGGTATAACGAATCGTTTGCTCGAGATAAGCCGAATTGATGGATATATTCTTTGGAAGGCACAGAAACAAGTGTTATGGATATTTGATAGAATCGATTCTAACAAATTTCCACAATACTTATTTATTGGAGGTGTTATGTTTATTTCGTCGAGGCGATCCAGCACTTGTTTATTGGAGTCTAATTAATCTATCTAATTAATCCTTCTCTTGCTGAATATTCAGTTTAGCCACACCCATTTCTGATTTTGAACCAATCAGATTACTTGATGTTATTTATTCCTACAAATTCATAAACTGAATGTCAAACAGTGTAGATCCTGATCAGATGGCTTCTTCAGAAGCCATCTGATCTGGATCTACACTGTTTGTAAAGATAGGGGTTGTCGTGAACAGCAAGATAAAGGTTAAGGGAGGACCCTTTATTGAATATGTCAATCCTTAATGGAATGTTTTATAGTGGCAAATTCTTTATAACGGCAAATGTTTTGGGAACAAATGCTGGCGTTATAACCAGGGACCTCTGTAGTTTAGCGAACACTAAAGACACTTAACCCTTATCCTGCTGAAAAATTAATTTAGCCACACCCATTTCTGCCTATCCTCCAGTCAAATTACTTGATATATATTTGTTCAATTCACAAACTGCATGACAAACAGTGTAGATCCTGATAAGATTGCTTCTTCAGAAGCCATCTGATCTATATCTACACTGTTTGCAAAGGTAGTGTTGTCGTTTTTGTTATGGTTTGTCCTTGAGTGTGTGTATCGCTTATATATATATATATATATATATATATATATATATATATATATATATATATATATATATATATATATATATTGTTTTGTTTTGAATAGCCGATTGGCCATTTTGTGGGAAATAAACTGTTCTTTTAACTTTCCGCTATTGATGTTTCTATTAGGGTCTAGTTATTTCATGTTTGTGTTTCTTTCCCTTCGGTGCCGCTAAACGGAGCCGAGGATTAATTGTATCGATTCCTGATCATTGACTTCACTTCCGTTTGTCATCATGGTGCTCGTCAGACGCTCGAGGACATAGTGTCACAGAAGACGCTCAATGACACAGTGTAACAGCAGGTACTCGAGGACATAGTGCTGCATCAGACGCCCGAGGTCACAGTGCTACGTCAGACGCTCGAGAGGTCAAAGTGCAATATCCAGTACCTCATAAGACGCTTTAGGTCATAGTGCTACATCGATCGCTTGAGATCATAAGGCTTCATCAGACGCTCGATGATAAAGTGCTACAGCAGACGCTCTAGGTTATGGTGCTACAGCACACGCTTGAGGTCATAGTTCTGGAGCAGACGCACAGGGATATAGTGCTATATCAGACGCTCGAGGCTGTAGTGCTATGTCAGATGCGCGGGGCTATAGTGTTTCATCAGAAGCTTAAGGACATAGTGCGATAGTAGACGCTTGAGGATATAATCTACATCAGACGCCCGAGGACATAGTGTTACAGCAGAAACTCGATGATATTGTGCGATAGCAGACGCTAGAGGACAAAGTGCTACATCAGACGCTCGAGGACATAGTGTTACAGCAGAAGCTCAAGGATGTAGTGGGTGGCAGACGCTCGATGATATAATGCTACATTAGACGCTCGAGGACATAGTGTTACAACAGGAGCTCAAGGATATAGTGCTAATTAGACGCTCGAGGACATAGTGTTACAGCTGACTTTCGATGTCATTTTGCTATGCCAGACGCTTGTGGTCAAAGTGATACAGCAGACGCTCGAGGTCTAAATGCAAAAGTATACGCTCGAGGACATAGTACTACATTAGATGCTTGAGGACAAAGTGTTACAGCAGATGCCTAAGAACCTATTACCACAGCAGACACTAGAGGACATCATGCTACATCAGACGTTCGAGGTAAAGGTGCTACATCAGACTCTCGAGGCGTTAGTGCTACATCAGGCGTTCGAGGCCAAACTGCTACAGGAAACCTTCGAGTTCATAGTGCTACAGCATACGCTCGGGGACATAGTGTTACATAGGGCTGTCGAAGATACAGTGCTACATCCAACTCTCGAGGATAAAGAAATTCATCTGACGCTCGAGATCATAGTGCTATATCAAACAGTCGAGGTTATAGTGCTATATCAGTCGCTCGAGGTCAAAGTGAAACATCTGCGCTCGAGGCCACAGTTCTCCATCAGACGTTTATGATATAGTGCAACGTCAGACGCTCGAAGATAAAAGTGCTACATCAGATTCTCGAAGTCGAAATGCTACTTCAGACGCTCGAGGTCGTAGTGCTAAACCAACTGCTCGATGCCAAAATGCTACAGGAAGCGCTCGAAGTCATAGTGCTACAATATACGCTCGAGGACAAAGTGCTACTTTAGACGCTTGAGATCATCGTGCGTCATCAGACGCTTGAGGATTGGTTCAGTACAACAGCATACGCTCGATGTCACAGGTCACAGTGCTATATCAGCCATTCGTGACGTCATACTGCTACATCAGACGTTCGAGATACAGTGCCTCATCAGATGGTGGAGGTCACAGTGCTAAATCAGACTCTTGAGATCATATGGCTATATCAGACGCTCGAGATAAGGCTATATCAGAGGCTGTTCAACAGAAGACGCTCGCGGTTATGCTGCTACATCACACGCTGGAGTCCATAGTACTAGAGAAGACGCTCGAGGATGTAGTGAAACATCAGACTCTCGAGGCCATAGTGCTGCAGTAGAAGCTCCCAGATATAGTGCGATAGCAGACGCTTGAGGATATAGTGCTAAATCAAACGCTCGAGGCTAAAGTGTTACAACAGAAGCTCCAAGATATAGTGCGATAGCAAACGCTCGAGGTTATAGTGCTACATCAAACACTCGAAAACATAGTGTTACAGCAGAATTTCTAGGTCATTGTGCTACATCAGACGGTTGTGGTCAAAGTGATACGGCAGGCGCTCGAGGTCTAAGTCCAAAAGTATACGCTCGGGGACATAGTGTTACAGCAGACGCTCCAGGATATAGTGCGATAGCAGACGTCGATGATATAGTGCTACATTAGACGTTCGAGGACATAGTGTTACAGCAGACTTTCGAGGCCATTGTGCTACATCAGACGCTTGTGGTCAAAGTGATACAGCAGACGCTCGAGGTCTAAGTCCAAAAGTATACGCTCGAGGACATAGTACTACATCAAATGCTTGAGGACAAAGTGTTACAGCAGGTGGCCGAGAACATAGTACCACAACAGACACTAGAGGACATCATGCTACATCAGACGCTCGAGGTAATGGTGCTACATCAGACGCTCGAGGCGGTAGTGCTACATCAGACGTTCGAGGCCAAACTGTTACAGGAAACCTTCGAGGCCATAGTGCAACAGCATAGCTCGAGGTCATAGTGCTACATAAGACGCATGCTGTCATTGTGCTTCGTCAGGCGCTCGAGGACGTTGTGCAATTACATATGCTCGGGGTCACAGTGTTACATACGGCTCTCGAAGATATAGTGCTACATCAAACTCTCGAGGATAAAGTTCTTCATCTGACGCTCGAGATCATAATGCTATATGAAACGCTCGATGTAATAGTGCTATATCAGTCGCTCGAGATCACAGTGAAACAGTAAAACACCAGCGCTCGAGGCAATAGTGCGTCATCAGGCGTTAATGATATAGTGCTACCTCAGACGCTCGAGGACAAAGTTCTTCATCAGATGCTCGAAGTCGTAATTCTACTTCCGACGCCCGAGGTCGTAGTGCTACATCAAACTGCTCGATGCCAAATACTTCAGGAAGCGCTCGAAGTCATAGTGCTTCAGCATACCTACGAGGACAAAGTACTACTTTAGACGCTTGAGGTCATCGTGTATCATCAGCCGCTTGAAGACACAGTGCAACAGCATACGCTCGATGTCAGAGTGCTACCTCAGACTTTCGAGGAAATAGTGCTAGATCAGACGCTCGAGGTCACAGTGCTATATCAGGCATGCGAGACGTCATAGTGCTACATCAGACGTTAGAGATACAGTACCTCATCAGACGCTTGAGGTCAAAGTGCTAAATCAGACTCTTGAGATCATATGGCTATATCAGACGCTCGAGATAAGGCTATATCAGACGCTGTTCAACAGAAGACGCTCGCGGTTATGCTGCTACATCACACGCTGGAGTCCATAGTACTAGAGAAGACGCTCGAGGATGTAGTGAAACATCAGACTCTCGAGGCCATAGTGCTACAGCAGGAGCTCCAAGATATAGTGTGATGGCAGACGCTTGAGGATATAGTGCTACATCAAACGCCCGAGGCTATAGTGTGACAACAGAAGCTCCAAGATATAATCTGATAGCAGACGCTTGAGGATATAGTGCTACATCAAACGCTCGATGCTATAGTGTAACAGCAGAAGCTCCAGGATATAGTGCGACAGCAAACGCTCGCGGATATAGTGCTACATCAAACACTCGAGGACATAGTGGTCCAGCAGACTTTCGAGGTCAATGTGCTACATCAGACGGTTGTGGTCAAAGTGTTACAGCAGACGTTCGAGGTCTAAGTGCAAAATATTCGCTGGAGGACACAGTGCTTCATCAAATGCTTGAGGACAGTGTTACAACACATAATCGAGAACAAAGTACCACAGCAGACACTCTAGCTACATCAGACGCTCGAGGTAATGGTGCTACATCAGACGCTTGAGGTCGCAGTGCTACTTCAAACGCTCGAGGCCAAAATGCTACAGGAAACCTTCGAGGTCATAGTGCTACAGCATAGTTCAAGGACATAGTGCTACATAAGATGCTTGTTGTCATAGTGCTTCAACGGGTGCTGGAGGTCGCAGTGCAACAGCATATGCTCGAGGTCACCTTGCTACATGGGACTCTCGAGGACATAGTGCTACATCCGACTCGCGAGGATAAAGTGTTGCAGCAAAATATAAGTAGAGGCAATGATCAAACGCTCGAAATCATAGTGCTATATCAGACGCTCGAGGTAATAATGCTATATCAGTCGCTCAAGGTCACAGTGCAACACTAGACGCTCGAGGTCATAAAGCCCTATCAGACGTTCGAGGATATAGTGTTACTTCAGACGCTCGAGGACTAAGTGCTACATCAAATGCTCGAAGTCGTAGTGCTACATCAGACACTCGGGGTCGTAGTGCTACTTCAGACGCTCGAGGCCAAAATGCTACAGGAAACGCCCGCGGTCATAGTGCTACAGCATACGCTGGAGGACAAAGCGCTACTTTAAACGCTTGAGGTCACCGTGATACATCAGACGCTTTAGGCAACAGCATACGCTCGACGTCACAGTGCTACTTCAGACTCCGGAGGATATAGTGCTTCATCAGACGCTCGAGCTGATACTGGAAAATCAGACGTTCGAGGTCATAGTGCTCTATTAGTCGCTCGAGGTCACAGTGCAACACAGACGCTTGAGATCATAGTTCTTCATGAGACGTTCGAGGATATACTGCTACGTCAGACGCTCGAGAACAAAGTGCTACATAAGATGCTCGAAGTCGTTGTGCTGCATCAGACGCTCGCGGTCATAGTGTTAGAGCAGACGCTCGATGACATACTGCACCATGAGTCTCTCGAGGACAAAGTGCTACATCAGTCGCTCGAGGACATAGTGCTACACCAGACACTCGAGGTAATAGTGCTACACAAGACGCCTGGGTACTTAGTGCTACATCAGACGCTAGAGGTTATAGTGCTATAGGAGACGCTTGAGGTCATAGTACTTTATCAGGCTCTCGAGGAAAAAGTCTTTCTTCAGATGCTCGATAGAGTGCTAAGCAAGATGCTCTAGGTCATAGTACTAGAGCAGACGCTCGATGACATACTGCAACACGAGACGCTCGGGGACTAAGCGCGATGGCATAGTGCTGCATCAGACGCTCGAGGTCATAGTGCTACATCAGACGCTCGTGTACTTAGTGCTACATCAGACGCTTGGTGTCATAGTGATACATCAGTCGCTTGAGGTCATAGTAGTTCATCAGACGGTCGAGGAAATAGTGCTACATGCGACGCTCGAGAACATACAGATACACCAGACGCTCTAGAAAATACTGCTTCTTCAGACGTTCGAGGAAATGATGTTACATCAGACGCTCGAGGACATACTGCTACATCAGACACTCGAGGTCATAGCGCTTCATCATACGCTTGAGGAAATAGTGCTTCATCAGACTCTCTAGGACATATAGCTACACCAGACTCTCGAGGACATAGTGCTTCATCAGGTAGTTGAGGAAATAGTGCTACATGTACATCAGACGCTCGAGGTCATAGTGATTCATCAGACGCTTGAGGAAATAGTGCTACATCAGACGCTTGAGCTCATGGTGCTACATCAGACGCTTGAGGCCATAGTGCTTCATCAAACGCTTAAGGAAATAGTGCTACAGCCGACGCTTTAGGAAATAGTGCTTCATCAGACTCTCGAGGACAAAGTACTTCATCAGACGCTCGAGGACATAGTGCTTCATCGGACGCTCGATGTCATAGCGCTACATCAGACGCTCGAAGATATCATGTTACATCAGACGACCGAGGATATTACGCGTCATCAGTCGCTCGAGGAAATAGTATAAAATGCTACATCAGATGCTCTAGGACATAGTGCTATATCTGACGCTCGAGGTCATAGTCCTGCATAAGACGCTCGAGGAGCCACGCCAACATCAGACGCTCGAGGAAATAGTGCAACACCAGACGCTCTAGGTCACAGTCCTGCATCAGACGCTCGAGATCGTATACATCAGGCGCTCGAGGACACAGGGCAACATCAGACGCTCGAGGAAATAGTACTTCATCAGACGCTCGAGGACATAGTGCTACATCGGACGCTCGAGGCCATAGCGCTACATCAGAGGCTCGAAGTATCGTGCCACATCAGACGCTCGAGGACAAAGACCTATATTAGACTCTCTACATCAGATGCTCGAGGTACCAGTGCTACTACATCAGACGCTCGACGGTATAGTGCTTCATCTGAGGGTCGAGGTCACAGTGCTACATCAGACGCTCGATGCCACAGTGCTACATTAGACGCTTGAGGTCCTAGTGCTAGATCAGACGCTCGATGTCATGGTGCTAATTCAAACGCTCGATGATACAGTGCTTCATCAAATGCTCCAGGACATAGTGCCACGTAGATGCTCTAGGTTACAGCGCTACATTAGGCGCTCGATTTCAAGTGCTTCAGCAGTCGATCGAAGACATTGTGCTGCATCAGACGCTCGAGGTCATTGTGCTACAGCAAACGCTCGAGGTCACAGTGCTACATGGAACTTTTGATGTCATAGGGCTTCATCAGACGCTCGAGAAAAATAGTGCTACATCAGACGCACGAGAACATGGTGCTCTGTCAGACGCTCGAGGACATAGTGCTACATCAGCCACTCGAGGACATTATGCGTCATCAGTCGGTTGAGGAAATAGTATAAAATGCTACATCAGACGCTCGAGGTCATAGTGCTACATCAGACGCTCGCGGTCGTAGTCCTGCATAAGACGCTCGAGGATCCAGGCCAACATCAGACGCTCGAGGAAATAGTGCAACACCAGACGCTCTAGGTCATAGTCCTGCATCAGACGCTTGAGATCGTACTGTTACAGCAGACGCTTGAGGATACAGAGCTTTAGCAGACGCTCGATGTCACAGGTCACAGTGCAACAGCGGAGGGTCGAGGTCAAAGTGCTTCAGCTGATCCTCAGCCGCTCGAGGAAATAGTGCTTCATCAAACGCTCGAGATCTTCGTGTTACATCAGACAATCGAGGTCACACTGCAACAACAGACGCTTGAGGACATAGTATCATAGCAAGCGCCCGAGGATATAACTCTATAACTTAGCACGTTAGAACACGCTCGAAGTAATAGCCATACTTCAAACTCTACAGCAGATGCTTTAGGATATAACGCTACAGCAGACACTCGAGGCATAGCTCTAAAGCGTAGTGCTTTAGCTGACGGTCAGGGCCATAGCGCTACAGCAGACAGCCGATGCCATAGCGCTACGTCAGCTTCTCGAGGAAATTGACCTTTAACATACGCTCAATGGCATAGCGATACAGACGCTCGAAATCATAGTGCTATATCAGATGCTCGAAGTAATAGTGCTATATCAGTCGCTTGAGGTCACAATGCAACACTACACGCTCGGGGTCATAGTACCCCATCAGACGT
Source organism: Lucinisca nassula (assembly GCA_963580285.1). Classification (NCBI taxonomy): domain Eukaryota; kingdom Metazoa; phylum Mollusca; class Bivalvia; order Lucinida; family Lucinidae; genus Lucinisca; species Lucinisca nassula. The sequence goes on from OY757012.1 coordinate 175,010,055, forward strand.
TCGAGGGTATAGTGTTACGTCAGGAACGCTCGAGGTCATAATGCTACAGCATACGCTCGAGAACAAAGTGCTACTTTAGACGCTTGATGTCATCCTTTTACATCAGACGCTTTAGGACTCAGTGCATCAGCATACGCTCGAAGTCACAGTGCTACTTCAGACTCTCGAGGATACAGTGCTTCATCAGACGCTCGAGCTGATACTGCAACATCAGACGTTCGAGGTCATAGTGCCCTATTAGTCGCTCGAGGTCACAGTGCAACACAAGGCGCTTGAGATCATAGTTCTTCATGAGACGTTCGAGGATATACTGCTACGTCAGACGCTCGAGGACAAAGTGCTGCATAAGATGCTCGAAGTCGTAGTGCTGCATCAGACGCTCGCGGTCAAAGTATTACAGCAGACGCTCGATGACATACTGCACCACGAGTCTCTCGAGGACAAAGTGCTATATCAGTCGCTCGAGGACATAGTGCTACATCAGACACTCGAGGTAATAGTGCTACACCAGACGCCTGGATACTTAGTGCTACACAAGACGCTAGAGGTTAATAGTGCTATATGAGACGCTTGAGGACATAGTTCTTCATCAGACGCTCGAAGAAAAAGTCCTACATCAGATGCTCGATAGAGTGTTACACAAGATGCTCTAGGTCATAGTACTAGAGCAGACGCTCGATGACATACAGCAACACGAGACGTTCGGGGACTAAGCGCTACATCAGTCGCTCGATGGCATAGTGCTGCACCAGACGCTTGGGGTCATAGTGCTACATCAGACGCTCGTGTACTAAATACAACATCCGATGCTTGTTGGCATAGTGATACATCAGTCGCTTGATGTCATAGTGCTTCATCAGACGCTCGAGGAAATAGTGCTACATCCGACGCTCGAGGACATTCAGTTACATCAGACGCTCTAGTAAATACTGCTTCATCAGACGTTCGAGAAAATAGTGTTATATCAGACGCCCGAGGGACGCTCGAGGTCATAGTGCTTCATCAGACGCTTAAGGAAATAGTGCTTCATCAGACTGTAGTGGACATATAGCTACACAAGACTCTCGAGGACATAGTGCTACATCAGACGCTCGAGGTCAATGTGCTTCATCAGGCGTTTGAGGAAATAGTGCTACATCAGACGCTCTAGGTCATAGTGCTACATCAGACGCTCGATCCCATAGTCCTACATAAGACGCTCGAGGACCCAGGCCTCAGACGCTCGTGGAAATAGTGCAACAACAGACGCTCTAGTTCAAAGTCCTGCATCAGACGCTCGAGACCGTAGTGTTACAGCAGACGCTTGAGGACACAGAGCTATAGCAGACGCTCGATGTCACACGTCACAGTGCAACAGCGGATGGTCGAGGTCATAGTGCTTCAGCTCGAGGAAAATGTGCTACATCAAACGCTCGATGACATAGTACTAGATCAGAAGCTCGAGATCATCGTGTTACATCAGACAACCGAGGTCACACTGCAACAGCAGACGTTGGAGGACATAGTATCATAGCAGTCGCCCGAGGAAACAGCTCTATATAACTAAGCACATCCGGACACGCTCGAGATAATAGCCATGCTTCAAACTCTACAGCAGATGCTTTAGGATATAACGCTACAGCAGACACTCGATGCATAGCTCTAAAGCGTAGTGCAGATAGCCGATGCCATAGCGCTACACCAGCTCCTCGAGGAAATTGACACTAACATACGCTCGAGGGCGAAGCGCTACAGAATATTGCTACAGCAGACGCTCGAGGACAAAGTTCTATAGCAGACGCAACAGGGCATAATGCTAAAGCAGACGCTCGAGAACGGAGCGCGTTGTACAGCAGACTGCAGCTACTGCTACTGCAGACGCTAAAACAAATAGCGCTACCCCAGTAAACATTCTACATAAATCTACAGCGGGCCGTTAGCGGCCCGTCAGGGTAGCTGACGGGCCGCTAACGGGCCGCTGTAGATTTATGTAGAATGCTAGCAGGGGTGTACCAGAAGCGCGAGGAAATAACACTAAACGCTACAGCAGACGCTCGAGGACACAGTGCGATAGCAGACGCTTGATGTTAAAGCGCTGCAGAAAGCGCCAGAGGACAAATTGCTAGTACAGACGCTCTAGGACATAGCGCTACAGCCGACGCTAAAGGAAATTGCGCTACAGCAGGCGCTTGTGGATATAGTGTTTTAGCAGATACCCCAGGGAATAACGCTTACGCGGACGCTGGATGACATAATGCTATAGCAGACGCTCGAGGATATAGTTTTTTAATGAGACGCTAGAGGCCATAACCTTCGTCGAAAGCTGAATGATATAGTGGCCACCCCTAAAATGACAGGATGTGCTCTGGAGTTACTCCTCTCAAATAACAGCAGGCGTTTGTGGATATATCGCTGGACTGACCCACAAAAAAGACAGCAGACGCTCGAGGAGTTAGTTATCAAAGACCGCCCCCACTCATCGGGGCTTGGAGAAATAGATTAGGCTGCATGATGCTTCCACGCAGAGCTTAAATATTATAATCCTGTGATGACTTAATAGCAGCTTCAATTTTTTTACATGTTTATATGTATATGTTTTATTCATATGATGTAAGTTGTATTATATGTTGTTGAGGGTCACATGGTAAACTGGAAGTTTTGCTAAATGTGTAACCCTCATGAAATATTGTACATGTATAAATAAATAATAAATAAATAAAACCGACCATTCATTAGTACTAGTAAACGGTTTAGAAGGACTAAGCCTGCCCATGCAAAGAGGTGTGAATAAGACCGTCCAATGCATATAGTAAGCCTTGTGGTTTTATTGAGCGACAGGGCTTGAGGTACCCTTTCATCTCATTGACGAGTAAAAGTCCTTCAAAATTTGAATCAACGTTTCCGAAATGACCTAAATGGTGTTGACGGGGATGATAATCCTCAATTCACAAAAGCTACCCAAGGATACCCGATATACTTCCTCCTATAATAAATTTCTTCCCATATTGACTTACAAACAAATAAGATTTAAGATTTATCGTAAAATCGATTTCTTTTTTCTTGGTATTCGGGACTGCTGGTCGTTCTTGGAAAGGGACATATATGATGTTCGATCGATTTTAATTGAGCCGGGACAAATGCGACCAGAGAAGGATTAGATTAGCCTGTTACACGTCACAGACTGATATAGGTGTTTTAACTTTTAACATCGCGGATGGTCGGATCAGACTGCACATAGTTGCAGGTCGGTCTTCGTTTTTATGGTCGCGTAATGTACTCGTTACCATGTTCTAGCTCATATTATGAAATTCCATACTATTTAACCCATTTTGTACCGGAAACCTCAAAATGGGTACCCTGGCAAATAGTACAGGCCCAGATCAGACGCCGCATAACACGGCGTCTGATCACGGCCTGAACAGAATTTTCCCTAAAAATAAAATAAAAACCAAAAAATATGCCTGAAAACCCTAATTGTCAAATGGACTTGTCCAACAGCAATAGAAGAGTCACTTGTATACAATGGGTTAAGTCTTGTTTTGACGACGTAGGTTAAACTGTTCAAAATAAATGGGTCTATTGTTCAATATTGGCAAAAAGAGTTGGGTATATAGCCTTTTTAAAATATGAGTTAGGTTTGCTTTTGATCTCCACTCGGATTAATTTGTAACAAATTTTACTTTTTGTTGGCGAATATGAAATGATAAACTATTTTAAACTGGCACTGAATTGCATGCTCTGTTTCGGCTGAATTAAAGCGAACGAAAAATATAAACAAAAAAAGCAAAAAGGGATCATAAACTGGAGGTTTGTGTTTTGATATTTTCTTCTGCTACCTCGTGTAATTAACAGCCCTTACAAATCCACTTTATAAAGAGAAAACTGGGGTACGTTATGAGTACGCGTGAGTACCGCTTCATTGAGGTGGTTCTAACGAGCACCTGAGCTGCATGATGCTTCCGCGCAGAGCTGAAACCGACCCAAACACGAGTACTGGTAAACCGCTTAGAGGATCTAAGCCGGCCCAGGCAAAGTGGTGCGAGTCGGGCCGTTCTCTGGTTATAAACCCTATTGGTTTCATTGGGCGACAGGGCTTGAGATGTCATTTCATCTCAATGTCGGGTACGAGTCCCACAAAATTGGTTTTGTTTGTTTGGTTTGAGGTTTAACGTCCCCGTCAGCACTGTAAAGGTCATTTATGAGACGTTGCTTCCAATATTGTGGGACTTTTACCTGATATTGAGATGAAGTGACATCTCAAGCCCTGTCGCCCAATGAAACCTATAGGATTTAAAAGCATGGACGTTGCGACACTCGCACCGCTTTGCCTGGGCAGGCTTAGATCCTGCAAGCGGTTTACCAGTACTCGTGTGCGGGTCGGATTCAGCTCTGCGTGGAAGCAACATGCAGCCCATCTATTTCTTTAAACCCCGACGGGCGGGGAACGGCCCTCAAAATTGGCAGCAACGTCTCCAAATGACCGTTACAGTGTTGAACTCAAATCAAACAAACAACTGCAAGCACTTCAAATCTTTTTTTTTTTTTGTTATATAACTAAGAAACATATCTCAAATTATAACAGATTTGGAAAACAAAAAACATAACGATAACACATCCGTGCGATATAGTGCATTTGCTCACATCTCCAAGACGGCTACTTTTCTGATGAAAGTCTGTGAGATTTTTCTTACTGATACTTCAAACATAGGTTGTAGGTGCTCGTTAGAACCGCCTCATTGAGGCGGTTCTAACGAGTACCCACAACCTATGACTTGGAACGGATATAAGAGAAATAAAGTATACCCCCATAAACCCCAGTTTTCTCTTTATAAAGTGGGGTTTATGGGGGTGTTTAGAAGCCTCCGTGGTGCAGTGGTTACGCTACTCGCCTTGTAAACCAGGGATCGCAGGATCGATCCCGGGCTTCTCCAGACCGAGGTCCCGTCTCCGTATGACCTTAGCTGTTGGTTGGATGTAAAACTTAAACCCTCTCTCTTTATGGGGGTGTTCATCTCACGGACTTGGTCACGTGATGAGAAGAAATGCACTATATCACACGGATGTGTTATTGTTGTAATGAGCACTTACGTTCTAGCATGACAACTGTACAAAAACACCATGTTGACAAGTCTGAATGATGAACAACCTCGTAAACCCCTTTTTATACAAAGAAAAGTGTAGGCCGCCGCCCTTCTTGCTTGAAGAATAGATGGGCCGCATGATGCTTCCACGCAGAGCTGAAACTGACCCGCACACGAGTACTGGAAACCCGCTTAGAGGATCTAAGCCTGCCCAGGCAAAGCGATGAGAGTCGGACCGAGCATGCTCATAAACCCTCTTTGGATTCATTGGGCGGCAGGGCTTGACATGTAATGTTATCTCAATGTTAGGTAAAAGTCCCACAAAATTGGAAGCAACGTCTCCAAAATGACCTTTTAAAGTTTTGACGGGGACGTTAAACCTCAAATCAAACAAACGAACAAAGAAAAGTGTGGTTTACACGGTTATACATTGTTTTCATTATACTTCTTTCACGTCATAGATTGTGGGTACTCGTTAGAACCGCCTCAAATAACTAAAACTTACACAGGGTCTGACTGCTGTACCCCCGCTTTGGTGTATTTAACTGAAATGGAGATCAAGCATACTACGTTTTACTACGTAAACTGGGATTTTCGAGGGTGTTCATTACACGGAACTGTAAACAAGATCATACGCCATCATACAGCTATTTTATGGACAGATTCTAAACATAAAATACAGTACAATTCCTATTTTAAGACCACCTTTGGGACTGTTCAAAAGTAGTCGTTTTTGAACAGTCCCAAATGTGGTCTCTTAACAGGAGAAAATAAGTGTAGAAAACACAAAGAAAGAATGACTGAAATATTCTCAACAAGCTTTTAGAAGCACATTGGGTCTTAATCTTAGGTGGTCTTAATAGCGGAATTTTACCGTATTAAGTCCAAAACTCGGTTATATTGCAGATAAAGTTATGACCCTTGTGCACTGCATTTCTGCATAGTGTCCTTAACAATTTTTTTTAAGCTCTTCAAGCGGCTTTCGAGTCATCATCAGGACACATTCTAAACAAAAATACTAAGTCCAATAACTCCGCCAATATTGCAGATAGAGTAATGCCCTAGCGCAGTGCACTTTTGCACAGTGCCCTTCAAAATGTATGAAGTTTCGTTAAGATACCTCAAGCAGTTTCCACGTTTATTGTCCGGACAAAATTCTAAACACAAAATACAAAGTCCAATACCTTCGCTAATATTGCAGACAGAGTTATGGCCCTTTCCCATTGCACTTCTCCACATCACCCTTTATAAGTGTGTGCATTTTCTTGTGGATATATCGATCGTTTTTTGAGTTATTATCCAGATAGAATAATCCGCTAACATTGCAAATAGAGTGATCGCGTTTGTGCACTGCGCTCCGCCACAGTTCCCTTTACAGGCGTGTAACAAGAAGTTCAATAACTCCGCTAATATTGCTGTTAGAGTTATGGCCTTTGTGCTCTGCATTTCGCCTAAGTGTACACCTCAAGCGGTTTTCGAGTTATTGTCCGGACAAAATTCTAAACAAAAATACAAAGGCCAAAACTTCCGCTAATTTTTCGGATGGAGTTATGGCCCTTCCGCAGTGCACTTTACCACAGTGCCCTGTACAAAAGTGTGACAAAACTGCAAAGTCCAATAATTCCGCTAATATTGCTGAACGAGTTATGACCTTTGTGCACTGTTCCACAGAGCCCTTTATAAGTGTGTGAAACTGAAAAGGTTTTCGAGTTATTGTCCAGACAAAAATCTTACAAAAATACAAAGTCCAATAACTCCAGTAATATGCAGACAGATTTATAGCCCTTATGCCCTGCACTCTTCCCCAGGGCCGTTTACAAGTGTGTGAAGTTTCATTTGAATACGTCAAGCGGTTTTCGAGTTTTTATCCGGACAGAATTCTGGCGGAGTGACAAAAATACAAAGTTCAATAAATCCGCTTCTATTGCAGATAGAGTTATGGCCCTTGTGCAGTACACTTCACCACAGCGCCCGTTACAAGTGATTTTTTATTGGGATACCTTAAACGGTTTTCGAGTTATTATCGGAACAAAATTCTAAACAAAAATACAATGTCCAATAACTCACCTGATAATGAATACAGAGTAATGGCCCTTGTGCACTGCACGTTTCAACGGTGTCATTTACAAGTGTGTGAATTTTTATTAGGATAACTTAAAACGGTTTTCGAGTTATTATCTGGACAGAATTTCTAAAAAAAATACAAAGTCCAGTAACTCCGCTAACAAACAAACAAACAGACAGACAGACAGGCAGACATACAGACAGACAGACAGAGAGAGACAGACAGACAGACAGACAGACAGACAATCAAACGGGACAACAAGCGGTCTCCTATATACCCCTCAAACGGAGTTTGCGGGGGTATAAAATAGTTATCAATAACTTTCTTCAGAAACAAAATGCATGGTCACCGCCATTAAGGAGAGTTTTATGGCTTAGATATGCTTTCTTATGGCCGTCCTGTGGTAAACGTTTTGTTTGAGTTGGTTATTAAATAATAACCCCCGCCAAAGTGTTAGGACCTGACGAGCTGTATCCTAGAGTCCTAGATGGGTGAAATCCCCAAAGAATGGCTCCTAGCGAACATTTGCCAAAAAGGTAGATAGGGCTCTTGTCCGTAACCCACTTGGATGAACATAAACTGTTGTCAGACAGACAACATGCTTTTAGGAAAAGGCATAGTTGTGAAACTCAGTTGAATACAGTTATTTGGACAAAGAGGGGCAGGTAGACAAATTTATTTTGGATCTCGAGAAAGCTTTTGACAGCCCACCACATGAACTACTTAAATCTAAGTTATGTGGTTATGGAATTGGGGGAAATACTCTCAAATGGATATATTCCTTTCTTTGATACAGAATATACCGCATTTGTGCTAATGGTGAATCTTCGGACTGGGCATCAGTTTTGTCCGCAGTCCCACAAAGGACTGTTCTTGGCCCACTGTTCTCCCAGTAAATCAATGATATTTCCACTGACATTGACTCAGAAATGAGACTGTTCGCAAACAACTGTGTCTGCTACCGGGAAATTAGAGATGCAGAGGACTCTCTGAATCTTCGGAATGATATAGATAGGTTAGGATGTTTCGGACGAAAATGGTGCATGAGATTTCATCCGCCCGTTTAATACAATAGTATGCAGATTACTAGGAAGAGAACAAAAACAATGAGGCAACATGTGAATATAGACAAATATGAATGGAACCCCAACGGAGTGGTCCGTAATGAAGTATTTGAAAAAGTTCAGATTTGTAACAAGCAATTACTGCTTTGAAACTGGGGGCATGACTGGAATACTAGGAAAATCAAGAAAAGGAGAAAAGACAGAAGACTCATTCTTTTATACAAAGGTCTAAAGGGTGCTGCCAGCATCCCAACAGATGACCTTGTTCCCCCAGCTAGGCAATGTAGAAATCATCATGCATTGGCGTTTCAGACCCTTACTGCAAGCACGGACATTTATAAAGAATTATGCTTCGCCCGAACCAATAGAAATTGTATGCCCTTCCTGATTCGATTATTTCAGCAGCTGTTGTGTCAGTTTACCTCTTTGGTGAGAGCTAGGGACTAACGTCCCATCACAGGTCCTGGTGTATGAATGCCATTTGGCATGTCACCAGTAACAATTCTGATTCTTGTTCTATCAAATACACCTTTAATAATCGAACTTCAATGGTTTGTTTGTTATATTTGAGGTTTAACATCCCCGTCAACACTGTAAAGGTCATTTTGGAGACGTTGCTTCCAATTTTGTGGGACTTTTACCCGACATTGAGATTGTGGACTTCTCAAGCCCTGTCGCCCAATGAAACCGATATGGTTTATAAGCATCGAATTCCATTGGCTCGTTATGGTGCACTGAGAATATTCTAAAAAAATACACGAGCGAAATTACCGAGGGCACGGAATAGGAAACGTTTCATATGTACAGTAAGCCAGGCCTTTAAGTACGAAACGGTCAGTGAATGACGTTACATAAGGTTTGCTTCCGTTGTCATGGACGACGTCCGACGTTCAATGGCGGCCATTCGATTACGCTTGAAGAGTTGAAGAGATGTGAGAAGAGCAAGCGGTTGAGAAAAAAAGATTGTCTGGTTAATTGGTATTTTTAAATGATTTTATTGACTACATATAAATACATGTAGAGTAAAATGTTTACGGCTAGAACACCACTCGCTCATTTATTACGACTGAATCGAACTTCACATCATGAAAACACACCTATATAATTTTGACCCCCTTGAACCCCACTTTTATATAGTAAAACTGGGGTTTCCGGGGGTATACCTTCTTTTTCTTATTTCTGCTCTAAAATATAGATTGTGGGTACTCGTTAGAACCGCCTCGATGAGGCGGTTCTAACGAGTGCCCACAATCTATATTTTGAGCACAAATAAGAAAAATATCATAATTTTTCATCCTAAAATTTTCTCTTTTTTTCGGCGATAAAGGTTGCAATGTATTTGTATAGGCTTGTTTGCGTAATGATTTCATTTCATATCAAAGTCTTCTAATGGCCGAGATAACACACAAGTATAATCATTCACAAGTAATGTCTACGTAATAACTCACAGTATAGTGGATTAATATGTTGGTTACTTTTTAATTATATATGTTATTTTTTGTCTTTTTCCCCCTCCCTCTTTCACCTGAACTTCATCAGGTTAACAAGTCCGTGAAGTGAAGACCCCTCACCCTAAACCCCACTGCATAGCGGATGCTGGGGTTTAATGGATATACATTATCTGTTCTTTATTTCTGCTCCAAAACAAAAGTTGTGGGTGCTCGCTAAAATGGCGGTTCTACGAGCATTTTTTTTTTTTGGTTTGGGTTTTACGGCCCTTTCAAGATTATTTCACTCATATCGAGCCGATCGTTAATCAGAGGTGGGCGAAAACCGGAGTACCCGGAGAAAAACCACCTGACCTTCCGTTGCAGAACTTGGCGTCTCACACGTGGCCCGAGCGAGGCTCGAACCTACGGCGGTGAGAGACCTAATGTCTAAGAGTCAGCGCTCTTATCCACTAGGCCACGGAGGCCCGTGGTTCTACGAGCATCCACAACAAATGTTTACAGAATAAATAAGGCAAATATCACGAAATCTCGTCAGAAAAGTAGCCATTTTGAAGATGTGAAAAATGCACTATGTCGCACGAAGGTTGATTTTTAGTCCATAGCAAGCATACAACCAACCATATTCAGTACACTGCAGTAAAATTCCTATATTAAGACCACCTTTGGGACTGATCAAAAGTGGTCTTTAAGACCACTGTTGAACGGTCCCAGAGGTGGTCCCTGACCAGAAGACAATGTTTCCAGAAAACGTGAAGAAAGATAAAAGTTAATAAGATAAAGAAGGTTTATTTAACGTCGCATATTCGAAACAAATAACAGAAGCTCTGTAGAGCTTTTATTACTACAAAGTATCCTCTAACAAATACTTACCTGGCTTCATTTATCTTCCTACCCCTGATAATGCGAGCGTCAGCCAAGGGAGCTCCTAGTACCATTTTTCACGCCTTTGGTATGGCGCGGCCGGGGATCGAACCCGCGACCTCCCACTCCCGAAGCGGACGCTCTACCACTGAGCTATCGGGGCCGGAATATTGCATCATTCTATAAAAGATTTTTAAACCAGAATTGAAGCTGTTAGCTCTACTTCTAGATATTTAGATGATTTATTAAATATTGACAATACTTACTTTGATGGTTTGATGAGTCAGATTTATCCCCTAGAACTTCAGTTAAACAAGGCAAATTCCTCTGATACCGATGCCCCCTTTTTGGATTTACATTTATCTATTGTAGATGGATTTGTTTCTTGCAAAATTTATGATAAACGTGATGATTTTGATTTCGAGATTGTAAAATTTTCCTTTTTTGGACGGTGATGTTCCTCGTGCGACATCGTACAGGGTTTATATTTCGCAGTTAATTCGATTCTCTAGAGTGTCTAGTCATGTATCAGACTTCAACACTCGTAACAAATTATTAACCGCTAAACTAAATATCGGTATCATTAACTACGTAAAGCCTTTTCTAAGTTTTATAGAAGTCATTCTGATTCGGTTTCAAAATTCAATATTGGACTTAAAACACTTCTGCAACAAGGCCTATCGAAACCCGAATTCTATGGTGACTTAGTATATAAATTTAGAAAAATGCATGCCTGTAATGACTTTAGTACCCGATTTCGTAAAATCGTTCGTCGATATATAAAGATTGGGTACGACATAAATGTTATAAAACAGACTGCATGCATGGTGGTTAACCCAATCACGGTTTGCAACTTTGCTTCCCTCTTTGATTACACGTCGGTGGGTCGGGCCTAAGATTATATGACGGTTCCAGCGTAAAAACATAAATGGAATTTTATTTTAGTATTCTTTATGTTGGTTGGCGTCTGATGCTCCGTCTTTGGTCGGGCCCCTTGGAGTCTAACTGTTGGTTTTCTTTAGCTCCAGCAATTCTGTTGTTGTATGTTGTCGAGTCGTCAACGTTGTTTCATCTCTGTAGTTTTTTATTTGTATGTTCTCGGAGATGTTACACTGATGACCATGCGGACTAAACAAGATTAGTGTATACCGTGACAGAGGTAAGGGCGAGGATTATGGCCAATGCAAAATCGAATTTCGCTGTTTCTGCACTAGGCTATAAAGATTATATTCAACTGCGTTGCCCAGATTTGTACAAGGTCATAACACACCCATGTCCTATAATGGTCTTTCATGCTACAAGAACTGCGTGAGCGCGTGCGTTGTATGTGTTTTCAAGTCAAACTTTGTTTTATATTACTACGCTTGTTGGTGCTCGATAGAACCGCCTCTTTGCGGCGCGTTTCAAACGAGCACTTATTCTGTGTGCTTGAGAACAGAAATAAGAAACCCAATGTTCACCTGGTACTTCATAAACATTTTCTGAAGTTCGACCATCAGAAATCTATTTTCAAAGACTCTAAAATTGATTCAATGATGCCAAAACAAAATGGACAAGCATATGATGAAGTACTACGTGTACCATTTTATCCGGGACAGTTGTTCAAAACTAACGACCTTGTTAGTTAACGTCTTGCTAAAAGTTTGATCACTAAATATGGTAAATATGCTGACCTTTTTGGCTGAATTAAAAAGGAAACTCCTGTCAATTAATAAGACAGAATATTTCATTTAGTACAAAAAGGGTTAGATTACATCAAGCAAAATGTCTTCGAACATGTGCACAAAGCGAATATTCAGATCGGCTTGCGCATTCGCATAATCTAATTGGAGTCTAAACTGTGCGTTAAACAGGTTGCTATGATTCGATGCTTCTTCATGTACAGTGGGAAGACTGTCCTAATGGCACACATGTGTAAAACATGTTTTAGGTCACCACGGCACAAATAATTGCGTGTTTTCTATGGCTGTCTTTTTATCTGGTTTATTGCTTTATATTACACTGCTGATGTTCACGTGACTACCGCTGACCAGTAATCTCAAACCGTTCGCTATTCAGGCTTAAGGTTTACTGTTTAATTGATCCCTCCACCCAGTCGTTGGGCAGGTACAGTTGCAATGTTTGGGATGTAAAGAGTTTTTTTGGGGTCACAGTGTGCGTTTTACATAGATTTCCATACTCTAAACAAACAGTGAAAACCTTGATCAGACGCCGCGTTCTGCGGCGTTGATATTGGTCTTCACTGTTTGTCAATGTTCCATGTTTTGGGCGCTTTGCATCTAATGTATGGACTTTTAAGCCACCCAATAGTAAAAAAACGGACCCACAAGTATCGGAGATGGTGATTCAAGTCAAAGTTCAGGACCACTTTTTCCTTTCTATATTCAAAGACGGTACCAGTACTGCCACTGCTTTGATCTGTTGTTGTTTCTTTTAATTTCAGGCCCGTTCAAGACAAGATGGGCTGCGGCACCTCCAGTACCCCGGTGAAGGAGTTCAAGCCAAGACGGGATTCTTTCACATTCAAAAAAGTTGAAAATCATACCGATCATAATACACAGAAGGAAACGCGGATAAAGTCTGCTTCTTCCAAGAGTTCCAAGAAATCTTCAAAGAATTCCGAGGACGGATCGAGGAGTAGCAGTGCAAGCAGCCGTAAGAAAGAACGTGTAAATAGCGGGAGGTCATCGAGGACAGGTAGTGGTAAATCAGACCAGTATAGAAAAGAAACACACAGTGCAGATCATGAAAGAAACATTCAAAGTGATGCAGTGCATAAAGACGATAATATTGTGACGGATTCTAAGCCAATTGAAACCATTGATTCGAACATTACGGAAGTTGATAGGACTGAAAATAAGGGCGATACAGTTGGAACGCAGGAATTAAGAAATACACAAGACATAACGGATGAAGAAGATAAAGAATATTCTAATTTAGATTTAAACCGTATTTCGATTCCGGTAATAAATCGAAACAAGAAACTCCCAGACTATACACTGGACGATATAGTGAATAATAATACACAAAAAGGGAGAAATAATTGGTTCTTATATGGAAGGAAAGTCTACTCCATTGACCTTTTTGTTCCAATTATATTCCAGAGGGTGCAGCAATACTTAGAAATGACAGATCAAGACAGTTACTCAGCGGATGAGATCCTGTCTGGCACCACGTTTCATGGTTCCTATCCTGTCTACGTTGCAAGAGGAAATGGTGTGAGAAAGAAGGAGCTTATCGAAGTATTGCGTGCCTCTCAGATAGGATTGCTAGCGAATATGTCTAGAGAGGAATATCTCGCTAGACTCAAGCACTGCGTTGATAATGTCAAAACAGACTTAGAGGCGGAACAGAATTTATCCGAATATCTGGTGGACTATCTAGAGCAACTTTCCAGATGGCTGAGCGTCTATCCAAACGTAGAGTTGGAAGCTCCTGTTGACAGGAAAAATGTAGACCCAAATCAATGTGAATTTCCTCTTCCTGACAAAATTCGAGCTGACTCTACAGTGATACGAAAATGGGCTCGGGAATGGAAACCGTTTGATTTATCGATAGACGAAGATGGTGCGTGGACTGTGATTCCATTGTTAAATGAGGACATGGGCGATGTACATCAAACATTCGAAGACATTGTTGCCGAGCGCGAAGTTGATCTACCTGGAATGGATATGGAAATAGATGGTGAAGCGGCATGGAATGTGATTCAGTTAGATATAGTTAAGAAAGACGAGACAACAGAAGAACAGAATGAAATTTGGAATGCAAGAACAAAAAGAAAGGACCTCAACGATCCTAAAAGAATGAGAAAACGCAGGCAACAGCTGGCGGACGGGTTTTTAGCGCGCCATGACACAAAGCTCAAGCCAGAAAATATGACTGAGTTTTTAGGTTGGGCGGATAGACTTGAAAAACATTGGAAGGAATTTCAGGAACTTTGTGAAACTTTCGTTCGTAGACGGCACTTGCCAGAGGAAGACTCCAACGTCCCAGATACAAAAGAATTGGAACCTAAGGGACTAGTAGATAAAGTAAAAAAGGACGATCAGAAATCAGCAACAAATAGGTCAAATTCGGCGAGTAGTTCTCAATCGGAAATTAAGCCGGCATCAGACAAGGACAGAGAAGATGTAGAAGCTAAGACATTGACAGATAAAAGTGACAGCGAAACAAATTTGGCGCATGAAACGGTGACGGATGAAACTAAGACGCTTCCAGATAACATTCCTCCTCATGACACAATGTCTTTATTATCTGAACACGGAGCGAACTAATACTTTCGTCATATGAATGTGTCTCCTAGGCACATTAGCTCAACTGCTGTAATGCAATGACAGAAAGAAGCTTAATCCTTGTTCTGCTGTGGGTGTGTCAGTGTCATTACAAAAACATGCCTATATAACTCCCACTTTTATATAGTACAACTGGGGTTTACAAGGGTAAACCTTATTTTTCTTATTTCTGTTCTAAAATATAGATTGTGGTTACACGTTAGAACCGCCTCGATGAGGCGGTTCTTACGAATACCCAGTTAGAACCGCCTCGATGAGGAGGTTTTAATGAGAATCCACAATGGTGGAGCACAGTGGTGCAGTGGTAAAGCATCGGATTTGAAATCGAGAGGTAGCCGGTTCGCTCCCCTCAAGCGCCAAGTGTTGTTTCCTTGAGCAAGGGACTTTATCCACATTGCTCAGTACTGGTTCCTACCCAGGAAAAGAGGGCCACACGGAAGATTAGTACATTGTACTAAATGTGTTACCCTCTATAAATAATGTCGATTATTGTTATTATCTATATTTTAGAGCACAAATAAGAAAACTATCACATATTTGTACCTTAAAATTTACGTGTTTTTTTTTCGGCGGAACAGTTTACAATGTATTTGTATAGGCGTGTTTACGAAATGAAATGTAGATCAGATGGTTTCTTGAGAAACCATCTGAACTGGACATTCACTGTTTATTATCATGATTAAAGGAATAACTAACATCAAGTAATTTGATCGGTTGTTGATATTCAAAAATTGATTTGCACAGACGAACAAGAGTTAAAAGTGAATGCATTGTGCCGAACTGGATAAAGGGAGACAACTTAAGCTAATATTTCAGAATCGGTAATTTCCCCTGTCTTCGTATTCATTAAAAGAACCGTAACGAGCCTGCATGGACTAGTGGGTAAGAGCACTGACTCTAATTTCATCCGGTCTCACCCCTGTGGTCCGAACCTAACTCGGGTCACATGTGAGACGCCAAACTCTGCAATGGCAGGTAAGGTGGTTTTTCTCCGGATACTCTGGTTTTCGCCCACCTCTGATAAACGTTCGTCTCCAAATAAGTAAAATTGTCTTGAAAAGACACCATAACAAAAACAACAACAAAACATGATCGTTCTGACACAATATTATGTAGGAGCAACAATGTTCAAACATTACGAAAACACGCCTATACCAATACATTGTAACTTTTATCGCCGAAAAAATGAAAATTTTAAGATGAAAAATTGTCATATTTTTCTTATTTCAGCTCAAAATATAGATTGTGGGTACTCGTTAGAACCGCCTCATCGAGGCGGTTCTAACGAGTACCCACACTCTATATTTTAGAGCAGAAATAAAAAAAAAGGTTTACCCCTGTAAACCCCAGTTTTACTACAAAAAAGTTTGGTTCGAGGGGGTCAAAATTATATAGACGTGTTTTCGTGATGTGACGCTAATTTGAAGCTGAACGGTTCATCATCGGTGTGATACATAGGGTCAAACGATGAAGACAATGATCAGACTTGGGTGAATGGAAAGGCTGAGCTGCGCCTGCAATTTCTGCATATGCCGGAAGCATTTTTTGTGGCGTTAAGTCTGTCATGTGTTTTCCAACTATATTCCGTTTTGGGCGATGCAAAAACAGGGTTTCAGTCAGTATTCAAAGCATTGTTAGCTTAAGGGGCTCGTAAGTCGTCAATTTATATTTAGTTTTCTAGCAAGTACAGTATCTAATACTCTATTTTAGCTGAAAAAAGTAACTTACTTTTGCGACTTGCAAACGCTTCTCACATTTTTTAAAAATATAAGTGTAAATACCATATTTACTAATAAAAATTTCAAAATGCGTTAACCAACGGTGTCGTTAGTTTTGAAGGCCGGGGGCCAATTGTTCAAAACTAATCAAGTTGTTAGTTAATGAATCGTTAAATCATTTAACATGGCAAATATGCTAATATTTTTTGCTGAAAAAATGTGAGCAGCTTTTGCAAATGCAAAAGCTGCTCTCATTTTATCAACGAAAATAACACTATATTTGATATTGTACTCACTAGAACAGTTAACAATTTGACCAATAACAAGCGTGTCCAGCTAACGATGCTTTGAACAACTGGCCCCAGTTGTTGAAAATTACATGTAATTATGGACTCGTTAGTTAACGTATCACTTACACTTCGACCATTTAATATGACAAATATATCAATATTTTTGCTGAACAAAATATGAGCAGCTTTTGCAAATACAAAAGCTGCTCACATTTTTTTCAGCAAGTATAACACAATAATAGATATCCTGTTCCTTCAGGTGTCCCACAGGGCTAGCTCGGTTCTCGGACCCATACTGTTCTTGGCCTATATAAACGACCTCCCGGATAGGTAAGATCCAGAGTAAGGTTATTCACAGATGACACAGCTATGTACATGTACCTTGCTTTCGATTTACAGAAAAACTCCGAGATCCTCCAGGAAGACCGCGAGAAACTTGAAATATAGGAAAAGCTCTGGGATATGAGTTTTAATCCCTCAAATGGTCAGGTCATTCATGAGACCCGACGTATTACTCCATATAAGTGTGGTCTCCCTTCACGGCATCAGCCTCCTACAAACTGGCTTGAATCAGTTAAAAGAAGGGCTGCTAGATGGGTAACCAGATACTACCAATATACATCTAGTGTCACAGCAATGCTTCAGGATCTCAACTGACGTACCCTTGACCAACGGCGCATAGACAGTCGTCTAGTCCTTCTATATAAGGTCCCGCACTACCTTGCTGCGATACCTGCTGCTGACTACCTGATCCGGAACACCAGCCCTTCTACCAAAAATCATCCCCTTGCATACTGACAGACCATGACTTTAAGAGACTACTACAAGTACACATTCTTTCCCCGCACTACCATCCACTGGACTGCCCTGGCAACCCACATACCAGTTCTTCCTACCGTGGCACAGTTAAGCACAGTTGTCTGCCAGGCAGTCCACTCAACACCTTAAACGCCAGTATCTATGTTTATCTTTTAACTATACTAACACTCTCGATCGCACCGTACAAACTTATTTCACCCACTTATCTATCCCCGCTTTTCCTTCAACTAACTTGGTTTTACCGGAACACCATCTGAAGTCCTCCGCGGAGGTTCAGATATGGTTAAGATGTCATGGAAGATAGATAGATATTGTACTCACTAGGACAGTTAACAATTGGACCACTAACGAACTAACGATGCTTTGAACAACCAGCCCCTGGTTGTTATAAACTCGCCTGGTTACTAATGGTGCGCTATTGTGAATTTCCGTCGTCCGTCGTATGTCGTGCGGCGTCAACAATTTGCTTAAAATACCAACTTATCCTCAACCCCTGGGCTGGTTCGATTCAAATTACACTGGAATGTTACCCAGGTAGTTCCCTACCAAATCAGCTAAATTCGTTTTGCTCCGTTGAACAAGATGGCTTATGTTACCCTCTACTTAAGTAGCTAAAACTGTTTAACTCCGATGAGCAGGATGCTAAAAATATATAAACGTGGACAGTTTAGTTTAAATGCGATTTAGGCTACTTCGATTTAAACTTCACAGGTATGTTGTTCAGATAGCTTCTACCAAAATAGCTAAAATCGTTCCACCCCGATGGACACAATAGCCGCCAGAGCAAAACCAAAAAAAAAAAAAAAAACTTTAAACGGTAACTCCTCCTTTACCCCAGGGTCAGTTTCAATCAATCTTCATAGGGTGGTTACTTAGGTAACCCTTTACCGAAATAGCTAGACCGTTACGCTCCGATTAACAAAATGGCTGCCAGTTCTAAATACAGAAAAACCTTAAGATGACAACTTAAGATGGCCGCCAGGTCTAAACATAGAAGTGATAACGTCTCCTATACATTTGTTCCAATTTCATTCAAACTTCACAAGAACTTGAGATTGCTAAAATCTAGCTTAATCGGTTCTGTTCGGATTAATAAGATGGCCGCCAGAACTAAAACTATGAAAAGCTTTAAATGTCATCTCTTCATACATTTTGGTGTAATTCAATTCAAACCTCACAGCAGTGTTGCTATCAAAATCCACTAAAAACAACCTTCACATGCTAATGTCTGCTGTACATTTAGTCCAGTTTCATTTATGCTTCTTTCATTGGGCGACAGGGCTTGAGATGTCATTTCATCTCAATGTCGGGTAAAAGTCCCACAAAATTGGAAGCAACGTCTCCAATATGACTTTTTCAGTGTTGACGGGGACGTTAAACCTCAAATCAAACAAACAAACAAACAAACATTCATGCTTCGTAGTGACCTACAAAATAGCTGAAACCGCAGTCTAATTGTTGATTTTCTTTTGCTCCAACATTTCTGTTTTTTGTTTTCATGCTGTCGAACCCTCTCTGTATAATTGTTTGATTTTTATCTTCTCGGGGGTGTAGCACTGATGAGTTAGAAAGCTTCCACGACAGAACCAAGGGCGATATATAGTTTGTCTTTGTATGTATGCATTGCTTATATATATATTTTTTTATATAATTTGGATAGCCGTTTGGCCGTTTTGTCGGGAAGTAACTGTCCTTTCGGATATCCGCTAGTGATGTTTTCATTAGGTTTATTTACTTCATGTGTGTTTGTTTCCCTTTGGTATCTCTGATGAGAGGTATGAGGTAATTGTATCGATTCTTGACCATTGCCTTCACTCTCAGTTTGCTCCAGTGAACAAAATGGCAGACGGAGCTAAAAATAGGAAAACCCTTTAAATGTTAATTTCTCCAGAATCGTTGGTCCAGTTACATTAAAGCTTCATAGAAATTCTTATGTCATCCTCTACCAAAATTGCGAAACGGTTTCACTCGGATGAACAAGATGACTACCAGAGCTAAAACTAGAAGGAAGAAAATAAATGACAACTCTACCCATACCTTTAGACCAATTTCATTCAAACTTCGCAGGGATGTTGATTACGAGACGGTTCAGCTCCAATGAACAATTAGGCCACCAGAGCTTAAAATAGCAACAAAATCTTTAAATGACAACTCCACCTATACATTTGGTCAAATTTCATTCAAAGTTCATAGGAATGTTGCTAAGGTGACACCCTGCAGAAATAGCTAAACATATCCTCTCGGAAAAATAAGATGGCAACGAGAACTTTCAACAGACCTATCTTTAAATGGCAACTCATATACGTTTAGTTCCGTTTCATTCACATTTCACAGGAAGGTTGTATAGGTCATCTACCAAAATTGTTTTGCTTCAATGAAGGAAGGGGCTAACAGACTTAAAAGTAGAAAAAATGACAACTACTCCTAAACTCTATAGCCAGTTCATGAAACCGTTGCAAGTATCTTTCCAAGGTGATCACAATAGGAAAACATGTCCGTTTGAATTAATGGCGTTCAACATGGTGTCAGAAAATAATAGAGTTGAGGTAAAAATGATAAAATCTTTCTTATTTCTACTGTCAACATAGATTGTGGATGCTCGTTAGAACCGCGGTTCTAACGAGTACCCACAACCAATGTATTGGGGCAGAAATAAGAAAAATAATGTATACCCCCGTAAACCCCAGTTTTCTCTATATAAAGAGGGGTTTATGGGTGTTCAATTCACGGACTTGTGACTAACAGAAACTTCACCATGAGGCGATGTGCAGAACATATGAACTGTAGGTCCGATTTTCCTACCTTTGGAGTCATTGCGCTTTGAATATTGAACATTGCCATTTCTATCATAACTTCGTGTCTGCCCCATAACTCTGATACCATTTGAGATATTGTCACGAAACTTCACAGACATGTAGAGCACCAAGCGACGACGTGCAAAACATATGCACCGTAAATCTCATTTTCCTACTTTGAACATTGAACAGCCATTTCTGTCATAGTTTTGTGTCCGCCCCATAACTCTGATACCATTTGAGATATTTTCACGAAACTTTTCTTGGATAGGAGAAAACAACCGTTAGGTTTTGATGACCTTGACCATATTTCAAAGGCACAGGCCCCAAAAACTGTCAATTTTGGGCCAAATATGGCGAGCCTGCACCCTATCTCATGAGCGAATCAATGATATTTGGTCAAAATTAGTACACAATATCATTGCAGCCGATCAACTTTGTGATTAGATTTTGGTGACCTTGACCTTATTTCCAAGGAAACAGCCCCCGCCCCACAACCGTCAATGTTGGCTTGTCTGCACTATAAGTCTTGAATGAATAGATTTTGGTCACAAAAGTATAATACATCAAAGTAATTTACCGAACATTTGGTTTGCTTTTGGTGATCTTGACCTTATTTTCAAGGACACAGGCTCCCAAAAACTGTCAATTTTGGGTCAGAAATGGCTTGTTTGCACCCTTTCACATGAACGAATGGTTGAAAGTTAGTCTTAGTGCAAGTTTATGGCTCTTTGAACATTGAAAGTAACGGTTTTTGTGATATACTGTATCTGTATCAGGGAATTGTTTTGAGATATTTTCCATTAACTGCGAATAAAGGTTACGCAACATGAGGGGTTCTGCAGAAAAAAAAGAACTGTGATTCTGTTTTACTTCCTTTTGGAGCTATGGCCCTTTGAACATTGAAAAAAAGTCATCTCAGCCATGTATTAATGTCAGCTTTATTTTCATCTTCATTCTGAACTCTTTTTTGACGGTGTTATGGCACATGTTTGATGTAAATGTAGTGGAGTGACATGATGCTGCGCTTTTATTTATTACTGTATGTTAAGAATAAAAAATAAAGAAATAGTTTAAGCAATAATTGGTGTCTTTAAAACAACAGCGAGGGTGCTAAGAACGCGGCGGCGTCTGGTAAGCGTTTTCGCTGTTTTTCAATTTATCTTTTATGCGACGATAGCCAAATGTAAGTTAACCTAAATATATGATATAGAAAAAAAAAAACACTCTGTAATGCCATGTAAAAGATACCACATAGTAATAATAATGAAAACGTTGACAGCACTATAGTTTATCAACGACCTTTGAGAGTTCAACGTTCAGGCGTGATAAGACTATTCCATGTTTTAGGGGAAGCAGGTTTCGGATTTGTTTTTTTTTTTTTTTGTTTCACAGGATTTTAAAATTATAAATAAGTTTTTTTTTTATAATGCCATTATGTTGAATTCGTGGCCAAGTGGTTAATATGATGTAGTACGATCCTCAGTAAAACTATATCGTCCAATATAAAATCCCAACTGAAGGCGCTTTACCTAAAACGCGGACCAGTCCAAAATAAAAAGTGCATTTACGTCTCACTGCGTTTTGAAAGACTATAGTGGTCGATTTGTGTCTGTGTGTGGGCTCAGAAGGGGCAGAATGTTTCGTTTTGCCCTTAAATTCCTGTACTGTAAGCAATCAGTGTAGACCCTGATCAGACGCCACGTTCTGCAGCGTCTGATCTAGGTCTACACTGTTCGCCAACGCCGAGTACATGAGTCCAGTCCCGGTGGCCTCTTTACACAGGGAAAACAGTGCTGTTTTATATAACCATCACCTGAATTTTGTACTGTCAGCAATAGTCACGTGGACAATAATTGGCGGGGAGCTTCTGTAGTTTGCTTGTTTGAATTGAGGTTTAAAGTCACCGTTTGTAGTAATGTAGTAATTTCTTCATTTTGAAATTTTTACTACATTATGCGTTGGCATAGTCGACGCGAAATGAAATAAAATGTCGTTTTTACTTCATTATGCGTCGATACTAAGAGGTTTGAGCAAAATGAAAGAATTATTTCATTTTGCGGCGATGGGTGGCATACTTAATTTTACTTCATTATGCGTCAACAGTTTGTTTGTTTGATTTGAGGTTTAACGTTCCCGTCAAGACTATTTAGGTCATTTTGGAGACATTGCTTCAAATTTTATGGGACTTTTACCCGATATTGAGATGAAATGACATCTCAATCGCTGCCGTCCAATTAAAAGCAATAGGGTTTATATGCATGGATGGGCCGACTCGCAGCAGTTTTCCTGGACAGGCTTAGACCTTCTAAGCAGATTACGAGGACTCATGTACGGGCGGTATCAGCTCTGCGTGGAAGCATCGTGCAGCCCATCTATTTATACCCCCGGCATACGAAGTATGCAAGGAGGTATATAGTTTTTGTCCATTCTGTCTGTCTGTCTGTCTGTCTGTCTGTCTGTCTGTCTGTCTGTCTGTCTGTCTGTCTGCCTGTCTGTCTTTTGTTTGATTTGTTTGATTTGAGGTTTAACGTCCCCGTCAACACTATTTAGGTCATTTTGGAGACGTTGCTTCCAATTTCATGGGACTTTTACCCGACATTGAGATGCCGCCCAATAAACCTTTTTCTTTGTGATTTTGACCTTCAGTGTGCTTTTGTGGAAGACCGTCTTTTGGACTGTTCAACTGTGGTCTTAAAGACCACTTTTGAACCGTCTCAAATGTGGTCTAAATTGTAGGAATTTAACTGTATTGCTTCCTAAGTCTTTTCGAAGACAGCTATGTTCTACCATCATTACTTCATTATGCGTCGATATGGTGCATATCAACGCGAAATGAAATAATTTTTTTACTTCATTTCGCGTCGACTATGCCAACGCATAATGTAGTAAAAAAAATCAAAATGTAGTAATTACTACATTACTACATTATGCGTTGTAACACACCGTCAACACTATTTAGGGTATTTTGGATACTTTGCTGCCAAATCTGTGGGTTTCTACCCGAAACACCCAAAATCCTGCCTCCCAATGAAATCAATAGGGTTTATATGCATGGACAGGTTTAGACTTTCCATGCGGTTTGGTTTACCATGCAGTGTCCATGTGCGGTCGGTTTCAGCACTGCGTGGAAGTACCATGCGGCCCAATCTATTCCTTCTCGCCCCGATGGGCGGGGGTGGGTATGGGGTGGGAGCTTCTGCAGTTAGAGATTGGGTCGATTGATAAACAATCGACCCCAAAAAGAGTCGGGTTTTTGAAAGACAAAATCTAAAATAAGCCATTTGCGACGATGACGACTTGGATCAGTCTGTGTATCAAGCCCATCTTACCAGGTGACCTTTGGATAGCGTCCTTGAGGAAATAGACGGCTTATGCGAGCAGCGACGACGCGCGCAGTCGGATCAGAGTCTTCAGTCTTTTTTTAGGTTTTGTCTGTGCTGCCTTCCTTTATTTTGGAGGAGAATGTCGTTGAAATGGCACCCTTTGCCAATCCCAACAGATTAACAACTGATTAACGGGCGGCTCGGTCTTGAAATGGTGTACGAGCTTAGTAGCCCGTTCTATGCAAAGTTTTATGTTGAACGGCAACAAGCAAAGGGCTCTTTGGGATTGTGCGTCCGATCAGCCTGCGGGAAAGAGCGAACACAGAAAATACAGTAACATTCCTGTATTAAGACCAATTTTGGAACTGTTCAAAAGTGGTCTTGAAGACCACACTATGGCACACTGGATATAGAAAACACAAAATAAATGTACCTGGAACCTTCTAAATATGCTTGTTAGGTGGTCTTAATAGCGGATTGTCATGATCTGTCTTCCGCTTCTTCAATAAGAGCAGTTTTCAGTTTCTGATGAAAGAATGCGAACGACTAAAGTAGTTCACCACCTCTAAGTATAAGCCTGATCAGAAAAAATGTAGTTTTGGATGACGGACTCGCCATGATCTTTAAAGTGTTGAATGGCAGTTAAACTACTGTCCAAACCAAAAAAACATTTACAGGTTCCCGAAAACTACGATGTGAGCAAAGGTAGCAAAAATAATGTAAACCCCATTTTTTAAACATGAAGTGGGTTTTTCAAGGTTGTACATTACAGGCAGTCATTAAATTAAATGCGATATAAAACTAGATCCTCTATAAGGAGGAGCGGAATCGTATTTAGGCTCTCTCTAACGTGCATCTAGGTAAGCTAAACACCGTTTCACAAGAGAGAGGACTTTTGTTATTTTCTGTCTGTTTGCCTGTCATCAAGTTAACGAGTCCGTGTAATAAACACCCCTGTCAATCCCACTATAGAGAAAACTTGCCTTTACAGTTATATTCGAGCCTCGCCAAGCGAATTTGTGTCTTCGAGCATTCCGTCATGACAAATTTTAACTGCGCATGCCCAGCCATTCAGAGGGACCAGGGATATGGCTTTCTGTCTGAAGGTTCCTCTTGATTCACTGCTTGTATGAGCGAGCAGCGAAGGTTCTGGCGAGACTGCGCGGATGCGCAGGCTCGCCTGAACCTTCGCTGCTCGCATAGGCGATAAGTACCAAAATCGCTTGACGGGGCCCATATTATATTATTTCATGAATTTCTGATCCAACACATACATGTAGATTGTAGGTACGGTACTCCTTACAACCGCCTCGATGAGGTGGTTCTAACGAGCAATTACATAGATTTGCTCGTTAGAACCGCTTCTAACGAGCACTCAGAACTTTAAGTGCCATGTCAATAAGTATCAATAAGAAAAATATTACAAAATAAGCATTTTGGATGTATGAAAGAAAACCCTAATGCGAGGGAAATAACTATTGTTCATTTGATCTTAAGATTATAGTAAGATTTGTCGACCTTGCACGCACATACATTTGAACGTTTGTTGACAGTTAAACAAACAACCTGGTGTTTCTCTGGCAATCAGTATAGACCGTGTTCACACGCCGCCTTCTTCGTGGTCCCATCAGGGTCTTGACTGTTACCAGGGTCCAAATTTCGAAACGCTGGTCCAATCAAAATTACATGGGAAAGAATTTTATCGCAAGGTTATATGGAGGATCTTACATGAGTGCTCATGTATTATTTAATTTATTAAACGAGTTGAGGAAAAGGGATAAAATGCGAGGCTTTGCCGAGAATTTTATCCCTCTTCTCAACGAGTTTAATAAATTCAATAATGCATGAGCACGAATGCAAGATTCTGTTTATCATATGACATTTAAAACGCATTATATATTCGATTGTTTACAAAAATATTAATATTCCGCCATTAGTAAACGCGACGTCGTTAAGGACGTCGTACATGTAACGTTACGGGACGTATCTAGCTAATTTGCATATTTAATCCACTAGTGGATTATCGAAAATATTACATGGCGTTATTACACTCTCAGACGCGACGTCATATGATAAATGCATTTATTAAACAGATTTGGAAATCACCGTCGCGCTGAACATGTATTCAGAATGGTGGTGGTTACCGGGATACACATTATATTATAATTTGCTAAGTACGGTAGCTTTTCTTTGTTGATGTCCAGATCGCAGATAAAATTGACTAGGCGGAGCTATCGTTTGTACCTGCCTCAGGAATATCCCATTAACAAAAAGGTAAACCAAGTCACCCGATTGTGTTAATTCAACTGTAACACATGCATAGCTGTGGCGTATATGACCATTTCGTCCGCTTGTAGAAAGCGTGCGAAAGGCACTCTACCGAATCTTCTGGTGGACTCAGCGAATTTGACATATATTGACAACACCCAAATAGCTCCGCCTAGTCAATCTTATCTGCGACTACTATACCATTGTCCAGATTGCGGCTATTTATTGAATCTCTTCGCTGTGCGGTCAGTGTTGCGTAAGAGGGCAAGCATCTGTTATGGAATCATGTTTTGGATTTGGCAAACCCAGAGCAGACGCCGCAGAACTGTTTGCTTACAGTACAGGTTAAGAGGTTTAACCAAACAGTCAAAGTCCCCCGTTCAGGACCATTGTTTTTTCAACATACACTCCACCAGTACCGTTCGTGCTTTGATTTCTTACATGTTTTTTATTTTCAACCAGAGAACCTGTCTTTTTCACTGACAGTAGCCACCAGATTTGTTTAGGGCCACTGGTGAGGTCTTGATGACGTAAACTAGCTACAGCCGAACGTCAATGGCTCGAAGACTTTTTGGGCCATGATTTGATAGAGACGGGGGTAGTTTGAGCCACTGAAAATTACTCATAGCGCCAGGTGTGGGGCATAATTGGAATGGTTTAAGCATATATTTCGATGTTCTACATAAAAAGGTATGTTGCGTGTACTCATTAGAATCGCCTCACCGAGGCGATTCTAATGAGTACACACAGCAACATTTTCAAGATTTAAAAACGAAAATCTCTGTCAAATATCCATCACTATTTTTTTATCTGGGGCTATAGGGAGACTTCATCTGGGCGATCTAACATTGATTTCAAGACAAAGTAAGAAAATCTCCCTAAATTATCCCTCACCTATTGCTTATCTGGGAATATAGGGAGACTTCATCGAGACGATTCTAATTAGTACACAGAACATTGATTTTCAAGGAAAAGGTGAGAAAATCTCTAAAATTTATCCGTCACCATTTCCTGATCGAGGCGATTATAAAAAGATTGCAAGATAAAAGTAAGAAAATCTACCGAAAATATCCCTCACTATTTCTTATCTTAATCGAGACGATTCTAATGAGTACACACAATATAGATTTCAAGATAAAAGCAAGAAAATCAACCGAAATTATCCCTCACTATTTCTTATCTGGAGAACTGGGATAAATTCCCAAGGCTCAAATACGGGTTCGATTAGCCATGGTAAACGAACCATCGGTGTTCGAGTTGAATTGACCCAGGCATGTCAGTTGCACGTGCATTTTAAATATGTTCATTAACCGGACGGACAGATATACCAGATATAATAGTAGTCATGCGAGGTCAGTTTCAGCTCTGCGTGGAAGCATCGTGCAGCCCAAACTATTTCTCCAATGATGAGTGATTGAGTGATTCAGTGAGAGAGTGTTTGCGTTTTATGTCCCACCAACAGCTAAGGTGATACTGAGACGGGACCTCGGTTTAAAGACCCATCCGAAAGTCTGGAGAATCCTTCGATCCCTGGTTTACAAGGCGGGTAGCGCTCTCCAATGAATTTCCTTAATCCTATTCAGACAAAATCTATTGGGGGTAATTATTAGAATTGCCTCGATGAGGCGATTCTAACGAGTAGTAAGAAATTAGAAGAAAATAATCCTCTTTCTACCAACCAAGGGACAATATTCACTTGTCATCATCAGGTACACGTGGATTACTTGGTGCCATCCAGAAACATGTTGAAGTGGTGGAAAATTTCCAGAAATGTGCTGTCAACAGGATGTTTTCCCAAACTCAGTGGTCAGCTTCCAAAGTTGTGAAGACAAAAATTAATAGACAAATTGAGCGTGAAACTGATCACAGTGGTGATAGATGTTTCAAATGTGGACTTACGAACCATTCAACTAGCCAGTGTCATCATAGGAAGCAAGTTCAATGCTTTTCTTGTAAACTCTTTGGACATAAAGACTCAATTTGTTGGAACAAATAGGAAAAAGGCAAATATGCCAGTCAAAATAAAGAATTTTCTTTTTCTTCTATTTCAGCAAATAAGTTTGACATTTTAGTGAATATATGTGAATAAATGTAATAAATGTGACTGTGAATGCAGCAATTCAGTAGATACCTCAATTAGGACAATAATTGCAGACCCATCAGAACTTATTTATGACAATTACATACCTCTTGAAACATCAAATGATAATTATGACCTATCAACCTGTTTAGATAACAGTAACGACCTTAACATTGCGTATCATGATGCAACTTTTGAAAATACTATTTCCATTGAAAACAGTAATATGTGCATGTCTGAAAATATTATGCATGAAAATAATGTGCATGAAAATATTTCTTCCATGAGTGCCCAAAACATGCTTAATTTAGGTCTCAGCAAGAAAGGATTTAAGATGGGACATTTGAATATACAAGGAATACAAAATAAAGTAGAACAAATAAATTTATTGTTAAATAGCTCTCAAAATGACATTGATATATTAGGACTTAGTGAAAGTAAATTAAAAGATATTCATATGATTAGTTTATTTGAAGTAGATAATTATCAAACTTTTCGCAAAGATCGTGTCATTTCAAGTGACAGACCTGAACAGGGGGGCGGACTTATTGTTTATGTTAAGGATGAAATAAAGTGTGAGAGACGTTTTGATTTGGAATGTGAACGTATAGAATGTATATGGTTGGAGATTTTCCCCAAAAATAGTGCAAGTTTTCTTGTTGGTAACATTTACAGACATCCCAGTGAAACAATTGATTGGAATGAGAATTTTGACAATCAGTTTGATAAAATCTTAGAATGTGAAAAAGAGCTTTATTTAATGGGGGATTTCAATCGCGACTTAATGCAAGAAAATATACAGAATTCCTGGCTTGAATATATGGAATCGTTTGGTCTCTTTCAAGTAATTAATACCCCCACTAGGGTCACAGGCCAATCAGAAACAATAATTGATCATATCTATAGTAATACCCAGTGTAACATTTTGATGACTAATGTCCCAAAATTAGGACTAAGTGACCATTATCCCATTTTCATAAACAGGAAAACTAACAGTGCAAATAGCTACAAAAATAGTCATTTTTCAATATCATATCGATCGTTTAAAAATTTTGATGAAAACAGTTTTATAAATGATTTAAAATCAGCTCCATGGGATATAATAAAGTTTTTGATGCCACTCGGACCGCCCATGCTTATACACCCTATAGGTTTCATTGGGCGACAAGGCTTCAGATGTTAATACATCTCAATGTTGGGTAAAAGTCCCACAAAATTGGAAGCAACGTCTCCAAAATGACCTATACAGTGCTGACGCGGACGTTAAACCTCAAATCAAACAAACAAACAAATCCCCTGATCCACTTTTGCCTATAGAATACCGTAACTCTGGTTTACGGCCAATCAGAATCAGAATCAGAATTGTTTAGTGGTGAATTGTTAATTATTTCGTCTAGAGATGGAGTCATCTGCACCTTCTGCAGACATCAAGAGAGAAGAGGGGAGCTCGTTCCAATCCGAAATTGTCCTAGGGATGAAGCTAAATTTGTAGATGTCAGTCATATAGTGTCAGTTTTTTTTTTCTGAAGGGATAGTGAATGTTTTTTCCTTAGTGTTGTCTTCGAAGGGGAAACAAGGTCATCCATGGGTATACTGGCTTTACCCTTTAGATCTTTATATAAAAGTATCAGCCTACTTTGTTTTCTCCGCTCTTTAAGAGACCCCCACTTTAATTGTTCAAGAATGCCAGTCATAATCCCAGTTTCAAACGAGTAGTTCCCAGTTACAAAACGGGCTGCACGTTTTGGACATTCCCCAGTTCCTTTTTGAGGGTAACAGTAGGTGGATACCAAGACGTACTTGTATATTCCAGGGCTTGATGGGCTGCATGATGCTTCCACGTAGAACTGAAACCGACCGCACACGAGTACCGGTAAACCGCTTTAAGAGGATCTAAGCCTCTGTAGGCAAACCAATGCGAGTCGGACCGTCCATGCTTACACACCATATTGGTTTCATTGGGCGACGGGGCTTGAGAAGTCAATTCATTTCAATGTCGGGTAAAAGTCCCACAAAATTGGAAGCAGCGTCTCCAACTGATCTATACAGTTTTGACGGGGACGCTGATCAAACAAACTGGTAGTATGCTGTCCTACATATATGGGATATGGGAAGTAATCGATACAGGACAGGATATGAATTACAGTTTGAGTTTTTTCCCTCATGCCATAACACCGGTTCTCTAACGCTACAGTCACGACCTGCGGATGCCTGCGGATGCCTGCGTATATTTGGATAATGAAAATGCGTATACCCCAAATTACGCAAATTTGAGCAAAAGTTACCTTTGTTCTGCGGACGGTACGGCTTATTTACGGATGTTCTGTATGAATTGCGGATGTTACGAGTAAAACCTGCGGATGAGTCAATCCGCTGACACATGTCTCGGACGCCTTACGGATGACTTACGTATGATCTACGGACGATACGGATGACTTACGGACGATACGGATGAGTTACGCTCGTGTCTGCGCATATCGGTTTCCTCTGGCGTCCGTACCATCCGCATATACACCCACACGGATCGGACCTTGCTTGTGCCACATTTCATCAAGGCTGAGAGCCAACAGTTTCCATTCACCATGTTCGACACAACTTTGTGAAAGTTGGTTTGTTTGTTTGATTTTATGTTTAACGTCCCCGTCAACCCTGCAAAGGTCATTTTGGAGACGTTGCTTCCAATTTTGTGGTACTTTTACCCGACATTGAGATGAAAAGACATTTCAAGCCCTGCCGCCCAATGAAACCAATAGGGTTTATGCGCATGGACGGTCCGACACTCACTCCGCTTTGCCTGGGCAGGCTTAGATCCTATAAGCGGTTTACCAGTACTCGTGTGCGGGTGGGTTTCAGCTCTGGCTGGAAGCATCAAGCAGCCATTTTTTGTGAAAGTTGTGCAACCCACTTTTAATATTGGTTAAATAAATTAAAATTCTCTAACATTATTGGCAAGTTGAGCCCGCACCCCCTCCCCGCCCCCATTTTCAAAGGGGGCTTGCACAACTGTAATAAAGATACATGTATTAAAATTGTTAATCATTTTATTGAAGTTACACCCCCACCCCCACCCCCCAAAAATAATTAAATAAAGGGTCAAAAAGCCATAGACTTGAAAAAAAAAGTTAATTTGAATATACTGAAACTTTAATATATACTTACTGATAATTTGAAAAACTTTTTATTGCAAATTTTCCTTCCCCATTTCTATGAAAACCCAGTTGAATTTCAAAACTACATTTTGTTCAAATTTTGTTTTGGTTCATTTTTTTTTTTTTTTTTTTTTTGTGACATTTAAGCAGCAAGAGTTGCATGATTCTTCTGGGAAGAATTGTGGGAGAAGTGGTTGGCCCTTACAAAGGCCGTTTGTTATGTTTGGTCAGCTGCCTGCTGCCAGGGAATTGCTCCGACGGTGCCATTGTAGTAATACTTGAGGTAGAGGCGCTGCGCTCGGCAATCCTGGTGGTGTAGTTGTCAGCAAGCCTCTGTGAATAAGAAAAAAAATATGTTTACCCCTGTAAACCCCAGTTTTACTGTATAAAAGTGGATTTTAGGGAGTCAAAATTACAGACGCGCAGTATGAAATTATGATTTTAGCGAATACTCCGACAACACAGTTCCAATAGCTTTGGATCTAATCCATATAGGTCACAGCGAAGACTCTGATCAGACCACGCAGTCTGATCAGAGTCTTCGTTGTGAGCACATTTGTCATGGCTCAAGCAAGTATGTGGTGATTTTTGCCGTTTGCAACGGTAAGCCTTCGTTTCATAGAACATTAGGCGAAAAAAGGGGTTAAATAGTATCATTTCTAAAATATCAAAATTCTATTAACCATTTTTCCCAGGCTTCTTGTAAAACACTCGGAATTTGAGATGACCATTATGAATTTTAATGAGCTTGTCCAAATGACCCTCGACAGTTTTTCAATACACAATAGTCAAAATGGACACCTAGCGATTTCTGTGAAAAACTGAGAGATAATATAGTGTTTTCTTTTATTTGGCCCTGTAATCAATTTTCGTGGTAATTACAATTCAGCTTTAAACAGATGTATAAACGCTGACCCATATATGCGTCACCTCCCATTTTTTGCCCCGTTTTAAAGGAACGTTGGCAAACAGTGTTGAAACCCTGATCAGAATGGGTTTTGACAAAGAATATTCACTTCAAATTAATATGTTTGTTTTGATTTTAAGGTTTAACACTGTATAGGTCATTTTGGAGACGTTGCTTCAGATTTTGGGGTACTTTTACCCAACATTGAGATGAAATGACATCTCAAGACCTGTCGCCCAATGAAACCAATAGGGTTTGTAAGCATGGGCGGTCCGACTCGCACCGCTTTGCCTGGGCAGGCTTAGGTCTTCTAAGCGATTTACCAGTACTCGTGTGTGGTCGGATTCAGCTCTGCGTGGAAGCATCATGCAGCCCATCTTTTTCTTCAATGCCAGATGGGCGGGGGCCCACAATATAGAATGAAACCTGGGGCAGTCTGTCAAATTGTTCAATGAGATTCATTGCTTCATTACCTCATAACAATTTGATATTCGGCAGTTTGAATGGGCCCGTGCCTGAATGGATCCCGCATATATTTTATTCCACCTATACAAATACTATGTAATATTATAGACAAAAATTTACCACCGACAAAAAACTGTAATTTTGGATGAACAATTGTGATATTTTTCTTATTTCTGCTCAAAATATAGATTGTGGATACTCATTAGAACCGCCTCATCGCGGTTCTTACAAGTACACACACTCTATATTTTAGAGCACAAATAAGAAAAATAAGGTTTACTCCTGTAAACTCCAGTTTTACCATATAAAAGTGGGGTTCTATGGTGTTAAAATATATATAGGCGTGTTTTTGTGATGCAATAGCGCAAACAAACTAAAAGACTTATAAAAATTGTTCAAGACGGGGCAGTTCGAGACACTGAGGGTGACTCATAGCGCCTCATCACTGAGTCGGCATTCATGATGAATAGGGATATGGGTTTGGAATATGCGAAAGGGATATGGATATAAGGGCCCCGTCAAGCGATTTTGGTACTTATCGCCTATGCGAGCAGCGAAGGTTCAGGCGAGCCTGCGCATCCGCGCAGTCTCGCCAGAACCTCCGCTGCTCGCTCATACAAGCCGTGAATGAAGAGGAAACTTCAGACAGAAAGCCATATCCCTGGCCCTTCTGAGTGGCTGGGCATGCGCAGTTAAAATTTGTCATGACGGAATGCTCGAAGACACAAATTCGCTGGGCGGGGCTCATATGATGTGTGGATTCATTAGAAGCGATTCTAACGAATTCATACAGCATACAGCATACAGCTTCATATACAGTTTTGTAATGAAAGAGGAAAAATCTGAACTTGTTAGGGACTAAAAATCAAGTTCGACTCAGCCATGGTTTTAAACGTTACAAGAATTATTGTTAGTGACATTGAATTTCTGCAACGTCTAGAAATCTGTCATAACGCTTCTGTTTGTTTATTTGTTTAAGTTAAATGACCCAGTCAGCACTATTTAGGTTATTTTACTTAACCGGACTTTTCCTGGGCAAGGCCATACATAAAGCGGTGTGAGTGTCGGACCGTCCATGCTTATAAACCCTATTGGTTTCATTGGGCGACAGGGCTTGAGATGTCATTTCATCTCAATGTCGGGTAAAAGTTCCACAAAATTGGAAGCAACATCTCCAAAACGACCTTTACAGTGTTGACGGGGACGTTAAACCCCAAATTAAACAAACAAACAAAGCGGTTTACCAGTACAGTGCATATTCTTTCGTCAGAGACTAGCGACTGCCCTTCTTGAATCCGCGTAAGGTGTGTGAACACGGAAATGTGCAGCGTTGCGTGTACGACCAGTACCATGCACATCCATTACGCAAACACGCCTATACAAATACATTGCCACCTTTATCGCCGAAAAAATGAAAATGTCATGATGAAAAATTGTGATATTTTTCTTATTTCTGCTCCAAATATAGACTGTGGGCACCCGTTAGAACCGCCTCATCGAGGCGGTTCTAACGAGTACCCACAATCCATATTTTATAGCAGAAATAAGAAAAATAAGGTATACCCCCGGAAACCCCAGTTTTACTATACAAAAGTGGGGTTCATTGGGGTCAAAATTATATAGGCGTGTTTTCGTGATGCGTGAAGTTAAATCCCGTTTAGGATCAGCAAAGAATCTGATCAGCCTACGCGGACACCATGCTAACCAGACAAATAACCATCATGCTAACACCTCCATTCCATTTTAGACCCCACATAAAATAGAGAACAGTCGGTTGTAAAGGGGAATATATATTGTTTTCCCTTTGACCCAAAACATCCGTTAGATCCGCCTCAATGAGGCGGTTCTAACGAACACCCACAACCTATGTTCTTTGTGAATATCCGTTAGAACCGCCTCAATGAGGCGGGGTCTAACGAGCACCCACAACCTATATTCTTTGTGAATATCCGTTAGAACCGCCTCAATGAGGCGGGGTCTAACGAGCACCCATACCCTTTGTTTGGAGTATATCTGAATTTTTATCAGACAAATGACCATTTTGAAGATATTAAAGAGTGCATTACGTCACACAGATGTGTTATCATAATGGATGCACATACTGATCTATGTCTTCGCTGGTTGCACATGTTAACTTGTACATTTTTCCGTGCATTGGCTCGTATTGTTCCAAATATTTGCATATCTTGAAATGTCAAAATGAACAATTTTGAATTATCTCCCTTTGACCATCTTGAACCCATACATGCATAGTGTCCCTTATGGGGATGTTGGCAAACAGTGTAGACGCGGTCTGATCTGGGTCTACACTGTTTGCTCAAAGTTAATACAGTTTTGTACAACTCACTTTAAACAAAACAAACCTGACAACGCTATAATATACAATGGACCGTTCCAAATTTATAATGTGGAAGATTCCATTGTCATTGATGGGTTGTTTGTTTGTTCGAATTGAGATTTAACGTCCCCATCAACATTATTTAAGTCATTTTGTAGACGCTGCTTCCAACTGTGTGGAACCTTTACCCGACATTGAGATGAAATGACCTCTGAAGCCCTGACGCCCATGGAAACCAATGGGTTTATAAGCATGGACTGTCCGACTCGCACCGCTTTGCCTGGGCAGGCTAAGATCCTCTAAGCGGTTTATCAGTACTCGTGTGCGGTCGGTTTCAGCTCTGCGTGGAAGAATCATGCAGCCCATCCATTTCTTCAAGCTCCAATGGGCAGGGGCATTCTTTTTGTAATAAGTTGGTAACATTTTTGAATTGTCTCCCTTTGACCATTTTGCCCATATATCTGCCTTGCGTTCGTTAGCAAACAGTTTAGACATTTTTGTACAACACAAAACAAACCTGACAACCCCATAATTATAAATGGACCACTCCAAACTTCTTTCTTGCAGAGGCCTCCGTGGTGTAATGATTATGTTACTCGCCTGGCATCGATCTGGAGTCGATCCCGGGCTTCTCCAGACTTTCGGCTGAGTTCGTCTGGTAAACCAGGGGTCACAAGATCAATCCCAGGCTTGTCCAGACTTTCGGGTGAGTCTTTAAACTGAGGGCTCGTCTCCGTATGACTAGCTGTTGGTGAGATGTACCCATCACTCTTTCTTTTGTAATAAAGTTGATAAGCACTTTTGAATTATCTCCCTTTGACCAGTTTTTTTTTTTTTTTTTTTTTTTTTTTTTGGCTTTGGTTTTACGGCCCTTTCAAGATTATTTCACTCATATCGAGCCGATCGTTAATCAGAGGTGGGCGAAAACCGGGGTACCCGGAGAAAAACCACCCGACCTTCCGTTGCAGAACTTGGCGTCTCACATGTGATCAGAGCGAATTTGACCAGTTTGACTCATTAGATAAAAGTGAGGCGTTTCTAACGTTATTTGTAGCACTAGCGTAGTTAGAAGCCTCTGTGGTGTAGTTGTCATGCTACACACCTTATAATCCATGATTCGTGGGTTCGATCCCGGGCTTCTCCAGATTTTCCGACGAGTCTTTAACCCGACACCCCATCTCCTTTTGACCTAAGCTGCTGGTGGGACGTAAAACTCAAAGACACACGCAGCACTAGCATAGTAACTGACCCCAGCCGGGTTTTAACCCATTTTATACCGGAAATATCAAAACGGGTACCCTGGCAAACAGTGCAGGCCCAGATCAGACGCCACATAATGCGGCGTCTGATCAGGGCCTACACTAATTGCAAAATGTTAAGCAATTTTTCAAAAAAAAAAAAAAAAATGAAGAATACATCCTGGCACCAATAAATTTTTTAATGGAATCCAGCTGTATATAAGGAGGAAGATTCCATTTGGTACAAAAAGGGTTTATAAGTTTGGCCCAATATAGAAGCATGCAGAAGAGCAAAATATAGTCACAATGTGCGTCATACACAATGTGCTCCCTCTAGGAGCATATTGTTTGTGCTCCCTCAGTGTACCCTTCCTACACATTAATCTACCTAGTAGCTTGCCTACACAATATGCCTGGCCCCCGCCCATCAGGGCTTGAAGAAATATATGGGCTGCATGATGCTTCCACGCAGAGCTAAAGAGGATCTAAGCCTGCCCAGGCAAAGCGGTGCGAGTCGGACCGACCATGCTTATAAACCCTATTGGTTTCATTGGTAGACAGGGCTTGAGATGTCATTTCATCACAACGTCGGGTTAAAGACCCACAAAATTGGAAGCAACGTCTCCAAAATGACCTGTACAGAGTTGACGGGGACGTTAAACCTCAAATCAAACAAACAAAACACAACATGCCACCCGGGTACCACAGTGTGTAGGGTGGGTAGGTGCATATGCTTTTTTTCGTCCAATGATACACAATCAATGTATGGCTGTGTGTTGGTATTTTAGATTTTATGTCCCATTCAACAATATTTTAGCCAATTTGGAGACGCTGTCCGCAATTTTTGTGGGATTTGAACCCGGGCTGAAATGTGAACACACGAGTCCTGAAATAAATCGTACCACTGTCCCAGTAGACATCTTACTTTGAATCCATGTGCAGGTCTGTCGCGAGGGCACCATACAGCCCCTTCTATTTCGCTAAGCCCCGTTGAGCGGAAATCGAACGAACTGAAGAGTGCCTTATACATGCATGCCAGCACGCCGGCCTTTCCCTGTCAGTAGGTTATGAAAAACTTTACCCTACATGTGATGGCAGATGCACTGATTCTTGATGCACTTGATTCTTGATGCATATTTTTTTTTGCTCTACAAAACATATATATGTGAAGGTCATGAGAAAAAGACCCTTATCGCACATGCTCAGCCGCGTCTGTGCATAGGCGCAATCATGCAGTTGTCATAGAGTCGACAGAGACCTTCGCAACGTTGTGTCAACGTCGATGCAACGTCATGACGTTGCATCGATGTTGACACGACGTTGCTTAGACGGCATGTGCCTGTGTGATAGGCCGCTCGTAACCCTTTCAGTAAATTGCAACTGTCCAAGCTGATAAGCACGTTTGAATTGTCTCCCTTTGACCATTTTGCTACATATGGCAGCTCCACACAATGATGGGCTTAAATGCTGGACTGTGTTTTTGAGGCCACTTTTTAACTGACCCAAAGGTGGCGTCTATTTGTAAGGAAGAAATAATTTAAATTTAGCTGATAATAAGTATACTACATAGGTATGGTCCCTTAGACATGCCCTGTGTAATTTACACAAGATCAAGTACGGGATTAGTGTCAGTTGAAAAGTCGTACGCGTTATCTATACTTGATCAAAGATCAGTATTCACTGTCTCTAACTTACATTAATCCACTGTATCATAATCCAGCTGTTTTGATTTAGTCATAATGTTTTAAAAACAACCCAAAGTTAATAAAAGGTCAAATAAGGTGAAGGTGATATTACCATATGAAAAGGCGACCAAC
Organism: Lucinisca nassula; assembly: GCA_963580285.1. Lineage (NCBI taxonomy): Eukaryota > Metazoa > Mollusca > Bivalvia > Lucinida > Lucinidae > Lucinisca > Lucinisca nassula. The sequence goes on from OY757012.1 coordinate 175,048,058, forward strand.
AATAGTCATATGCGTTCCCGCCTACCGGGGATTGAACAAATAGACTGCAGATGCTTCCACGCAGAGCTGAAAACGACCGCGCACGAGTACTTTTGATTGATTGATTGATTTGAGGTTAAACGTCCCCGTCAACACTGTAAAGGTCATTTTGGAGACGTTGCTTCCAATTTTGTGGGACTTTTACCCGACATTGAGATGAAATGACATCTCAAGCCCTGTCGCCCAATGAAACCAATAGGGTTTATGAGCATGGACGGTCCGCCTCGCACCGCGGTTCCTGGACAGGGTTAGTAGATCCTCCAAGCGATTTACCAGTACTAGTGTGCGGGCCGGATTCAGCTCTGCGTGGAAGCATCATGCAGCCCATATATTTCTTCAAGCCCCTATGGGCGGGGGCCGCGCGCACGAGTACTTGTAAACCGCTTAGGGGGTCTAAGCCTGCCCAGGCAAAGCGGTGCTTGTAAACCATATTGGTTTGGGCTTGAGATGTCATTGCATCTCAGTGTCGGAAATTGGAAGCAACGTCTCCAAAACGACATACATAGTGTTGACGGGGACATTAAGCCTCTAATCAAATGGGTTGCAACATGCGCCCTGGTTGCAGTTGTCGATTGATTATTAATTTAGAAATGGTCATCCGTGTCGCTTAATTAGATAAAGCATAGAAGTGTAGGAACTCCCCCCGATATCATTACTTGCTGCAAGGAGGACAGGCCTTGTCCCACAGTTAAATCAGTTTGGCGCCCAAGAGATTGTTTTTTTACTGGTGCCTCGTCACACTCCGAAAACATGCTTATACTAATACATTGTAAAGTTTACCGCCGAAAAAAAAAATTTTAAGATGAAAAATTGTGATTTTTTTTCTGATTTCTGCTCAAAATATAGACTGTGGGTACTCGTTAGAACAGCCTCATCGAGGCCGTTCTAACGAATACCCACAATCTATATGTTTGAGCAGAAATAAGAAAAATAAGGTTACCCCTGTAAACCCCAGTTTTACTATATAAAAGTGGGGTTCAAGGGGGTCAAAATCATATAGGCGTGTTTGCGTGATGAAATGACTTTCATTCACCAAGACCTATGGTATGGGAAGATTAAGGAATCATTCTAATTTCAAATGGTCCGGAGAAAGAAGTGTGAATGCCATTACTAGCAGTTGAGGCTTGAATGATGGTTTCTGTAGCGCATGCATGGGGAATAAGGTCATCGGTTGGAGCTCCCTTTAGAGCTTAAGCCTTTTGCCTCTCTTTCATTGTATGCTAGTGGATTCTTCCCTTGATATATCTTGGACAAGTCCATTTGTCATATAAGGGGTGTTAGGCCTATTTTTCGGTTTTTGTTCTATTTTTGATGGAAAAATCTGCTAGCAAATAGTGCAGGCCCTTATCAGACGCCGCGACCTGAACTGTTTGTCAAGGTAGGTATCTCGCAAACAGAAAAATAAGAGTAGTATAACTGGCTACAAAATACGGAGTACCCACTGGCCATATGTCAACATCGACGTCATGACGCCATGACGTTGTTACGATGTTGCCTAGAGGCTGTGTTCCTTCTTGGAGAGCACAAATCACATCGGGCATACATCGTTAAAGGCAACGTCCAATCAACGTTGATACAATGTCATGACATTGCACCGAAGTTGTTGCGACATAACTTAACAGCATGCACCCAATGTGAATGTGTATGTCGTGTACAAGATATATGCGTCGTATCTGTTATTTTTTTAGAGAAATGGGCTGGTCTGAAATTGATGAAAACAAGGAATCAAAGTATTGAAATTACACGAAGATAATACAGTATAAGTCGCTATTAAGACCAGCTAAAAATCAGACAAATTATGCTTTTAGAAGCATATTTAAATTTTTTCTTTGTGTTTTTTTCCTTACTGTCCTCCAGTAACAGACCACCCTTTGGGCAGTTCCAAGGGTGGTCTTAAGATAGGAACTTTACTGAAAGTTGAGACTTGAAATGAAATCAGACACACCATGTTGAAGCCCACGAATCGGTATACAGCGTGGTTAACTTAAATATGAGTGGTGTCGCATTCTGTCTCGATTTTCGCAATGTTACAAAGCTCGTTTTTAACACGTTTAAAAGCACAGTCCTGAACGTTTAAATAAGAATACGTTTATCTGAAGCAAATCTAAATCCTTTAATGTGACATTTCGTATCGTAATTGATACAAGAAGGGCAGAAGCGGGCTTTGACAGCTATTTGGAGCCATATTGTAACAAGCCCCTTGGGTGTTAGGGTGGTAATCCATAATCAGGAACAATGAAAACAGTAACCCATTTTGAACTAAACAGACTATTCCGCTTGAATACAATATGAGCGCATGTCTAAATTAACGGGCGCCAATTTGGGATGTTCAAAGTTTTGAACTTTTTATTCTGAAAATGGCCTAATGGCTTGCAAACGGTGCAGGTCTGGATGCGGCGTCTGATCTGAACCTGTGCCGTTTGTCAGTGTCCCGTTTTGGGGGTTCTCGTATAAAATGGATTGTTTGTAAGCTTCAGATACGGTAAATTTTAAGAAAATATTAACGTATACTTGTCCTCTCAAAAAGGAGATTAGCGACCATTGAAAGCACCCATCTATCATCACAGAACGCGGTGTCACCATCTCCTTTTTAACTGCATGAATTTTAGCGAAACATATAAACACAAAGAAATAAATGCATTGCAGACATCGATAACTACTGTTAGAGAATAAGTTGCAAGGATCTCCCAGTCTGTTTCATTTTACCTGCCGCAAACACTGAGCTCATGGTGTTAAAGCAGCGGGGCGTTAACGTCGATGCAACGTCATAAGGAGTCACCGATGTTGATACGCCATCGCCTACACGTGGGCGATGTCATCCGGCACACACACAGAGAGAGAGAGAGAGAGAGAGAGAGAGAGAGAGAGAGAGAGAGAGAGAGAGAGAGAGAGCACAAACTTCTCGTAGTCTTCTTTATAGACAAAGGAGGAAGGAACACAGGAAATGTATTATGCATGTGGCGATGGAAAAATAATAAAAGACCATGTAAAACACACACACAAGCGCGCGCGCGAATTCACGCACACACCTAAAAGCCCGGGGCATTCAAGAAGCGACCCCATTAGCAGGCTGGCCCCAATAACAGGCACCAAACTCAAGGAAAGCCCCACCATGGTCCAACAAGCAGCATTTCCATTAGCACAGTTGTCCCAATCTTAGGTGGTCCCAATAGCAGAACAGGTTTTTATTTTTATTTATTTATTTATTTATTTATTTTTTTTTTTTTTCGTTTTTTTTTTTTTTTTTTTTTAGAACTGCATGCGCCTTCTAACCGTCAGTGATGATTTTGTCGGTTCTCGCATTCAAATGATCGAATATTTGATTGGCATGTTACAAATTGTCATTATGTCTCTGTCTCTATGATATTAATGACAGTATGTTACCTTTGTGTGCTTCATTACACCATGTAATTATTCGGGAGATATATTATCAAGCAGTAAAATGATATAAACGTAAAACCGTACGTCAGCGTCATAGTCATGATACGTTAGTGTTGCAAGACAACCACGTCTTGAAGGCAGATTCGCAGCCTATGGGGAGGTTTTCTGCAAATCTGGAGTAAAACGTAAAATCTATACCAGTGGATACGTTTGTGAAAAACATCGTTTTCTCTGGATACGAACATATTTAGAAACAGAGCAGGGATACAACTAAACCAGCCAAAACCCTGTGCAACCGGCAATAAACTCAGAACAGCTTGCGTATTCTCCCAATATCTGTACTACGCCTCCACTTTTCTCTCTTAAAATATCTTTCCAACAAGGCTCATGAAATCAGCGAAGACACTGATCAGCCTGCGCATGCTAGTCTGAGTCTTCACTGATCACACAAGTCGTAAATTTTGACGTGTCTTGACCGCCTTGTAACATCTGTTTCCATATAATTGCATGATATAAATTTGCTTATTTATACTTATTTGCCTGAAAAAAAAAATCAGTTTGGAAAGTTAACTGGGTGACCGTGATATGTAATAAATGAAAAAAAAGGAAAGAAAAAGAAACCGTCTGGTATGAAAGTGCTTTAGAACATTGACTTAGTATTCACCAATCACGTTGTGCCTTCGTGCATGTGAGCGAGCGTGCGTGTGTGTGAGTATGTTTCAAGCAATGAAACATGCATGTCATTAAATCTCGTGGGAAACGATAGTAATCCATGCACGTGCAAGTTGCTTATCAGAACATTTATGTCCCTATTCATTGGGGATCAACTCTTAAAGGAAAGAATGTGCTCCCTAAAAGCAAATTCTTTCCTTTTAGATTTGACCCCATTTATGCAAAATGTTACTTTTTTCACAGGGTTAGGTGATTTATCCGACTATACTTCTTGACTAAAAGGTATACAGACGAATATTCGTACTGCCGAATCGCCATCAAATCTACCCGTTAATGCGAGGAATAAAAAGCGTTTATGTAATAGTGCCATGATACCAATCAGCAAGACATGAAAATGGACCTGATTGTACTGTTAGAACAATTATCCTTTCCCTATCTCCACCAGGTATACTGACACTAATTGTATGGTATCGGTCAAATCGTGAGAAACATTCACTTTTCACATATACAGTAAAATTCCTATATTAAGACCACCTTTGTGACTGTTCAAAAGTGGTCTTTAAGACCACTTTTGAACAGTCCCAAAGGTGGTCTATCACCAGAGGGTATCGGGGGCGGAACACCGATATAAGAATGATAGAAACTTTCACTATATGCTTTTTAAAGCAGAATTTGGCTGAATAATAGGGGAATCTTACTGTACATGTATAATCAAAGAAAACTCAGCTCAGTCTGTGCAGAAGTCCGATAACAATAGAAATTGTTTGCGTGAAGAATCCGAAGCGTCTACAAATCAACCAAATAAGGAGCACGTAGACTCGTATCCGACTGCGACGAAGGTGATTTGGCTCGCCAAAGTCTCGCGACGTGGCTCATCCAGAAGCTTTTGTTACGTTGCCTGACATCAGGTGGTGCCTGTAATTTACATTTCATCAGTAATTGAATTTTTACCACTGTGCCTATTAAATCACGCGAAAGTGATTCTTAATACCCCCAAATTACCTACCTTATATACTAATTGTCTCCCTTAGGGGGTCATTTTCACCAGGAAATAGTACATATGGGAATTCGTATCTAACCTGCGAAGTAAAAATAAATGAAAATATAATTGCATGCTTTCTTAAACAAGAATGGAGAATTCATTGCAATAGATGGTTACTAAGCACAGTAGCTTTACGTTGCTGATGTCCACGTGACTCTCACTGATATATGGGCCCCGTCAAGCGATTTTGGTACTTATCGCCTATGCGAGCTGCGAAGGTTCAGGCGAGCCTGCGCATCCGCGCAGTCTCGCCAGAACCTTCGCTGCTCGCTCATACAAGCAGTGAATCAAGAGGAACCTTCAGACAGAGAGCCATATCCCTGGCTCCTCTGAATGGCTGGGCATGCGCAGTTAAAATTTGTCATGACAGAATGCTCGAAGACACAAATTCGCTTGGCGGGGCGTTGTCATATAATATACGAAATCCAGCTAAAGGTTATATATAGCAGGGCTATTCTTGTCGTTGTCACGTCAAAGTGCGGTATAAAAAGAGGACTGTCTGCAAAACATAAGCTGGTAACTCTTTTCATCTCGTCTCACAACATCGGCAGCAAATTTTCTAAAATGACCTAAACAGTGTTGACGGGGACGTAAAACCTCAATACAAACAAACACGTGTTACTATGAAGCTTGACCTGCTTAGCATGGCCCAGTATTCAAAGTATATTCAGCTTAGTAGAAATGCAATATCGAATATTGTAATTGAGCCCCGCCAAGCGAATTTGGGTCTTCGAGCATTCCGTCATGACAAATTTTAACTGCGCATGCCCAGCCATTCAGAGGGGCCAGGGATATGGCTTTCTGTCTGAAGGTTCCTCTTGATTCACTGCTTGTATGAGCGAGCAGCGAAGGTTCTGGCGAGACTGCGCGGACGCGCAGGCTCGCCTGAACCTTCGCTGCTCGCATAGGCGATAAGTACCAAAATCGCTTGACGGGGCCGATATTTGTTTTGCTGAAGAAATATGAGAATCTTTTGCATTTGCAAAAGCTACTCGCTTTTTTTTTTTCAGCAAAACTATTAGCACATAATTATGCCATAGTTAAAGATCAAAGTGTAAACAAAACGTTAACTACAGCAAATTTCCGCCTTAAATTAAGACTAATTCTGCTTTAAAAAGCTAATTTTGAAGGATGCACTTAATCTTTCTTGGCGTTTTCTGCCCACACTATCCTCTGGTCAAGGACCACCTTTGGGACTGTTCAAAAGCCCAAAGTTGGTATTAATAAATGAATTTTTCTGTACATCAAACCATGTCTTTAGGTTCGGATTGTCCTTCATAGGCACGTTGAAGCATACAATGCATGTGTTTGCGTTTGTGCAAAATCCACTAACGTAAAAACTTTTTGGACGCAGAGCTAGAAACAATCGAACGTCAAGTAATGTAATGGTACGACGAGATGAGAAAAGGTTCAGATCAGCCTGTGCAGCCACGCGCAGTCTGATCCGGACGAAGCACATCTTCGCTGTTCGAACAGCGCAAAACAGCCTACACGTCTACACATGGCGAAGACCCTGGTGTCTTGAAAACCTTTTTGCTGGTCTTTCGATACACATGTTAACAGACATTTTTCAGCAAAGACGTCAAGCGTTTGTCTTCGTGCTGTTGAGGAAAATTGTGAAGGCCTGTCTACAGTCTTTTTATTACATCACATACAAGCAAAAAATTACATTACCTTGAAATGCACGCACAGGAATGCATTCAAAACTTGTAGGATGTTGTTGTTACATGTTAAGGTTATTCAAATTAAATGTCTAACATGCTAAAAAATGGTGGGTGTTTGTTAACTTTAACTTCCGTCAGCGGCATCTTGATGTAAACAGTGTGGCTACATGCTTTGATGATACGCATACGATACAATTGGTTTTCTATGCCAACGCATTTTTATATAGAGTAAAATTTCTATATTAACCCATATATGACAATGGAATCTTCCAACTATTAAGTTTGGAGTGATACATTTCCATTTATAGGGGTGTCAGGTTAGTTTTTTGTTTGTTGCAAATTTGGCAAAAATGTATGTACTTTATGCAAACAGTGTAGGCCCAGATCGGACGCCGCGTTCTGCGGCGTCCGATCTGGGTCTACACTGTTTGCCAATGTCCCGAAAAATGGCCGCTAGGCATATATGGGTTAAGACCACCATTGAGTTCCTAAATTCTCATGTATTTCATCCAAATAAGGAAGGCCCTGGTCCCTTTTTTACCAATGTCCCTTTTCAAATAAGTAGGCGTCAATGGCTCTCGTCACTATACATCATTTATATCGAAAGTTAATAGTTTAGCGGGTACCTGTTAAAGGGTAAACCCCCTCCTGATCTCAACAAAAACTTGACATCTTGATTGCAGTGTAGTCATGTTACAAGCTATGTTCACCTTTGATGTCATTAAATTTATTTTTTAAGCATTTGGCATCGGAATTCGGTTGTATCAACGTGGCTGCATCAGCTTGTTTGTTTGTGTTGAGGTTTAACGTCCCCGTCAACAGTGTATAGGTCATTTTGGGGACGTTGCTTCAAATTTTGTGAGACTTTTAGCAGACATTGAGATGCAATGACATCTGAAGCCCTGTCACCCAATGAAACCAATAGGGTTTATAAGCATGGACGGTCCGATGCGCAACGCACAGCTTTGCCTGGGCAGGCTAAGATACACTAAGCGGTTGACTAGTACTCGTGTGCGGTCGTTTTCAGCTCTGCGTGGAAGCATCATGCAGCCCATCTATTTCTTCTAGCCCCGATGGAGGAATCGAATTTTGTTACGCAAAGTAAAGAGACCAGGCGGTCCCCGCGCATCGGGGCTTGAAGAAATAGATTGGACTGCATGATGCTTCCACGCAGAGCTGAAACCGACCGCACACGAGTACTGGTAAACCGCTTAGTATATCTAAGCCTGCCCAGGCAAAGTGGTGTGAGTCGGCCCATGCATATAAACCCTCTTGGGCGGTAGGGCTTGGGAAGTCATTTCATCTCAATGTCGGGTAAAACTCAAAACGTCTATAAAATGACCCAAATAGTGTTGACGGGGACGTTAAACCTGAAATCAAACTAACAAAACATAGGGGCTTGAATCATGAAAAAAAGGGGGAAAAAAAGGAAAAAAAAATTTTTGTCATTTTTTTTTTTATTTTTTTTTCATGATTCAAGCCCCTGTGTAACAAACACAGTGAAACGTCGGTGGCTCGAACCCTACGTTCTACAGTGTTAGCATGGGTAATTGTACCGGCTATAAGGTTGAAAGCGCCAAATCTGTATTATTAATTTCACCACATTAGGCAACTATTTTGACAGCATTTTCTTTCATTTTAGAAAATGTTTATCAATTTCAAAAATTTAGATTACAACTTAATAATTCGTGCGTAAACTATGGTTTGAAAGTTGATGAATCTGAAATAATGTTTATTTTGATTGGACATTGAAGTGTCAACTACTTTTATCCGATTAATACCCCCCTCATTATTATTCCGTTTCACTATTTAACCCATAACAGACAAATGGAATCTTCCATATGGTAGTTATGGACGGGTCCATGGCCAACATTTTTGCCATCTGGTTTGTTGTAAATTTTACAAAAATTCTTATACTCTCCGGCAAACCGTGTAAACCCAGATCAGACGCCGCGTTGCGCGGCGTCTGATCTGGGTCTACACGGTTTGGCCGTACCCGTTTCATGGGACGATAGGCATATATGGGTTTATCTGACTCCGGAAAATGCCAATAGAACAGAAATGAAATGAAAACATAGTCCCAACGCAGCGTTGTCACTGTTGCATAAGGCCCTCTATCCCATAGAGTTCGAATGTGGATCCGATCCACAATAATTAGCATTGAGAAGTGGATTTCATTTCGCTTTGCCCCGAAGTAATTTTCATTGTATCCGATTTTAATCAACGCTACCCGCTCTGAAAGGAACAGGCAATAAGATGTCATGACATAAAGATGTAGCCAAATTTTGCATAAATATAAATTCTAACGTGTCATTAAAGGAAACCGCGTCATGTGAAACTAAGAAATATATCGTCTAGCGTGAAATTGTTTGTTTGTTTGTATTTGAGTTTAATGGCCCAGTCAACACTATTTTACATCATTTTTGAGCCGGTTAGTTTACTTATCCACACATTTCCTGGGCAGGCTTTCACGTTAGCGGTTAACCAGTACGCGCATCCGACTGAGCTACCCAGACCGGCAAGCATGAAATTGTTGAGAAATAAATCGCAGTTTGGAGGTCAGTTATAAATTAGAACAAAGCACGAGCGCGTAGCGCGAGAAATTTGTTAACTGAGCGACAAATTGTGATTTATAACTCAGCATTTCCCACACTTGGAGCTGATATAAAGAGTGGGAGAGAGTTTACAGAAAAGCGAACAGTAAGTCCCGAAAGTTGTCTCCCGTTTGAAAACAATGGGGGGAGGGGGGGGGGGGGGGGGGGGAATTTGCCAGGTGTATCTACTCCCCATGGTAAATAGGAATTTTTCACCCGTGATTATTATATATAAGATTTATGAAATCGTTTCATAAATTCTCATATGAAATGACCACTCTTGTAAGATCATCTATATTTACAGTCATGAAAGATAATATTATATCACACGGGAGTATTACCCTTAACCAACCCCTAAACTGCTACCCTGGCAAATAGTGCAGGCCCAGATCAGACGCCGCAGAACGCGGCGTCTGATTAGGGCCTGGACTGTTTGCTAAAATTTCAGCCAATTTCCGAATAAATTTTGTGAAGAAAACACAACCTGACACCCCTAAATTTTGAAGTGTCCTGCTTTATATAAGAAGGAAGATTGCATTTGGTACAAAAAGGGTTAATACTAGAAGTAACTGATACTTAGCAGCTGTTAGTGTCGTAAAAAATAATCTCCAGGTTGTTTATAAAGTGTCATTTACCTGGTCAGAAAGAGGTCATTACATTTTAGAGTCCTACAATAATATTGAACAACAACATGTTTATCTCAGTTTAATTCAATCTTAATCCCCAGAAATTTGGTCATTTTGTAGTGTCAGGATACGGAGTGGTGGGGTGAGGGGCACATTATTATGATCATAAAGAGACGGCTCAGATCAGCCTGTCGTGTACGACCTATCGGACGTGTTCTCTCCATAGTTCAGTATGGTAAAGCTATATCCCCTCTTTCTTGGGCGTGCTTTCCTGCATATATATTTTGAAATTGTTTATAAACACGTTTATGCCTAGTGTACCACGTTTGGGCCATTGGCAAACGGTATAGCGCGGCGTCTGATCAGGGTCCTCACTGTTTGCTAAAAGTACTTGTACGGACTTTGTGTATAAAAGTTACAACGAATAAATAAATACATGTAAATAAATAAGGGGGGGGGGCGCAGTTGGTGAAAGATTGGTTAATTGTGTTGGGGTTTGACACGTCCGTCAACTAAAGTCAGCCATTGTGGGTCGTTTTGTGTCATCTCCCAGAGAAAGAGAGAAAAGAGATAGAGGAGATAGTAGAGGAGATGAAGGTGAGGGATAGGGGAGGAAGGGGAACAGACAACATTCCCCTCTAACAGTCTGCTGCAAAGATAGCTCCAATTCTCAAAATAGGTGAAAGGGTCATTCAGTAAAATTCCGCTATTAAGACCACCAAACATTGACACTAATTCTGCTTTAAAAAGCTTATTTTGAAAGTTTCAATTATTCTTTCTTTGTGCTTTCTGCAATACAGTGTCCTCTGGTCAGAGACCATCTTTGGGACTGTTCAAAAGTGGTCTTAAAGACCACTTTTGAACAGTCCCAAAGGTGGTCTTAATATAGTGATTTTACTGTACATTGTTAAACACCTATATCCTGAGGATAATCACTACCCTATAACAAATAAAATATGTTTTCAAAAAAGATTATAGTTGACAGTGATACATCTATGTAGACTTCAAGTTTGATAAGAAAAGGATTAAGATCATTGATCGGGAGGGGAAGGCGTCTTAAAAATAATCCAAAACGTAAATAATAGGGAGCATTATTTCTTCGTGTCTCGTTGCAGCAGGGGTTATCAAAGTTCGTGGACCTAAGATCACGGGATCATTCAAAAGTTATGATTTATGATAATCTCTGTCGATTAGTATCACGTTTGACACCCATGGCGCTATGTATTCTTGTTAAACATCCAATCAACATTCTAATTCCCCGAGATGCAACCGCCAAAATAGACTGTGCTGCATGGTGCTTCCGCGCAAAAACATGAGTACTGGAAAACCGCTTTGAAGGCCTAAGCCTGCCCAAGCAAATAGTGCGAGTCGGACCGTCCCTGCATGTCAGCGTCAGATACAAGTTCCACAAAATCTGAAGCAACGTCTCCAAAATGACAAAGTACGAGTCGGTCCCAACGGTTGCCTCTTACTGGAGCACTCTGGCTGTAGAAAAGACAAAGGCAGTGCAGCTGAAACCTTTTAAACATGTTTTTAAAGGTGTAATTTGTGTTCATTTTAGGCGGTCTTGATATTTGGTTGTTTGATTTTTGTATTCTCGGAGATGTTGCACTGGCGAATTATTTGTCTAATCGCGACGGAAGTAAGGGCGAGGATTGCGGCCGCGTACTTTTCACTGACCGTTCCAATGCGGTTCTTCTGTCGCGATTTATTTTTGTTTATAGAGTGTATCGCTTATACGTTTTTGATTTGTATAGCCAATTGGCCATATTGTGGGAAAGTAACTGTCCTTTTGACTTTCAACTAATGATGTTTCCATTAGGGTCTAGTTATTTCATGTTGGTGTTTCTTTCCCTTTGGTGTCTTTGATGGAGATGTGGGTTAGTTGTATCGATTCCTGATAATTGCCTTCACTTGAAATTTCATTGTACATTGTGTGTTCTCATTACTCATTAGAATCCCCCTGTAACGAGAATATAACCATACCGTTCATGATTGTATTTACCATATCCTTCAGATATCCCCATTAACCCATTTTGTCGGCCCCCGCCCATAGGGGCTTGAAGGAATAGATGGGCTGCATGATGCTTCCACGCAGAGCTGAAACCGACCGCACACGAGTGCTGGTAAACCGCTTAGAGGATCTAAGCCTGCCCGGGCAAAGCGGTGCGAGTCGGACGGTCCATGCTTATAAGCCCTATTGGTTTCACTGGGCGACAGGGCTTGAGATGTCATTTCATCTCAATGTCGGGTAAAAGTCCTACAAAATTGGAAGCAACGTCTACAAAATCACCTATGCAGTGTTGACGGGGACGTTAAACCTAAAATCAAACAAACAAACAAAAAACCATTTTGTACCGGAAACCCCAAAATGGGTTCCCTGGCAAACAGTGCAGGCCCAGATCAGACACCGCAGAACGCGGCGCCTGATCAGGGCCTTCATTGTTTGCTAAAAGTTCGTCCATTTTCCAAATGAATTTTGAAGAAAGCACAACCGCATACCCTTAAAATTTGAAACGGACTCCTGCTATTTATAAGGAGGAAGATTCCATTTAGTAGAAAAAGGGTTAACGCCATGACCTTGCGATACGATAACCTTCCGTGGCTCGAACTACCAGTATCTCGAACTATTTTTCGTGGCCCCACAGGTGTTTGAGTTATTGAATTTTAACCATGTTATGTACCAAATGGAATCTTCCTAATTATATATAGCAGGAGTCCATTTCAAACTTTAGGGATGTCAGGTTGTGTTTTTTTTTTTTTTTTTTTTTGGTTTTGTTTTTTTTTTTTCAAAAAATATTTGGAAAATGGCTGAACATTTTGCAAACAGTGTAGGTCCTGATCAGACGTCTAATTATACAGCGTCTGATCTGGGCCTGCACAGTTTGCCCGGGTTTCCGGTACAAAATGGGATAAAGATAATTTCACTTATTTCGGGTCGAGAGTTTATCAGAGGTGGGCGAAAACCGGAGTATCTGGAAAAAAAACCCACCTGATCATCCGTTGCAGAACTTGGCGTCCCAGATGTGGCCCAAGCCAAGTTCGAACCAAGAGCAGTGAGAGACCTAATGATTAAGAGTCAGCGCTCTTACCAACTAGATCACGGAAGCCTGTGACAAAGAGCCTTTACTCATGACCTGACCAGAATGGCTGGACAAGACCCCTCCCTGGATCATAAAAGACACCACTGTGTTTTCATGACATTTTACGACACAGCGATGCGCGATGGAATTTACCGTAAGCCACCTGCTGGAAACGCACTGTCACTGCGAAATGCCAATAACGATGATTGTGACATCAATTTGTTCCATTTGGCACCTGTACAATTATCAGTTTGATGGGGGTCCATTACATAATGACTGGTACCTGTTGAGGGCTGGGGTAATACATTGTCATAATGGCCTGTTGAAATCATATCATTATATCTTAATATATTAGACATCCCGTGATTTAGGTAAATTATACCTCTTGGAGACTACATATACAATAAAATTCCACCTAAAATTAAGACTAAATCTGCTTTTAAAAGCTTATTTAGTAGGTTTCAGTCATTCTTTCTTTCGTTATCCACACCCTATGTCTCATAAAAAGAGACTACCTTTAGGACTGTTCAAAAGTGGTCTTAAAGACCACTTTTGAACAGTCCCAAAGGTGGTCTTAATATAGGAATTTTACTGTAATTTCGTGTTCGTGTATTGGCATCTCGTCAAGTATCAATGGTAAAAGATAATTAAATTTGAGCGTATCACCATCTGTGCCTGTGACTTCGATGTGTCAAGTTTGTTTGATTTGAGGTTTAACGTCCCCGTCAACACTGTAGACGTTGCTTCCAATTTTGTGGGACTTTAACTCGACATTGAGATGAAATGACATCTCAAGCCCTGCCGCCAAGTGAAACCAAAACGGTTTATAAGCATGGACGGTCCGACTCGCACCGCTTTGCCAGGCAGGCTTAGATCCACTAAACAGTTAACTAGTGCTCGTGTGCGGTCATTTTCAGCTCTGCGTGGAAGCATCGTGCAGCCCATCTATTTCTTCAAGGCCCAATGGACTAATGTCCGGACACCCAAAACTTTTAAAAAAATTCAGATGAAAAAAAAAAGATATTTTGTTTATTTCTGCACAAAGCATAGATTATGGGTACTCGTTAAAACGGCCTCGGCGAGGCGGTTCTGTTATTACGAGTACCCAGAATCTAAGTTTTGAGCAGAACTAAGAAAAATAATGGATACCCCTGTAAACCACAGTTTTACTGTATATAACAGTGAGGATTAAGGGGGTCAAAATTATATGGGTGGGTTTTCATAATTGGGACACCGGGATGCTGGCGTGGGTGCAGGTCCGGATCAGACTGATTAGGAGTCAGGACCTTTCCAAATATATTTTTAAGACACAAATATGATAACACAACCTGAGGCCCCTGGATCTTGAAATAGACTCCAGCTATATATAAAGCGGAAGATTCCATTCAGTACAAAATAGGTTAAGATAATTCATGAAAATATGGCATATGTCTTATTTCTGCTTTAAAGGTGCATTATTGAGCTACCGGGTCTCAATTTTTTTTTTTCTAGTTTTTATCTTCAATGCATACTCCTTTGTCATGTGTACACTTTTGGAGCCAAATACAGCTTCAGAACTTTGTGAAAATGGTCGTTTTCATTCGTGTTTACCCTTCGCTCTGAACATGTGTTCGGAATTTCTGTTCTAAAAATAAATCTGTCACTGTACACATACATGGCGACAGTATCGTTTCTGAGTGCCGTTACTTATTGCATGGTATTCAGCGTCAAATTTCTTCCGATTCAGGCATGGCCTAAGCAAACAAGGCCAAAAATGTACGTCGCATAACGTCATACATGGAGATTCTTTTTTTGTCACGAACTAAAAATAGATCTAACTAGTGTGCGAAGCCTAGTTAGGGAATCCCTCTCAAACTCGTTTACCTGTCATTATACTTGTTCGCATTTTTGCATAAAATGCATTCATTTGTATTGTTTTAAAGAAAAATATCGGCTATATGTATTTTATTTTTGGAAGCATTTTTTCCAGATAGCTCAATAATACACCTTTAAACTGCATGAATTGTTTGTACTCGTTAGTACCGTTTCATTTAGGCAGTTCTGTCTAGTACTATCAATGTTTGTTTTAGCTTAAATAAGACAAATATTGTATACTTCTGTAAACCCTACATTGTCAGTCTTTATAGCGAAGGTACAGTGTAAATACCTGGAATCATTTTTCCTTTTTTTTTTACCGCTTCACTTAACCCTTATCCTGCTGAATATTCATCTTAGCCACACCCATCTGTGAATTTGAACCAATCAGATTACTAGATGTAATTTATTCCTGCAAATTCTTAAACTGAATGTCAAACAGTGTAGATTATGACCAGATGGCTTCTTCAGAAGCAAGCCACCTTATCTGGATCTACACTGTTTGCAAAGATAGAGGTTGTCGTGAACAGCAAGATAAGAGTTAACTCGGTGCTTTTTGTTTGCATGCACTCGAGATTTCCGAAACACGAACATGCTGTAAAAGCAAGCTGAAGAGGACTAACTTAGAAAATCCCAAAATATGATGGTAGTTTTCCATATTGCTTTATGTTTGTTTGGAATTAACATGCTATTGAACTTAAACACATATTTAAATCACTCGTCAAAACTATCAAGAAAGTTTAAACGAGCACCTATTTGTTAGGTCAGAACTCGGACCCAATACTGGTCCTCGGTCAGAACATTAAAACATTTATCTCCCGAACTACAAACATTGCATTTGCAAGATCCATCTTGAGGCATTTTACGGTTTCACTGTTAAAGTAGGAGATCTAAAGGCAACAAGATCAACGTTATCTGATCGTCACCGGCGTTCGACAAGGCGAAACAATTTCCACGCTGCTATTAACTGTGTCGCTGGATCTAATTTTTCGCGAGTTTGTTTATAAATGTTATCTATCATTATTCACTGATTCAAAAGGCACTCGGTTTTGTTTTCTTTTAAGATTAATTCATGCCATCCTTATTGATGCAGTATCATATAATCAGTTAGTTACCGAACAACCTGTCATTTTGTTTACATTATTTTAATGGCAAGGATAAAATGAAAGACTATGGGGTTCGCTTTCATGGTTTAGCGTTCAAATTATTTGGAGTGCATCGAAGTCTACCAAACGTATTTGTTATTGCAGAGTTCGACAAAGTATATTACAGTCAGTGTGACTGAAAACGACGCCGATTTTGACATTAAATCATTAGATCCAAGCTTCGACTTAGAAAATGATAAACTTATTTTACAAACACCTATGTTTTTCGGCATTATCTCGGTACATACTTACTGGGGCAAAACGATACTCTAAGGTTGATTTTAAATTTGTCGAAGTAACTACAGAGACCTTGATTTTAAAAATATCCATTATCACTACATAAAACCACACAACTATGAAGTTAGTTAATAAAACATGTTAGCACAAAATTAAAGATCTCAGTAAATTGTTGCTTATCAATGTAACTTGCAATAAAACTTTTTTAGTAACTGAACTGATGACAAATTTAGTAGCTACATATCCTATCATGCATACTTAATGGCAAAACTATTTCCAAGTATAGCTATAAATTCGAGATAAACATGTTATTAAGGTCTCATAAAACACCAGCCTTATTGGAAAGAAAAGACGTGTATATTTATAACTTAATAGTCGGGTATATGACTGATTATAGATGAAATTGAAACTGTGGCTATTTTAACCCATTTATGCTTAGCGTCCCAGAAATGGTGAAACTGGCAGACAATGTAGTCCCAGATCTGATCTGGATCTACACTGTTTGCTTGAAGTACAAGTATTTTTATAGATCTTTCAAAATTGAAATTGACCGTACACCTCTTAAAATGGTACTGGACCTATCCTAAGCTATTACGTGGTGGAGTCAACGTGTTACATATGGGTTAAGCTCTAAGTGTACCGGTTTGCGCAATAGTACCATTCAAGCTAACTGCAAGTCAGTACCATCTAGGGCAGGGCTACTTGCAGTACCATATACGACAGGCAATTAATTGTATGATTGAGTAACACCTGACATCGGAGATTGTGGTTATGTAAGAAAAAGAAGATGGTGATGATGATGAAGATGAAGAAACTGACGCCTTGGTTTGATTTGAACAACTATGCCCAGCGCGCGTGCGTGCGTGTGTGTGTGTGGGGGGGGGAGAGAGAGGTCGGGGGTGTCTGTGAATAATCATTTAACCATTAGCTTTTACTGTTTTTGGAAGGTCATCATCTTCACGTCAGGGACACCTGCCCAGTTCAATGCCAACCTATATGAGAAAAGGACCCTATGCATTTCACTGACAGTCTGTTCTTCACATGCGTATGTACAGCAAACTGATAGAGCTAGATGCATGAAATCTTGCATAAAACTACCCCAAGGTGCCCTCTACAGGTCTGCGAGAAGCTTAGGCTCCAGCTAAACACAATCGGACCCGGAAAATTTGACTTTTTTAGAGTGAGTGAGTGTGTTTCAGTTTTGCGTCCCACCAACAGCTAAGGTCATATGGAGACGGGACCTCGGTTTAAAGATTCATCCGAAAGTCTGGAGAGCTCGGGATCGATCCTGCAATCCCTGGTTTATCAGGCACGTAGCATAACCACTACACCACAGAGGCTTCTGACTGACTTTTTAGAGGCAAAATGGGGTTACTAAGAATATAGATTAATTTTCTTATTAGGCATAAAACAAATAGATTGTGGGTACTCGTTAGAACCGCCTCATCGAGGCGGTTCTAACGAGCACCAACAATGTTTATTTGGAACAGTTACAATACAATTATGACATATTCATCTACAATATGCTATTAATGAAGCCAGGGAATATAGCATTATACGACATTGTTGATGTAGCATAATGGCCGTCTGTGTCAATAGTCACGTTATCCCAATAAGTCGCGGTGACACTTATGGGGGTTAGCGGTGAGTATAAAAGTCTCAGTAACAGCAAATTATGGGTACGCTCCGTTGAAAATGAAATAAAAGGCCGGCGACTTTGATAAATGATAAAGTAAATGGTGTATTCTTATTTGGTCATGCAAACATTCACTCAAGCAAGCTTCCGTTGGGTTAGAGATCATCTGTGATGAATATACCGGATGAATATACCGGTCCTTGGTTTATTTTAAGTTTTACAAACATTCATGTACTTTAAGCAAACGGTGCAAACCCATATCAGACTCCGTGTTCTGGGTCTACATTGTTTGCTTAAGTCCTGGGACTTTAACATAAATGGGTTATTTCAGATTTGGTGTTTCCTTTGTATGTGTGCGCGCGTGCGTGTGTTCAATGTGACAGGTTTAAGAGTATTTGGCGTAGGGAAGTCGCATCCCTTTTGTGTCCTTATGGCATTTTAATGACGATTTTAAAACTAGCTTCAGTAAAACTTGACGATACCCCTCAAGCAAAACTGCACCAGCTTTTTCAAAATTTAAACTCCTTGATCTGTTCCTTCATTCAAGACTTGTAAATTGGACGTGGACAGGATCACAGAAAATATCAGTGGTCCATACATTTTGATTCTGAGTTGCAGAGGTTGGCACAAATGAGGACCACCACATTGATGGGAAACATAAATATGTTGTGAAAAATTGATGCAAACCCAGAGTAGAGTCCCGGTGAAAATTAACACGATCTGTTTGCTTTGAATAAGGGGTGTGACAACTGGAGCAAGACGGCTCTGAATCCTCGCTGAAAGTACAGGTGTTGGGTCGATTGTTTATTAAAGTAGTAATCTGAATCTGAATTATGTTGCTAATGTCCAAGTGATCTCTGATTTGAAGAAACCCAGGTAATATTTATTTTTGCTGTGCTATTCTTTTCGTTGTGACGTCACAGTGCTATGTAAAGAGGGTTATCTGTAAAACAGGGACTGGACACATGTGTTAGTTTACACAAACAGTATAGACCAAGATCAGACATCGTGTTCATTGGCGTCTGATTAGGGTCTACATTTTTGCTCAAAGTATAGGATTTGAAAGAGTCAAACGAAACAATCTAAGTCATCACAAAAACACGCCTATATAATTTTGACCCCCTTGAACCCCACTTTTATATAGTAAAACTGGAGTTGTGCCTGTGACGGCTCCGCTGTGTTGGCGCGCTTGAGCAGGAGCTTGGTGGTACTATGGCCTATGAACTTCAGCCTTTAGCTGAAGAGAGAGCTATAGTAGATAAACATGTTTGTCTTTCAGCCACCAAGTTTGCTGTGTGTGTTAACGAAGGCCAAGGCAGGCTTCCTGCGCTGTGCTGGTTACCAAAACTTCATAAAAAAACCTTACAGAGCACGGTTTATTGCAAATTCTGGCTTTTGCACTACCACTGAACTTTCTAGGTTGTTGGCTTCCTGTCTTGCTGCTGTTGGGGCGCATGTGGTTGAATATTGTGATAAAGTCTTTGAGGGATCAGGAGGAAATCTGTTTTGGTCTATAAGAAATTCCAATGAGGTTTTAAATAAATTGAAATCTGGGCATTTTCGTGCTTCTGGTCTGTCTGCCTGCGGTTTTTCCGCTCTTTGCGCTGCACTTCCCCGTGGTCTTGTGGGGGGGGGCGGGGGGGAACTTAATGATTTAATTGAATGGACTTTTCACAGAGAAGATTCTCTCTATCTTGCATGTAATGTCAGAAATGCATTTTTCACTTCTGAAGAGCGTGAGAATTATACACTTTGGTCGTGTCGGAAGGTGTGTGATGCCCTCACCTTTCTGCTTGGCGGTGTTTGTGTTGGATTCGGTGCTGGGTTGTTTGGACGGATTGTGGGTGTTCCGGTGGGTGCTGGTTGCGCGCCTCTTGTGGCTGGTCTGTTCTTGTGTTGTTATGAAAGAGACTTCATTTTGTCGCTTTCCATTGATAACCAATCTGGGATTGTTGGGGCTTTTGGCTCTGCTTCTGGATGTTTGGATGATTTATTAAATATTGATAGTGCCTGTTTTGATGGTTTGATCGGTCGGATTTGCCCCCTGGAGCTTCGGTTGAGTGGGGCGAATTCTTCTGGTGCCGGGGCCACGTTTTTGGGTTTGCATCTGTCTGTTGTGGATGGATTTGTTTCGTGCGGGGTTTGTGGTGGACGCGATGGCTTTGGTTTTGACGTTGTGAGTTTTCCTTTTTTGGATGGTGGTGTTCCTCGTGCGCCGTCCTGTGGCGTTTGTGTTTCGCGGTTGGTTCGGTTTGCTGGGGTGTGTGGTCGTGTGGCTGGCTTCGGCGCTCGTGGTGGGTTGTTAACGGCTAAACTCCTTAGTCAGGGTTATCGGTACCATAAACTACGCAAATCCTTTTCAAAATTTTATAGACGCCATTCTGGTTTGTTTTCAAAATTCAATATTGGACTTGGGTCTCTTCTGCAGCAAGGTCTATCGGAACCCGAATTTTATGGTGACTTAGCATATAAATTCAGAAAAATATATACTCGCGGTGGCTTCGGCACCCAGTTTCGTGGAGTCGTTCTTCGGTGTGGGGGGATTGGGTGCGGCGTGGGTGTTGTGCGGCAGGCTGCGTGCGTGGTGGTTGGCCCGGTCGCGGTTGGCAACTTTGCTTCCCTCTTTAATTGCACGCCGGTGGGTCGGGCCTCAGATTCTGTGACGGCTCCAACGTGGGGGCTTGTTGGGGGTTGGAGAGATGATGTCGGTTGGTGCCTGGTGCTCTGTCTCTGGTCGGGCTCGTCGGGGTCTGACTGTTGGTTTTCTTTTGCTCCGGCGTTTCGGTGGTTTCTTGCTGTCGGGTCCTCGCCGTTGTCTCGCCTCTGTGGTTCTTTGATTTTTGTGTTCGCGGGGATGTTGCGCTGGTGGGTTGGGGGGCCTTCGTGCGGGCTGGGCGGATTGTTTGTCTGGATCACGACGGAGGTGGGGGCGGGGGTTGTGGCCGCGTGGGATCGATTTGGGCCCCCCAGTGGAAATCTTCCACTGACCGTTCCAAGGCGGCTCTTCTGTGGCGATTTATTTATGTTGTTGTATGTTGCTTACTGTGTGTACCACTTGTGTCTTTTGGTTTTGGATGGCCATATGGCCATTTTGTGGGAGAGTGTCTGTCCTTGTGGCCTTCCTTTGTTTGGGTTTCCATTGTGGTCTGGTCGCTTAATGTTTGTATTTCTTTCCCTTTGGTGTCTTTTATGGGTGGAGTAAGTTAATTGTATCAATTCCTGATCTTTGTTTTACTTCTACTTTACATGGGTAAACCTTATTTTTCTTATTTCTGCTTCAAAATATAGATTGTGGGTACTCGTTAGCAGAAATAAGAAAAATGTCCATCTCAAAATGTTCGTTTTTATGGCGGTAAAGGTTAAAATGTATTTGCATAGACGTGTTTTCCTAATGACTCTCTGAGACAATCGAAACACCTTAGGTTTCCATATCATGGAACAAGTATGGAGGGAGTAAAAACGTGTCTTATATGACATGTGCAAACAGGCGACACACCTATCAGACTGCGTGGTCTAATCAGAGTCTTGGTTGTGTGGTATATGGATGCCCGTTGGCGTAAATTTTCTTCTTGAAGATTAGCGCCCCCGTCAATTGGTGCTTGAAGAAATAGACTGGGCTGCATGGTGCTTCCGTGAAGAGCTGAAACCGACTGAACCTGAGTACTGGTAAACCGCTTAGAAGGTGTAAGTCTGCCTTGGAAAGGTGTTGCGAGTCGGACCGCTCCTAAAACCCTAACGGTTTCTTTAGGTAGTATGGCTTGTATTGTCATTTTGTCTTTATGTCGGTTAAAAGTCCCACAAAATTGGAAACAGCGACTCCAAAATGACCTAAATAGTGTTGACGGGAACATTAAACCTCAATTCAAACAAAGAACCATCAATGCAGTCAGTACTTTGGTTTCTATATCATGGTACATGGAAGGAAGTTAAAAGTGTCTTATATGACGTGTTCGCACACCCAAGACTCTGATCAGACGGCGCATCTGCGCCGTCTGAACAGTCTTGGTTGTGCGGTAAATTGATGCCGATAGACCTGCAGATAGAGCATGCTTTAGTCTAACAAAATGGATATGCTGGCTGATTTAAGTCTTAGCTGAGTGCACATGTTCGAAGTCGCCTTTTCGCGTGGCTCGACCCTGTTATGAAAGGAAGCACTGATGCTTATGAATGGGTTAATGCAGGCAAGCAATGATAATTAAAAGGGTTGACAATTCTGCGATATTAAATTTCACTTAAAGACAATCCAAGCACCGCAAGTGCGTGATCGTTATCGCGCAGTTATTGAAAAACAAGCCCTGTGACTCTTGAATGACCCCTCTGTCAAGATGGAAAAAATAAGGGTTGTACAGTTATTAAAACCCGCAAAGTCCTTCAGAGAATATGAATGCATCTGTTGAACAAAAAGTAGCTCAACTAATTGCAAATATAGCCGTCAACTGATGATAATTTTAAGGCAAACATTTATGAGAGCATCATCAAGTGACAAGCACTTTAGTGACAAAAAAATCATTAGTCCAGTATTACATGATATGTTTTTATCTTAAAACAAGAACAACCTGCCAAACTAATCCTCTGTGGATTGCACATCTTATCGTAGGGGTTAGGGTGAGTTCAACAGGGTTGGAGGTAAAAGCCCTGTCCTTGACTGGCTGGTCCTTTGTGGTTTTATCCAGCACTTTCAAACTTGTGGACTGATTCAGATACATTCGCATATAGTGAACATACAATCAAGTCGCTACGACTATTCGCCGTTCTGGAAAAAATGCATTTTTTTTCATATGACGTCGTGTTTGAGAGTGTAATAACGTCATGTAATATTTCGATAATCCACTAGTGGATTAAATATGCAAATTAGCTAGATACGTCCCGTAACGTTACATGCATGACGTCGCGTTTACTAATGGCGGAATATTGATATTTTTGTAAACAATCGTGAATCAAATGCGATTTAAATGTTATATGATAAAAAAAGAATCTTGCATTCTTGCTAATGTATTAATGAATTTATTAAACTCTGTGAAGAAAAGGGATAGAATGCTCGGTAGAGCCTCGCATTTTATCCCTTTTCCTCAACTAGTTTAAATTCAATAATACATGTAAGATCCTCTATGTCAAAATTTAATGTATCATTTCGTACCCTTGGCCCCCGTCCATAGGGGCTTGAAGAAATATATGGGCTGCATGATGCTTCCACGCAGAGCAGAATCCGGCCCGCACACTATTACTGGTAAACCGTTTAGAGGATCTAAGCCTGTCCAGGAACCGCGGTGCGAGGCGGACCGTCCATACTAATAAACCCTAATGGTTTCATTGGGCGACAGGGCTTGAGATGTCATTTCATCTCAATGTCGGGTAAAAGTCCCACAAAATTGGAAGCAACGTCTCCAAAATGACCTTCACAGTGTTGACGGGGACAAAAATCAAACAAAAATCATTTCGTACCCTAGTCATTTCCTACCATTTTGGTCATTTTTTACCAGTTTTATTTTGCAATTATGTCATTTCGTATCCACTTTGGTCATTTCGTACCCTATTTGGTCAGTTCGTATCCACTTTTAATTTTTTCTAGGAAAGGTTTTTGATTATATCGTACCCTCTTTAGTCACTTCGCACCAACTCTTAATTTTTCTGGGAAGCGTATTTGGTTATTTCGTACCCATTTTTTTTCAAGCGTAGGTACGAAATAACTTTGGTATGATATGAATTGTTTTAAAACTTTTCTGTAGGTCACGTGAGCCGAAGGCTCAGGGAGAGCTGTCGTGATTGGTCACCGTCCGTCGTGGTCGTCCGTCCGTATGTCCTTTCACAATTTCTTTAAATAACATCTTCTCAACCACAGAAGAGATTTTGACGAAACTTGGAAAAATGATCTGTGGATGGACCTCTCTAAAGGATGTTCAAAGAATTCTATTCCATGCAAAATTGTGGTTGCCATGGCAACACAAAGGGGAAACTAGAAAAACTTTGCACAATATCCTTGTTCTGAAACCAGAAGGCCAAGGTCTTTGATATTTGGTATGAATCTTCATAAAATTAGAGCCATGGGGCAAAAAAATGGCCCCGCCCCTCGGGCCAACTGCTTTACATAGGCTTATACAGGGAAAACCTTTAAAAAATCTTCTTCTCTGAATCAGAAGGCTCAGGTCTTTGATAATTGGTATGAAGCTTCATCTAGTGGACATCTACCAAGATTGTCCAAATCAGAGCCATGGGACAAAAAATTGTCCCTTGCCGGGACCCAGCTGTTTTACATAGGCTTATACAGGGAAAACCTTTAACAATCTTCATATCTGAAACCAAAAGGCCCAGGTCTTTGATATCGTGGCGGCTCTAACGAATTTCAACAATCTTTGCTTGGAGCAGAAATATGGAAAATATCACAAGTTTTTTATCCGAAAATTCTCTTCAATAAATAAATAAATAAAGAAAGAAAGAATAAAATATGATAAATAAATAAATAAAATAAATAAATTAGACACTTAGTCTGTCGGTCCTTCCCAGATACGAAATGACCAAATGACTTGGGCACGCATTGACTATTTTAAAGTCATTTCGTAACCGTTTTGGTAAATTCGTACCTTTTGGTAAATTGTATTCAGGTACGAAATGACCAAAACGGTTACGAAATGACTTGGGTACGAAATGGTTGTTAGTGGGCATGACTTGGGTACGAAATGACCGGTTACCCGACAAAATTAGTTATAATGCGTGTGTTTTTTTTTTTTTTCAGTGAAAACAACGCTTTTTTGGCTTGGGTAAATATATTGGGCTGCATGGTGCCTCCTCGCAGAGCTTAAACCGACCCCGAAGTTTTGGTAAACCGCTTAGAAGGTCTAAGTCTGCAAATGGAAAAGGGTTTTGTATCTCAAGGCTATAGATTCTAATTCATATCTTTCACATCAATTCTGCATATCTTCTCACGTTGTTTTCCTTATTTGTTACGCAAATATGAAGAATGTGGGTACTATTTAGAATCGCCTCGTTCTGACGAGGACCAACAGTCTATATGTTTGAACAAGTAATAACAAAACTATATAAACAAAAGAATCATCTCAAATTTAGTATCTCTAGAGATATGAAAGACACCATTTTAGCGCACGGGTTTACTTTCGTAATGCTGGTCAAGTCACGTAACTAACGGAGTTTTTCTTTGCTGTAAGTAGGTATCTAAAGCCATTATGTGGTTGTATTGGAAAATTTCGGGCATCGTGTTAGTTGGCAGATGTTTTACTACAGTGAATTGCTCTATTTAGACCTGCTAAAATACATCCTTGATTCCTTGTTGTTTTCTACATCCAGTGTCCCAAAGTAAGAAACGACATTTGAGACTGTTCAAAATTAGTCCTAAAGACCACTTTTGAACAGTTCCTAAGGGAGTCTTAGACCACTTTTGAACAGTCGAAATTGTAGTCTTTATATAGGAATTCTACTGTAGTTTAACCTGTCATGCTAAAGAACCTGGCACACCTAAGGGATTTGACCGTCTTTGACGATTTCGGCCTTTCAAGACATAAGCTACACAAACCACATAACATCAGATAAGGTTAGTATTTTATGATAACTGAAGGATAGTTTTTGTCAATTCTCCATAAAAACCTATGTCGTGGGTATTCATTAGAACCGCCTCATCGAGGCGGTTCTAATGAGTACCCACAACATAGGTTTTTAAAGAGAAATCGGGAAAACTATACTTTAATTCTCACAAATAATTACCTTGTATGTTGCTATGCAATGCCAACAACAATCGGGAAAGTTTAGATATATAATTAAGAGGTACTATACATGAAAATGATACTTTTGCAAAGATAAACAATGCAGCCGAACATGATATCAGACACTTTTGGCTGTATAAGTTGATGACAAATTTTCGAGCACAGGCGTTAATTCGTCTTGAATTTTTGTACAATTGTAAAAGGATATCCTGCACTAAAAGCACTGGTGGATTGATGGTCTTAGAGAGTAGGCTGGAAGAATGGTCATGGACGGCGACTTAAATTATTTTGTTCAACCCTTAAATTACTGTTCCTTAAGCAAACAGTGTGGCACTGCTCCGGGTCCCCACTGTTTGACTAAACTACCATGTGTCCAGTCTAGATTTTACACAGAACCCTCTTTTTGGGGCTCGGGCTGTTGACTACCTAACTCTTTATAGTCAGTAATATTGTTCTTCAGTACTTCAACACATTAATTCTAACACGAGTTGCTTACACGATCTGTTAGTTGAACTGTGTATTTTCATTGCAGTTCAGTAAGAGAAAAGGATTTGTATGTCACCTTTATTGACAGCAAATAAAAGTTTTTCCATAGACACTTTGTGGAAAAAAATGGTTCTGATTATTTTGGATACAATATTAAAAGATCATTTGACGGATATTATCAGGGTGCGTAAGGAACATAGTGGACTCAGTACCATTGGCGTTTTTATATGGGAAGTTGTGTTTCAAACTTGCCAACATGTACATTGTGCTGTGCCCTGACTTTGGTGAGAAGCAATACAATATGCTAACTTAAAAGAAGTAGCAAAGATAGTAAGTAGATGCCATAGAAAGGCATTTTTGTTTGCCAGTGTCCCAGTACAAGATCAAAGTCCATATTTTACAGATAACCAACCCTTTTTACACACCGCTTTGACGTCACAGGGAGAAGAATGGTAATGCTATAAATAACTGTTACCTAGACTTTGCATATCATTACGAAAACACTCCTATTCAAATACATTGCAAATTTTACCTAAAAAAAATTGAAAATTTTCAGATTAAAAAATACGATATATTTCTTATTTCTGCTCAACATATAGATTATCGATACTTGTTAGAACCGCCTCATCGAGGCGGTTCTAACGAGTATCCACAATCTATATTTTGGAGCAAAAATAAAAAAAAAAAAAAAATGAAAAAAAAAAGGTTTACCCCTGTAAACCCCAGTTTTACTATATAAAAGTGGGGTTCAAGGGGGTCAAAACTACATAAGCGTGTTTTCGTGATGTGGTCAGCGATAGTCACTCCGACATAAAAAGCGTAATGCTACTGCATGCGCTTATAGTAACTAAGGATCGATTGGCAAAACGCTTGCGGTGGGTTTATTGAAGATGTCACATTTACGACACAAGAGCATCTTCTTTGACAGCATTCATACATAGATACCCAGTTTTAGTATGGACAATGATGGACATTATTAACCGCAGAATAATTGTTTCACAGGTAGCGAAATCACCTGTCAATTATGTATCATTTCATCGACAGTTGCACAAATGGAATAAGACCTTATTTCACATTTATTACCAAAATCTGTGTTTATATTCAATAATCAAATTATTATACATGACACAATTGCGTCATTTATTGCATTGCCTTATTGCGGTTGAATTGCGGTTTGTATGTAATACGTATAATTTTATGCTGTAATAGGCAACAAAACGTCATTTATAATGAATATCATCATATCTGACAGAAGTTGACAATGTACAGCATTTCATGTATGTGCAACATTTCGTTGAACATATAGACTGCAATATGACACCGGCCGGCAGAGAGATGGTGAACCAACGTCGGGCCGACAGCGATACCACGTCGTATCGCTGTCGGCCCGACGTTGGCCCGGAATTCTTTGCTGACTTGTACTCCCGTCACGAGTAAAGCCGGGGTTGCGACAGGATCAGACACAAACCAACCTGCTCACTTATACAAACAAAATTCCATATACAGAAACTGGAGGTACTGCGCTGTTCAAGCAGCGAAATCTAACTCTTATCATGCTGTCCACGACAACCACTATCTTTGGAAACAGTGTAGATCCAGATCAGATGGCTTCAGAAGCCATCTGATCAGGATCTACACTGTTTGACATAAAATTTATGGATTTGTAAGGATAAATTACATGAAGTAATCTGATTGGTTCAAAGTCAGAAATGGGTGTGGCTAAACTGAATATTCAGCAAGATAAAGGTTAAGGTAGAGACCAGCCTGAGCGGCTGATCTGCATCTTTTTGTTCGCAAATGGCATTTTTTTTTCGACTCCTCCCCTTATCGTCCCCATCTTTTTTGACATATCGTGTACAGCCGATCTTCAATGGCTCGAAACCTTTGGGACCATGGAAATCTGTTCGAGACAGCGGTAGTTCGAGCCACTGAGGGTTACTGCTAGGAGGCATAACGGGGCTAATTTTGGGACATCTTTGCGGTGTTCTATAAAAATGTATGCTGTGTGTACACATTAGAATCGCCTCGTCGAGGCGATTCTAATGAGTATACACAGCATACATCTGCAAGATAAAAGTCGAAAATCTCCTTAATTATCTCACACTACTTTATATGTAGAGGCATTCTCTAGGGACTCAAAAACGGGTTCGACTCTGCCATGGTAAACGAGCCATCGGCGTTCGAGCCATCGGAGTTCTACTGTATTTTATATACAATATATTACAAAATATATTATAGCATTTACATATATAATACATTGACAGCCATCAAGGGGTACTTCGTTGGACATATTCGGTAGATGGATGTTTGAATGGGTAATATGGTAACTAAAAAACAGGTTTTCCCTTGACGTGGCCCATATCATGAATGTTCATTTCACTGGCTTATAGGCTGTAGCTTTTTAATACTAATCGGGGTCATCATCGGGCCCGTCTGGCGAAGAGTATCAATATGCAATAAGTTCGCGTCTGTTGTTCTGTCCGCGCTGGTCTTCTGGTGACCAAACGACCCGTGATAAAACCAAAAGTGGTTCATCCTCTTCCCTCTCACTGTCGCCGATGGGGATCACCAATGAGTGATCTCGTGCTGCTGTGCATTTTGGCCACCACGACTCTAAAGGTCATGACAACAACCAGGGGGGTGCTGTTGATGGACTTTTTACTATTAATGGGGATTATCTAGACTGGCTCCAGTCGTTTTTGTTTTATATCTATTCTGCTATGATCCCCTTTCATCCAACTTCAAGTTACCTGTTGCTAACAAAAACCTTTCTTTCTAGCCAAGGGACTGAAATAAGAAAATTTTTATAAGGTATGCAAGGTTTGTGTCCCTTCCAAAAAGAGACAGAAGAAATAAAAGAAACGGTCTGGGGCCAGACTAGGGATTATCATGCTAATCGTTTGGACAAATAACTTGCAGCTATGGTGCAGAAAATGCGTGGAAAATTACAAAAGGTGCGCTGTTGCAAAGCTAGAGTCCATACTTGCAAAGTCTGTGTGGACGCAATAAAGCGAAACGATTTCAAACTCTTACCCCACCCACCTTATTCCCAGTGATTACTTTCTGTTTCTGAACTTGAAGAAAGAACTGCATGGACGCCACTTCCGGTTCGTTGAAGAGCTTAAGTTAGAGAGTGGATTGAGTCTAAAGACACTGACTTCTACAAATATGGACTTTCAGCCTTGGAACATCGATGGAGGAAGTCACGGCTTATTGTTGCGGGGTGACTATGTGAAAAAGAAATCAAGCGTGACTCTTAGTGCATGATCCTTACTGAACGACCCTCGTACGTGTTTGCATTGTAAATACGTCTGCGATAATAAAGTAAAACAACCCCGGAAATCTCACAATCACGAGCACAGTCGAGAAATGATAACGAAGAATCATTTATTACAATAACTGATATCCAAGAAAGGAACGACAAGTTAATGAGCAAAAATGTAGAAAAAGCTGACATCTTGTTCAGTATTAGATGTCTTAGAACCGCGCTTATTGTAATAAATAATACAGAATACATCCAAATGTCATGAGACTACCCGTCCATCTAAGAGAAAACAAAGAAGAAAAAAAAAGATATATATTGAGCTACGTCTTGAAAAACCTGTTTTCGTCATTCGCGAACAACAAACATGCAGATCAAGCAGTCTGATACATCACAAAAACATGCCTACATAATTTTGACCCCCCCCCCCCCCTTGAACCCCACGTTTATATTGTAAAACTGGGGTTTACTGGGGTTAACCTTATTTTTCCTATTTCTGCTCTACAATATAGATAGTTGATACTCGTTAGAACCGCCTCGATGAGGCGGTTCTAACGATTATCAACTATCTATATCGAGGCGGTTCTAACGAGTATCAACTATCTATATTTTGAGCAGAAATAAGAAAAATATCACAATTTTTCCTCTTAAAATTTTCTTATTTCGGCGATAAAGGTTACAATGAATTTGTATAGGCGTGTTTTCGTAATGAGTATCCAAATGCTCGCTGCCTCATAACGAAAACTCGCCTATTCAAATATAGTTTGAATTTTGCCACCAAAAATGAATACTTTCCGATGAAAAATATCGATATTTGTCATATTTCTGCTCTAAACATAGATTGCAGCTATTCGTTAGTACCGCCTCTCCGAGCTAAAGAGTACCCACAATCTATGTATTTGAGTAGAAATAAGAAAAAAAATTGTATACCCCTGTATACCCGTTTTACTCTTTAATTGCACGCCGGTGGGCCAGGCTCAGATTCTATGACGGTTCCAGCGTAAAGGCTTATTGAGAATTAGAGAGAATTTAATTTTATATAAAGTTGGTGATGCTCTGTCTCTGGTCGGGCCCATCGGAGTCTAACTGTTGGTTTTCTTTTGCTCCAGCATTTCAGTGGTTTCTTGCTGGCGAGTCCTCACCGTTGTTTCATCTCTGTGGTTGTTTGAATTTTGTGTGCACTGATGATTTAGGAGGCTTTCAAGCAGACTGAACAAATTATTTGTCTAAGTCGCGACGGCAATAAGGGCTAGGTGTGGCCACGTTAAATCGATTTAAGCCCCCCCCCCCTCCCCCAGTGGAATTTGTTTCACTGGCCGTTCCAAGGCGGTTCTTCTGTCGCGGTTTATTTTTGTTATGGTTTGTCTTTGAATGTGTGTATCGCTTATAGTATTTATAGCCCCGCTTTGAAAAAGTGGGGCTATATTGGATTTGCCATGTCCTTCTGTCATTCCGTGATTCCGTTAATTTGTGTTGGCTCCATAACTTTGTATCTGCTTAACATATTTTCATGAAACTTCACACAAATGTTAAACACCATAAGACAATGTGCAGAGCGAAGGAATTATAACTGTGGATTGCCTACTTTTGGAGTTATTGCCCTTTGAACATTTTCCGTAATTCCGTAATTCCGTGATTCCGTTAATTTGTGTTGGCTCCATAACTTTGTATCTGCTTAACATATTTTCATGAAACTTCACACAAATGTTAAACACCATAAGACAATGTGCAGAGCGAAGGAATTATAACTGTGGATTGCCTACTTTTGGAGTTATTGCCCTTTGAACATTGAAAAATGGCAATTTTAATTGTGTCCGCTTCATAACTCGAAAACCGTTTGAGATATTTTTAGGAAACTTCACACAAATGTTAAGCACTATGAGACGATGTGCAGAGTGCAGGAACCATAACTCTGCATTGCTTATATTTGGAGTTATTGCCCTTTGAACATTGAAAAATGGCAATTTTAACAGTGTCCGCTTCATAACTCGAAAACCGTTTGAGATAATTTCATGAAACTTTACACAAATGTTAAGCACTATGAGACAATGTGCAGAGCGCAAGAACCATAACTCTGGTTTTCGTATTTTCTGTGTGTCTGTCTGTCTGTGTCTGTTAACAATTTTCGTGTCCGCTCCATAACTTTAAAACCCATTCACATATTTTCATGAAACTTCACACAAACATTAAACACCATGAGATGGTGTGCAGAGTGCAGGAACCATAACTCTGGATTGCCTAATTTTTGAGTTATTTCCCTTTGAATATTGAAAAATATCAATTTTAGCCGTCTTTGCTCGATAACTCAAAAACCGTTTGAGATAATTTTATGAAACTTCACACAAATGTAAAGCACCATATTACGTGTGCAGAGCGCAGGAACCCAAACTCTGGATTGTCTACTTTTTCAGTTATAGGCTTTTGAATATTAAAAAATGGCAGTTTTAACTATGTCCGCTCCATAACCGTTTCTGATATTTTCATGAAACTTCAAATAAATGAAAAGCACCTTGAGATGATGTGCAGAGTGCAGGAACCATAACTCTGGTTTGCCTACTTTAGGAGTTATTGCCCTTTGAACATTTAAAAAGGCAATTTTGACTGTGTCGGCTCCATAACTCACAAACCATTTGAGATATTTTCATGACACTTCACACAAGTGTAAAGCACCATGAGACAATGTGCAGAGCGCAGGAACCCTGACTCTGATTTGCCTACTTTAGGAGTTATTACCCTTTGAACATTGAAAAATGGAAGATGAAATTTAGTATAAACATGGACATTCTGGTAATGTATCATGCTCATTGAAATGAGGGACAAGGGCTCACAACTCTTAGAGTTTTTCCAGATAATGTAAAATTTTCAACAGTTATTTCTTGTTCATAACTGTTTTCTCTGCAGCTTAAATAACTTTCTTCTCTGACAGCGCTGAAGCGGGGCTATAGTCAGATCCTCTGACAGCTCTAGTTTGTTTTGGATAGCCAATGACCATTTTGTTGGAAAGTATCTGTCCTATAGATGTTTCCATTTGGGTCTAGTGCGTCTTTCCCTTTGGTGTCTCTGTGCGTCTTTCCCTTTGGTGTCTCTGATGGGAGCTGTGGGTTAATTGTATCGACTCCTGATAATTGCCTTCACTTATATTTTATTGTATGAGAGTGAGGTTTGAGGTGGAGGTGTGTGTGTGGGGGGGGGGGGGGGGGTCAAACATTCATCTCCCTTGTCTGAATTATTTATTTTTTCTATTTCTATCGGCAGGATTCCAGACATATGGAATCAAGCTAATGTGACGCCTATTTACAAGAAAAATGACCCTTCGGACGTAACTAACTACAGGCCTATTTCTCTCTTGAGCACAATCGGAAAAGTTTTAGAAAAAAATCATACACAAACATGTCTTCAATTTCTTTCGCGATCATCACATTATTACAACAATGCAATCGGGTTTTATTCCAGGCGATTCTACAGTGAATCAATTAATAGTTATTTATAATACTTTTTGTAAAGCACTCGATGAAGGAAAGAAGTCCGAGCCATATTCTGTGATATAAGCAAAGCCTTTGACAGGGCTTGGCATAAAGGTTTACTTTTTAAACTAGAAAGAGCTGGTATTACTGGATCTCTCTTACAGTGGTTCACAAACTACCTAGATAACAGAAAGCCCCGGTGTTCCACAAGGCTCTATTCTTGGTCCTCTTCTTTTTCTTTTATACATTAATGATATTGTTGAGGATATAAATTCATCTATTAGACTCTTTGCAGATGATACTAGTCTTTACGTAATAGTAGAAAAGCCAGACCAAGCTGCTCATCAGCTGAATTCCGATCTTCTCAAAGTACACCATTGGGCAACAAAATGGTTAGTCCCATTTAACCCAGCAAAGTCAGAGTCCATTACTTTTTCACGAAAGCGCCATAAACCTTATCAACCCCCAGTTCCCATGAATCAAACACAAATTAATGAAGTATCTTCACACAAACATCTTGAGTTAATCTTTACGAACGATTGTACATGGCACGAGCACTTGGAATATATCAAGTCAAAGGCGTGGATTCGTATTAATGTAATGCGGAAACACAATGTTACTCATGATAGGAAATCGCTACAGACTATCTATATCTCCTTTATAGGACCTCGCTTGGAATATGCAGACGTTGTCTGGGATAATCGCACCCAGTTTGAAGTTAACGAGCTTGAAAAAATCCAAAACGAAGCTGCACGGATTGTCACAGGAGCAACTAAACTTGTCTCTATCAATGCTCTACGCACTGAAACTGGGTGGGAAACAATATCTGTCCAAAAGGAAAGAGCATAAACTTCAGATGTTTTTCAAAATGAAAAATGGCCTAGCTCCTGAGTATCTCTCCTCTTTGGTACCGCCTTCAGTTGGTAATGCCTCAGCCTATCAACTGCGTAATGCATCAAACATTTGTGCTATACACGCCAACTCACAACAATATTATAATTCTTTTCTACCATCTGTTATCAGAGACTGTAACGACCTCCCAAGCGAAGTAAGTGATTCTCCGTCTAGCGATTCCTTCAGACTCCAAAATATTACCTTTGTGGGAAACGACTTGGACAAATTTAACATGCAAGACTTAGGACAAATTGTAGCTCGTTAAACCAGCATCTCTTCTCTAAAAATATTATTGATAACCCTCTGTGTGCTTGTGGCTCAATAGAAGATACATACCACTTTATGTTAAACTGTAATCGTTACACCAACCAAAGACAGGATTTACTCGATACGGTATCGGAGATTTGTCGCCCCACTCTTAATCTGCTGCTCTTTGGCAGTTCAGAGCTTTCTTTACACCAAAATAAACAGGTTTTCCTTGCAGTGCAGGAATTTCTGCTAAAGACAAAACGATTCAAATAAATTGTCGAATTTAGTTTAAACCCTACTTCAATTGTAGTATAATACATCCCTTTAGAAAGGTACATAAGATGGATCTATTTTTCTGTTCTGCTCGTGTTTTACGCTTATCTAACTTTTTTGATAGCTACTAATGCTACAATGCAAATGTTCTAGAGGCTTAAAACTGGCAAAGCACGTTTTGTCTTTGCTTACATGTGCAAGGTCGTGAGCTGGTAAAAACATAGTGTTGGAATAAGAACTTATCCACTCCCCGTGGAGCCTGCAGCATATTATGTAATTTCTAAGGAAGGTTGACACACAAATCCATGAAATAAAGTACTTAGGGTCTTGTTTATAACTTTAATAACTTTTGTCTTCACTATAAGCAAGATGGGATACAGATTTTTCAAAAGTCGAACGACTTTCTCCTGAATCCCATTTGTGTAACATTGTAACTTTGTAGGTTTTATGCGTTGAGTTTATATGTATTAGTTATACAAATAAAATACAGTTTAAACTAAATATGGACTGCACAATTGATCCGGTCGTGAAAATGCATAGCAACACACATTTAACTGCATAAATTATGTCAGTGATCGGCTAGGGTCAATGACATGCAAATAACGGGATGAGTAGCTTGTCAAACAAAAAAGTGGTCGTCGTCAGTGTAGAATCCTCATCCCTCTTACTATCGCCTTAGGATTCGCTGATTCGTGGCTTTGCCATGTCCCGGCTTTGTAATCTCGAATACAGGAAGTTTTCACCTTTAACAGGAAATGAAGTCTTCTAAAGATTCAAATTCATTCAGTGTACCGTACAAGTAGCGGTAGCATATACTCGCCTACAATTTTGTTCCAAAAAACTTGGTTGACAGAAGCTCCCACTGACCACGACAGCCCCTTCCTTTGCAAACAATGCAGATCTAGATCAGATGGCTTCTGAACGAATCAGGATCTACACTATTTGTCAGTTAGTTTGAAAATTTGAATGAAAACATTACATCAAGTAATTTGATTGGTTGGAATGTAAAAGGGAATGGCTAAATTAATTTGCAGCGGGGTCAGGGTTAAACAAAACACGTTTAACCCGTAGTTAACTTCATTGCTGCTGTCCGTGTGATTATCATAAAACTTGGCAACGCAGAAATAAAAGCTAGTGTGTACTATTCAATAAACAGATCGCAGGGAAAACTTAGAACCCATAAGTATCTAAACGTGTAGCGTATCAATAACACATTATTTAATAGCGTAACCAATATACCACAGTCTCATAACCCAATTAATGAGGTCCAGAACAGAAACCGTGTTAGTGAAACAATCGTGTTATATCGAAACAAAAATGTATACATTATATAGAAAACATTGACAATTTATGGTCATTTTTTAGGATAATCTATACATTTTTGGGGTCCATCTTGAAACCGTGTCATATCAAAAACCATATTTTACGAACATTGTTTTAATGTACACATGGGGTCCCAAATGTGGGACACTGTAAAATAGTTTACGTCTACATGAGACACCGCAGAACGCAGCACCTGATCAGAATCTACAATGCTTGCTTCAGTTACAGAAATTAAAGAGGTAAACGAAACAGTCAACGTCCAGTTTTAGCCTAAACGACAGAACAATCGGCACCCCCCCCACCCCCACTCCATCGGGGAAAAACAGATTGGGCTGCATGGTGCTTCCATCCGACCGAACGTGAGAACTGCATGGTAAACCGCTTTGAAGGTCTCACCTTCGCAGAAAAATTGGTCCTCCGTAAACGCTAGCGGTTTCTTTCGACGGTAGGGTTTGAGATGTCATTTCATCTCAATATCGGGTAAAGGTCAAACAAACTTGGAAGCAACGTTTTCAAAATTTCCTAAACAGTGTTGACGGGTTCGTAAAACCTCAGCACAAACATATTGGACAATCGACCGACAGATGCGCTTAGACTGGCATTCACAATTGCAGAATTCGAATTCTGCCAAACCAGTCGATATCGAATTTGCCAAAGCCTTAGTATCACATGTACAGTAACATTCCGCTATTAAGACCAGCTTAGGGTCTTAAAGACCACTTTTGAACAGTCACAAGGGTGGTCTTAATATGGGATTTTTTTCTATACACTGTCGAGCTTCATTAGGGCTCCATGGCTTTATGGATAAGAGCACAGACTCCTAATCATTAGGACTCTCACCGCTTACTGGGGTCACATGTCAGACGCCAAGCTCTGCTACGGAAGGTAAGGTGGTTTTCCTCCGGGCACTCCGGTTTTCACCCACCTATGATCGGCTCGAAGTAAGTGAAATAATCTTGAAAGGGCCGTAAACCCAAACAAAAAATAATAATTAAACAGTCGAACTTAAATGTCTTGAATACCATTGAGACCGTGGAAATGCGTTCGAGATAATGAGGTTTATTCAGGTCGACAGGTTAGAATGATTAAGGTATGGTTTATTGATGACGTGTAATATAAATGTATTTTGTCAGTATTTAGCAGAATCGCCTCATCGAGGCAATTCTTTATGAGTGCTCAAAATATACATTGTTAAGGTAAAAAAAGAAACACCGCCCCAAATAATCCGAATTTTTACCTGAAGCTCTGGTAAGAATAAATATGGAGTTAAGGGGAATGGGAACACCTTCAGATGAGGCAACTCCTGCAAAATTATTATTGTCTCCCATATCAATAGGGTTCAACTCTTGAAGGAAAGAATTTGCTCCTGAGGAGCAAATTCTTTCCTTTAAGAGTAGACCTCTTTTTCAGTGAGAGAGGGCTAGAAAAGCTAACAGAAAGTCCCGAAAATTGTCGCCCTTTGAAAATGGCGGAAAAATTTGCCAAGTGTTCTCATTCCCCTTAAAATGTGCTCAAAACCATGCCTAAACGTTAACTTTGTGGCTTTTAAGTTTTACTGTATGCAGGCTAATGTAATGTTTTGTGTATGTCTGTTTGTGTCTGTCGGGGTTGCTCACTGCAAGGACTTTTAAAGTTGACATGTTGCGTGACTCCGACCAATACCACTATTTCAACAAAGCATGGATCGATGGTCTCTGAAAAACCGACCATGTCGTGGACTTAAAACGATAGACATCTTTACGTCACCTTAACTAGGTATTCAAGAATTTCATAAGAAGCAGCAGACAAGGCCGTTAACAATGTCGTCGTTGTTTGACGGTTCCATTATGCAACACTCTTCATTCAGAGCTTGGTGTTACTAAGGCCTATGTACTGCAGCCTTTGACTAGAGAGGGTTGTAGTTGATGACCACATATGTCATTCATTGCTGTATGTGTTACAGAAGGCCAAGACAAGCTTCCTACGTTATATCGGTAAAAGACCGTACAAAGCACGGTTTGTTTTTCAAGCTCTTGTACCACCACTGAACTTTCAAAATTATTTACTTCATGTTTTACTGGCTTCAAAAAACATGTGATTAAATATTGCGACAAAGTCTTTGAAAGATCAGGGATAAACCTGTTTTGGTCTATAAAAAATTCTAATGAAGTTTTAAATAAATTGAAATCCAGACGTTTGCGTGCTTCAAGTCGGTCTACTTATGATTTTTCCACCCTTTACACTACACTGCCTCATAATCTTATAAAAGAAAAACTTAATGATTTAATTCAATGGACATTTCATAGGGAAGATTCCCTCTTTCTTGCATGTAATGTAAAAAATGCTTTTTTTTCACACCTGAAGAGCATAAAAAATTATACTTTATGGACATCTCAGAAAGTGTGTGAAGCTCTCACCTTTCTACTTGATAAAAATTACTTAAGATTTGGTACTAAGTTATTTAGACAAATTGTGGGTATTCCGATGGGTACCAATTGCGCACCCCCTTGTGGCTGATCTGTTCTTGTTCTGTTATGAAAGAGACTTCATGGTGTCCCTTTTCGTTGAAAACCAATGCGAAATGATTGAAGCCTTTAGCTCGACTTCTAGATATTAATAATGGCAATACCTATTTCGATGCTTTTGATCAGTCAAATTTACTTCAGCTAAATAAAGCAAATTCTTCTGATACCGAGGCTCCGTTTTTGGATTGACATCTATCTATTGTAGATGGGTTTGTTTCTCGCAAAATTTATGATGAACGCGAAGATTTTGATTTTGAGATTGCAAATGTTCCTTTCTTGATGGTGATGTGCCTCCTGTGACATCCTTAGAAGCCTCCGTGGGGCAGTGGTTACGCTACTCGCCTTGTAAACCAGGGATCGCAGGATCGATCCCGGGCTTCTCCAGACTTTCGGATGAGTCTTTAAATCGAGGTCCCGTCTCCGTATGACCTTAGCTGTTGGTGGGACGTAAAACTCAAAACACTCACTGACTCCTGTGGCATCCTATGGCGTTTATATTTCGCAATTAATTCGATTTGCCAGAGGGTCTAGTCATGTATCTGACTTCAACACTCGTAATAAATTGTTAACTGCTACATTTCTTGATCACGGTAATAGGCAAAAGCTTTTCTAAATTTAAGACGTCATTCCGATTTAATTTCAAAATTCAGTGTTGGACTTAAATCTCGTTTGCAACAAAGTCTATCGGAACCTGAATTTTATGGTGACAGCATATAAATTCAGAAAATATGTACTTGGAATGACTTCAGGACCAAATTCTGTAAAATCCTTCTACGCTATAAAAGAATGGGTACAACATAAATGTTATATGACAGACTGCATGCATGGTAGTTAACCCAATCATGGTTGACAACTTTGCTTCCCTCTTTAATTGCACGCCGGTGGGTCAGGCCTCAGGTTCTATAACGGTTCCAGCGTAAAGGTTTACTAAGAATTAGAATTTAATTTTATGTAATGTTGGTTGGTGCTTGATGCTCTGTCTCTGGTCGGCCCATCGGAGTCTAACTGTTGGTTGTCTTTTGCTCCAGCATTTCAGTGGTTTCTTGCTGTCGAGTACTCACAATTGTTTCATCTCTGTGGCTGTTCTTTGAGATGTTGCACTGAACAAATTATTTGTCTAAATCGCGATGGAAGTAAGGGCGAGGATTGCGGCCGCGTAAAATCGATTTAAGCCCCACCCCCCCCCCCCACCCACCCCCAACTTGAAATTAATTTCACTGACCGTTACAAGGCGCTTATTTTTGTTATGTTTTGTCTCCAATTTTTTGGTTTTCCGTTATGGATGTTTCAATTAGGGTCTAGTTATTTCATGTTTGTGTTTCTTTCCCTTTGGTGTCTCTGATGGGAGCTGTGGGTTAATTGTATTGATTCATGTTCATTGCCTTCACTTCAATTTTACACTGTTTCGTTTAACCATTAAATTCATGGTTTTAAACAGACAATGTAGATCCTGACCATACGCCGCGTGGTATGGTATCTGATCTCATCACGTGAACAAGTCCGTGAAATGAAGACCCCCCTAAACCCCACTTTATATAGAGAAAAATGGGGTTTACAGGGGTCTTCATTATTTTCCTTATTTCTGCTCCAATACATAGGTTGTGGGTACTCGTTAGAACCGCCTCGGTTCTAACGAGTACACACAACCTTTGTTATGAGCATTTATATGAAAACAATTGACAGATTTTCATCAGAAAAGTAGTCATTTTGGAGATGTGAAATATGCACTATGTCGAACGGGTGAGTTATCGCAATGTGGGTCCACAATGTTTGCTAATGACCTGCTTCGGGACCTAAATAATGCGTTGTCTGGTACTTGCTGGTCCCCTTAACTTCATTGTGCTGGGTTTATTAAATATAATGCACTTTACCCGACTTATCATATTACCGCATATGCATTGCTTTCCATCGACGTTGATGCAACGTTGCTTCAACGTCATGTCCCCAGTAGGTCATACCCTGACCATTACGATAACACACCCGTGCGAGATAGTGCATTTTTTCACACTTCCAAAATGGCAACTTTTCAAATGAAAATCTGTGATATTTTTGTTATTTTTACTTCAAACATATGTTGTGGGTGCTCGTTAGAACCGTCTCATTGGGGCGGTTCTAACGAGTACCCACAACCTATGTCTTGGAGCAGAAATAAGAAAAATAATGTTGACCCCCATAAACCCCAGTTTTCTGTATATAATGTGGGGTTTAGGGGGTCTTCATTTCACGGACTTGTTCACGTGATGATATTAACGCATATGCATTGCTTTCAATCGACGTTGATGCAGTGTTGCTTCAACGTCATGTCCCCAGTGGGTCATACCCTGACTCTGAGGAAGTTGGCGTCTTGTAAGCCACTATCACTGGTTAACCGACTAGTTTACCGTTAGTTTGAGAGGTTATTGTTACCTGCTTGGATCAAATTGATTGTTTAGGCCAGAAATTACCATAAACTCGAAATTTTAAAATCAATAACCAAATGAAAATTGGGCCTGGTTAGGAAAGGGCTGCCTTTTGCCAACTGCCAAACTAAAGCTGCTCTCTCTGTCTTCATAAAACAAATCTATAGTAACCGTACACTTTTGTCTCTGTTGACTTCGACGTCAAAGCCTGTATTACACAGACGTCAGAGCCGATTGACAGATGTTGTTTCTTCATTACAAAAAGGTACGTTTCTCGATCCAAAGGCCTATAAGGATAATCAATTTTATCCTCAAAACGTTTCCTGTCTTAAGAGTTTTAAACACTTCAAAGATGTCAAAAGATTTCACCTCAAAACGATTATCTTCATTTTGATGAGACAAAGTTTGGTTAAAATCAATACATGTTGGAGCAGTTTTGATAAATAATCACAAAACGTTGAAACTGATATTAGGATAAGACATCAGTGTGAGATCATCGTATCTTACATGTCTCCGTATTAGGATTTTGTATCACCAAAAAGGTCATTAGATTGTTAGTCGCAGTCATTAGAACCGCCTCGAAGAGTTGGGTTCTAACGAGCACCCCCAATCTATATTGTGAAGCATACGTAAGACAAATATAGCAATTTTTCAGCTGAAGAAAAAAAAATATGTCAGTGGTTTTGATATTTGCACTGATATGCTTTCGTAATGGCTTGTTGAGTAGATTTAAACTTTCATAATATGGTGAAATACACACACCATTACATGTTTTAATCATTTTATAAGCACCGCAATGTTGTCATTTCATTTTATCTACCTTTTGTTTCAACCATTTACAAGTTTTAAGTGGTATATAAATGGGCTTGCATTTGATAATTCATTGTTCACTTATCTCAAGTTGTTCCAAAAATATGAAATTTATCATAACTTTGATATCCATCCAGCATTTCCCGTAGTTATAAAATCAAAACAAATGAACTCTTGTTTCCTCAAGTGCCTTAATAAATGCACTTACTGAGTTAGGGAAAATCTTTCAAGTGGTCATATTATCCTCGAAAAATGGATAAGGGGCCATATTTGATGATCTTGTTTACGTTCATTACAAATACAATTTTTGTATCAAAAGACTGATACTTCGAAAGTGTCAACTGAGTCATTTATTTGACCAAAACATTCGGATCTGTGGGAGAGACATTGTTCATCTGGTCAAGAAGCACCTAAGAAACACAGCATGCCATCACGTAAAACATTCCAAGCAAAGAGCACCCTTTTGAACTCCAGTTCAGAAACTGGGACACATGTGTTGTGAGCATTTTTTAAACACCACTGTATATGCTTATATAAAGGAATAGGTAAGAATAATAGAAACTCTTTCATGGAAAAATCATAACTTTGACACTACTGGTGGGTCGGTTCTTTGAATGAAGTGTACTGAACGGACCGCAATTTCCCCCTTTAATTGTCTTCATGGGTAGATTACATGCATAACTTATAGGTGTATCGCCACTGAGCCAAAGAGTCGACCCCCTGAGCGGGTTTTTTTTCTTAGATATGCTTCTTTCCTTTGTTACGGTTTTCATGTCGTATGATGGGGGTTCGCTCGTCCTGGAGTTTCGCGTCATCATAAATGATGACTTCCTTGAAGAGGGGTTGTGCTACAGACCACATTTCGTCTACCTTGGTAGATTATATGCATAGCTTAACCCTTTCCCACTCAGATAGGTCTTTTTACGTGTCTGGACCCCCCCCACACACACACACACACACAAACACACACACTTCTGAGCCCCAGAGGCACATAAAATCTGTATTCTCCACCCCTGGACAACTGTTTGCCCTAAGATTAGTTGTCCTAAAAATGGCATGTTGTTTCGCGCAGCTCTCCACTAAAAATATACACGGAGGGCATGGGGGTTTGATGCCCCCCTCGCCCCCTCACCGCCGAAAAAAATGCGGGGTATGGCCCAGCCGGCCGCCGAAGTGAAATCGGAGGGTGTCTGGGGTCAAAAATGCCTCGAAATTGACGCTGGCAAAACATGCTGCAGACATTGAAACTGACCAGTGCCAAACCCCTAAATTGTTGCCTTGGCAGCAGTGTGAAGGTTAAGATTCGGTCAAAAATACATGTACATATATGAAGTTGCTGTGCTAGGCAACACTGTGAAAATCAGCAAAATTCACAAAGTCCGCAAGTGAGAATGGGTTAAGGCCCTATCTCACTATGCCGCGTTTCTACTCCGATGGCACGGCGTTGTTTAGTTTTCCAGAGGGCCTTGAGATGGCAAGAAATATCTGATAATTTTCGTGAAAAATGGATCTGTCATGACGTCCTTACAGCGACCATTAGCCAGTACATTGTATGACAGAAACGAAATAAATTTTACTTATTAATTCGCAGCAGTGTCAATTAGAAATAGTGGTTGATTTAACGATGATAATTATGCATTCACTTATTTCAAGAAACTAACGACAGCAAAGTTCGTTGAGTCCATGATTTTTTTCTCGGTGTTTTTACATTGTGGTGGTGAATTAATTGACGTCAGAGAGATGCCTGTGAAATATGCAAAGAACTGAATTGTTGTTGTATGAAACCTCGTTGTAATTGAGGGCGAGGATTGAAGCCCAGGAGTTGACGGCCCCATTCCATCCCCATACATCCTAGTAGTGTTGTCTGTTGACCGTCCTAGGCAGGACTTTTACCCGACATTGAGATGAAATGACATTTCAGACCTGCCGCCCAATGAAACCAATAGGGTTTATATGCATGGACGGTCTGACTCGCACCGCTTTGCCTGGACAGGCTTAGATTCTTTAAGTGGATTACCGGTACTCATGTGCGGGTCGGTTTCAGCTCTGCCTGGAAGCATCATGCAGCCCATTTATTTCTTCAAGCCCCGATGGGCTCGGGCGCTGGCGGGCTGATTGCTGGAAAAGTAGTCCCGAACTGCTGACATAGACTGTTTCGTTAACCCTTAAATTCCTGCAAAGTAAGCAGTGTAGAACCTGATCAGATTGGGTCTAGGCTGTTCGCCCATGCTCCGTCCAGATTTTACAGTTGCACAGCACTCTGACGTCAGAGGAGTAGAAATGGACTCCATAACGACGAAGTTTGGTCACAAACAGCTTCATGTTATGCTTCCTTTGTGACCTCAGTGGCTCGAACTTCTCCGGTTCCGAACAAATTTTCCCTGTCCCGAAGTTGTTCGAGCTGTATAGTAACGGCACGTATGTCTTACAGAAGAATTGTGTAAACTTTGAATTTGACACAATAATGACAGCTTTACGCAATAGAAACCAGCAACACCCTGTCTTCGGTGCGGGCAACGTGTATTCTATGGAGTGGGGTGTTGGAGTGGACAGTAGTGTAGTGTTGGAGTGGAGTTTGGAGTCATATTAAACATACAGTCGAACTTCAATGGCTCGAACACCTTTGGGACCACGAAAATCTGTTCGAGACAGGGGTAGTTCGAGCCACTGAGGTTACTGTCAGGAGGTATAAAGAGATACTTATACACATCTTTTCGGTGTTCGATAATGAATATCTATGCTGTGTGTACTCATTAGAATCGCCTCATCGAGGCGATTCTAATGAGTACACACAGCATACATTTGCAAGATAAAAGACTAGAATCTCCTTAATTATCCCCCCACTATTTCTTATGTAGAGGATTTCGCTAGGGGCTCAAGAACGGGTTCGACTCATCCATGGTAAACGAGCTATCGGTGTTCGAGCCATCGAAGTTCTTCTGTAGGTTTGTGAAACAATGATGCCCCCGGACAGCGTCAAGGTGAAGGTCACAAGGTAAAAAATAATGGTACCAAATGAAAGGTCTTGTCACGAGAAATGCGTGAAGGTCAAACATCAAGGTCACAAGGCCAAAAATTATGGTACCAATCAGGAAGTATGCACATGTGAAATATGAAAGCTCTATCACTTACTTATCGAAATGTATGACCAATGTTTAAAGTTTTAAAGTAGGTCAAACGTCAAGATCTCAAGGTCATAAGGTCAAGAGTTATGGTATCACCAAATTAAAAGGTCTTGTGATAAGGAATGCACATGTGACATATGCCCTATCACTTACCAATAGCAAGTTATAAATAAGGTTCAAATTTTTAAAGTAGGCCAAACGTTAAGGTCAAAGTCATAAGGTCAAAAATTAGGGTACCACTGGAAAAGTATTGTGACAAGGAAAACGCATTTGAGATATGACCTTTTGCGCAATGTTAAAGGTTTTAAACAGTAGGACAAACGTTACGGTCAAGGTCGAAATATTCACTATATTT
The DNA here is from genome assembly GCA_963580285.1 of Lucinisca nassula. Lineage (NCBI taxonomy): Eukaryota > Metazoa > Mollusca > Bivalvia > Lucinida > Lucinidae > Lucinisca > Lucinisca nassula. The sequence goes on from OY757012.1 coordinate 175,092,887, forward strand.
GCATTATTTGCTAGCTCCCAGCTTGCACATTGTCAATATTGGAAAAACAGGTAAACAGACCCCGGGGGTCTGGTTACCTGTTTTTCCAACACTGATAACCTTCAGACTAGGAACCAGCAGATAATGCAAATAAGGTGAATAAACAACATGGTACCATTCGAAAGAAAGCACATGCGCGATATGAAAGCCGTATCACTATCACTTAAAAGTCAAAAGTTATGGCCAATGTTAAAGTTTTTAAAAAGTATTTCAAATGTCAAGGTCATTGTCATAAGGCAAAAAAAAAAAAATACGTTACCACTGGAAAGGTCTTGTGATAAGGTATACAAAGCCCTATCATTCAAAAGTTATGCCCAGTGATAAAGTTTTTTGAGGACAGACCAACAGCCCGACAGACAAAAAGACGGGCAGAGACAGACCAAAAACTATATGTTTCCGGGGACGTAGCAGATAAAGGCTTTCCCCATGAATACACCCGATTCGGCATCAGTTCTTTGAACTCTGTGGGTACAATTAACAAATGTGTCATAATACCTTTTAAGCAGCTTGTAGCCGTGTGTGTGGTTGCAGAATTGACACATTAGAGTAATCCTATTAGATCTTCATAACCATTGTTCCTTTGATCTCTCTGGGACCAACTGTAAAACAGGAAATATTTACTTTTTGGACTTAGAAATAATTACAGCCTATCCATGCAAAGTAGTGGTTTCTCTCATATGACCCCTAATAAGCCCTTTCCTATATTTGCTTACTTCTTTTCCAAACAAAGGTTGTGGTACTCCATAGAGGCCGTTCTCGTTAAACCCGCCTCAGAAAGGCTGTTCTAAGAGGCAGCCAGAATCTATGTCTAGGGACATAGTAAAAATAATTTACAGTAAAATGCCGCTGTTAAGATCACCTAAAATTAAGACTTATTCTGCATTAAAAAGCTTATTTAGAAGGGTGCATGTGTTTTCTGCACCCAGTGTGCTCTGGCCAGTGATCGCCTTTGGGATTGTTCAAAGTGGTCTACTTTTGAACAGTCACAAATGCGGTATTAATATAGGAATTTCACTCTCTGTTATTGTAAAACATTTTAATTTTTCTCAATATAAAATGGGTTTTAAGAGTGTTCAATACATGGCCAACGTGTCTGGTTGTCCCAAACTTCAGAAGCCTGCAAAGGGGTGTCTAACCGAAGTTGCCTGTAATGAATTCCCTGGTAAATCCTACTTCATAAGAAGAACGGAGTTTTCGGAGAATTTTCCTTATATTAACAAAATAAAAACGAGTTTTGGTATTTGGTAGAAAGGTCACACTGCGGCGGTTCAGACGAGTAACACAATCCAGGTTCGGAAGAAAAACTACATTAATTTTCGGAGAATCGCGCATTTAGAACATAAATCATATAATCGTGCATTTGAAGAACGGGAATCGGAGAATTGCGCATTTTAAGAACATGTATCGGACAGAATCAGGGAATTGCACGTTTCAAGAACATAAATGGGAGAATTGCGTATTTGAAAAACATAAATCGGAGAATTGCGTATTTGAAAAACATAAATCGGAGAATCGCGCATTTGAAGAACATGAATCGGAGAATTGCATATTTTAAGAACGTGTATCGGAGAGAATCAGGGAATCGAAACATAATTCGGAGAATTGCTCATTTTACTAACATACATCGGAGAATTGCCCATTTTAAGAACATGCATCGGAGAGAATCAGCGAATCGCGCCTTTGAAAAACATGCATCGGAGAATTATGGCATTTGAAAAACATAAATCGGAGAATTCCTCGTTTTACGAACATAAATCCGAGAATCGCTCTTTTAAAGAACATAAATCGGAGAAGTGTGCATTTGAAGAACATGAATCCGAGAATCTCGCATTTTAAGAATAAGGTCCCTATTCTCATGTGTCGGCCTCCGATGAAGATGATGAGTTTTACACTAATACCAACCGGCCCTGATAGCTCAGTTGGTAGAGTGTCCGCTCCGGGGAACGGGAGGTCACAGGTTCGATCCCGGGCCGCGACATACCAAAGTCGTTAAAAATGGTACTAGCTGCTCCTCGCTTGGCTCTCAGATTTACGGGGTAGAGCTAGGACGGGTCGACCCAGTGTCAGGATAATGTGACTGGGTGAGGTATCATGTAATGTGTCTGGGATATGATACTTCAGTGAGGCAGCACTATAAAAGTGAGCATAGAGCTCCCTGTCGCAACCAGACACCGCCGTAATATGACTGAAAAATATTTGAAAGCGACGTTAAACCGGAATTCACTTACACACACACACACACACACACACACACACACACACACTAATATCAAAAAGTCCGTTTTTTTGTTTTTTGTTTTCTATTCTTTTCTTATATCTTCAATCCTTGAAAGATTAGATTTAAATGCAAATATTATGTCATTTTATCATTCGGTCACCCCAAATTATAATGTATAGTCACTAAATGTTGATCCGATAGGGTATTAACCCTTACATGCCAAGCGTATTAAAATTGGTCATATTGGCAAACTGTGTAGACACTGATCAGACACCGCAGAATGCGGCGTCTGATTAGGGTCCTCACTGTTTTCTTGCAGCATGGAATTCTTTGTAAAACATACAACAAATAAAACAAGTCTGACACCCCTAGAATATTGGAAATGGATTTGTCCATATCTGCTGAGTGGGAGAGGCTATGTGACATATATGGGCTGATTTAGCCCATAATCATTTATTATACAAAAGACAGGAAATCGGCTCTTAGTAATCGTCAAGCATTTGCTACTGTTTAATCATGTATTAAATCCGTGGTGGGGGACCCATTACAAGCAGGGTGATGTAAAAGAGATGTCCTGACCCCATCAGGAATACACAAATTATCCTCAAATACAAAATCTGGGCCACCTAGCAAACTTTTCTGATGTACACTGTCTGATGCAGTTATCTCGCTTTGATTGTGAAGTTTGTATACCTGATTTCACTTTTCTCTGATTCGTCTACTTCTTTTCTTCTTCTTTTGCTCAAATCATAGAATGTGGGTACTCATTAGAACCGGTTCAATCGACTCGGCTTTGCATCGGTTCCGCCATTCTGAGGGTCGGAAATGCATACTCATGAAAGATTCTTATAATCTCATATGGGTATGTTTTCCTACTGCTGAAGTGTATCTAGAAGTCTTAAGAGGAGAAACACATTTTTCCACCATTATGTAAAGGGGGACAACTTCCAAGACTTCTTGTTCGCTTTTCTTTAAACTCTGCCCTTTGTAAAAAAGGGTCTACTCTTTCCTTTAAGGAGAATGGGAACACCTAGCATATTTTTCCGTCATTTTTCAAAGGGAGACAACTGTCGGGACTTCCTATTGGCTTTTCTATAAGCCCTGTCTCACTGAAAAAGGGGTCTACTCCGAAAAGAAAGAATTTGCTTCTCATTTAAGCGTTGATCCCAATTGACATCGGAAACAAAAATACTTATTCAAAAGTTGCCTCCCCTGAAGATGTTCCCATTCCCCTTAAGAGTTGAAAAATTCTTTTCTTGGAGAGCTGACCCCTTTTGACATGACAGACAAAAATACTTTAGCGGAGTTGCTTACCCTAAAGGTGTATCCATTTCCCTTAATCTCTTCTGGGCTCATTTGCCCAATATAGTGAACGTCATACCATGTCTTATTAGACCTAAATAAATTACCAAGCAATGATTTCTCTCCCGAAAATTAACAAAAGCCTGCTAATCGAAGTAAGTGAATTGCTGTCAATATCATTTTATCATACAGTATATAAATTCGACAGAACAGACGAAAACCCCCAACTCAGTGACATGTCATACAACGGCTTCAGCATTGATCAGAAACTTCCATATGCATTTGAATCACATATATAGAAGTACATGTCTGTAATATTTGGTGAAAGGGGTGATGGAAGGGGTGGGTCAGGGTGAGTATCAGACAGGGAGACCACATATCATCACCGTTTTCTAAGGTATACTGCAGGTTTTGAAATGTCCGAGCACATAAATGGAAACGATCTTAATAAGGGTAAGAAACCATCTTGCGTCGTCCAGTAGAATTTAATAAAAGCTACCAGAATAAACAAAAATCTCTTAAAGTGCATCCATGTTTAGATTTGATTACACTGGAATACAATGGTTTGTCAAGGAGAGTGGAAATAAACTATAGTTGATATTGAAAACATTGTAGATAGCATAGGACATTTTGCTTACAAAAGCCCCGAATGGCGAAAAGATGTTTTCAGACAAGTGCGTACAGCAAAGACTCTGATCAGTATGATCAGATCCATCGCTATCCGCTATATAGGTTCAGGCAATTACCCAGAGAGGTTTGAGTCCGAGTTGCTCTGTCTCTGGTCGGGCCCATCGGAGTCTAACATCAGAGTTGGTTTTCTTTTGCTCCAGCATTTCAGTGGTTTCTTGCTGTCGAGTCCTCACCGTTGTTTCATCTCTGTGGTTGTTTGATTTTTGTGTTGACGGAGATGTTGCACTGATGAGGTAGGAGACCTTCATTCGGACTGAACAAATTATTTGTCTTAATCGCGACGGCAGTAAGGGCGAGGATTGTGGCCACGTAAAATCGATTTAAGCCCCCCAGTGGAATTCGTTTCCGCTGACCGTTCCAAGGCGGTTCTTCTGTCGCGGTTTATTTTTGTTATGGTTTGTCTTTGGGTGTTTGTGTCGCTTATATTATTTTATTTTGGATAGCCTATTGGCTATTTTGTGGGAAAGTAACTGTCCTTTTGGCTTTCCGTTATTGATGTTTCCATTAGGGTCTGTTTCTTTCCCTTTGGTGTCTCTGATGGGAGCTGTGGCTTAATTGTATCGATTCCTGATCATTGCCTCCACTTCTACTTTGTATGCCGGTTGATTTGAGTCTACGAAGAGAACATTGTAGAACCACACTGTGCTCCATACACAATGTGCTCCCCGAGGAGCATTTTGTGTACCCTATACCTGCACAATATGCTACCTGAGGTGCGTCCAAGAAAGCGGGCGCCCGCCGAGCGCCCGCCGAGCGCCCGCCGAGCGCCCACATTGTTACCTACAGAACGTAGGCAACCGCCACCTCTTGTACAATATGCTTCCCTGGTAGCACATTGTGTTGGTTGGGTACATCATGTCATGTCCTTTTCATTGTCGTCCGAGGGTACACAATATGCTCCCGTTGACAAAAATCAATGTCTGGTTACTTGTACCTGTTAAGAAATAACTGAATTGTATATTTGTCCTTGTATATATACTCAGAGGCAATAAAAAGTATACAGTTTTGATTTGGAATACCGGATCTTGTATTGCCGTTTGTAATAAAATTTGCCTATGTCCGTTTTTCCCAAACGTCTAAGTTTGTAAAACTCCAATTCTTTTCCTGTTACAGTCATTCATGATGGAGTTATTGCCCTTAATTGAAAATCAATATTTCCAATAAAATCTCGTGTTGTACATGACATTGAACTCTATGCACACCGCAAAAGTCATGTACGACTATTCATCGATAAGACCACATCATTACTTTGCAATTTAACCCCAAAAAACAGCTTCAAATTTAATTGGAATTTCTGCGTGTTCCGGATTATCTCCCTTTCAATTAAAATGATAGTGAATTAAATGAGTCATTTTCTCAAATCGGGTAAGAGATTTTCATTCGAAACTTTCGCATAATTATTGTTTTGCTCGGCATCTTTATGCTTACTCCATAGTGAACCCTCTAAAATTGCTCAATGAAAAGGTAATCCCCAATACAAATCCCATAGAAACATAATGCAGCCAATCAAAGGAAGAACGTAAAAGGCGAAACTGCCATTTTCGTGGACAAAAGATGCTGCACTTTACCTTGTGTTTAATTTCAATATGCGTCATATTCTGGCCAATCAGTTGCCCTTCTTTGAATTTGTTTCATGAAAAATCGTTTATTGAATAACACTTATTCGAAACACATGTTTAAAGGGAAGCTACTCAAGACAAAATATTGGATCAGACCCCCTGTCCATTTCAAGCGATGCATTTTCATTATCCTTTAATCAATTTTATCGGAAAATGTTGCAAATTATGCGGAATTGGTTGTTCTTAATTATGGTGCCTCATATGCATGTAGAAAGGGAGACTTTGGTACGCAAATCGGCATTCAGTAACCTGTATACTTACTTTTGCCTCTCAGTATATGTCCGACGAACCATATATCGGCCTCGGTGGCTCAGTCAAATGTTCGTCCGACCGGTGATTAGAAGATAGCGGATTCAACCGAGCCGGATCCGACAATATTTTACGGTCATTCTCTCCCTATCGCTGATTCAGAAGGGACTGGTGTGCGATTCTGGTGGACGAATTTACACTTTACTCCGCTAAGGTCTGCGCCAGAAACTGACCCGCTTGGTATGCCCTTAAAAGGGACGAAGTCTTAAAACGTCGAATCATAAAACTAACAAATCATTAATCTTTGAAACAAACCATGCCACGCTGACCAAACATAATATAAATGACAAAAAATAATACAATGCACTTTGAATATCAAGTCATGGGCGTCCAATAACTCAGCCTGGTATCCTCAGATTTTGAAATTGACTCCTGCTATATATAAGGTGGAAGATTCCATTCAGTACAAAATGGGTTAAGAAAAAATAATGCAAAGAACCAGCATGACTTACTTTCAAAATGTGTTTGCCAAATGCAAAAAACTATTTTACAGGTTTTTAAATGAACTGTTTTATATATGATTAAAACTTTTTGTAGGTTTAATCTTGTGGAACAATCTTATTTTACAGAACGCTGGTTCCAACAATACATGAACGTGGATACCTCTCTGAACATTGTAATTCACAACAAATATTCAGTGTTATTGCCCTCAAATGATGCAAATTTCTTTCACGTTGTATGTCATTAGAGGTGCACTTCGCCTGTAAGAACCTAAATTTCGCAATTTCGTTTTCGTTCTTTGTTTGTTTGTTTGTGTTGAGTTCAGCGGTCCAGTCAACATTATTCAGGTCATTTGTGAGTCGGTCAGTTTATTTATCCACACTTTTCCTGGGCAGGCTTATACGTAAGCGGTTAGCCAGTGCACTGCACATACTGACAACTACCGATGCTCAAATGAGTTGCCCATGAAAACAGTTTTATTACCTCGGGCCCCGGGGCCAGTTGTTCAAAGCAGCACGCCCAGTAAGCATTCTACATAAATCTACAGCGGGCCGTTAGCGGCCCGTCAGGGTAGCTGACGGGCCGCTAACGGCCCGCTGTAGATTTATGTAGAATGCTAGCAGGGGTTACCTCAACGAGCTCGTTAGTGGTGAGATTGTTAACTGTTCTAGGCCGCAAGTACAATATCTAAAATTTTGGTATTCTTGCTGAAAAAATGTGAGCAGCTTTAGCAAATGCAAAAGCTGCTCACATTTTTTCAGCAAAAAATATAAATATTAAATGATCCAAATTTTAACGATATGTTAACTAACGACATCGTTAGTTCTGAACAAGTTGTTTAGGTCGTAGTACCAAAGCGTTAATCCAAAATCATTAATCCATAGACAAATATCAATGTTCAGATCAACAGACATGGACTCCAGAAGAGTGTAATCAGGCGTCCTGGACTTCTGGTACAGAGACAAGCATAACAGCGTCTGATCATAGTCTTTACATTGCGCCCATGACAAAATATTGAGGGTCAGTTAATGTCGTAAATTATTAATTAGGATTAGCTAAGTAAAGAAAGGCGATACAATGACCGCCGATTACTTTCTCAAACGAAATAATATTCTTCTTTCGCGTGGGAATAATAGTTATTATTACCGTTGTATGGGTACGGGTTATTAACCTTCCAGCTTCGTTGCCACCAGCACTCATCCCTTATTGTCCGTCTTAGCAACTAATGTGACAACTTTTGAGCCGGGTCACAGAGATATCTCTGAGAATGTCAGCTCTGGCTACACTGCGTGGATGGCTGTACCAGCCATCCACGCAGTGTAGCCAGAGCTGACATGCGTTGTTCTGTGCATTGCCTAACATCTGTACTAGACATGCGAAAAACGAGGATTATGACCCACGCACCCTGATCAGAAACTTCGCTTTTCGCAGTCCCATGCTAGGTTTCGCTGTGGTTCATCCCAATTTAGGATTCAATAGAATTCAATCAAAATAGATACAAATCTCAAACCAATTATTTTGGATTCTACAAAATCCCCATAAGCAAATTTACGGCGATTCAGAGGCGAGGTGCGAGGGATGTTGAGTACTATTGTTGTATGTTGTCACTTTCAGCGGTACTAGGACAATAGGGACCGTGATTTCTTCAACATTTAACCCATTGTGTACCGGAAACCCCAAAATGGTTATCAGGGCAAACAGTGCAGACCCAGATCAGACGTCGCAGAACGCGGTGTCTGAGCTGGGCCTACACTGTTTGCGAAAAGTTAAGCCATTTTCCAAATAAATTTTGAAGAAAAAACAACCTGACACCACTAAATTTTGAAATGGACTCCTGGTATATATAAGGAGGAAGATTCCATTTGGTACAAAAAGGGTTAAAACACTGTTCAATACGAGTCAATAGGCATTATTCACGGCGAGAAAATAGCGCCCTTGAACCGCTAGGTTATATCACAGTCAAATTAAAATTTCAAAAACTATTACCGTCACAGAAAAATTAAATGAAACTGGACTCTAACGGTTTGCATGAATAACAAAAGTAGACAACGCCCATGCAATACAGTAAATATGTTCTAGAAAGGGTTATCCTTTGGACGCAAGGACTGGAAAATATGGAGTGTACATGTTTTCTGGGCCATTTAGGCCTCATCAGTGGCCATAATATATATTTCAAAATTCAACAATTGAATCAATGATCCCAAAGGACAAGAAAATATAAACTACACTATGATGTAGGGTAGGGAGACTTTTTACGGTCACCACACATTCCCAGACACCAGCTGTATAGTGACGTTAAATGGTTATCCTATGGAAGCAAGGAGTACACCACAGGGCTGGAAAATATGGAGTTTACATGTTTTCTGGGACAGACTAGCTAGTTTGCTATTCCGCTATTAAGACCAGCTAAAATTGAGAGAAATTATTCTTTAAAAATATCTAAAAGACTTCACTGGCGCCCCAGCCCATCGGGGCTTGGAGAAATAGATTTGGCTGCATGATTCTTCCGCGCAGAGCTTAAATCGACCCAACGTAAGTACTAAATGGTAAACCGCTTAGAAGGTCGGAGCCTGCCCAGGAAAAATGTACAAGTTGGACCACTCCTTAAACCCCAGCGGTGTCTAAAAGGGTTGGTTATCTGTAAAGTCTGGACTTGGTTTGTGTACTTTGACATCGACAATCAGTGTAGACGCTACGCCTGATCAGGGTCTACACCATTTGCTTAAATAACTGCACAATGAGTCTCAGTTCAGCCTATAGACGAGACATTCGGTCCATCACGAAAACACGCTTATACAATTTTGACCCCCTTGAAAAACAGAAGTGAAGGCAATGATCAGGAATCGGTACAATTGACCCACAGCTCCAGCCAGAGACACCAAAGGGAAAGAAACACAAACATGAAACAACAGACACTAATGGAAACATCAACAATGGAAAGCCAAAAGGACAGTTACTTTCCCACAAAATGGCCAGCTGACTGTCCAAAGCAGTCCAAATCAAAATAATTTAAGCGATACCACAATTCTCGCCCTTACTTTCGTCGCGATTTAGACCAATAATTTGTTCAGTCCGCATGAAGGCATCCTAACTTATCAGTGCAACATCACTGTGAACACACACACACACACACACACACACACACACAAAATTAAACAGCCACAGAGATGAAACGACGATGAGGACTCGACAGCAAGAAACCACTGAAATGCTGGAGCAAAAGAAAATCAACAGTTTGAACCCCACTTTTATATAGCAAAACTGGGGTTTACAGGGGTAAACCTTATTTTTCTTATTTCTGCTCTAAAACATAGATTGTGGGTACTCGTTATAACCGCCTCAATGAGGCGGTTCTAACGAGTGCCCACAATCTATGGTTTGAGCAGAAATAAGAAAAAAAAATCACAATTTTTCTTCTTAAAATTTCGTTATTTTTTCGGCGGTAAAGTTTGCAATGTATTTGTATAGGTGTGTTTTCGTAATCAATCAGTGTTGATAATGCTTTGCTTTTCTTATGATGTACATTATAAGATGTAGGTTCAGCAGCTGCTTAATTATTTTACCATCCGTCTTGCCCCAGCTTCGACAGGTCAAGGTGTCCATTTCCAGTCCATCTAACGTCTTCTCCATACATCAGCGGCGTTTGATGCTGAAAGAATGCATTTACTCTGACATAGTTAATTTACTCAAAGATTCATAATCTAAACAAGCAGCCATTACGTCAGGACATTGTCTCGCCAAAACAACCATTTTTTAATTCCAATTTCTGTGTGTTGTCAGTATAGTGACGGTTTTGAAATCATGAAATTATCAATTATGTATATTTACAGTCTCGTTGAATTTACAGCCCCCCCCCCCCCCCACACACACACACCCCCACACACACAATCACACCTACCTATAGTTGCAGGCCCGTCGGGGCTTGAAGAAATAGATGGGCTGCATGATGCTTCCACGCAGAGCTGAAACCGGCCCGCACACGAGTACTGGTAAACTGCTTAGAGTATCTAAGCTTGCCCAGGCAAAGCGGTGCGGGACGGCCCGTCCATGCTTATAAACCCTGTTGGTTTCATTAGGCGGCAGGGACTGAGAAGTCATTTCATCTCAATGTCGGGTAAAAGTCCCACAAAATTGGAAGCAACGTCTCCAAAATGACCTTTACAGTGTTGACGGGGACGTTAAACCTCAAATCAAACAAACAAAAACCTATAGTTGCAGTAATTGCCAGGAAACAATGTTGTTCTTATATTGACTCAAGCGACGTCAGTGACGTCAAAATGAATCTCGCAATCTCGCAACTTTATATGATTGGGTGATGGCGACGTTACTGCCCCAACCACGATGTTCCGCTGTCATTAGGAAAACTGCGTGCAGCTGTTTTCTAAAATGATTGGGCATTGGTGACGTTATAGCCCCAACGACTCTGTTCCGCTGTAATCAGAAAAACTGTGTGCAGCTGTTTTCTAAAATGATTGGGCATTAGTGACGTTATAGCCCCAACGACTCTGTTCCGCTGTAATCAGAAAAACTGTGTGCAGCTGTTTTCTAAAATGATTGGGCATTGGTGACGTTATTGCCCCAACGACGCTGTTCCGCTGACATCAGAAAAACTGCGTGCAGCTGTTTTCTAAAATGATTGGGCATTGGTGACGTTATAGCCCCAACAACGCTGTTCCGCTGTCATCAGGAAAACTGTGTGCAGCTGTTTTCTAAAATGATTGGGCATTGGTGACGTTATAGCCCCAACGACTCTGTTCCGCTGTAATCATGAAAACTGTGTGCAGCTGTTTTCTAAAATGATTGGGCATTAGTGACGTTATAGCCCCAACGACTCTGTTCCGCTGTAATCAGGAAAACTGTGTGCAGCTGTTTTCTAAAATGATTGGGCATTAGTGACGTTATAGCCCCAACGACTCTGTTCCGCTGTAATCAGGAAAACTGTGTGCAGCTGTTTTCTAAAATGATTGGGCATTGGTGACGCTATAGCCCCAACAACGCTGTTCCGTTGTCAATAGGAAAACTGCGAGCAATTGGTTTTGTCTTTCATTTTAGTCCTTAAACATGATTGTTTTTTCGTCACATGAGGCGATTTAGTTTACGTTCATCGAATTATGAATAACATCGGGTCACGAGCAAAGTTTAAGTGAACCCCTCTGCTCGTGGCCGGATGTTGACTCACCATCACGAAAACACGCCTATATAATTTTGACCGCCATTGAACCCAACTTTTATACAGTGAAAACTGGGGATTACAGGTTCTTAGTTCTGCTCTAAAATATAGACTGTGGGTACTCGTTAGAACCACCTCGATGAGGCGGTTCTAACGAGAACCAACAATCTATAGTTTGAGCAGAAATAAAAAAAAATATTACAATTTTTCATCGTAAATTTTCATTTTTTTTCGGTGACAAAGGTTACAATGTATTTTATAGGAGCAATTTCGTAATGCACAACTTTGCTTGGGCAGACTTAGACGTTTCATCGGATCGGTTGCAGCTCTGCACTATAAAAATTGTGTAAACTATACCTAACGGAAGATGAAGAACATTAACCCTTTTGTACCAAATGACACAAAAACAACATTACATAATGACGTCCATGTTGGTTCTCGCCAGTACTCACGAAAGCTCTAATGGTCTGATACACTACACACAATGACAAACAGTTTTGTATGGCTGTTTACTGGAGATGAAGTTTCAGCTTGTCCAACATCTAGTTTACAAAGCAAGATTGCATTTGAGCCCCACCAAGCGAATTTGTGTCTTCGAGCATTCCGTCATGACAAATTTTAACTGCGCATGCTTAGCCATTCAGAGGGGCCAGGGATATGGCTTTCTGTCTGAAGGGTTCTCTTGATTCACTGCTTGTATGAGCGAGCAGCGAAGGTTCTGGCGAGACTGCGCGGATGCGCAGGCTCGCCTGAACCTTCGCTGCTCGCATAGGCGATAAGTACCAAAATCGCTTGACGGGGCCCATCTAAGACATAACATGTTGAATTCGTGATTTAAATGATTTCAAAGAGCCACACTGAGGGTGAAATTACATATCTGCAAATTATTTTAGCTTCAGTTTCATATGTCTAGCCATAACTCTAATAAAGTCAACGACAAAGCATGCACTCAATCCCCTCTTAGGCTTCAATTGCCTGACACTTACAGTAAAATTCCTATATTAAGACCACCTTTGGGACTGTTCAAAAGTGGTCTTAAAGACCACTTTTGAACAGTCCTAAAGGTGGTCTTTAACCAGAGGACACTGTATGCAGAAAAGACAAAGAAAGAATAACTGCAACCTACATGTACTAAATAAGCTTCTAAAAGTAGAATAAGTCTTAATCTTAGGTGGTCTTAATATAGAAATTTTACTGTACTTGCTACGGACGGGCGTTGATTTAATTGTCACTAATGGCCCGCCATATTGCTTGACTATAAGGAGCAAGAGAACACTGCGCTGATTCCACGGGTAGGATGAAATTTCGGTCTAATCCGTTCAGTCTTTCAAAAGTTATTGAAAGTTCAAGTTGGTCCAGACATATACATTAAATTCTTACTGTATGAGTGAGTGAGTGTTTGCGTTCTACGTCTCACCAACAGCATATTTAATACGGAGACGGGACCTCGCTTTAAAGACTTATTCAAAAGTCTGGAGAAGGCCGGAATCGATCCTGCAACCCCTGGTTTACAAGGCGAGTTGCATAATGAAAACCAAAACAAATTTGAAATTGTGGCCTACGTTAAAGGTCGTGTCGTGTTGGTCTGAATGTTGCAGTTTCACAGATATATAGTGAACTGTGTCAGATACATGGGGCCTCTGTTGTCCCTAAATCGCCAATTTTCAGGTGGCATAAAGAATTTAAAGGTGGTAAAACTGACCTTAAAGATGAGCACCGTATCGGCCATCCAAGGAAAGCTGCTACAAAAGCTTATGCGGCAGATATGGTCAAACGAGATGCAGGGTTCACAGTGAAAGAAATTGTCGATGTGTTTCATGGGACAAGTTCATAATGTTTTTACTCTGGAGTTGAATATTAGAAAGGTTTAAACACGATGGGTCTCGCATCTCTTGGCCAAAGAACAAAAAACACCCGTGTAAAATGGCAAAAGTACACAATTTTGAAAAACGTTAAATTTCGGAGCTTTTTACATGTGATGAAACCTAGGTCTATTATTTGAACCACAGGGACGCACTTATAACACGCAACCAAAAGGCCGGACATTGCCAAAATGAATTAAAAGCGCGGCAAAAGTTTTGTAGGCGGTATTTTTTCAATTGCGATCGATCCATTGTTGAAATTCCCTCTCCAAATAACAAGACAATCACAGGTAAATTTTTATTCACCTTATTTGCATTATCTGCTGGTTCCTAGTCTGAAGATTATAAGTGTTGGAAAACAGGTAACCAGACCCCGCTGACCTTGAAAGGCAGGGGGGTCTGGTTACCTGTTTTTCCGATATTGACCATGTGCAAGCTGGGAGCCAGCAAATAAAATGCAAATATGGTGAATACAAAATGGTGTGTTGTCAAAAGTAAAGCACACTGGAAAACGTAGAACTTTAAGAGGCCTGTATCTTATCCATGATAACGCACCTGCTTACAAGTGTGTTCTTGTTCCAGACTTCTTGAGAGAGGCTCTGTCATTCACCTTATTCGCCAGACCTTAGTCCCTGCATCTTTTTCATGTTTCCTTTTAAATACTCAAGAAAACCCTTTCTGCTTGTCGTTTTGATTGGTAGTGCGGTTCACCATTGTTTTAGGGTATACCTAAAAAGCCTCATTCCCTGCTTTCGAGTGAGTGAGTGTTTGAGTTTTACGTCCCACCAACAGCTAAGGTCATACGGAGACGGGTCCTCGGTTTAAAGACTCATCCGAAAGTCTGGAGAAGCCCGGGATCGATCTTACGATCCCTGGTTTACAAGGCTAGTAGCGTAACCACTACACCACGGAGGCTTCTCTCTCTGTTTTCGAGACTTAACTTGTTTGAATAGGAGTTTAACGTCCCCGTCAACACTATTTAGGTCATTTTGGAGACGTTGCTTCCAATTTTGTGGGACTTTTACCCGACATTGAGATGAATGGACTTCTCAAAACCCTGCCGCCACATGAAACCAGAAGTGTATATGCATTGGACGATCCGACTCGCACCGCTTTGCCTTGGCAGGCTTAGTCCTTCTAAGCGGTTTGCAGGAGTCGTGTGTGGTCAGATTCAGCTCTGCATGGTAGCATCTCGCAGCCCCGTTGGGCGGAGGCAAGGGAGACTTGACTTGAAAGTGTGCATTTCCGTCAAGGTAAATACATCGAAGAGTTGTATAGTAAACAAATAACGCGCCTTGTAGAACGCTAAATAACAGCATTAAAAGAACGTCCCTCGTACATGTGCAAGAATTGGAACATCTGAGCCAGTTCACGAGAAAAGGCTCATTCCGATATGACCTTTGCTGATGTTGAGACGTAAAACACGCACCCACTCACGCATACACATGAGTAAAGGAGAACTTTTGTATCAAAGATAGCGCTATTTAGAGAATACCGTAAGGAAATAAACTTCTTAACTCGAGATTGGAGCAACGTTTTCTGCTCTTCTGATGTAGTTGTAGGCCTGTGATTGGCTGATAGATCTAATGTCAAATTTCTCATTTAACGAAACACGATATATTTCATTTCCTCTTATTTCTTTCAAATCATTTTATTTATTTTCTTATATTTTAGATATTTGCAAAAACATCTGAAATTGTCTTCAGCAGATAATTGAATGGTTCTGTTTTTTTTTTTCTTCAAAGAATCAGCCACACTTCCTGGAACTGTTACGTGACACCAATTGTACTGGTATACCCGGAGAGATGGGAACAAGTCTCACTCGGGAATAATGTTACCTAAGCAACATTTCTGTAACGTTTGAATGAAATTGGTCCAAGGGTACAGGAGGAGTTGGCGTTTAAATATTTTTCTATTTTTAGCTATGATGGCCATCTTGTTCAGTGGAGCGGAACGATTTTAGCTATTTAGGTAGGGAGTCACCCAGGCAACACTCCTGTGAAGTTTGAACCACATTGGCCCAAGGGTTAAGGAGGAGATTGCATTTAAATCAAATTGTTGACGACTTACGACGGACATTGACCGATCAAAATACCTCATCATGGGCACTTCGTGCTCAGGTGTGCAAAAATGGGGCGCAATGCATTTTGCGGAGTTTTAAGATTGTTTCACCAAGCGAGGCAACTCTTCCAAAATATTGTGTCACTCTTATCAGCCTGGACTGGGCTCATGCACTGCACAGACCCATATTGGGTCCGAGTGCACTAGGAGACTGGCAGACAATGAAGACCCAGAAAGGACGCCATTATCACAGAGTTTACACTGTTTAAAATTCAGGAATTTAAGGCTAAAAAAAACAGTGTAAGTCCCATTTCAGATCCAAATTCCCCACTGCCCCCTAGAACTTTTTAGTGTGTTCATTGCTATATGTTTGAATTTGCAATCGGGCTTCAAGGTTGATAATGAAAACCTGCTGTCCATAATCGTTAATACACAATGTACGTTCTGATTAGCCTGGGCAATTTCAGCACCACATGAAAATGGGCGGTTGATGTAACTAAACTGTTTGATCGCAAAACATTAAAGCATTAGAAATTTGTTTCGGTCAACTGCAACTTGAACAGAATTAATTACAGACAGAAATTGATTCATTGGCGAACTGAAGATGTTGCATATAATGGCTACCTTGCCGTCATGAAATAACTTTGTTTAATAAACTATTACTTAATTACTACGTTTATTTACTTACCCGTTTAACAACAAAGGTAGGCCCACATAGATATCTGTAATTCCAAGTATTTTGCTGTTCCGTGTAGCTAAGCAGACTGGTTTGTGTCTTTGGAGTCATGTTTCCTTGACGGGGCATACTTAAGTCAAACTTCCGTCTTGACGTCGAAACAGCATCTGCCGACGCCGATGAAACAGCAATACGTCGATGGCCTTGTTTACAGCGGTTTTTACAACTCCTTCTTGGGTCGGGGCTTGGATGTACTGCACGATGCCTTCACACAGAGCTGAAATCGATCGCAAACGACTACTGGTAAACTGCTTAGAGGCTCTGCTTATAAACCCTATTGGTTTTATTGGGCGACAGGGCTTAAGAAGTCATTTCATCTCAATGTCGGGTAAAAGTCCCACAGAAATGGCAGTAGCATCTCCAAAATGAACAATACAGTGTTGACGGGGACGTTAAACCTCAAATCAACCAACAAATCCCCTTGACATGGCACTGTGCTCAAACCCGCAGTGGGTCGAGTAAAAGTCCCACAAAACAGGTAACAATGTTTCCAAAATGGCCTAAATAGTGTTGACGGGGACGACGTTAAGCCTCATTTCAAACAAATAGCTCGCAGTGGCTCCAACTACCCAAACCAACCCCCTCGCGAACACATTTTCATGTTCCCAAAGTTTGGTTTGTTTGTATCTAGGTTGATGAAATGACATCTCTAGCCCTACCACCCAAACAAACCACTAGGGTTTAAGGAGTGGTCAGAATCCTAGCAGGTTTATACATTTCGAGCAGTTAACCATTACTCAAGTTCGGTCGACTTAAGCTCTGCGCGGAAGCACCCTGCGGCCCAATGTATTTCTCCAAGCCCAGATGGGCGGGGCCGTTGGTTCCAAAGTTAATCGAGTCATTCGACTGCATTTTGCTGTTTGTGTACTTTTTCCAAGTATCTTAGATTTGCTGAGTGAGGCGAAGGTGTTGTGTATCTTGTGTCGCTGAGGCTTCCGACTGATATTGGCTTACAGTTGGCCAATGTTTGCTGCCCTAAGAAGGGGAAATGGTGCTGTTTCTATGCTTCCATTCAATGCCCTGCACTATCATCTCCTCTGCTGAGTATTTCCTTCTTATTTTCTCTTGGGAGACGACATAAAATGACCCACAAGGGTTGACGTGTACCCAGTAAGCATTCTACATAAATCTACAGCGGGCCGTTAGCGGCCCGCCGCTAACGGCCCGCTGTAGATTTATGTAGAATGCTAGCAGGGTCGTTAAACTCCCAGCAAAATCGATCAAACTCCAAGAACAAGATAAGAAATAAATTATCATTGTTTAATCAGAAAACATAAAAAGATACATGTTTACATGTACTTTGCTACCATTCCAATGTCTACGTTTTGGCAAACATCAGAATGACTTGATAGATTTTGTAAGGTAACCGGGCGCTAAAAGCACATAGGGGCTACCCCGCAAATATCAGAAAAACGATTCCGTCGTTTTTACGTTGACGTTCATCTGGGAAAAATCATGTAATACATCACCAGCTGGTTCATATCAGATATCGGTAATTTACCGATAATTGATCGGTTCTAATCGATGAAGTTAATCATTTTATACACTGGACAAAGCATACCTCTCATACTGTTAATTTTCAAGGCAAATTGTCCCGACATGCTAATGAGTTTCGCAGGCACTATCAGCCAATTCTCAAAGAGACCGACACAGCGGCATAGCATTATGTCATTTCAGATAGGGTCAGTTAATTAATTTAAAAATTCCCATAGAGTCATTCTCCACCCTTTTCTTGAGAAAATTATGTTAACGGTAATGGTGCGGGACAGGTATTATTTTGTAATTATTTCTTCTTATTACACCACTTCAAAGGGTTAGGGATCATTCTCCCTCAATGGGAGGTAACTTCTAACGGATACCCCGGATGCTTGCAATATGACGTGACCAAACAATTTGGCCCCCTCCGTTTGTGTTCATTATAAAAATAACAGCAAAGAATAGATTGCAAATAAGCGTCAAGTTTCCAAATCCCCAACCCCTTTTGTATGCCAAATGAGCTATGTTATCCATTATCCTGCTATACACGACTACCCTTGCTGTAGATCCAGATACGATGGATTCAATCTGATCAGGATCTACACTGTGTGACATCCAGATTAAAATGTTAAAGAACACCTTATATAAAGAAATTTGATTGACTTCCGCACTGAAGAGTTGCTTTGCATAGTAACTTTTGGTCGAATCGACAAAAAAAGATAGATAGATAGATAGATAGATAGATAGATAGATAGATAGATAGATAGATAGATAGATAGATAGATAGATAGATAGATAGATAACGATTTGGTTTGCGTAGAAGGCATCCATGAACGAACACACATTTTCCGCATAATGCATGACTACGTGCGCAGAAATGAACGCTGGATAAATTATTTGCTTGCTTGCATATACAGTGAAATACCCTATTAAGACCACCTAAAAATAAGACCAATTCTGCTTTAAAAAGGTTATTAAGAAAGGTGCAGTTACTCTCTCTTCGTGTTTTCTGCATACAATGCCCTATGGTCAGGGACCACCTTTGGGACTGTTCAAAAGTGGTCTTTAAGACCACTTTTGAACAGTCTCAAAGGTGGTCTTAATATAGGAATTTTACTGTATCATGATTCATTTTCTAATGGCCAGCTTAAATACTCAGTAAAGAAGGGAAACTTCTAGGTTGGTAAGTTATTTCCTTTATATATGGGTCCCATGAGTCTTCGGTTTTAATCAAGTTTTATAGTCTTATTGGTCATTCAATGAGTTTTATATGCAGTGGGTGGGTCACGGCAAATACTGATAAACCGCACGTGCTAACAGGGAACCCCAAAAGACCAAGTCGTTTCCCCTGTCCTCTTAACCCTTCCGGAACATATACAATCGAACTTCAATGGCTCGAACACCTTCGGGACCTCGAAAATCTGTTCGAGACAAGGGTAGTTCGAGCCACTGAGGGTTACTGCCAGGAGGCGTAACGAGATACCTTTTAGACATCTTTTCGGTGTTCTATAATGAAAATGCATGCTGTGTGTACTCAATAGAATCGCCTCATCGATACATTTGTAAGCATACATTTGTAAGATAAAAGACTAAAATCTCCTTAATTATCCCTCACTATTTCTTATGTAGAGGATTTCGCTAGGGGCTTAAGAATGAGTTCGACGCATCCATGGTAAACGAGCCATCGGTGTTCGTGCAATTGAAATTCTACTGTAACTAGCTGCCTCATACGGATAAGTTCAGCACACCGAGGGGAGGGTGTTACCGCATCTGATATCTTACAAACTAACATTCAAGAACAGTGTAGACGGGGTAGCCCCTATGTGCTTTTAGCGTCCGGTACCTTACAAACAGTAATTGTAGACCGAAGCTGAGGTACCACCGAACACGGCGTCCGTTTTTATGAAGAACATGTACAGAAGTAAAAAGCATCAAGCGAACATGTGAATTTGGACATATGTGCACCCGGCGAAGAAACAGATCAGGTGATCAGAGTCTTCGCTGTGTCGTATTTGGATGCTATTGACCGAACGCACCATCATGTTGTGTCTACGCTGAGCGAACATACTGGAATTTTGGTTCAAAACGGCCGCGTCAAGCAAAATAGGACCTCCAGCATGTGCGTCTAGCGAAGACTCAGATCACGCTCTTGGGTTCTGATCAGAATTCTCGCTTGGCGATATATGGATGTCATTTGAACCAAAGAAGTCGAGTTGCAGAGTAATCTATCCGGTTATGCGGTAAACGAAATCAGTTGGTGTAATGCAGGTGTTTTTTTTTTTTGTGTGTGTGTGTGTGGGGGGGGGGTTATTTATTTTTTTTTTGGTTTTACGGCCCTTTCAAGATTATTTCACTCATATCGAGACGGTGGGCGAAAACCGTAGTACCCGGAGAAAAACCACATGACCTTCCGTTGCAGAACCTGGCGTCTCACTTGTGACCCGAGTGAGGCTCGAACCACAGCGGTGAGAGCCCTAATGATCAAGAGTCAGCGTTCTTAACCACTAGGCCACGGAGGCCCGTCAAAATGCAGGTGTATGCCAGGGTCCAGTTTTGCTATGCAAAATTAACGATGCCGTTAATAAACGCATTGTTCATGAAACTTTGATCATTGAATTTCTGTTCCAAGACATAGGTTGTGAGTACTCGTTAGAACCGCCTAAATGAGGCGGTTCTAACGAGTACCTAGAACCTATGTTTGGGGTGAAAAATAAGAAAAGTATAATAAATTTTCATCAGACATATAACCGTTTTCATCTGATTATGCATACATCTGGACCACTGCGTCCTTTGCTGCACCATTCTGCTAGTCAGACAAGCCTGTGGTAGGCCCAAATGTTTAAATGGACGCGAGTGGCCTAAGTCATACTTTATTCCGTTTTGGCTTAAGTTGTTAATTATTTTAGTGCACTCTTGCTTGAAGAGAATTGAAACATACTGGCAATGAAGAGCTTTATTTATTTTCTATCAGGCATTAAAATCTTTTCGCGGAAAGTTCAGTGAGTTTCAAAGCTCCCAAATGAGTTTTGATTAGATATGGGGTTGACTTGCGAAATGCATTTATTGTCAGAAAATTCATTTTGCTGGACCTTGTTAAAGTTAGTACCAGTGTTTATGCCTTCCTGTAAGAAGCACACAATGGTTTGGTCAATATAAAGCTTCACGGCTTAGTTAACACTATTTAGATTATGTTGAGCCGGTCGTTTATCTAATCACACTTTTCATGGACAGGCTTGCGCTTGCATGCCCGCGTACAAGTGCGTAAGCGATTAATCAGTTCAGTGCACGTTTTTAACGAACAACAGCTGCCCTTCTTGAACCAGAAGAATGGGAGGAATGGCGGTAGTATATATTTCATGATCAACTCTTCAATTAAGAATGTTGCCGACCGGCGGGTGTTGCCTAATCATCAGTCGGACTTGCACCCAACTGAGTGTCCAGCATGTTATCTTTTTTCTTCAAATGTGCGTTTTATTATTATCATTATTATTGGCAAGAACTGCTACTTCTACTGCTACATACGAAAGGGTCCTTATTTGAAGGGAGAAAGTATGACAATACGGCCTTGATAATTAACCCATTTATGTCGAATGGGAAAATCGGCGCGTTAGACATTGGCTAGGTCCATGGCTTTCATGTTGGTTTTTATTTCGAAATTGGGATTTTTTTTGTGAACAATGAAGGCCCATGATCAGATGCCGCATTTTGCGGTGTCTGATCTGGGTCCACATTATTTGTGACTGGCCCTTTTAATAGAAGCTCGGCTTTTATGGATTAATGAGAAAAACGGCCACATGCAAGGGTCAGTGTGACTCCAGTTTGGTATTTAAGTGGGTGTTACAGATGCTAAATGGATTTTTCAAGGCTTTTTGCTTGTAGGGTTTATAGTTCCCTATGAGCAGACAAGAATAGCTCCAACTTAGAGTCGGGTCTCCATTTCATCTTTGATTTTTTAGCAAACACAATTGAAAATATGTATAGCCAGAAAACCCTATCTTTAGCTCCCACCCCAACCGAAAAAAATGCCCCTGTAAGGCAAGGCTAACAAGTTGCCAAAACATAATGAAAAAAAAAGTATTTCAGTAGAAATACGGGTATGAAATACAACGCCCCCACCCAAACCGAAAAAAAATGCCGGCTAAAACGAAGACAGGTTCTTCTTTAAAAGTCATACAAGTCCGTTAAATGACCATCCCCTTAAACCCCATATCATGTAGAGGAAACTGGGGTTTACAGGGGAATGTATACGTTTTCTAATTGCTGTTCCAAGACCTAGGTAGTGAGTATTCGTTACTCGATGAGGCGGTTCTAACTAGTACCAACAACCTATGTTTGGGGAAAAAATAAAAAAGATATCTCAAACATTCACCAGTAAATATTTACATTTCCAGTGTAAAGTCTACTGTAAACCTATAGAAAACAATTGCGTTCATACTTCCATGAACGCATCGAATCGCATGCTATTAAGTGACGTCATTCTAAACCATTGTTCTCTACGGGCGTTGATGACGTCAACGCTGCTTCGCTCTTCGTAGGAAAACAGCGTGTAAATGTTTTTCAACTTTAAAACGTTGCCCTACAAGCATCTTTTTTGCCCTATGATGAGGGGAAAATAATGTAAATATAAAAAATAAACTTATTTTTTCTGCTTTTCATGAAGGTATGAACGGCAGTCGCTCGCTAGCAAAGATTACATGAACCATTTACTTTGCACGCGACCCACTGCGTTCATACTTCCATGAACTGCAGAAAAAAATAAATTTCATTTCTTAAAACAATTTAACCGTTTTTGGAGATATGAAAGAATGATCGCTGTCACGCGTATGTGTTACCTGAATGTCATTTCATCTTTTTCTACACCCAGTATCATTTAATGAGGGACCACCTTTGGGATTGTTCAAAAATGATAGAAGCCTGTGCGATATAGTGGTTAAGCACTACTCGCCTCCTAAACCATAGGCCATGCGTCTCCATACTTTCGGATTAGTCTTTAAACCGGGGTCCTGCCTCTATATGACCTTGGTTGATGGTCGGAGGTAAAACACAGAACACCCACTAACAAGTGTTCACAGTCTTGCTGAATATTCATAAAAGCCATACCCATTCCTGTCTATCAACCAATCAAATTACTTGATGTAATTTATTGCTACAAATTCATAAACTGAACGCCAAACAGTGTAGATCCTGATCAGATGGCTTCTTCTTTAGAAGCCATCTGATCTGGATCTACATTGTTTGCAAAGATAGGGGTTGTCATGAACAGCAGGATAAGAGTTAATAACACCACTTTTAAACACCCTCAAAGGTCAAAGGTGGACTGAATCCGTATTAGCTCCCTCTAACAGACAAGCTTTTGATTAGTTTCAGGCTGGAGACCAGCATCTTTGAAGGTATATAGTATCGTGTTCAAGGCTGCACAGTGGTCAAATTTAGTTTTGAAGTGTAAAAACCTTGACCATTGATTAGACATGCTAATGAAAGGAAGGGATTGAATTTCCGAAAATGACTTGATTTACAAAGCAAAGATGTTAATTTTCTTTCCTTCCAAGGTCAATATACTGTCCACTATTGTGCGGCGTTTTATCCCATTGTATACAGGACCATTGACAAAACGGCACAAACCCAGATCAGAGGTCGGCGCTTGATCAGGGCATTTACTATTTACAGAAAGCTAAGTCATTTTCTGGCTAATTTTCTTAAAGAAACTAAACCTGGTAACCATAACTTACGAAATGCAATCCTGGCAATCCTGTCATGCCTGTTGTATACATTCGCCCCCGCCCATAGGGGCTTGAAGACATATATGGGCTTCATGATGCTTCAACGCAGAGCTGAATCCGGCCCGCACACTTGTACTGGTAAACCGCTTAGAGGATCTAAGCCTGTCCAGGAACCGCGGTGCGAGTCGGACCGTCCATGCTTATAAATCCTATTGGTTTCATTGGGCGACAGGGCTTGAGATGTCATTTCATCTCAATGTCGGGTAAAAGTCCCACAAAATTGGAAGCAACGTCTCCAAAATGACCTTTACAGTGTTGAGGGGGACGTTAAACCTCAAATCAAACAAACTGTTGTATACATAAAGTGAGAGAATCATTTCAGTACAAAAAGGGTAAAGGAGAAAGAAATATTCTAAAATGAAATTTCAGTATATGTAGTGCATTTATTTATTTATTTACTGTTCAAGCATAATAACCAATCAGAAGTAGTTTTGTGCAAGAGCGTTACCGATGCTTGTCTATAGTCCGTTTCGTTTCACGCAAGTTTTTCATTGACGTTCTCCACAGCATCAGCCCTTATTTTGACGAACCTCCAGCTTGTTGATTGATTGATTTGAGGTTTAACGTCCCCGTCAACACGATTTATGTCATTTTGGGGACGTTGCTTCTAAATATGTGAGACTTTTACCCGACACTAAGATGAAAGGACAACTCAAGCACTGTCGTCCAATGAAACCAAAGGCTTATATGCATTGGGTGGTCTGGCCTGGGGAGGCTCAGCCTTCTAAGCGGTTTACAAGTACTCATGTGTGATCAGTTTTACCTCTGCGTGACAACATCACACAGCCCATTTTTTTCTCCAAGCCCCGATGGGCGGTGCGGACTGTCGCTTGTTGTCACCATGTATTATGGACAACGGGGAAATTAGCCGTTGAATTTCTCCGCGGGCAGAAAACTCAGTTTGTTTATTGGAGTATACGGTATTTCCTACGCAAATGTTGTTTGATTTGAGGTTAATCGTCCCCGTCAACACCATGTAGGTCATTCTGAGACGTTGCTTCCAATTTTGTGTGACTTTTACCTCGACATTGAGATGGAATGACATCTCAAGACCTGCCACCCAATGAAACTAAGAGGGTGTACATGCATGGACGGTCCAACACGCATCACTTTGTCTTGACAGGCTTAGATCATCTAAGCTGTTCCAGTACTCGTTTGCGGTCGGTTTTAGCTCTGCGTAAGCATCATGCAGCCCATCTATTTCATTAAGCCCGGTGCCACCCCAACACCGCAAATATTGTGGGTGGGGCCAGCAATATAGATACGGTTTTTGATTTTTTTTTTTTTCACGAGGCCGTGCATTCATATGACAATAATGGAAATATGTGTTTAA
This sequence comes from Lucinisca nassula, assembly GCA_963580285.1. Lineage (NCBI taxonomy): Eukaryota > Metazoa > Mollusca > Bivalvia > Lucinida > Lucinidae > Lucinisca > Lucinisca nassula. The sequence continues at coordinate 175,117,923 of OY757012.1, forward strand.
ATCCAGAGGATTAAATCCAAAGACAACCGTGCTATACACCTTTTTTTATTGTTTAGAGGTTTAACGTCCTCTTCAACACTGTGTAGGTCATTTTTGAGACGTAGTTTCCAATATTGTTGGACTGTTCCGAGTCGGACAGATTATGGTTGTAATGTTGGAGGAAGCAGGAACTGAATACGTGTTCACGCCTGTTTTCGCACCCACATTAAACCCTGTGGAATTGTGTTTTCAGTACATCAAAAAACTTCTTCACACAAGCGAACTTCGAGCTGCGGTTAAAGACAACCTTCAGTATGCTATTATGACTGCGGTAAACAGAGGTACATCTTCAGATTGTGCTGGATAGCAGATATAAGCAATGACACTATCGGGGCCTGGAGAAATAGGTTGGGCTACACGATGCTTCCGCGCAGAGCTGTAACCGACCGAACTTGAGTACTGGTAAACAGTTAAGGTCTTAGCCTGCCCAGGAAAAGTGATGCGAGTCGGACCTCTCCTTAAACCCTAACGGTTTTTATTGGCGGTAGGGCTTGATTTGTCATTTCATCTCAATGTCGGGTAAAAGTCCCACAACATCGGAAGCAACGTCTCCAAAATGACCTTTACAGTGTTGTCGGGGACGTTAAACCTCAAATCAAACAAACACTATGCCCAAGTGATTAACCGGGCCTTCCTGGCTTGATGAGTAAAGGCGCTGACTCTTAATCTTTGGGTCTCTAACCGCTGTGATTCGAGCCCCACTCGGATCACATGTGAAACGCCAAGTTCTGCAACGGAAGGTCAGGTGTCTTTTCTCCGAGTACTCCAGTTTTCGCCCGACTCTGATTAAGGATCGCCCCGATATGTGAAATTATTTTTAAAGGTCCGTAAAAGCAGAACAAAAATATCCAAGAGGTAATGGTTAAAAATGTGGCATGCATTTTAGCGGGATTTGGTCCATATAGATATTTTAGCTCACACGTTCTCATTTAGGCTTCCCATCTATTTTGCTTTTCATAATTTTTTGTGTCTAGCAACACATACGAATGCACATCTGTCGCACTGAATTCGGTAAAGTTACACTCATGATCGAGTAGCCAACACTTAACGTCCGGCTTCGGTAGCTCAGTCGGATGCGCTTCTGACTGGCGATCAGGACGACGCGGGTTCGATACCTGTCGGTGTCGTTGAGATTGATCATGGAATCTTTTCTACTGTCATTCTCTCAATTCCGATGATTCAAGAAGAGCAGTTGCCAGTTTTTGGCGCACTGGTTAACCGCTTACGTATAATCCTTTGAGAGATTTTTGCTCTTGTATCTGGTTTTAAGTACATGTATTAAAGACCTACCTTGGCGAGGTACCCTCCGTTACTTTGATATTAATTCTCAATGAGTCAGTGCTCCCACAAGACTCACAACTTTGTGATAGTTACGTTCTGTAAGTTCTATGTACTCGTTTTCCAAATCCAGGAAAGAAACTCTGAGAGCCTGAAACTTACACCTCTTGCAAAAAGTTGCAAAATTCAGTATACGTCATGCTGTATAAATTCCCCATTGACGCTTCAATTAAGGAGCAACTGGTGTCCCCACTGAACTGCATGTGGACCTAAAATGTCAACGAGATCTTCTGGGATCATTTTAGATGCCATCACTGATAGCAGATGCCTAACGAGTTGTGATTTAAAGAAATATTCCGCGCTTGTGCCCGTGTAGAGGCCTAAAAGACACTTTTATATGGGCTCATGGCTACGACGGATAGATTGAAACACCCGCTATATGTAAACTAGGCCTGTGATTTGTTAACAGAATGTCAAAACCAATTTAAGCAACTGACCAGGATTCTGATTAGAGGGTAGTTCCCGCCATATGTAAATTAGAACTAAACGTAAGAAAATAACTGATAAAATTTCAAGTGTTCCACCATGTTTTATTGAAGGACCTATTAACGCATAACCATGATTGATATGTTGTTGCAAGATGAAACATAGGTCATTAAGATTATCATGTTACGATCTTGAAATGGTCAATGTAACTACTTTGCAGTTTAACAAAGGCAGAAAATTGCCTCACATTTGCTCCTAACAATAACAGAATATGGGAATTCAAGAGAGCCGCCTAGTCTTCGTCTTCCATGAAATGGTCAGAATGTGAGTGTGAACTAGTTCGCCATACTTCTAGTTAAGTTACCTGAAGCTTTCAGCTTGCTTTGACCAAACAATGGATTTAGGACTACGCTCGTACTTATGGTTTTGTCCCGCCCCCGCCCATAGGGGCTTGAAGAAATATATGGGCTGCACATTGCTTCCACGCAGAGCTGAATCCGGCCCGCACACTAGTACTGGTAAACCGCTTAGAGGATCTAAGCCTGTCCAGGTACCGCGGTGCGAGGCGGACCGTCCATGTTAATAAACCCTATTGGTTTCATTGGACGACAGGGCTTGAGATGTCATTTCATCTCAATGTCGGGTAAAAGTCCCACAAAATTGGAAGCAACGTCTCCAAAATGACCTTTACAGTGTTAACGGGGACGTTAAACCTCAAATCAAACAAACAAACTTATGGTTTTGTCAGTGACGGAGAATCTGATTTTCCTCTACGCTCAATGCCATGACTATGCTATCCGTCATACATGCTGTCTTCTTAATAGCAAGACAGAAGCCTCCGTGGTACAGTGGTTATGCTACTCGCCTTGTAAACCAGGGGTCGCATGATCGATACCGAGTCATTAGAACACTTGCTAAGATTTTCAACTTCGGTTTGTATGGCTCTTTCAGCCGGATGCGTGGCAACAGTGTATGCCAAAATTGATCTCAAAACTTTTCTGAATGGTATTTGATCAACATGCTGATGAAAAATCAAAGCATTGAATACCGGTGGGTCAATTGTCTCTGAGTGTAGGCTGGGAAAATAGTCCTGGACATAAAAGGTTTTGTTTAACTCTTAAATTCAAGTTTTTAAGCAAAACGTATAGACCCTGATCAGACGCTGCGTTTTGCGTCGTCTGATCCTTATTTCCTTTACTGTAAGCAAAGAGTCCAGACCCTGATAAGACGTCATGTTCTGTGGCGTCTGAGTTGGGTCTACGACATTTGTCAAGCCCGACTCATGGTTCCTGTCCAGATTCTATAGATAACCTACTGCGATAAAATTAACGCTACTATTTTCTATAAATAAGTTATATGGGTTTCATGCAAATCAGTGATAGTCACATGAACTTCAGCACTGAAGCGTTTTTATGCTTAGTAACTTTGGGTCGATTGACAAACAATCGACCCATAAAGTTGTTGGTGCTTGAAAGGTCCATGTCTGATTATAGCCTGCGCACAATGCGATCTTGTCAGAGCTTTTGATGCTCGTGTATATCAACAAAGCGCTTTTGTGATTTCTGTACGTGGCTTTAAAGCTGGCGATAGCTGATAAAACATAAATTGACACATTCATCGCCATAATCATTTTCAGATTTAAACTTCATATACTAAGGCCCGCCCGTCGGGGCTTGGAGAAATAGATTGAGCGGCATAATCTGAAACCGACCGTAAACCGCTGAGCATTCCTATTTATCGCTCTCGTCGCGTTTATGAAACAGACTTTAATGACTGTTGTAAATTTCCGTCCAAAAATACCCTCATTCACACACGGCTCACGTCACAATTTGACATGTCAAGTTTGCGCTTGGATCGATCGATTTGCTAAATCTTTCCGCAATGCATAGTATTTACTTACTGGTCATTGGAGTACCATCTGGGTCAGCATTGTTTACCTATGTCCCTCTTGTGGGTTTGTATGTAAGAATGGGTTTACCCACTGTATACTAGTGGACTCTTCCATTGCTATATGTTGGACAAGTCCATTTGTCATATTAGGGGTGTCAGGCCTATTTTTTCGTTCTTTGTTTGCTTTTGACGGAAAATTATGTTAGCATATAGTACAGGCCCTGATCAGACGCCGCGTTTTGCGGCGTCTGATCTGTGCCTGTACTGTTTGCCAAGGTACATTTTAAGGGTATCCCGCATCCAGTGGGTTAAGCAACGTATGGCACCTTCCATCTTCGGACAGCTATATCCTTTAAACGACCCAGCTTTTGTGAAGTCGTGATTGAAATGGGGGTATGGGAAACCATTTCCCCCCAGAACCTGATCTTTGATGGGGCCAGTTGGTCTTGTCTCACCCATTGTCTATTGCTGACAGAATGCTCGGCACGGTAAAAACAATCTTTCTGATAACGTCACAGATTATGGCATCATGGCGCAGGCGCAAAACTATGCTCAAACATGCGCATGGACTTCTTCCCCCCCCCCCCCCCCCTTTCACCTCAGAACCTGATCTTTTGGCCCAGTTTGCCACGTCTCACTCTATAGCAGACTGAATGTTCCATTCGGTATGGAAAAAAAATCCTGACGACGTCACATGTCATGGCGCAGGGGTCACACTTTGCTCAAACTGACATGCGCACGGCCTCGGTTTTTTTATCATTTTAGTTTTCGTTTCTCTGTGCCTAATTTCTTCTCAATACTCTCTCTTATCGCTCATGTAATGTAATTTCTTCTGTCTTTCTTCTATTTTCGGAATGGCATCATTGTGGAATTTGTTTGCAACAGACAAAAGAAGCAGAACAAAATGAAACATTTAGAGGCTATTTTTGGTCTTGTTGGCTAGTTTTGGAAGCTTCTGTCTTCCACTTAGACCTCTTAGAGGGCCCTTATGCATGCTGTGAACAGTTGTGGCAATACCGTATTCGGAAAGGATGGTTGGAAACGCCAAGGAATTGGGTTGTTCAAAAAGTGTTGCGCAGCAATTTCGCAGAAATACACCATGGTAGCCGGAAGGATATCCGGATGTTTGTTGGAATTGTTGCAGGTCTTCAAAACATTCACATGTTCTTGGCAAACACTGTGGACCCTGCTCAGACGCCGTATTCTGCGGCGTCTAGTCTTGATCTATACTGTTTTCCAATGTCCAGTTTTTGGGACGCTAGGCGGATGTAGGTTTAACCATCAAATAAATGGACCATCAACTGCTCTTCATTTAATAAAAAGAAATAAGATGTGGACCATTAGCAGATACAATTTCAAGATCATAAAAGTGATGGCAATGCTATTAACAAAAAGATGATAAAGATATAAATTTCATTCTAAGATTTGATATAGACTTGCGATAGACTCAATCAAAGTGATGAAAAAGTGAGTAAAATTCTAAAGACCCTTCTAGTTTGAGTCTGTGTTGAGGAAAACTTCAAGTTGGCACGCGCGACCGGAACACCTTCAGGGAAAAATGCCATTTTATGCCATGAAAGAAAGACTGGCCACCCAAAATTGTTTTCAAAGGGGGTATGACAAAAGCTCGTATGAAACTTCGTTAGGGTTGTCTGATTATTTTTTATTTATTGTAAGATTTACAATCATCCCTATACGTTAAGCAAACAGCGAATACACTGATCAGACGCCGCGTTCTGTGACGTCTGATCTGGGTGTTCTATGTTTTCAGGGACGCGAGGCATATACAGGAAAATTCCGCTATTTAGACCACCTAAAATTAAGACTAATTCTGCTATAAAAAGCTTATATAGTAGGTTTATGTTATTCTTTCTTTGTCTGTGTTTTTTTTTTTTTTTTTTTGCATACCGTGTCCTCTGGTCAGAGACAACCTTTGGGACTGTTCAAAAGTGGTCTTTAAGACCACTTTTGAACAGTCCCAAAGGTGGTCTTAAAATATATATTGGTTACAAAAGCGCATGTCAGCCGCGTGTATTCAAGCTAGTCTTTTCTCTGCTACTGTATGGGAAAGTAAACACTGTTAAATTGTTCCACATGTATGCTAAATTAAATAAGCATAAAGTTAATTTTATCTCAGTTTATCTTTCAGAGACTCCCACAGCTATTAAATTGTACAAATGTCAAAAACTCAAGGTGGTATAAATAAATAATAAATATTTTTATAACGAAATTCACTTATCGGGTATATTTCACTATATATCTAACGGGACGATACCTGCTGTTAGAAAATTTTTCACAATTTTTATTTTTTCCGTGGGCCGCGAAGAAAAATTTAACTTTGAGCAGCAACGACATTTCATAATATACTGTTCGCTCTTTGCCAAAAAACGAAAAATCAAAATATGCTTGAACCGAACAACGATGACTCCGGTCAGATTGCACGTATGAACTGATTTAACTTAGTCCACGGTCTTTGAATGTTATATACGCAGATAATGTAAGTGGGGTTTTCTCTTGACATGGAATATTTTATCTCTGCTTGTCATCTTTGATGTCTAAAAGCCATCGGAATCTAATTCTCATGACCCTGGAAAAGTAGCGCAGGTAATGAGGGAAGAAACAAAGATCGAGTCTCTGACTCACTGCTAATATTACTCCCGTTCGCGTGGCATGGCCATCCATTCTAACAGCCCTTTTTCATCACGATTCATTACGAAAACACGCCTATACAAACACTAAGGAAACTTTACCGCCGAAAAAACGAAAATTTTAAGATGAAAAATTGTAATATGTTTCTTATTTCCGCTCAAAATATAGACTGTGGGTATTCGCTAGAACCGCATCCGAACGTGGCGGTTCTAACGAGTACCCACTATCTATATATAGATTGTGGGTACTTGCTAAAACTGCCTCGACGAGTACCCACAATCTATATTTTGAGCGGAAATAAGAAAAACAAGGTACACTCCTGTAAACCTCAGTTTTACTATATAAAAGTGGGGTTCAAGGGGGTCAAAATTATATAGGCATGTTTTCGTGATGAGACGTCTGAACATCCTTGTAAACCCCGATTTTATAGGAAACTGGGGTTTCCAATGATAAACAACAAATATTGTGTGCGCTCGCTAAAACCGCCTCACTGAGGCAGTTTTAACCAGCATCCATAATTCATGCTTGGTGCATACATGAGAACTGCAATCGACTTTCAATGGCTCGAACATCTTAATGACCAGGAAAATCAGTTCGAGACAAAGTTAGGTCGAGCCACTGAGGGCTGGTGTCAGGAGGCTTAACGGGGATAATTTTGGACTTCTTTTCGATGTTCTATATAAAATTTATGCTGTGTGTACTCATTAGAATATCGCCTTATCGAGGCGATTCTAATCGAGTACACGCAGCATACATTTGCAAGATAAAAAGTCGAAAATCTCCTATTTCCTTAGGGACTCGAGAACGTTCGACTCAGCCAGGGTAAACCAGCCATCGGTGTTCGAGCCATCGAAGTTTCAGAAGTAAGAGGCTTATCTGTAGAATCTGGACTCGGATCCTGTTTTGGGTTTGGTAAACATTGTTTACCTGAACGCGGCGTCTCATCAGGCTCTATACATACCGAACTTTTTCCTTCATAGGCGGCGATCGGAATAAGTCGTGAATTTCCGTTAAAACCTATCTGGGCGAGATATTCCAGTTATCTCCCTGTACACCACTGGGATCAAGGTACAGAATAGCCAATATTTTTTCTCTAGTCGCTGACCTCAGGGAATCAGTAATCATATATCTGCAGATATGACGCTTTGATCTACCTGTAGGTATTCAAAGGAGCGCTAGTGCTCAAATTAAGGCTATCTAAATGTGAAAAAGAACTTCTTGAAGTAACAACCATGCTTTTTCATTTCGAGCCATCTAGTATGAACGAACATATTTAACATATAGAAGAGCTACATTATGTAGAATTGCTTAATAAAAAATAAAAAAAAAAAATAATAATTATCAATATTATTATTATTATTATTATTAGTAGTAGTAGTAGTAGTAGTAGTAGTATTGTTTTTTGTTGTTTTTTTATTATTATTTATTATTTTTTTTTTTTTTTGACATGTAGAATATTGGGTCTATATCTCTTGTCAGTCTCATGTCCAGTGATTTTAAATAAGGATTAAGGTCAAATATGATACGTGAAATCTCTTGACTCCGATCTTTTTATGCATTTATTTTATCTATTTATTTAAATAAATAACGCCATGAAAAATATTGTTAGCCTATCACGAACACACGCCTTTAAGACTCGATCAAGATGAACTCAGATTTTGTTTGTTTGTTTGATTTGAGGACTAACGTCCCCGTGAACACGGTAAAGGTCATTTTGGAGACGTTGCTTACAATTTTGTGGGACTTTTACCCGACATTGAGATGAATTGAAATCTCAAGCCCTGTCGCCAAATGAAACCAATAGGGTTTATTAGCATCCGCCTCGCACCGCGGTTCCTGGACATGCAGGCTTAGATCCTCTAAGCGGTTTACCAGTACTATTGTGAGGGCCGGATTCAGCTCTGCGTGGAAGCATCATTCAGCCCATATATTTCTTCAAGCCCCTATGGGCGGGAGCCCAGATGAACTCAGATGAGAAAGTTCTCTTTTTTTTTTTTTTTTGATTTTGGTTTTACGGCCCTTTCAAGATTATTTCACTCATATCGAGCCGGTCGTTAATCAGAGGTGGGCGAAAACCTGAGTACCCGGAGAAAAACCACCTGACCTTCCGTTGCAGAACTTAGCGTCTCACACGTGGCCAGAACGAGGCTCGAACCTACGGCGGTGAGAGACATAATGACTAAGAGTCAGCGCTCTTATCCACTAGGCCACGGAGGCCCATAAAGTGAGAAAGTTCTTACATTAAAACCAATTTTTTTCCATGACGAAAACACGCCTATACATATACATAGTAAATTTTACCACCAAAAATGAAAATTTTCAGATGAAAAACAAAAAATGATATTTTTCTTACTTCTGCTCAAGGCATAGATTGTGGATACTCAGTAGAACCGCCTCGGCGAGGCGGTTCTAACGAGTACCCACAATCTATGTTTTAAGAAGAAATAAGTAAAATAATGTATACCCCTGCAAACCCAAGTTTTACTATATGAAAGTGGGGTTATAGGGGGTCAAATTTTCGTGATGGTCTGCCGCAGTCATAATTGACACCTTAAGAGTTAACATTACACCGATATACAGTATATTGTATAAGATATTTCCTGAATAATTAAAAGGACGCCATAAAAAGTAACTTATAGATAAACACATTTTGAAAAATGTTGTCTTCCCAAGTCATGATTGACACCTTAAGAGTTAACACTACACCGATATACAGTATATTGTATAAGATGTTCCCTGAATAAATGAAAGGACGTCATAAAAGTTACATAATGTGTAAACACAGATAAGCCTATTTATTTATGTATTTATTTATTTATTATAAAGGGCATTTCACTCATATTTGAATCGGCTGTAATGTTTGTCCTAAACAATTTTAACACAATTTCGAAAAATGTTTTTGTCGAGCTATGGTTGACACTTTAAGAATTCAAGAAAGATCTAAAAAGTGCCTTAAAAGTCGGTCACAGAAGGTGATTACAGATACGGCATATTTATTTATTTATTTATTTATTTATTTATTAAAATGAGGCATGTTATTAATATGTGAATGGGCTGCAATAGTTTTATGATCACATCACAAAAACACCCCATATTACCCACTTTTATGTAGTAAAATATGGATCATTATTTTTTCTTATTTCTGCTAAAACATGTATTGTTGTTTGTCGTAAGAACCGCCTCGCTGAGGTGGAACTAACGATTCCATCAATTTATGTTTCCAGATGAAATACGAAAAGTAGCAATTTTTTTTTTATCTGAATACTTTCATTTTTTGGTGGTAAAATTTTCAATATTTTTTAATAGACGTGTTTTCGAAATTAATCAACTCAAAACCTGGAAAATGTCATCTGCACTAGTTATGATTTACACTTTTAGAGTTAATAAAACTGTACACATATCAAGACACCACAAAAATTGTCTATCAAATCAATCACAAAAAGTGAACAATGATGAGACTGTTACTTTATTTATTTATTTATTTATTTATTTAATTTAATTTAATTAATCAAGTTGTTATCTTCAATATTATGATTGGCACTTTAAGGGTTACACATGATTGACACTTTAAAGAGTAACACATAGTGGGGGACGACGGGCACGCGCCAACTCATTGTTAAATTAAAGCACGTTTGTTAACTTCGTCATCACGATAACACACCTATATAATTCTGACCCACGTGTACCCCACTTTTATATAGTACAACTGGGGTTTATAGGGGTATACATTATTTATTTGACTGTTACTCTAAAACCTCAAATCAGCTGCAGTGAAGATAAATGTTTTATACAGTAAAACTGGGGTTTACAGTAGTATACATTATTTTTTCTTATTTTTGACCAAAACAAAGATTGTGGATACTCGTTAGAACTGCCTCACCGAGGCGGCTCTGACGAGTTCCTATAATCTATTTTTGGAACAGAAGTATGAAAAATTGCAGAATTTTCTATCTAAACATTTTCATTTTTTGTGGTAAAATTTGTCAGTATAGGCGTGATTTCGTAATGTGAATTTAGACAATTCCAGTTTTATTGACGGTGGTTTAGTCAAAGTCCTCAACCGAATGGCAAACAGTGTAGATCTGGAGAAAAGACGGCTCATCCTGAGCAGTCGCATCATGCTCTACACTGTTTGCAAAGTAACTGTGCGGACAGACAGAGTTGAAACTCATTAACAGAAATTAACAGAATAGCAAACAGTGTTTTGTTCTGCACAAAACATAGATTGTTGGTGCTCGTTTGAACCCCCTCGATGAGGCGAATGTGCCCTGTACTGGTTAACCGCTTACGTATAAGCTTGCTCAGGAAAAGTGTAGACAGGTAAACTGTCCGGCTAAAAACTGACCTAAATAGTGTTGATTGGGCCGTTGAACTCCAATACAAACAAACAAACAAAATCAATTACTGGCTTCAGACTGCCAATTAACTTTTCATGGTGGTTTTAATCGCCATTTAATCGCCATTTCACAGTTAATGATTTCGACAATTTTTGTTCTTTTTGACATATTTGCCGCCCATACATAATGAATGAAAACATAAATGTAACAAAACTGAGACAAAATAAAATAAAGAAATCCGAGAAATATAACCACTGTATCAAGTACATTATCCGCATGTTGTTTATTACTAGTAATTACAAAATTAATACAAAAAAAGCTTTACAGGTTTGATACGATTTCTGGTACGATTCCAGGACATTTGCCCCCCAGGACATTTGCCCCCCAATGAATTAATCTAAAAATGGACATTTGCCCCCCAGTTGAAAATGTGACCCGGACATTTGCCCCCCAGAGCTTATTTTTGGAATGGACATCTGCCCCCCAGTGCTTATTTTACAGGTGGACATTTGCCCCCCCACTGCTTATTTCAGAAAGGGACATTTGCCCCCCAGATAGACCAGGGCTAACACAAGGGAGGAAAACAATGTATTTATTGGTTTATTATCATCAGAAATACAAAATGTTAAGCAATAAATTACTACATCTATATAAATATGAATCCCATGATAACCTGCTGTTATGGACAACCCTAGGTTAGAAAGCAGTATGGATCCCGATCAGATGCCATATCTGATGGGGATCTATACTCTTTATCATGCAATTTGTTAAGTTAACAAAAATATACCAAGAATGTGATGGTTAATAGTCAACGATAGGAGATGTTTCATTTATTCAGCAGGATAAGGGTTAAGCAAGTCAGCTACAGAACCATATACATGTATTGAGTTTGTGCCTCACTGAGGGTCCAGTGTCAGACGCCTATACTCAAGTGGGTAAAAACCACTGGATACACTGATGGTTAATTCTTGAAGAAATTGAAATGATCTTGAATGGGCTGTAAAACTTTAACCAAAACATTATCATGTAAATCAGTAGCTATATACAAGTCTGTGTAATGAATATCCTTGTCTAGCCAGGTTGGGGGCAAATGTCCTTTTCTGAAATAAGCAGTGGGGGGCAATTGTCCACCTGTAAAATAAGCACTGGGGGGCAGATGTCCATACCAAAAATATGCTCTGGGGGGCAAATGTCCGGGTCGCATTTTCAACTGGGGGGCAAATGTCCATTTTTAGGTTAAGTCATTGGGGGGCAAACGTCCTGGGGGGCTAACGTCCGGAGACCTTTCTGGTACATATAATGTGGACTTAGCGATTTTCGCATCATGAACTGCAGTACTGAAAAACAGCTTATAAACGATATTTAAGCTCTCGGGGAAGCAATTTATCATTTTTCAGTAGAAAAAAACTTCATATCATCGTAAACTTTGAAAAACAGTCTAACAGTATATAACAGTGACTTAATTCCAAACAAATCATTTCTATTTAATATTGGCAACCAAACATGGAAATCTGAACTTTTTTTTAAAAAATACATTGCCGTCTATGGAGCATATAGGCATGACATTAAATTGCAGATGGAAGCAATAAGAATTAATTATTCATCACTTTGAAATGCACCAAATAAAAACTGAATAATTTTCTTACATGAGGATAACAGTGACTTTTTTCTAGTGTTAAGGATAAATAAGATACGAGGAGTTAAGATTTTTTTCCTTCATAATTTTAATATAAAAAACCTTCAAAATATACAGGTAACTTTAACTGCCGATTTCCTACGGAAATCGATATTCAACTCGGTAATTTCCGGCGAATGAAGGAAAAAGTTCAACATGGTGCTTGCGTAGAGTTATAGGATAAACGAAACAGTCTAAATAAAAATCAAAAATGGGTTCCTTTAAGAGCAATGAAAACATTCATAAGAAAGAAGATGGGCCATACTACGCCTCATCAGTGACCCTGTAATGATCCGGCAAAGAAAGCCAGAGGAAACATACTGCAATTTTGCGAATTTCGAATAGGCAGTCGATTCAAAGACTGATATAAATCAAAATGGGGTCCAAATAATTAAAAACCTGTCTAGAAGGAGTCTTAATCAATAATTTATTTCTGATTTCTCAGAATATTCACGATGATCTCAAAGGACCAAAAGTAAAATATAAACTGCACTATGATTGATGTACGGGGAGACGTTTTACGGCCGCCACACGGCACAACACCAGCTCATGACCTTTTTTCCAACGTACATTTAGAAACAATCGATCCAACAGTGTTGTCAGTGCTTTGTTTCAGTCTGCGAGCAAAGACAAACTGACATAAAGGCACTCGATGTAACTTTGAAACAAAGTTGAAAACGTTTCAACGTTGGTTCAAACGTTGAATAAACGTTGTGTACCTGCAGGGAAAACATCTGTTTGTTTGTTTATTTGATTTGAGGTTTAACGTCCCCGTCAACACTGTACAGCTGTACAGGTCATTTTGGAGACGTTGCTTCCAATTTTGTGGGACTTTTACCCGACATTGAGATGAAATGACATCTCAAGCCCTGCCGCCCAATGGTTTAAAAGCATGGACGATCCAACTCGCATTGGCTGCATGGGCAGGCTTAGAGCCTCTAAGCGGTCTACCAGTACTCGTGTCCGGGTCGGTTTTTGCTCTGCGCGGAAGCACCATCCAGCCCATCTATTTCTTCAAGCCCGGATGGGCGGGGGCCGTGCAGGGCAAACATAACAATGATAACACCACTTAAGATTGTTTTGGAAAATCATAGTCTAGTCTTAGACGGAGACACTTTATGTAACACGTTCGATCTCATTTCCGCAGTTATGGTCACCCTATATATTTCAACTCGATCCAACCAGAGCTATTCGGGGGTTAACCCCTATCCTGCTTTTCACGACAACCCCTATCCTGCCATCTGATCAGGATCTACACTGTTTGACATTCAGTTTGTGAATTTGCAGAAATAAATGATATCAAGTAATCAGCCAGAAATGGGTGTGGCTAAATTAATTATTCAGCGGGATAAGGGTTGCGTTTGTAAACAATGGACTTTAGCAGAATTATTAAATCTGGGTGATAAACAATCGACCCCAAAATGAAATTTTAGTCATATCTATAATTAATGAATTCTGTTACAACCATCAGCAACTGAACAATCTGGAAATAAAAAAGGGAAAAAGAAGAAAGAAAAAAAAATGTCAATTTTATCTGCCCTATAATTAATTCTGCTGTTCTCGGCGCAAAGGTGTGCTTCACAGATAAGACTAGTTTACCTATATTTTCTGTTTATCAGTCGAAAATGATATAGTGATAGGTAAAATATTGTTAGGCAGAGTCTATTTACAACCTCTTTAGATAACTTATGAATGACATTTTTGTTTCTAAATTGGCTCATCTTCTCCCATATAACAATTATCTAAGATTTATCTTCAAAAGATATATATTTTTGTTGAAAGCCTCACGCATATCGATTTAGCATGCTGAAAGACAGCATGTGTATATGATTAGTTTCAGATGTAACATCATAATCGTTCAAAGCATATCAGTTTAAACATTTAGATAAGTTAAGAAACATCTCTTTCCCATACAGGAAAATATTATGATAAATGATAGGCTAGATACTGCCGTCTGCACTTTCATTTTCTTACTTGTCTAATTCATCACAATAAAACTAATGGAAAATGGTTCTCAGCAGTGCGACAAAAACAGTTCCATGGTTTTAATATGTGACCTTGACCTCGATCTTAGATTAGCAGCAAATTTCAATAGCTGCGCCATGTTAACAAGTCCGTGTAATGAACACATCTTATATGACGAAAACTGGGGTTTACAGGGGCATACATTATTTTTGCTCCAAGACATAGGTTAATGGTACTCGGCACCCTCTACCTATGTTTGGAGTAAAAATAAGAAAAGAATAGAAAATGTTCATCCGAAAAAAATGAAAGAGTGTGTGTGTTATCGTAAATGTGGATGGTGACGTTGTATCCAAATGAGACGAGACATGGAAAATTATCTCTAGTTTATGTTGTTCAAGTGCACGTACGTAGCCAACTTACTTATACGGATTTGCTTATGAACATTCCAATATTCAAACCACATTTCGTGCAGTTCAAAATTGGTCTTGTTCATCATCATAATCAGCAACAGCAGCAACAGCAGCAGTATAATAATAAAAATAATAGGAAGCATGACAATAATAGTGATATTAAAGACTTTGTTTACACAGGGTGATACGAATAGCTAAAAGTAAGATTTCCTTAAGCACCTAACAAAATATATACACATCAACCAAAATCATTAATATAGACAATCTGTCATATATATTTATTTATTTATTTATTTACATTATTTTAAGATATTTTAAGAAGGTAAAACACTATTCTACCATGAGGCCCTCTCTAAAACATATAAAACATATGTACAAACAACCTATATACACAAAAAACATCAATTAAACATACATGCGCGAAAAGACTCTTGATTTCTCTATATTTGGTAAATTGTTATTGCAACGCACATGGTCCCTGGCTCGTGGGCTCATGAAATGTGCGATAGCTTCAGAAACTACTGGCGCAACCATTAGGGCCATCTATCATTACCTATACATTGTTTGAAAATTCCTATCAATGTTTGTTACTGTTGATATTAACCATATTCAATCTGAAGATCAATAAATATTTAGAGAAGGAACTATAAATATTTTAGCTCTGCATCTGATTTGGCCTCAACACAAAACAAAAACGCCCAATAAAAGAAAGCTAACGGTGAAAAGTATTGAAGATGACATTAAATACATTAACGATAAACAAAGTATTGGTGGGTGTCACTCAGCGAAAATTCTGCAGTCTATCAAAATAAATCATCTTTCATGAAGCAAGAAGCTCGACTGCGTCTGTTTTAGTTTTGTGGGTGTATAATTCGCATTCGCCCACCTAAGTTCTTTGACGATTGTGTTTTGGACTGGCATGGATAATGCTTATCATCAGTTGTACATTGAAAGCATCACGAAAACACGCCTATAAAAATACATTTTCAATTTTACCGCCGAAAATACGAACATTTTAAGATGAAAAATTGTAATATTTTTCTTATTCTTGCTCAAAATATAGATTGCGGGCACCCGTTAGAACCGCCTCATCGAGGCGGTTCTTACGAGTACCCACAATCTATATTTTTGAGCAGAAATAAGAAAAATAAAGTATATCCCCGGAAACCCCAGTTTTACTATATAAATTTTGGGGTCAAAATTATATAGGCGTGTTTTCGTGATGGGACAGAGCAACACTCGCGTGAAAAGTAAGAATCTAATTTATTACAAAATATTTACAGTACGGTGTCAAAATCTATGTGTTTAAACTCATATTTATACTTTCCATACAACAACAACAACAACAACAACAACAACAAAAAAAAAAAAAAAAAAAAAAAGAAACAAACTGCAACTCGAGACCAGACGCCACAGATCTGGGTCGAAACTTATTTACTTGAAGAACAGAAACGCCTAACACTTGCAGCAAACAATACAAGTCTGACATCCCTACAGTTGGAAAGTTTTGACGATCAAACTTCAATGGCTCGACACAGGGGTAGTTCGAGCCGTTGGGGTATATCATGGAAACGGGTCGGGAGGATAGGGACTGCTTTTCGTTTTTTTTTTCTTTTTTCGTTATTTTTTTTAGAAATTAATGAATGTCGTGAGGTGTATATGCATTCGAAGAACCGCCTAATGAACTAAAATGAGAAAGTCTGCAGCTATGTTTTCTAATCCATTCGCTGTATAATTGTGATATATAGTTTAATTAATTTAATTAATATGCCTCTCCGAGGATCACTGCTGATACGCATCTCTAGCTAGTCATATGATACCTAAAAACAACACCCAACGCTTCCGTGTGGAAACGCAAATATTATTATAAATCCTCAGAGCACCTCGGGAAATCTCCAGAGCAGATGACCGTTTAGTTTTCGAAATTATTTTTCAGGGAAAATAAGGCTTGACATTACATGTGAATCGTCTGCATGGCAGACGATTCACATGCAATGTCAAGCCTTGTTTTCTCTGTAAAATACGAAACAAACATTTTGAAAATGTCGTCTGCTGGTGGTGGTTGATGCTGTACGGGGTAATGATTTACAGAATGACAGAGGTGTTCGTTTCGGGGTGTGAAATAGACACGATTTTATAATTAGACACAACACGTGACATGCATTACGCCGATAAATCCGTCAACATGATACAATCTTTGACGATCATTGCGCAAATGACGTGAATAATTAAAAGAAAACAACACACGAACTCAACAACGACAACTGTTGCAGTCGGTAACTCTATCAATCCTGTACTCTCTAATACAAATATCTTATCAAAACAGAAGTCAGTTTTGCAATGTTGACTGCCGCGGGTACTCGCCAGTGCCGCTGACTTGATTCATGCTGACTGGGTACTCGCTAGTGCTGCTGACTTGATTCATGCTGACTGGGTACTCTCTAGTGCCGCTCACTTGGCTACTCGTTAGAGCCTCCGAATTGACTCATGCTGACTAGGTAGTCGCTAGGTAGAGTCGCCGATATGATTCATGTTGTCTAGTGCTGACTGAAGGTTACTCGTTAATCGCCGGCTTGATTCATGTTAAATGGGTACTGCCTAGGACCGCTGACTGAATTCCTATTGACTGGTTAATTGTTAGAGTCGCCGACTTGATTCATGTTGACTGGGTACTGCCTATGCCCGCTGGCTGAATTCCTATGGACTGGCTACTATTTAGAGTCCACGTTAGTTTATGACTAAATTGTTTTAGTTCGATTGCGATGATCGATTCCGGATGTTAGTGAGAGGCAATGACTTTTCACCACTGCTACTCGTTTACACATGGATGGAGTGGGGCACTGGCATTACTTTTCTTTTCCGTCGCCGGCGATTCAAACCCACAAACGCTCGATCATAACTCGAACGCGCTAACCGCCGAGCTGTAGAGGCCGCCCTCATGATTGAAATAAAATCGACCCAAAAACATCTCAGAGAGGCCTTTAACGAGCATATTACTACTGACAAAGCATTATTTTCGTAAGAAATGTATGCCTAGGGACTAGGGCGTTCTAATGCACATGTGTGTAACTGTGTTGCCACTTGTGAGTTTGCAAGATGTCTTAATGGTGTCACTAAACCCGCGTGAGCCAGGGGTTGTAGGTATACCACAGTGGTTGAGTACCACGTTAACAAGAACATGTAATAACATATCCTTGAAAACCCTACTTACACAAACAAACAAGCAAAAAATAATAATAAAAAAAACGGGCAAGTCTTTCTTTTAATAATTAAGAACATAAAAACAGATCATGGGCTGTCCACTACCCTTTCAATAATATCTCGCATACGTGCCGATCGTTAATCAGAGGAGGGCGAAAGGGGGATCACAGAGAATATATGAGCCAGCGCACGACAAAACCTACAGTAATAGATGTGCGCCCAACGAAGACTCAGATCAGCCTGCGCATCCGCGCAGTCTGATCTGAATCTTCGTTGTGCGCTCTAAGGATAGTTAAGGGTCCAATGCTCCTTCATGCAGAAAGAGAGGTCTCTGGTCAGACTATATGGATGTGCGGGCTGATCTGATTCTTCGCTGTGCGCACATGTAAATTGTAGGAAATGCTGTGCCCCGGCTCATATCTTACCTTCCATTGCAGATCTATACGCGTCTCACATAAAACACGGGAGAGGCCCGGTGAAACTGAAACTGTCCAAACGCGGCGAGTCTAACGAGCGCAACAAAGGAAGCATAAAATTGCATAGATATATGGGCCCCGTCAGGCGACTTTGGTACTTATCGCCTATGCGAGCAGCGAAGGTTCAGGCGAGCCTGCGCATCCGCGCAGTCTCGCCAGAACCTTCGCTGCTCGCTCATACCAGCAGTGAATCAAGAGGAACCTTCAGACAGAAAGCCATATCCCTGGCCCCTCTGAATGGCTGGGCATGCGCAGTTAAAATTTGTCATGACGGAATGCTCGAAGACACAAATTCGCTTGGCGGGGCTCATATGTATAATATCCCCACGGTTGGTGAGAAAGATACACCTGACCTATTATATAGATCGCCTTTTACTGACAGATGCTTACTGACAGTAATTGCATTAATTACGCTGATGCAGGTAATCGTCACTGATTCCACAACCAGTGATAGATAAGTGGTTAGTGCACTTGCATATGAAGCTAGAGGCCCCGATTCAATTACCGGAAGCGGCAATTAAATTGTGGTGTTCGAACCAGCTTGACTGGCATCATTTGCAGGGATGAACATGCCACGCAACGCAAAGTTACTACGCCTAGTAACTATGGGTCGATTCACAAACAATCGGTGCCCAAACAATCGGCCAAAAAAAAAACTCGGCGTATTTTGGCCTTCAGTCGCTGTAATACAAGTCAAAACTATTTATGCTGCATATTATTGTACGAACACCAAATGCCATACCACACACCCTCTTTTATTTGAAAATAAATGCTTTTTAGTGTCTGTTTTATATAGCATGCCATTATAAAAACATTGTTAGTGCATTGTTTGGATTCTATGTTCATTAGTATGGACCCGCGTGGACTAGGTGCTGACCTCCTGAGATAGGATACATTCTGACAAGTTGCGGTATGGCGAAACTCTGTGGTATGCTAGAAATTGACATTGCGAAAACAGTGAAAAGTGTTGAAATTTATGAATCATTTACGAAAACACGCCAATACAAATACATAGTAAGCTTTTCCTCCGAAAAAAAACGAGAATTTTAAGATGAAAACTTGTAATATTTTTTCTTATTTCTGCTCAAAATATAGATTGTGGCTACTCGTAAGAACCGCCCCATCGAGGCGGTTCTTACGAGTAAGCGCAATCTATATTTTAGAGCAGAAAAAGACAAATAAGTTTTACCCCTCTATTCCCCAGTTTTACTGTATAAAAGTGGGGTTCAAGGGGGTCAAAATTATATATAGGCGTAACTTGGTGATGTTATGAATGAGCAATAACTAAAGCAAGGAATGGTTGTAATCAAAGTACATACAGCACCGATAGGTCAATTGCACCTGACTGTAGGCCGAAAATATAAGAAATCTAAAATGGGTGTCAGAGGTGGATGGAAAAAATCCGTCCCGACGGTCACTGTCCGGCATCACGAGGCTTGACGAGTGGTGCCGGACAGTGATCATTCTATCCATCCCGATTCTTTTTCTTGCATAGCGTGGATTTTAATGGTTGCCGACGTCCGGCATATTGTGATGACACTGCAGTGATGTTTAGTGACGCCACGTATCGTGCTGTGACATCAATCTTAACGACGGCTCATATGAAGTCATATTCAACCAGTGCATTTATCAAACACGCGGAAATATTCGAATATGGGTACGAACACTGTTTTTAAGACCCTGGGCTTAATAGGTTTACAAATTCGTTTCTGATCACTTACATTACGAAACAAACGGCCCCCGCCCATCGGGGCTTGAAGAAATAAATGGACTGCATGATGCTTCCACGCAGAGCTGAAACCTACCAGCACACAAACGCTTAGAGAATCTAAGCCTGCCCAGGAAAAGCGGTACGAGTCGGACCGTCAATGCTTATAAACCCTATTGGTGTCATTGGGCGGCAGGGCTTGAGATGTTATTTCATCTAAAGTCCCACAAAATTGGAAGCAACGCCCCCAAAATGACCTTTACAGTGTTGACGGAGACGCTAAACGTCAAATCAAACAAACAAACAAACATTACGAAAATGCGCCTATTGAGATACTTACCACCGTCAAAAAAAAAATGAAATTTTTCACATTTCTGCCCTAAAAATAGATTGTGGGTACTCGTTAGAACCGTCTCGGTGAGACGGTTCTAATGAGTATCCACAATCTATAATGTTGAGCAGAAAAATAATGTATACCCCTCTTTTAATATATAAGATTGGGGTTAAAGGTTCACAATTATATAGGCATGTTTTCTTGATGCTTTCATTGCGCTGTTTATTTATTTTTTTTTTTTATTTTTTTTGCGTGCGGTTTAACTTTGTTGGTAGTCACATGGACATCAGCAGCATATATAAACTTTGGATCGATTTATAAACAATCGACCCAAATATTGGAAAGAATAAACTTCTAATGAGTACATCTGAGCTAGTTTCTGTTATTTACTTAATTATTGTCAGATATTAATCCGCTTTATAATAAGGCAAAACTCATTAGGACGACAGTTTCACTGGAACGAATCCTTATCGCAAGATAGGAGGGGTTAACCCTTAAGACGCCGGAAAAAAAACTACATCTGAAAATGTCGTCTGCATATGTCGTCTGCTAATCTGTTTTTCTTTTCTTTTTTTTTTTCTTTTTTTTTCTTTTTTTTTCTCTGGCAAACTTTTAAAAAGGCAGTCTGATCTGGGTCCAGAATGTTTGCAAAAAAATAACTTTTAAGGTAACTAGCAGACGGTAAAGCAAACGACAATTAACGTGACTGACATTATATGGGTTAATGAATATTGTATTTCTCCAAGAAACAAATATTTTGTGTATTTATGGCTAGGCGATTCTAATAAATGACCACAGCATTTGTTAAGTAGTTGAAGGGAAATGAATTTTCTGTTGAACCGAAAAACTAAAGCCCATTCAGGACTTTGATTGTTTCTGTCCGTAAGGCACAGGTGATGGTGCAAGGTAACGTGAAAGGTGTTCAGGTGCGTGAGAGATTTCTAGCAAGTCAGAAAATGATGTAGCAAATCAGAATCATAAGCTTTGTTTACAGTGGAATATATGTGATTCACAAATGAAGGTAAAAAGCTTCAACGATCAAACACTCATCTTCGAATATATTATATGAGCCCCGCCAAGCGAATTTATGTCTTCGAGCATTCCGTCATGACAAATTTTAACTGCGCATGTCCAGCCATTCAGAGGGACCAGGGATATGGCTTTCTGTCTGAAGGTTCCTCTTGATTCACTGCTTGTATGAGCGAGCAGTGAAGGTTCTGGCGAGACTGCGCGGATGCGCAGGCTCGCCTGAACCTTCGCTTCTCGCATAGGCGATAAGTACCAAAATCGCTTGACGGGGTCCAATATTATAGTATAAGACATTAACTGGAATGTAGCGAAATGGAATGGAATGAAATGAAATTGACTGGAACAATAGCATTTACTCTTGACTGGAATGATTGGCTGGTTGCTTGCTTGGTTGGTTTCTTGTTTGTTTGGTTGGTTTTGAGATTAAAGGCCCAGTGAATATCGAACCGGCAGTATACCTAACTGGACAAACATAAACCCAATCGGTGGTAAACTACTACAGTGGCTGAATCTTAGAGTTAACATTAGAATTTGCTGTCTAGGGCCTATGCTCTAATAGTTCGTCTGTCATTACTGACAATGACCAATCTTAATCATATTTGAGAAATGGTACTATCTATGTGTTCTAAGATGGCTGTTGAGACCCAGTCTAGCTCTGAACTGTCTGTTGCAAATATTGCAACACAGGCTACTGTTGGTGATGCCTTAACTCTAGCTTTGCGCTGTTCACATTTCTGCTCAGCTTCACTGATTCCTTTTTCCTCGTATTCACTGGCACCACTTTTGGTGAGACCTCGCCACTTTGCTCTGTCCTGTGCAATTTGTACCCATGACTCTGTTGGAATGTTGAAGTCCCTGCGGGAGACTTGAGAGTGTCCTTGTAGCGCTTCTTCTGACCGCCTTGGGAGCGTTAGCCCATTTCTAGTTCTCCATAGAGAATTTTTTTTTAGGCATTCTGGTAACATGGCCTGTCCATCTTAACTGTGAGTATGTACACTTTGCATCCCTGCCCTGTTCAGGAACCCTAACTAAGAGTTTTCTAAGACAGCTAGTATGGAAGTGATTCAGAACCACAGCTCTGTAGACTTTCAGTTTTGTGTCAGGTCAGATTCCACTTCGATCCCAGACACTACCACGTCGGCTTGGCATTGACTTCACGGCTCTTGACAGTGTGCTCCAAAGGTAGGCGAACTTCTCTACCACTTGCAATCTTTGACCTTTCACTGCGATGGTGGGCTCCCATTCCACTATATTTCATGTTTTACACTATTCCTGCACACTGTGCATGGTGCATGATCAGTTACGTGTATGGGGCTAATATGTACAGAAAGTATTAAAGGAGTACTTCAATGTTTGTTAGAAACCTAACATACATAGCCGGTGGGGCGGGGTGCAGGTTAGTGCATTAATGTTGGTAACCGAATTCCATCTTCAATGAGTTGTACTATTGTACTTCACAAATGATATATTTGTTGTATCACTTGCATCCTGCTGCCAAAGTTTAGACGGATCTAGTAAAGCTAGATGTAATCAACGCTTTGTAAACAACTTTTTATATCATTCTGATGAAATAATAATGTTGGCATATATTGCCAAGCACCTGAAAACATAGGAAAATGACTGACAATGCATGTGTTGCTATCTGATTCATCAAAACTTTGCGAAAACATGCCTACTCAAATATACTGAAAATTTTACCACGAAAAAAAAAATAAAAAATTTCAGATAAAAATCTGATATTTTTCATATTTCTGCTCAAAACATAGATTGTTAGAACTCGTCAAGTATCCTAAATCTATGCATTTGAGCGGAAATAAGAAAATATTATATACCCATGTAAACCCCACATAAAAGTGGGGTTTCCTGGGGCCAAAATTATATAGGGCATGTTTTCGTGATGGAAAATCATCACAAAACACGTCTATATAATTTTGACCCCATTGAACCCCATTTTTATGTAGTAAAACTGGAGTTTACAGATGCAATCCTAATGTGTACGCACAGCATATACTTTAAAGACTTTGTTTGTTATTGAGTTTAATGGCACTGTCAACAATATTTCGGTCATATCAAGCCGGTCACGAAAGGTCATATGATTTTTTCTTCGGGTACTCCGGTTTTCGCCCAGCTCTGATAAACGATCGGCTCGAAATAAGTGAAATAATCTTGAAAGGGTCGCAAAAAAACAACACAAACATATCATGCCGGTCAGTTTCATAACCACAGTACAGTGCACATTCTTCCGGGGGCTCCCTAAATTATCCCTCATTATTTTTATGTGGAGCCCACTGCCCGCCAGGCACAAGTCGCTAGGGCAAGGTCAAATCAACGTCGCCGGTGCAACGTCGTGACTTAGATGTGACATTGCATAAACGGCATGACGTTACGCCGACGTTGATGTGACGTCATGATTACGCCACATGCCTGCTGGGAGAGTACTCAAGAGAGTGTTTGACTCAGTCATCGATGTCCGAGTTATTGAAGTTTCTTAGTAGGTACATACTGTTTGGATTTAAATACCCCGGAAGCCCCCGCCCATCGGGGCTTGAATAAATAGTTGGGCTGCATAATGCTACTACGCAGATTAACCGACCGCAAACGAGTACTGGTAAACCGTTTAGAGGATCTAAGCCTGCCCAGGCAAAGCGGTGCGAGTCGGACCGTCCATATTTATAAACCCTATTGGTTTCATTCGGCGACAGGGCTTGAGATGTCATTTCATCTCAATGTCCCAAAAAATTGGAAGCATCTTCTCCAAAATGACCGTGTTGTCGGGGACGTTTAACCTCAAATCAAACAAACAATCAAACAAACAAATACCTCAGATATTGAATAAGGCAGATCCAGGGTCCGAGGTTTTAAAACTGTTTAATGCGGAACTCAAAAGAACACAAAACTTGTATGACCTGTTAATTTAAACAAGAGGGCCCAGAGGGCCCTGGTTTGCTCACCTGATCCAAAGCATAACAAGGGGGCCCCGGGCAGGGTCAATTTTGGTCCCAGGGCTAAAATTTGAACAATCTTGGTAGAGGTCCACAAGATGAAGCTTCATATCGAATATGAAAGACCTGGGCTTTCTGGTTTCAGAGAAGAAGATTTTAAAGGTTTACCCTGCATATAGAAGTCTATGTAAAACAAGTTTTCCCTATATAAGTCTATGTTAAACCAAAGGGCCCTGGAGCGGGGGCCTTTTTGGCCCCAGGGCTATAATTTGAACAATCTTGGTAGAGGTCCACTAGCTGAAGCTTCATAACAAATATCAAAGACTAAGTAGCTCATCATAAGAGCTTTCAGGTATAAATTCAGCTCGTGGAAGCCGCTTGGCTATGATTGGTTAATTTTATCAGACTCTTCATAACTAAACTATTCCCTACACCAGGAATTTGCAACTCATTAAACATGTTAAAATGATGTTATCATGTAGAAACTATGAGCTGCATCATATCAAAAGGTGCCTGACATATTTACAGTCGGCAAAATATCTCGCTAGTCTGCATATATGTGAGCAGTCTGTGCAGTTATCCTGGATTCCTATAGGTACTAATTACTAATTATAGAGGTTATGAAAACTTTTCACGTTTATCAGAGCATGTACTGCTTTCATCTGCATAAGGCACTTTCTGTATGTAGCAGAGTGGTTAAAGGGTTTCTCAGCAAATAAAACAAACAGCAGGGAATCATTACTGACAGGTATTTTAAACAGTATTTCTCAATGAACTCTGAAACCTCAATAAAATACTGAATATGTTCAACCAATCAGATTAGACTGGCACCCACACGGTGAATAGCATACCTATAGCAGAAGCTAGATGCTCTTGTCTAATGAGCTCTTGCAAAGGCCTAAGCCTTGTGTTTCAGAGAAGATTATTTTTAAAGATTTTCCCTATATAAGTCTATGTAAAACCAAAGGGCCACATGGCGGGGGCATTTTACGTCTCAGGGCTATTATTTGAACAATTTTTATAGAGGTCCACTAGCTGAAGCGTCATAACAAATATCGAAGACCTAAGCCTTGTGGTTTCAGAGAAGAAGATTTTTCAAGATTTTCCCTATATAAGTCTATGTAAAACCAAAGGGCCCCGGAGTGGGGGCATTTTTGGCCCCAGGGCTATAATTTGAACAATCTTGGTAGAGGTCCACAAGATGAAGCTTCATACCAAATATCAAAGACCTGGGCCTTGCGGTTTCAGAGAAGAAGATTTTTCAAGATTTTCCCTATATAAGCCCATGTAAAACCAAAGGGCCCCCATGCGGGGGCATTTTTGGCCACAGCACTATAATTTGAACAATCTTGGTAGGGGTCCACTAGATGAAGCTTCATACCAAATAGCAAAGACCTGGGCCTTGCAGTTTCAGAGAAGAAGATTTTTAAAGTTTTTCCTTATATAAGCCTATGTAAAACAAAAGGGCCCTGGTGCGGGGGCATTTTTGGCCCCAGCACTATAATTTGAACAATCTTGGTAGGGGTCCACTAGATGAAGCTTCATACCAAATATCAAAGACCTGGGCCTTGCGCCCGTACGAAAATTCTAGACGGACTCCAGCCGGATTCCAAGGGGAATCCAAGCGGAAATCTCACGGATTTTAGAAAATTCTGGCGTAATACACACGGACACGTATTTTTTTGCCATCCCAGGCGTATTCTATAGTGTCAGTCCAAGCGTATTTTTTTCAAAGTCCGCCAGTAATAAAAAGTCCACCCGGATTATTAATACTTAAACTTTCTTCAACATGGAATTTTTTAACTTAAACTTTTAGAAAGATTGTTACCTTTCTCCAAGTCCGCCCGGAATAAAAATACGCCCGGATTATTAATACTTAAACTTTCTTCAACATGGAATTTTTGGACTTAAGAGTTAAAATGTCTCGGGTGTTGTTTCGGGAACATCCCCTCTTTCAGAATTGCATGTTATTCTTAAGTTTCAATTTTAGAATTCCCATGTAAAAAATGTGGAATTCCAAGTAAATCCAAAATTTTTATGCAGAAATACACGGAAGTCCATGAATCATGAAAACAGGAATTTTTTACACAGAAACCCATGTAAAAATTGGACTTAGAAAAAAAAATGCATCTGCAATAATATGGAAAATGTTAATTTGACTTGGTCTTATAATCACGTGGAAAGGTCCTACTCCAACTTATTTACAAGTGGAAAAATATAGGGTCCCGTTTTACTATTAAATACAATTTTCAGATATCTATAATTCTATTGCAGATATTTATTAATCAAATTATAGATATCTATAAATTAAATTATAGATATCTATAAATCAAATTATAGACATCTATAAATCAAATTATAGATATCTACAATTAATATTATTGAAATCTAGTATTATCAATATTTTTTTGATATCACAAAATGTAATCAATGGTATGTAATATATATTTCTTGATATCTATAAATTTGTTTTATGATATCCATTATTCCATTACATGTGTAGGTTTCCTAAAATCCAGTTACAGATATCATTTAAAGGGCTGAATTATAGATATCACAATTTTCAATAATGGATATCAGAAAATGTAATTATTGATATCCAAAATGTTCTTCAATATTTGATAGCTATTATATCGAAGATATCGAATAATAGATAGCTATAATTGGAATTATAGATATTCCTCAACATATTATAGATATCATAAAATAAATAATAGATATCTAATATTATTTATAGATATCTAACACTATTGATATCCTATATTTTTATTATAGATATCTATATATCAAATTATTGAAATCTGTAAATCAAATTATAGATATTTATAAATCATTATAGATTACTATAAATCAAATTATAGATATGTATAATTAGCATTTTGATATCTATAATTATCAGTATTTTTTGATATCATAAAAGGTAATCAATGATATGTAATATATATTTCTTGATATCTATAAATTTGATTTATGATAACCATTATTCCTTTGCAGATATAGATATCTAAAAATCAAATTATAATATCATTTAAAAGGCTGAATTATAGATATCACAATTTTTGATAATGGATATAAGAAACAAGATGTGTTTGTGAAACACTGATGCCCCCGGACAGCGCATGTTAAATATGAAAGCAGTATCACTAAGCAATCGAAAGGTATGGTCAATGTTCAAGTCTTAAAAAGTAGGTCAAGGTCACAAGGTAAAAAATTATGGGATTGTTCAAAAGGTCTTGTGACATAGAATGCACATGTGAAATATGAAAGCCCTTTCACTTACCAATTAAGTAGATGAAACATCAAGGTCAAGGTCACAAGGTCAAAAATTATGGTACCACTAGGAAGGTATTTTGACAAGGAATGCACATGTGAAATATGAAAGCCCTACCACTTACCAATCGAAAGTTATGGCCAATGTTAATGTTTTTAAATAAATGAAAAAAGTAGGTCAAAGGTCAAGGTCACGAGATCATAAATTATGGCACCACTGGAAAGGTCTTGTGATAAGGTATACAAATGTGAAATATGAAAGCTCTATCTATTACCATTCAAAAGTAATGCCCAATGTTAAGGTTTTTATAGACAGACAAACGGACAAGCAGACAGACAGACCAAAAACTATATGCACCCCCCCCCCCCGAATCTAGATTCCGGGGGCATAAGAATGTGATACATATCAAATAATGTAATTTTTGATGTCCTAAAATATTCTTCAATATTTGATTCCTAAAATGTTCTTCAATATTTGATATCTATATAGATAGAATAACAGATATCTATAATTGGAATTATAGGTATCTCTGTAAATATTATGGATATCAATAAAATAATTTATAGATTATCTAATATTATTTATAGATGTCTAATGATATTTACTGACATCCTATATTTTTATTATAGATAT
Organism: Lucinisca nassula; assembly: GCA_963580285.1. Lineage (NCBI taxonomy): Eukaryota > Metazoa > Mollusca > Bivalvia > Lucinida > Lucinidae > Lucinisca > Lucinisca nassula. The sequence goes on from OY757012.1 coordinate 175,146,246, forward strand.
CATTAATATTATTTATAGATATCTTGAAATTCAATTAAATAGTAAAACGACATCTCATTGAAAAGCATTGCAAATGAGAATTTAGAATCTTCTCAGCATTTAGAAGAAAAGTTCCCTAGCAAAATTTGTTCAAGAACTTTTATCTGAAAATAGAATTTTTATGTCACTGTTTTATTTTAATGGGGCTATTTCGTTCAAAGAATTTCGTTTATATTTGTTAATAGCTAAACTCTGAACAGTTTGGGGCGAAGAGCGGTGCCCTGTGGTACTCTCAATTTATTTTGAAAATTTTGTTTATTATCGAATGCAGACGGGTTAACACAAATTAAAGGTTTGCGTTGGCGCTCTTGAACCATATTCACTGCCGATAAGACACATACATTGAAATAGTCATGCCTCTTTTCTTTTGTTTTTGTTTCCCGCTAGCGGAGACACGTTAATTTTCATTTTCTATTAGTTTTAGATACAGGCTCTTCTGTCATTTCAGTCAGTGAAAAAATATGAACACGAAGTGTTATCAAAGAAGATTCTGCACAACCATTCAAATGGACTTTTTTCAAACATAAGACTGTACACACGCCTCGGGCCTTATTATTTAAAGCCAACTACAGCGCGACAAGGTGTACAAAGAAGGTCCATACTTATGCTATCATATTGCTTTTTCTCAATTGATCCCATAATAATTGGCGCGTATCCCTTAATCATAAAATCTAATCAATAATCAGCGTGTTGAAAAGAAATAAATTGACTCCCTTAGGAACCGACGATGTATGCATAATAAAAAAATGACTTTTCCTGAGTGTACCAAATATGACCGACTCAGTATAAGAAGATAGATAGATAGATAAGCATGGTGTCAACAGTACTTAATCGATGGTAAAGTTGAACATCGGCGGCTATCGCCGATACTGTTTTGAATTATTGATAGTTCTAGAGTGCAAGTTTTTCAGATTATCCCCGAAGTTGTTTTCCGAATCTTTAATGTGAAAACTGAAAACAACCTGCGTGTTGAGTGTTGATGACACACACAAATACTCGGTCAAGTATCAACCTATGTATTGTCCTAATCACGGTCCAATAATTTCCTGTGTCAGTGGAAGTAAACTCGTATATATACAAGGTCTGTCTGCCATACGGTGTTTATCCAGAAGCGGCATCTAAATAAAACCATTATCAACTTTACACCGGATGTCAGTATAGAGTACGCTGAAAATTTAATCACCGAACTTTTTCAGAACTCTTTCAAATCACCGAACTCTTTCAAACACTTAAATTAATTCATCTCGGACGACCATCTCTGATTACGCTAATCCGATTAGAAAGGGATAATTAATGCGTGTATACATAGCCATATTTATTATCAAACGGTAATTGCCGCCCACACATATAATAATCTGGAAGCAGGGGCAGTCAGCACGTTTGCAGCCACCGCTTAATTTCAGAGGTGTGAAAAAAATGTTTTAGCTGATGTTTTAGAGCATTCTTATATTACAAATAGCAGACCTCATAGGTGTCGTCCTGCAAAAATATCCGGCGTAACTGAGTTGTGCTTTTTATGCAGCAGAAAACTGTTAATGCAGCCAGGTTTAATCTTAAATCTTGGACGTCAAGTAAGTTCAAAAATATGCCCAGGGAAATATCGCACTAGAAAACATTAAAGAAATAAAAACGAAGTACGATTTTCTGTTTATTTGTAAAGTTATTTTAAAATGTTTTACTGAATACAACCGAAAGAATGCATGTTCAATTAAGCGTAACATGACGTATTTTGCAAATAATGACATTTAATTTAGTGACAGTGACAAATATGGACGACCACTGAAATATCAATACGGCATTACCGAACCTCCCAAAATACTAAGAGTAAAATGATTTTTGGAAAATTGCTAAATTGGGAAATTAGATAAGTTGGTAGATGCAAGAATGTCGGGGGATGACATTGTCACATTGTAAGGCGTGTTTAGTACTATGTTACTGTTGAAGTCATAGGTCGGCCGAGGCTGTTACGGTTTCAAAATTTCTTTGGCCCGGATCTATACGGTGTTCCGTTTACCTAACGTACGCGGTTGTGTACCGAAACGCAGAGGGTAATCTTGAAATTTTCGTGAGATTTTCGGTCAGAAGATTCAAATCGTTTGCATTGCTGACCTAGTCTTTCAGTTTAATACTATGGAGTAAGATTTATAGAAAAACAAACAGGAGTTGTATGAGATTATTGGTAATTAACATAGAACTTCCAAAACATAATTTGGGTTTTATCAAGGCGCCGTTTTCTGTCCCATGTTGTCTAGTGTTTGGCTATTGAGAAAATATTTTTTACCTGTTCTAAACGAAATGTAATGACAGAAATAAGCCCCATTGAAATAAATACGTGCATGTTACATCCAAAATTATGGAATTGCTGCCACCGGATGACTTCTTTTACCGGCCGAGTGCAGAAAAAATGCAAACAGCAGTTTTTTTTTTAAGTAACCGGTGTAGCAGAATAACTTGTTATTGTCATTGATCTTGCTTATAAGACGGAAATGACAATTTGGGCTTATTTTGGAGAGAAAACTCTTCTACTGGCGGATTATGACGGTAATTATTTACGGTTTTGTTTTCTTCATTCTTAGTTACTTTTTTCCTCTTGGTGCCATTGATGGCTGTAAACTTTTAATGTGGCTTTTCCTGATCATCTGTTTATATACGTTCTGGCACTTTCTTTCTTTCTACTGATACTGCGATCGGTCACATTTGGCCCCTACTCGCAGGTGTACATTACATACACCATTACTGTTCCAAACAATAACAAACAACAATTAGGGAGACAAAACCTGTGTGAGGGGGGGGGGGGGGGGGGACTGGGCCTTCGGGAGATAATATGAGAGGCATGAAAACACCACCTCGTTAGCGTATATCCGCATAGAAGTGGGCAGGGTATTTTTTTTCTTTCTCGCTCACACACGAGCAATACGAGCAGGATTTCCTGGATGGTAACCAGTACATTTTTTTATAAAGAGACTGACCTGTATACAACTGGAATATTGACCGCTGTGTTATCTGATAGTTTGATTTTTTTTTTTTTTTTGGTACACAAGGTCAGGAGCTCGACAGAATATACATACACCGCCTTGCAAGTAGTGCAAGCTAGACAAAAGGAATAGATGCACCACAGATTATTACGAGTCGACTATAGGAGCTTTTATCGTGACGTACTTCCGGTTCTAAAATAGAACGGGAAAAGCCCTGGCCGTCATCTGTCGTATTGCTTCAAAGGCAGTGGGACAGAAAAAGTGTTAATTTCAGCGTAAAACAGTGGAATTCTTTTAAACTTTTGGTGGATTCTAATGTAAGATAATGGGAGAAACACCGATATGCTGCAAGATGTGAAATTTTCGCATTACGAAAATGATATATTGATCATACGATTTCTCTCTCTCTCTCTCTCTCTCTCTCTCTCTCTCTCTCTCTCTCTCTCTCTCTTAACACACCAGCAATTAGCAAGCGCAGGCAAATGTAAATTACAGTTTGTCGTTAAATGACGCTATGTCAACCGACGACATGTAGCGTGTCAACAACGTCGTGTCTTCATCAAACCAACTTCAAAGCGATGCATTGAATTTGACATTCCAATGTCGATGAAACGACACAACGTTTCGTTGGCGATAATACGGCGTTGCTTAATAAAATGTCATTTGCCCAGTGCTCGGACCCATCAAGACTCAGTGGGATTGGAACATTAAATTCAAAACAAACGTAGAACACCCTTTCAGAGCGTAAGAATGTTAAACACTCCTTCGCAAGTGCAAGATTTTACAGTAAAATATGGTAGATTTGTAGATTGGTTCAACCTGCCCAGCCCTTAGGTCTACATTAACCCATTTGGTACCGGAAACCCCAAAAGGGGTAAGTGACAAAAAGTGCAGGCCCAGATCAGACGCCGCAGAACGCGGTGTCTGATCAGGGCCTACACTGTTTGTAAAAAGTTCAGCCATTTTCCAAATAAATTTTGGAGAAAACACAACATGACACCCCTAAATTTTGAAAATGACTCCTGCTATATATAAGGAGGAAGATTCCATTTGGTACAAAAAGGGTTATTGGCTTCTTGGATACAGGGATCAGTCAAACCATCTCAACGGTCACGTGCCATTGGATTTGGAGTGGTTGTGGACGGCATGACGTCGAGCCAACGTTGACTCGACGCCGTCTGTAAATCCACTCATTGATTGTTGTTTTTTTTTTTTCGACTCTCCGTATGTTTATTTGTCTGTCTAACAATCTGTCCGTTCGTCTGTAAGTCAGTCATTCAATCAGTCGGTCTGCGTGTCGTCGGTCTGTCTACTGTCAGTTTGTCAGTCAAACCCCTCTCTCTCTCTCGTCTCTCTCGTCTCTCTCTCTCTCTCTCTCTCTCTCTCTCTCTCTCATGCCAACTGTCATGTAACAATTGTGAGTTGGAGTGGGTGTCGACGGCATGACGTCGAACCAACATTGACTCAACGCCCCTCCGTCAGTCCACTCATTAGTTTATTTCGACAGTCAGTATGGACATTTAAATTGCACATGTAGACAGATCGTTGGACAGATTTCTCAAGATAGATGCTAGATAGATGGATAGATAAGATAGATAGATAGATAGATAGATAGATAGATAGATAGATAGATAGATAGATAGATAGATAGATAGATAGATAGATAGATAGATAGATAGATAGAACCAACATTTGACTCAACGCCCCTCAGTCAGTCCACTCATTAGTTTATTTCGACTGTCAGTATGGACATTCAATTGCACATGTAGACAGATCGTTGGACAGATTTCTCAAGATAGATAGATAGATAGATAGATAGATAGATTAGATAGATAGATAGATAGATAGATAGATAGATAGATAGATCGCATTCACGAAAAGATTTTCGTAAATTAAAAACGGATTTAGGATAAATGAATTTCGGTAATGAAAGTAAAATATCATTCTTTCCTTCTCGAGGCGTTATTTCAAGGAAAACGGGTATATTTTCTCTCAAAATGTCTGAATATTGTTAGCATTTTAAGTTCCGCCAATACATTTGAATAGCGATGGCCGTTTCAATTGACGGCCAGTACTTTGCGCATGCGCAAAAATGACGTCATAAACGGAATTCCTAAAACCTCCTATAGATTTTCGCGAAAAACTGATAAACAAGCTGCCAACACAAGTAAGTGGCATATTTTATTTAACATTTCTTGTTTTAAATGACGCATCCTGCACGGACGCGGCACACATTATCATGTCAGTATCTCAAAGGGCTCAAGAAATCGTGTGGTTGTGGCGTAGTTGAGGCTGTAAAGAATATAATTGCTTGCACGACCAGTGCCAATAGCACATCGTGACACGGCGAAGTGAATAGCCTTTTCTTTTCAAATTTCCATGCGCTGAAAATGCGGTTCTTATACGGGTGAAAAATGAGAAAAACTTGTTAAATCTGCGTATATTTGAGAGTTCTTCGATATGTAATGAAGCCCTAAGAGGTAAATTATTTCATTTAAATAATTAATTAGAGAAATTAACGCGTTCTATGATAATTTGCAATTTTGAACCTTTGTTATTTGAAGTGCACCTTATTTCGGAAATGAAATGAAAACAACAACGGGCATGGCTTAGTGATTATAAGCATCTGTAGTCATAAGAAGCGATATAATGCTTTATAGATAAACAACAACAGCAGCAATAATGATATATTTCTGTTTTTTTTTTTTGTTTTTTTTTTTGGGGGGGGGGGGGGGGGGTTGGTTTTACCACCATTTCTATCTATCTATCTTCTTATACTGAGTCGGTCATATCTGGCCATTACCTCAGTTGATTGGGTGGCTAAATTTAGAATTTAGCTGGGGAAAAAAAAAGTGAGAGGCACTGGATGCGTCCTTAAAACTATTTACAATCTGCATAACAGAGGTATCCTAAAACAATAATCTTTAAAGATTATTTCACTCATATCGAACCGATGGAGCGTGATAGCTCTGTGGTTAGTGCACTTGCCTCTGATGCTAGAGGTCCCGGGTTCGATCCCCGGCGCCGGCGATAAAATTTCGGTGTCCGAACACGCTCCATTGGCATCATTTGCAGGGATGGATGTCATTAAGTGCACCGTCCTTCGGATCGGGACGTTAACTGGAGGCCCCCTGTGCAGGGAGAACCATCCCCTGTGCAGGTTAAAGATCCCTACCGTAATTACATGATTACTGTGTAGGCTTTCATCCTGCAAAACTGGAGTGTATGTAATATACACCTGCGGTAATGGTCAAATGTGACCGACGCAGTATCAGAAGATAGATAGATAGATAGATCGTTTATCAGAGGTGGGCGTAAACTGGAGAACCCAGAGAAAAACCACCTGACCTTCCATTGCAGAACTTGGCATCTTACATGTGACCCGAGCGAGGCTCGGACAACAGCAAAAGAGACCTAATGATTAAGAGTCAGCGCTCTTATCCACTAGGCAACGGAGGCCTGTTACAGAAAGAAAGTTATAAACAATACAAATAAAGCCCTGAATGAGCTTTTGAATCAACTATCTATTTATCTGCTCTTCTGCAACCAGTCACATCTGATCATTACTCGCTGGTGTACATAACATACTATCTATCTTCATATACTGAGTCGGTAACATTTGAACTTATCTGCCAATCAGCCTCCCAACGTGCTTTTTGTTTGTTTGATTCGAGGTTTAATGTCCCCGTCAACACTGTAAAGGTCATTTTGGAGACGTTGCTTCCAATTTTGTGGGACTTTTACCCGACATTGAGATGAAATGACATCTTAAGCCCTGTCGCCCAATGAAACCAATAGGGTTTATTAGCATGGATGGTCCGCCTCGCACCGCGGTTCCTGGACAGGCTTAGATCATCTAAGCGGTTTACCAGTACTAGTGTGCGGGCCGGATTCAGCTCTGGGTGGAAGCATCATGCAGCCCATATATTTCTTCAAGCCCCTATGGGCGGGGGCCTCCCAACGTGCTAGGCTATCCAGGTCATCTGGTAAGATATGACAGCCAAAGGAGTTACGAGTATAGATATATATTTTATATGCAACACATGATTGGCAAGCAAACAAACACATGACCTGGCGTTATCCGGGAGATCATGTATAAACACAAAGAAAAAGACCCGGGGCTTGAAGAAATATATGGGCTGCATGATGCTTCCACGAAGAGCTGAAACCGACCGCACAGGAGTACTAGTAAACCGATTAGAGGATCTAAGCCTGTCCAGGCAAAGTGGTGCTAGTTGTAAAACCTTAAATCAAACAAATAAACAAGAAAAGGACTGATCCAAGAACCGAACCTTGGGAGACACCAGGGCCGGGACACCGTCACACTGACAGTTTGTAGGATAAAAGCCTACACAGTAATCATGTTATTACGGTAGGGTTCTTTTATCTGCACAGTGGATGCTTTTTTTTTGCCTGCGCATGGGGTCTCCATATAGCGCCCGATCCGAAGGATGGTGCGAGCCACCGCCCATCGGGGCTTGAAGAAATATACTGGCTGCATGATGCACGAGTACTGGTAAACTGCTTAGAGGATCTAAGCCTGCCCAGGCAGAGCGGTGCAAGTCGGCGCGCCTATGCTTATGAACCCTATTGGTTTCATTGGGCGACAGGGCTTGAGATGTGACCATGTCATTTCGTCTCAGTGTCGGGTAAAAGTCCCACAAAATTGGAAGCAGCGTCTCAGAAATGACCTTTACAGTGTTGACGGGACGTTAAAAACCTCAAATCAAACCAAACCGAAGGATGGTGCACTTTGCAGATGATGTAAGATGATGTAAGCAAACAAATGAAACTTATTATAATACAAGAAATTTACAATTTAATTTTGTCTGAGCATTATAAATCTCACATTTCCTCCCATTTCTGTAGGAAACCTAGAGGAAAGTTCTACGAAGTTCCTCGAACGAAAGTACCACCCACACAAAAGAACCTGCTAGGGGGTGCTGTTGTCAACTAGATAGATAGATGTGTTTAGGGAGCAGAGGGAGCAAATTCTATGATTGAAAGGTAAGGTTACACCTCTTTTTTGAAGGGCTCTCTTTGAAGGAAGGTAAAACATGTAGGTAGTCACAAAAATTCTGAGGACCCTTGAATATAGTGAAAAATCTTCAACTACAAGATGTACAGATTCTCCACGAAGGTGCTATAAGTGCCTTAGATAATGCAGTGTTCTCATTAACTGCAAATTGCAGTCTTCCGGTGAACTACATGTTATTTTATGGTCCCAGCCCATCTTATTCCGGGAGATATTGATTGGGCTGTATGGTGCTTATCCGCGCATAGCTGAAACAGACTGCACACAAGTACATGTACTGACGACCGCTTAGATAGTCTTAGCCTGCTCAGGCAAAGTGGTGCAAATCGGACTCCATGTATACATATATAAAACCCTATGATTTCATTGTGCTGCAGGGATTGAGATATCATTTCATCTCGGTGTCGGTTAAAAGTAGGGGTGATATGAATTTGATTCATTGAATTTGTTGATGATATGCAGATCGTATCATGGAGCTAATATCGCGATACCTGATGATATGCCCAAATGTACAATGTCCAAAGAAAATCACAGCTTTAACATATATATTTCAATCCCATTTTCATAACAAATTACAAAGATCTTAAGTGTTACTGAGATACATTTATCACTTCTATGACAAATATGGGCATCTTTAAAAGAGGCTTTCTTACAGAAGAACTCAGAGCAAGTTTACCAAGAGTTTTAAAATTTTTGAGCTGTGCTTTAAGCATGCGAAAGTAGTATCGTGATATGTATCATATCGTGAGGCAAGTATCGCAATACGTATCGTATCATAGGGTGACTGTATCATCACAGCCCAAGTCAAAAGTGCAATGAAATTCAACCTTTGCACCTTTTTTTTGTTGGAAGTTGGGTGGGACTCAGGACTATGCCATCAGGCATGTATGTTTTGTAAAGTTACTATTTAATAAATATGAACACTGGCTCTTGATCATTAGGACGCTCAACGCTTTGAGTTTGAGTCTGGCTTCCAAAGTTGTCAATGTGAGATGGCAAATTCTGCAACAGATGGTCAGGTTATTTTCCTCCAAGTACTCCGGTTTTTGCTCACCTCGGATTATCGATCAAGTACTCCTTTTACCTGAAAGCTATGAAATCAATGAATGTGCATGATACGCATGTAGTTTGTTACCAATGTAGTAAAGTAGGACTGGCTTTGGTTGCTCAGTCAGCTGAGCGTCTGACTGGTGATCAGAAGGTCGCGAGAGGGGATGTGACCCAATGATCATTTCTGCCAAGTTTGATCCGAATTAATGCAATAGTTTTGAGAGATGTCGCTTAACGAAATTGTAAACGGATGCCTTGCGACAACCGTTAGTAATTTCTGGGGAGGTTGAGCTGGTTCCACAGGGTCCCAGCCATCACCCCTATGTTCCGTTGCGGTTTACACAATTAATTTGGTTGTTCAGCTTTTAATGTTTGTAAAAAAAAATTTTCTCAAAATTGATTATACTAAATACATATTTATTTAATAAGTCAACTTAAATTTTATAGTCAACTTTGTCATATTTTATACAATTATTTGTTGTTTTTGTTATACAATTATTTGTTGTTTTTTATTTTCACTGTTGATTTTTTTTGGTTAACTTAACCCTTGTCCTGCTGAATATTTATATATGCCACACCCACTACCGATTATCAACCAATCAGATTACTTGATGCAAATTATTGCAACAAATTCACAATCTGAATGGCAAACAATGTAGATCCTGATCAGATGGCTTCATCAGAAGCCATCTGATCTGGATCTACATTGTTTCAAAGATAAGGCATATCCGGGATTAGCAGGACAAGGGTTAAGGCTTAAACTTACATTGATAATTCAGAGGCTAAATGATGTTATTGTTAACTTATCCGACCGGTGCAAAAACAAACAGCTATGATTCTGTCGGATCAACAGGTTATAAATATTAAAACAAACTACACAGCTTTGGAAATTTATGCTGATTTGTCAAATTTGAATTTATCTAAAGATAGACACCCATACTGTGAGAGATTGATAAAAACAGCATTGCAAAGCAGTTGTCATCTTCTCCTTTCAGAGTACATGTGTATGCTTGGGCCAGGAAATACAGCAAGGATATCTCTGACAAGTTGACAACAAACAGTTGAATGGTACTGTTACAGAGCAGGTGTCTTATTCAATTGCCAGGCCAGTTACTATGAAGAAACCAGCATTGGAAGATTGGCTATGCCAAACAAGTCCCCTCCGAGCAGTATATGACACTATTAACACTATAGTTTCATGCCTATCTGAAGAATGGTTGAGATTGCATATAGTGTAACTCTGTCCATTTGTATCCGAGATAGCATTAGCCATATATGCATTTAAATGTTTCATCAAAGGTCACCACGGCCAGTTGGGGACATCAATATCTCTTATACAGTTATTTTGCTATAAAATTTGAGTAATTAAACTCTTAATTACGAAGCAACATGTCATTTTAAAAAATTTATTAGTTAATTTTATGGAAAAATGGGGCTTTTCATTTCATGTGAATCAACCACCAAGCAGATTATTCCCATGTAATGTCTAGCCTAATTTTCCCTGAAAAATAATTTACAAAATAAAATTGATGTCTGCTTAAAATTTGCATGACACCTTGAGGTTCCTTCAGCATTATCCCAGCACATTTGATATAAATTTTAAAAACATGATGGACAGAGTGAGATTTAACCATTTCAGGCAGAAAACCTCTAAATGGGTACCCTGGCATACACTGCAGGCCCAGATCAGATGCCACAGAACACGGCATCTGATCAGGGCCTGCACTTTTTGCAAAATCCTTAACCGTTCTCTGATTGAATTTCTGAAATAAGCTCAAAATACATAATGAATTGGTCCAATTGGACTTCAGCTTTACATTGTGAGGACAATTTCACTCAGTCTAAAATGGGTTAACGAGATCTTCAGATAACTTTAGTACAATTTTGACAAATGAACATTTTAAGTAAAATTTTGTGTGATCCGGCAACTACAGTTGAACTTCAGTTGCTTGAACACCTCTGGGGCCATGAAAATTTGTTCAAGACAGGCGAAGTTGGAGCCGCACTGAGGGCTTAAAATAGGAGGCATAATAGGGATGTCTGTAATAAGTACACACAATGGACGAATTGTTTTGCTTTTAACCTCACATCAGCCCTTGTGGGTCATTTAATTGCGTCATCTCATAGACAAAGGAAAAGACAGTAGAGGAGATGAAAGAGAGGGACAGGGCAGAGAGTGAAAAAGAAACGCAACAGACATTCACAAATTAAAGTAAGAAAATTCACCCTTAATTATCCTAAATACAGTGGAATTCCACTATTAAGACCACCAAAAATTAAGACCAATTCTGCTTTTAAAAGCTTATATAGTAGAATGCAGTTATTCTTTCATAAAGAGTCCTCTGTTCAGAAACCACCTATGGGACTGTTCAATAGTGATCTTAAAGACCACTTTTGAACAGTCCCACAGTTGGTCTTAATATAGGAACTTTGCTATATTATTATGATATGTCTTTATTCTGTCTGGAGTTTTGGGAAATGTGAACAAAAGGGCCCTGGGACTCAAGAAACAGTCGTGGTAAATGAGCCATCAGGTGTTGGAGCCACCCAGGTTTCACTGTCCATATACTTTTTGAAGTGGCACGAAGTATCTACTTTTGATTATGCACCAGTATTTTATTAAATTTTAAGATTGGCCGGGAGTTAGTTTTCTTATTTTCAGTTTGACTGGAAGCGGACTTCTAGTACGCCTGGAATTTCTATAAAAATTACGCCCGGAGTTTTGACAAAATCCAGGTGGAATTTTGATTAGGCCTTCTAGTAAACACCTGGATTTTCTGTAAAAATTACGCCTGGATTTTTTGACGATAAAATCCAGGCGGAATTTCGATAAATACATGAACATTGCCTTATTACGCCTGGACTAACACAAGGCGGCCACTCCATTATTACGCCCGGATTGTGAAAAAGTACGCCTGGGATTTCTTAATTTGTACACCAGGAATACGCCTGGAAAAGCAGAAAGACACCAGGAATTTTTTCCTTAATTTGCATATGGAGCGGACTAATTTAAATATTTCGTTCTTTTTACGCCTGTAATCCGCCTGTAATTCCTTTGATCTGTTACTAAAAATAAAATCCCGTCCGTACTGTACAACAGTAAACACCAAGACGGAATACGGCTGGAATAATACTCTAAAAGTACTGGTTATTTCCACCCGGATACCAAGTGGGTATTTTCGTACGGGCGGTTTCAGAGAAGAAGATTTTTCAAGATTTTCCCTATATAAGCCCATGTAAAACCAAAGGGCCCCCGTGCGGGGGCATTTTTAGCTTCAGCACTATAATTTGAACAATCTTGGTAGGGGTCCACTAGATAAAGCTTCAGACCAAATATCAAAGACCTAAGCCTTGCGGTTTCAGAGAAGAAGATTTTTATAGATTTTCCATATATAATCCCATGTAAAACCAAAGGGCCCCCGTGCGGGGGCATTTTTGGTCCCAGCACTATAATTTGAACAATCTTGGTAGGGGTCCACTAGATGAAGCTTCATACCAAATATCAAAGACCTGGGCCTTGCGGTTTCAGAGAAGAAGATTTTTCAAGATTTTCCCTATATAAGCCCATGTAAAACCAAAGGGGCCCCGTGCGGGGGGCATTTTTAGCTCCAGCACTATAATTTGAACAATCTTGGTAGGGGTCCACTAGATGAAGCTTCATACCAAATATCAAAGATCTGGGCCTTGCGGTTTCAGAGAAGAAGATTTTTAAAGATTTTCCCTATATAAGCCCATGTAAAACCAAAGGGCCCCCGTGCGGGGGCAATATTGGCCCCAGCACTATAATTTGAACAATCTTGGTAGGGGTCCACTAGATGAAGCTTCATACCAAATATCAAAAACCTGGGCCTTGCAGTTTCAGAGAAGAAGATTTTTTAAGTTTTCGGTGAAAAAAATCTATTTTTGGCTACTGTGACCTATATGTGCAACGGACTGGAACCATTTGAACAACTTTGAAAGGGGACCACATAAGGATCATTCCTATGAAGTTTGGTCAAAATCCGATCATTGGATTAGGAGGAGATGTCGTTTGAAGAAAAGTTTACGGACGCACGCACGCACGCACGGACGCACGACGGACGACGGACAAAAAGTGATCCCAAAAGCTCACCTTGTCACTACGTGACAAGTGAGCTAAAAATGCATGCCGTACCAACAAATGGGCCTTTTCTCAAAGTTCAGATCAGCGGGGAATGATGTTTGTTTTGCTGAAAAGAGGTTGACATTTTTAAAAATTTAAGATCAGGACAAGTTCATATTATGTGAGTTTAAACGTACGGTAAGGGTGACTGCCATGGAGTCGCACTCACACCATCGCAGCGTCGAAATATTGTTATATATCCCCTTACATATATGTAAGGGGAGGTATATTGTTTTCACTTTGCCATTTTCTGTCATAAGACGTTTTTTTTAGCTCAAAATTGAGCCGAACTGCTATACCTATCCATATAATGCTTATATCAAATTGTGAGTATTGATCTGGAATAGAACCGATTACAACAAAATGTTTCACTTTGTGGATAATTATCCAGTAATGAACGATTAACTGCTTCATTTAATTAACATTGAGCCGGTGAAATTGCTGCGGATTGTATTAGTAGGCGGGAACCAAACCATCGGTCTTGCTTCGTTCATCTTCCCTACTTCCCGTTAGGCTAGTCGTAGAGGTTTCGATTCCTTCCGTCTGCGTCCGGTTAACGGCGGGCGCGGTCGAATGATTTACGGAGTATAAATATAGAATCAAGTCGAGAGCGCGTAGTTATATCATTCTTGATTCTGAAAATCGGTGAGAGAAAATAGTGCACAATAATGAATCCAAGTTTTCCCAATAATTAAAACAAATGTGACTTATTTGTTCTAATATTTTATTAAGATAACAGAGTAGAGAAAATATTGACAGCGACATCTATTTACTGAGCTATGACATTGATATTGGAAAACGGGTATTTTGTCAGTCCTATTTTTAGCGACAACAAGATCATACTGGTTATCCAGAAGCAACTTATCCCACAGAACAGCGTTAATGAGCATGCAATTATGTTGCAAGTGCTTTGTGCTGATAAGAATATATATAAGTTAACAGATTAACTCTTTGAGTCCACCATTGTGTCAAGCCAAGAATTTGTTTCCATAACTCGTAAATCATAAGAGCTATAATGGTCATGTGCATATACTTCAGGTCATGTGCTCTTGAAATGAGGTCACATCTCTGGACTTAAGCCCGGGCAGGCGCAACACTGCCCTCCTTAAGATTAAGAGATTTTTTTAAAAATTAAGTTTTATTACTAATGTAAAAATGGTAGGTTACTGATGAGGCTTTAGTAGCCGAAACTGCGTAGTCTGACCCACTTCTGGTCTTTAGAATACGTTCATTGTTCTTAAGGGATACTCCTTTTATTCTTTATTTACAGTGTAAGAGCTAGATTTAACATGATTTGCCAAAGTATGGGGTGGGGATGGGTAGGTAAGGGGAGATATCTGTATTCTATCGAATACTCCCTTCTAGTTATAATTTTAATTACTTAATGTTTTGTAGATTCAAATAAATAAAAAAAAAAAAAAAAAAAAAACATTCATTCATTTTGTTTTGGCGTCTTCTTTATATTCAATGCGAATATATTTTCGAACAGCATTAGAATGGGGTATACGTGTAGTTATTTTTAACTCCGATTTGTTCACAGGCTCAAAAAGACTCTCACACAATAAATTAAAACTTCTGACGAGAAGGCATTGAAAATGACATAGCATATACATGAGATAAATAAAACATTGGTATCTGTCACTCATAATGAGCTCTGTTCTCCATCAAAACTCAATCAGTTCTTATAGTTTTGTTACGTTTACAGGGATTCTGTGGGAACCGAAAAAAGCTGCCATGGGTGACGTCATTAATCATAGCAATAAAATTGAAAATAAATACAACCGTGTCTACTAGTTGTCTATCATAATCTGGGAATATTTCTGATAATGATTGACAGAAACACTTTCTCAAAAAATAAATGTGGGCCAGCTCTTGGAAATTCCAAGAAAATAACCCTACCCACCTTGGTCCATCATAGCTTCAGGTGGATTTGAAGAAGTAAATAGGATAATTGCAAAATATTTTTTCTTTATATCTCCATTA
Source organism: Lucinisca nassula (assembly GCA_963580285.1). NCBI lineage: Eukaryota > Metazoa > Mollusca > Bivalvia > Lucinida > Lucinidae > Lucinisca > Lucinisca nassula. The sequence goes on from OY757012.1 coordinate 175,161,469, forward strand.
AGCTATATGACGTGGCTACTTGTTAGAAACGCCTCGAGGAGGCGATTCTAACAAGTAGTCACAACATATGTGTCTGACAAGAAATAAAGAAAATTATCACCTATTTATCAGTTTTATTCTTCCTCAGTTTGAGCTGTGCTCCATACAGGGAAGAAATTTGGTGGAAGGTCTTGTCTTTTCTCGGTGTCACGTGTCATTTGTGCATCATATTCTTGGCCCTGAGAAGAATGTGGTCAGACTGTGCAACAGCGCATACTCATTACATGAGTTGAATTTTTATTATAACCGTTCCACCAAGAACCAACTTCGGTCGCAAAGGCAAAAGGGTCATCTGTTATGTACTGCTATCAAGTTTTTTTATTGCTGCACCTCTTGCTACTTGTCTGAATCCTTCATTACGAATACACGCCTACACAAATACATTGTAAACTTTACCACCAAAATAAAATGAAAATTTTAATATGAAAAATTAAAATATAGATTGTGGGTACTCGTTAGAACCGCCTCGATGAGGCGGTTCTAACGAGTTCCACAATCTACAGTTTGAGCCGAAATAAGAAATAAGAAAATAAGGATTACCCCTGTAAACCCCAGTTTACTATATAAAAGTGGGGTTCAAGGGAAACAAAATTATATAGACGTGTTTGCGTGATGTTGTCCGGACATTTATAAAATGTACAAATGGACGGGGTTCTGATGTGACTGCATGCGCTGTGCATGCTCGCCTGAAGCTCGGCTGTTCGTTTATGCAATAAGTTCCCGTTTTCCAATGGGCGGCGAAATTGTTTTAGCGATATGATCGTGGAAAAAGTAGAAATACATTACTGCTGAGCTGTCAAGTGCTTTTATTTACAATTATGAATATTATTGGAAATATATTAGACGTTTGGAGCCGATAACTAGCCCACCCGTGCTTGGGAAAATTCTCGATGCTTTTAAGATACTTTGTGAAAGTAGAAAATACTGTTCGTGTTTATTTTGTTTACAATGTATTTTTTCACACAACTATCAATGATAACCAGCAGCGTATTGGGAACTGTTGCGACCCTCAAAATGTGACAGTAACTGTTTGCAGAATAACAAATTCAGTATACAACCAAATGATAGAGGCAGGGCCCATTACCCCCTTCGTTCCCAGCGTCATCCTGGGAAGCTATCTTAGTCGAATATCTAGTGGGTTTGCCGTGTATCGTCAAAAAAGGGGGTGGGTGTTCTATATAAAACAACAAAAACAACAACTACTACTACTACTACTAATAATAATAATAATATTGTTACCGCAATTATTAATAATAATTATAACAACGATTATAATAATAATGATGTTCCTTACATACAGACAAGGCATGTAGGAGCGTCCGTGGAGTAGTGGTTATGCTACTCGCCTCATAAACCAGGATGGTGGGTTCGATGGCGGGCTACTCCAGACTTTCTGACGAGTCATTAAACCAAAGTCCCGTCTCCGTATGCAAGAAGTCATGCATGTCTGTGTATGCTCGTCTTAGCCCTTTTTATAGCATAAAATGTCAGCCACAACAATTGTCGTCTGCTTTGTCGTCTGCATGCCAATCACAACAATTGTCCTCTGCTTTGTCGTCTGCTGGTAACTATAAAAGTCATAAAGGTTATATGGAGACGGCACATCGGTTAAACGGTTCATCCGTAAGTCTGGAGATGCCTGGAATCGATGCCACGACTCCTGTTTTACGAGATGAGTTCCACAGAGGCATAAAAAAATTATAACATAAACTGAGACAATGAAGGAAACAGTACATTACATACAAGATCGTGGTTCTAATGGTCAGAAACACGTATGACGTAATCACTATCATTGCAGGTTGCTAGGATAAATAAATGAGCAGTGGTAATTGGAGATAAGTCAATGACAATAGAGATAAGAAATTAAGACAATTAGTGTCATTACTATTCTGTTACTGGTAACTGATCTAACAGTCCATCAACAATCAGCTCACTGACATAATTTCATGGAACCAGTGGTCAAACTGACTTATAGTGTTGAAAGATTATCATGGCTAATTAAATATTGTTGCTGGTGAAGTATGAAAATAAGATGCTCTTATATATGTACCATTACTTTGCAAAATAGTTGGTCAAAATGAACATAAGCCTAGCTTTCGTCCCTTAAAATGGTCCGGGTGTGCAACGTTTGCTGATTGAATAGAAGCACTGCATGGAGTTTTATTAAACTTAGAACAAACGCATTTAACCAGAAACCCCATAAATTAGTAATGTCCCTGTCCTGAGATCGTGTCATTTATGTTTATAAGATTTTTCCTCCTTCTGCCCCAAACAAGCTCGTACGTGTTGGGTCGATCAGTCGAACCAAAATTACTTTATGAATGTGACTATCTGTACGAAATCTGGGTATCAGTTTTTATATTTTCTATATTTTCTTGTCCTTTGCGATCATTGATTACATTGTGGAATTTTGAAAATATTGAGTGTCACTGGTGAGGCCTGAATGGCCGAAACTAGCTAGTCTGGCCCAGAAAACATGTACACTTCATATTTTCCAGCTCTGTGGTGCATTCCTTGCTTCCAAAGGATAACCCTTTTATAGAACATATTTAACGTCACTGCAGCTGGTGTCTGGGAATGTGTGGCGGCCGTAAACAGTCTTCCTGGCCTACATCATAGTGTAATTTATATTTCCTTGTCCTTTGGAATCATTGATTCCATTGTGGAATTCTGAAAATATTTTAGGGTCACTGATGAGGCCTAATTGGCCGAAACTAGCTAGTCTTGCCCAGAAAACATGTACTTTATATTTTCTATTTCTGTGGTGTATTCCTTGTTTCGTGAGGATAACCATTTTATAGAACATATTTATAGCCTTATGTAACGTTAGAGTAGTGTAGAACTGGGCTGGGCTCATATACTTGGGTAGTGAGAAACAGTGAATACCCCGATTAGACGCTGTAGACAGCGGCGTCACGCGGATCAGGGTCTAAATAACAAGAATTAAAACGTTAAATGAAACAGTACAGTAAAGTTCCTATATTAAGACCACCTTTGGGACTGTTGAAAGCCGGTCCCTGAGCAGAGGACCTTGTGGGCAGAAAATACGAGAAAAGAATAAGTGCACCCCTCTAAATAAGCTCTTAGGAGGCCTTCATGCGGACTGAACAAATTATTTGTCTAAATCGCTACGGAAGTAAGGGCGAGGATTGTGGCCACGTAAAATCGATTTAAGCCCCCCAGTGGAAATCTTCCATTGACCGTTCCAAGGCGGCTCTTCAGTGGCGATTTATTTATGTTGTTGTTTGTTACTTACTGTGTGTATCACTTGTGTCTTTTGGTTTTGGATGGCCATATGGCCATTTTGTGGGAAAGTAACTGTCCTTATGGCCTTCCTTTATTTAGGTTTCCATTATGGTCTGGTCGCTTAATGTTTGTATTTCTTTCCCTTTGGTGTCTTTTATGGGTGGAGTAAGTTAATTGTATCAATTCCTGATCTTTGTTTTACTTCTACTTTTAAAGCAGAATAAGTCTTAATATTTTAGGTGGTTCAATTAACCTTATTTGAATTTATCTGCTGGTCTGAAGATTATCAGTGTTGGAAAACCAGGTAACCAGACCCCCCAGACCTTTCAAGGTCATGGGGGTCTGGTTACCTGTTTTTCCAATATTGACAATGTGCAAGCTGGGAGCCAGCAAATAATGCAAATATGGGGAAAAGCGGAATTCCACTGTATTTTTGTCACTTCATGGCCTACTCCTAGAAACAATCAGCCTACTATTGCTCTGACTGGATGATCGTTACAACGGTCTTGGCGAAAAATTTACAACCTAAGATTTCGAATGATGAAAAGCATATTGTCTTAGGTTATATTAATTCTGACGTGTGTACAAACAAATAATACAAGTAAAACTTTGTTGTCAATTAAAAGCAGCCTGTATTCTTTGAGATGCAGCTAAATGAGCCTTATGGAATTCAAAGGTGTCAGCCCTCTGATTAGGTCTGTTATCGTGTAAGAGTTCATCGACTATGAATTCACTATTGATTTAGCCTTTTGACCCCTGGACTTGAAACTGAAACGTTTCTTCAGTCTGGTGAAGATCAACACGGAACGTTTCATTCTTTGATGTCAGAAAACTGACAGTCGTTGATTATTCTTCTTCTTGAACAAGAGGATTAAAATAGAAGTGAAGACAATGATCAGGAATCGATGCAATTTTCTTGCACACCAGACAAGGAAACCCGTGATTTTACCCTGGGATAGAAACATATGTTCTGGCCCTGCATGGTGTTCCGACCCAGGCAACTAACATAAATGCGCTTCAATTCTATTCAACTGCCGGAACTACTTCCGCACTACTTTTATTTTGTAAACAATATACGTGTGCGAGCTGTCAAAACTAACCGGATGTGTTGTGCAAGAAAAAGAATCCAATATGGTGTTCTGCTATAGATGGGCGTTTCCAACCCTCGGGATGACCGTGCTGAGCGGAACCTCGGCGTAGCCTCGGTTCCGCTCAGCACGGTCATCCCTCGGGTTGGAAACGCTCATCTACAACAGAACCCCATATCAGATTCTTATAATCCCACACCTCCTATCAGAGACACCAAAGTTTGCGTTCCTGAATTATACATTTTTATCCACATAATCCAATCACATTTTGAAGTCGTGGTAAGCGCTTGGAAACCCGATCGATTTCCTTGTGGGTACTTTTCCTAACCGCGAAGCTCTAAAAAGCTTCCGCAATCTGGAAAAAAAAAACATTAAAAGGCAGCATAATCTGTCAAAAGATCAGCGCCGATCGAAAATAGATCTTCGAGCATTTGTACCCAGCGAAGACTCTGATCCAGCGAATACTCTGATCAGATTTGCGCAGTCTGATCAGAGTCTCCGCTGTGCGCTATACGGAAGATTATTGACAGAAAACTTCTTTATGAAGTGTTAAATTCTGACCAAGTATGCGTGCAGTCTGATTGGAAACGTCGTTGTGCCCACACGCTCGAAGACTGCCGTTTGCTTGTCGAGATCCATATGGATGTTCTAACCAGTTGTCCTTGCCATAACATAGGAAAAGTGTAATTTCAAGGGAAATATATTCTACATTTCTTTGCCCGAAACATAGACTGTTGGTACTTTTAAGAACTTCCTCAATGAGGCAGTTCTAAAAAGCATCCACAATCTATGTTATGGAATGACCACAGAACTGAAAATGCCATTAGACAGCATAATATATAATATTTATATATGGGTATGATATCTTGTTGTGTCCAGTCATCAAGGATGAAGCAATGGAGACGAAAAACATCAAGATGACAAGTCTAATCCATGGAGGCCTCATTCAGTGCTGTATATGATTGGAAGAGGCAGTCATATGTGCCATTCATAGCGTGCGGTGGCAGTAATAACAGTTATCACATTTATCAAAAACGTCAAATACAGCTATTATAAGGTATAGAGTAAACTTCTTGTACTAAGACCACCTTTAGAACTGTTCAAAAGTGGTCTATAAGACCACTTTTGAACAGTCCCAAAGGTGGTCCCTGACCAGAGGACATTGTATGCAGAAAAAATAAAGAAAGAATAACTGCATCCTTCTAAATAAGCTTAAAAGCAGAATAAATATTAAAATTTGGTGGTCTTGATCGCGGAATTTCTCTGTATAGCTTTCTTTCTTTCTTTCAGACTGGTGTTTCTTGTCAGGATTATATTGACCACTGCAAATAGCAGCAACGGATTAGATTATCTATCGTATTCAGTCTAGCATATAACCCCACCAAACTGTACAATTTTTGTACAGCCACTCAGCTGCCTTATCTGTTATGATAATCATTTAACCAATTTCACTAACCCCAAAATATTTATTTTAACCAGCAGGATATCTGATCATATTTCTACTTTCTTTCTCTATTTTAAAGTTTTACAAAATACTGTGGTTAGCAGTTGGATAAATTTGTTGTATTAGGAGAGGTGGACAATTTTTTTAGCTCACCAGAGCCGACGGCTCCGGGGGATCTTATAGTATAGGCAGTGGTCCGTTATCCTCTGCGTCCGCACCGTCAACATTTTCACACAACATCTTCTCTGAAACTACATGGCCAATTGCATGTGGAGCCCCTATGGGAAGGGGAAACGAAATTTTGTTCGAGAGGTCCGGGTCACATGACCAATATAGCCGCCCATATGGGGAAAACCTTTAAAAATCTTCTTCTCAGGAACCGAATGGCCGATTACCTTGAAACTGGGTATGCAGCATCGGGGTCTCGGGTCCTACCAAGTTTGTTCAAATGATGACCTTTTGTTGGCCTTGACCTATTTTACGGCCATGTCAAATTCTGTCACTTAGACATTTATATGACAAAAAGGCAAAACAGTGGGTTTTCTGATTGCTTGATAGCATGTGGCATCAGAAATGATATTTGCAATCAGCTGAATCCAAGTTTATAAATTCCAAAGGTCAAGGTCATTTGCTGATCTTTGTCCTGGATGGCTAAGATTAAGTATTTTTATCTTCTTCTTCATTTAAACTGCTCGGTTGATTGAAACCAAATTATATGTGGAGCCTCTATGGGAAGGGGAGAACGAAAATTTGTTTGTAAGGACAGAGTGACATGACCATTATGACAGCCATGGTCATATATGGTATAAACCTTTAAGATTCTTCTTTTCAGGAACCAAACAGCCTATGACCTTGAAACTTGGTATGCAGCATCGGGCTCTCGGATCCTACCAAGTTTGTTCAAATTATGACCTTTGGTTGACTTTGACCCGTTTTACTTCTAGGTCAAATTTGGTCACTTAGACATTTGTATGGAAAAAAGCAGAACAGTGGATTTTTTTTCCGATTACATGGTAGCTTGTGGCATCAGAAATGATGTTTGCAATCAGCCAAATGTAAGTTAATTGATGCCAAAGGTCAAGGTAATTAACTGACATTTGTCTTGGATAGCTCAGATTCAGTATTTTTTTTATCTTCTTCTCCACTTTAACTGTGATTCAACCCAAATTACATTCGGTGCCTCTATGGGAAGGGGGAACAAAAGTTTGTTCGTAAGAACTGGGTCACATGACTGATATGGCCACCGTGCCCATTTACCCTCAAACCCCTCTCACCCTTGTGTTTCTGGAGTGCACTCTTCCATTACTGAAGGTGGGCACGTCCATTCTACTAACTAAGGCATCTATGGTGATTCTCTGAATTGTAATCAATATATATTCCGATAGCATGGCTCAGAGCCATCATATCAGGATCTCCACTGCTTGCATAAGCACCTGTTTTGTTTGTTTGTTTGTTTGTCTGTATTGTAGTTTAACGACCCAGTCAACACTATTTAGGTCATTTTAAGCCGGTCAGTTTACCTATCCTCATTTTTCCTGGGCAGGCTTATACCTATGCGGTTTACCAGTACAGTGGACATTCTTTCGCCAGAAACTGACAACTGCCCTTCTTGAATCAGCACAAGGAAGACATGATCATAAAACAGATTACATTATCAATCTCTACGAAAGAATGTTGCCGACTCGGCAGGTGTCGAACCCGCAACCTCTTGATCACCAAGAAAGAAAACTAGCTTTATCAAGTAGTTTTTTGGGGTCGATTTTTTTTTTTTTTTTTTTTTTTTTTTGTCATTCGACCCAGTTACTAAGCATGGAAACTTTTTCTTGACTATCATTGATTTGTAATAAATCCAGGTAAGGGTTATTTATAGAAAATAGCTGTGAATTTCTTATTGCTGTGAGGTCAGAGTGTTGCATTAGAGGATAATTATATACAGAATCTAGACTGGAACCAATCACTGTGTTGGGCAAACAGTGAAGATCCAGATCAGGGTCGACACGGTTTACTTAAAATACTGGAATAAAAGAGACAAACAAAAAAAAAAAGTTTAACTATTTTCTCAGTCTACATACCCAGCAGATTTGTCAGTTGTGCTTTGATTGATTTAATTTGATTTAGCTTTTTGCCATTGTCAATATTTTAGGTAGTATAATTGACCTGGTCAATGTTAGAAAGGTTCCAAAAATTTCAAATTGCTCACTCAGAGAATTTATCTCTGCAGGATCAGTAACTAGGTAATCCATATACTGTTAAATAAATAATCTTCTTGGGGAAGCCAGAAACTGGCAAAAATCGAGAAATCTGGGGTTATATTCTTAAGTGTATTCATGGTCAGCGCTTCTACAGCGGTATAACTAATTAAATCTGGTTCAGGTATACGCCAAGGTGGCAGTATAATGCCACCTTTATTATCCCAATTTATTATAATACGCCAGAGATTGGAATAAAACTGCAACAAAATAAGCCATGATTTTATTATTTAGTTCTTATTTTGATTTGTTCGATATCTACGGGATCAGTGTGAGATTAATAAATTAGGAGTATTAGATATCAGACGCCTGTTCGTTCTCTACTGGTTTTAATTTTTATGATAGACATTGTCCAATTAATATAATTCTCTCCAATATGCAGAGCGAGGTGCTACAGAGAGAAACTCTCGCTTTAATTTATTACACGTGTACATGAACACAAATTTGCATTATGCGGCTTATTTAGGAAAAGATCCCTTTTCAGAAGGCTTACCACTAACAGAATTTGACATTGTAATTTTCACTAGAAAATTCAAGCTTGAAACATTATCTGGCCAGGTCGTACTGGCCAATAACCTTATTGGATATTTTTCACGTGTACAGTAACGACGAGATCGAGCAATATGTGGACATTGGCCAGGTCAGGAGCAGGCAAAGGACAGGACACAGAGACGCATTCGTGGTTTTAAGAGTATTTTCAGTCCAGCGTCAGAATTATCTCGACACTGAGAATGTTTAATAACATCATAGCAGGCACACGTCGCTAGGGCAACGTCAAATCAACGTCGGTGCAACGTCACGACGTTGCACCGACGTAGATGTGACGTTGCATAAAAGTCATGGCGCCACAACTGCGTCATGTGCCTACTTGGATTGTATCCCAGAGTTGACAATTGAGATTTTCTGAAAATTGACTGAGAATGTAAATATTTCGTGATAACTGAAGGATAATTTTCCATATTTATCGACATTAACCTAGGTTGTCCACGAGGCGGTTCTAATGAATTCCTACAACATTTTATATGGAATTCCTACAACATAGGTTAATATGGGGAACTGATAGGAGCTGTCGATTCCTGATCACTGCCTTCACTTCTATTTTTATATGAAAAAATAACGAGGCGGTTCTATTAAACACCCACAATATAGGTTTATATGGAGAAATAAAAATGCCACATAATAGTTGCTATGGGCCGCTTACGTGAGCAGAATATAATGTTGAAGTACACTAAAATTATCTGAATGGTCCGTGTTTGGCACAAACTGCACCATATAATAACGTATGGGAGGAAGAAAATTCAGAAAAAAAGGTATTTTAGAGCAACACAATGTAAAAGAAACATCAGCGGTAAGCTAATGACTCTTAAACAAAAGGTGCCAAGTAGCGGTTATCTCCAGATCCACATGTTCAACATGATCAAAGACAACAACTTCATCCTTGATAAGAAAGAATACATAGTAACAACCGGTAAAAATATCCAATTCAATCAAAGAGAGTTCAGTTATGTTTATATTTTTTGTCCGTAACGCATATGTGGAAATCACGAGGTCTAGCACAAGGGATACCGGTGCGTGGGAATCTTCTTTGTGGTTGTTCAAGCTTCTATAATAAAAGAAAATACCTGTATATCCTGGCAGCATCATACAGGTACTTGTTAGATACATAATCAAAACAGTGACGGCGCTAGTGGGTCGATTGTATTTTAAGTGTAGATTAGGGACTGAACTAGGTCTTAGACTGTTTCAATTCATGTACTTTTAGCAAACAGTGTACACCATGATAAACCACTGCTTTCTGTGGCGTCTGATCTGGATGTACATTGTTTACCAAACCCAACACACGAGTTCGCCTCCGCCCATCGGTGCTCGGAGAAATAGATTGGGATGCATAGGGCTTCCACGCAGAGCTGAAACGGACCGAACTTGAGTTCTGGTTTTGTTTGTTTGTTTGATTTGAGGTTTAACGTCCCCGTCAACACTGTGTAGGTCATTTTGGAGACGTTGCTTCCAATTTTGTGGGACTTTGATGAAATGACATCTCAAGCCCTGACGCCCAATGAAACCAATAGGGTTTACAAGCATGACGGGCCGACTCGCACCGCTTTGCCTGGGCAGGCTTAGATCCTCTAAGCGGTTTAACAGTAGTCGTGTGCGGGTCAGTTTCAGCTTTGCGTGGAAGCATCATGCAGCCCATCTATTTCTTCAAGCCCAGATGGGCGGGGCCGTTGAGTTGTGATAATCCTGAACATTAAAGAGCAGAACCTTATTTTCTTAAAAGTCAGAAAACGCACAGGCGGCGTAAGAGCAACCGCTAATTTAATACTGGTTCCTCCCCAGGAAAAGAGGGCCACATGGAAGATTAGCACGAGTACTAAATGTGTTACCCTCTATAAATAAGGTCGATTATTATTATTATTATTATTATTATTATTAGGTCTAAGCCTGCCCAGGAAAAATGTTGTGAGTCGCCTTAGCGCTAGGTGAGGTAAATGTCCCACAAAATGGGAAGCAACGTCTCCTAAATGATCTAAAAAGCGTTGACGGAGACGTAAAAACTCAACTTAAACAAAATCAGCCCAGATTCTACAGATAACCCTGATAAGGATACCTCTGCTATAAATAACTGTTACCTGTATTTCGTACAAATCACGTGACAGTCAAACAAAAATTCCAATAATTTGCAATTAACCCATTTTGTACCAGAAACCCCAAAACAGTGCAGGTCCAGACCAGACGCAACAGAACGCAGCGTCTGATGTGGGTCTACACTGTTTCCAAAACCTTGAGACATTTTCCAAATAAAGTTTAAAGAAAACATAACCTGACATCCCTAAATTTTAAAATGGACTCCTGCTTTATATAAGGAGGAAGATCCCATTTGGTACAAAAAGGGTAGGATTCCACCAAAAGCACTAACGAATCCTGTTTCCACTCATCGTTGTTACATAACAGACATATCAAGGTACTGTCATAGACTAAACTGAAAGAGATCTGTCTAGTTGTTGAACAAGAAATTTATCAAACATTGACACGCGCGTCAAGCTCTTGAAAACTTCTGTTTTACAAGTTTACAACACAAAGTTTAGCACGCTTATGAGCGTGTCAAGTTTTATGACCCATAACATCGCTATTTTGCCAGACTTTGTTAAAATTGCCTAAACTGCTTTAGATGATCATATAATATTCTACCGTAATTCATCTTGCCACGATGTCAAAAATAAATTACCACAATCCAGACTGAATTTGCTATTGCAACATTAGTGTGGAGAGATGAGATTTGCCAACAACAGCATCGATCCTTTGAGACGAAATGTCACGCACAAAAGGAAAGTGAACTTATTTTAAAATATGTCAATAAAAAAACAGCCTAACTTATTTCTTGGTGAGATCGATCTTTTCGTTTTCGATGTAATTGCCCTCTATAATGATACACCTGGACCAACGCTGTTCTAGTGCCACCAGCCCAGAACTGAAGAAGCCAGGGTAATTGTCTCCGACCCGCTCCTCAACTGCCGCCACGACTTCTTCGTTGAACCGGAAATGACGTCCATGGATATCCTTTTCAAGTTTGGGAATAGGAAATAGTCACTTAGTCCGGACTATAAGCGGGGTGCGGTTCTAGCTCGCACACATTCCTCTCAACAGCATCTATTGCATTTTTGCAAGTGTGGACCCTTGCATTCTCCTGTTTGGAGCAGAATCCCTTTGGAGAGTTTACCTCGGCGTTTTTTCACGGATCGTAGTTCTCATTTGGTCGAGCAAATTTGCATAATAAGCACCTTGTATTGTACTTTTCTTTGTCAGAAAGTCCAACATAATAACGCTTTGTGAGTCCAAAAATACACTTGCCATCACGTTGCCAACAAAAAGCTGCGTTTTGAACTTCTTTGGCCTCGGAGACCCCGGCTCTACCCACTGGCGACTTCGAGTTGTATTGCCTGGCTCATAATAATGGACCCAGGTCTTATTATAAATTTCCAGACTTTATTAATTGATTATCCTATATTACACAAGGTCAACCAATATTAAAAAATCATAAATCATGTTTTTAATTGCGTCAATTAATAAAATTGTCATTAATCAAGTAATTTCGTATTGGCCCAGTTACAGGGCCGAGGTCTGCTGTATTGGCACGAGGCCGAAGGCCGAGGCCAATACAGCTGACCGTGGACCTGTAACTGAGCCAACACGAAATTATTTGATTAATAACATTATATTAATAAAAATGACATTCGTTGACCTAAACCGTTTCAACAATGCACTGCATGTTGCCGCTCTGGTTGCTATTTGCTCGTCGCTAAGGGATTTTGTGACCCAACGGGCTGTTAGCTTGCGAATACCCAAGCGATCAAATGAAATTGTTGAAACGCTACCATGTGAAATGTGTAATGCATTCGCTATTTCTTGCACCTGCCAGATCCCGTACTTTGTTAGGCGTACAGACCTAGTTTCTTCCTCGAAAGACGTTCTTCCGCGTTTATATTCCCCAAACAAGAGTTTAACTTGTGCATACAATGCAATACAATGTATTTCCTGACCTATTTTCCATTTCAACTACAAGTACCCGAATTACAGAACGGTACTCAATTTTTGACGAAACGCTTGCTTTTGCATCGCTAGCCATGTTTGACGTTCAATATCGTATGAGTGAATGGCACGAAAAGGGTGCAATTTTGCCCTCATGTCTCAAACATGCATTGAAACAAAGCATGAAAATATTGGTTGTCTCGGCCAATTGGAAACGGGATAGGCTGGTTACTTATTAACTTGCCCTCGTAATTTATTTTAGTTCGCTTCAAGCTTATTTGACCCCGTCCATAGGGGCTTGAAGAAATATATGGGCTGCATGATGCTTCCACGCAGAGCTGAATCCGGCCCGCACACTAGTAATGGTAAACCGCTTAGAGGATCTAAGCCTGTCTAAGAACCGCGGTTCGAGGCGGACCGTCCATGATAAAAAACCCTATTGGTTTCATTGGGCGACAGGGCTTGAGATGCCATTTCATCTCAATGTCGGGTAAAAGTCCCACAAAATTGGAAGCAACGTCTCCAAAGTGACTTTTCAGTGTTGACGGGGACGTTAAACCCCAAATCAAACAAACAAAATCAAGCTTATTTGAATCGCTCTCGAAAACTCATTCCGGATGTTATCACGCACGCAAGCGAGAGGCAGTGTCTTTTACACAACTGCAACCAATTGGCACCTGGGTGTAGTGGGGCAGTGGCATTACATGTCTTGCCCGAGGACACACCTCGCCTTCAGAGGCCGTATTCGAACCAACAACCTCTCGATTATAAGTCGAACGCGCTATCCAGCGAGCTATAGTTGTATTTATATTTGGAATCACGTAAACGTTCGTCCAGTCTTACCAATCCCTTAGAATGTACACATTACTGGCTGCATAAGACACTTGAGTCACTGCTTCTGTATAGCTGCTAACTGATTCTGAATAGCAATATCCAGGGTAGATGGGACCCTCAAGCCCCGGCCGGCAATTTCAAATGCAAACAAAAACCTACATATCTTGATTTAGCTACGTAAAATCTGCTTCTGCGTTTCAACGGCCCAAACGGCGATAAAACAGATCCCATCAGAGACTAATAAAGCCCTTCGACAGGTATCTAAAGGATGTCAAGTTAAGGAACGGTGAAAAGCAATAATTATTGTAAATGCAACCCCTGAGATAAGAGCATTAAATGCATGTACGGGGAGACCTTTTAAAGCCACCACACGGCACAAACAACACCCCTGATATGCAAAATAGAAGTGAAGGCAATTATCAGGAATCGATACAATTAACCCACAGCTCCCATCAGATACAATTAACCCACAGCTCCCATCAGATACAATTAACCCACAGCTCCCACAAGAGACAGTTTAT